>JACEHZ010000596.1:0-623337 GCA_017893485.1 Hemerocallis citrina | reverse complement strand
TTGGAGCAAGAAGACAAGAAGACCAAAAGTTGCAAGGAGGAGAAGTAGCAACTTGAAGCTTGCAAGCAATCAAAGTGGGTATTCTCCATTCCTTTGGTGTTCAAATTTATGAATTTAATGATTGATGTTTGCTAGAAATTGTAGTGAAGTGTTTACTTGTGTGAATTTTATATGCCTAAATATATTAGTGAATAAATAAAGATTTGTTCTTTGTGTTAAGGATGATAGTATAAGTGTAAAGATGTGATTTTGTGATGTTGTAGTGTAAATTGTCTAACTAAATTTTCATGTTTTGATGCTTATAGTTGAAATGATTAGTAAGTTAGTATCTTGATTAGTAACTTTACATTGATAGTAAGCTACTAGCATTGTACTAATAATATTAGTAAGCTTAGTTGAAATGATTAGTATAAGTTAGTAAGTTAATATGTTAGTAAGGTAGTGAATTTGTAGAATAGCATGCTAGAATGCCATGATAGTGAGAAGTTAGAAAGTTAGAAATGTAGACTTGGCCCCGTAGTAACCCAATTGCTAACCAATTGTTTATGGTTAGTAAACATACATTGGTAGTAAACTACTAGTTTTGTGTTAGTAAGCATAGTTGCAATGTAGTATAAAAGATTACTCCTCGAATGATTAAATTGATGTGATTGTATGAAACTACACACTTGTAGTAATATGCTTAGTGGTTGTAGTTGCATGCTTAGCTAATTAGAAACTCATGATAAGTAAAGTAGATTGTAGTAAAGGAGAAGATTGTAGGCATTGAAGCCTTTAGTAATACAAATGGTGGTAGTATGCATGAGTGTATGCATCTGGTGGTATTTGTTGCCTTAAGTGCACCATTATTGATACGCATATGGTGATATTTAGTGCACCAAGTGCTCTTTGTCCTACATATAAGTAAATGCATTTAAGTGCATTAGTTTTATAACAAGTAACTAAACCAACTACTCTTAGTTTAATCCATACTCGAGTTAGATAATTAACTTTTGGATCTAGATTTAAATCACCTAGTAACCCACTATCATTGAATAAGAAACTAAGTAGTATTTATTAAAGTAAGGATAAGTGAAATAGGAGGGAAAGGACAACAATGATGATGGAATCACGTGACCAATAAAATAAGGACAGGCACTAGTTGGGGGTGTACTCACCTGTCAAGGGGATACGTGCGGCGTCGTCTCGTCTGGGACACGTGCGGCGTAATCTCGACTGTTAATTCCTGAGATTTAGTGATAGAGATATCGAAATCTAGGGGAATGGACCCCTATGAGTACGTTATGTTCTAAGTTATCCATATGAACAATGAGCTAGAGTGTAACTCTTAGTCTCTGGCGGAGTAGGGAAAGGCCCTGCCGATTCGCCCTAGGTTCGGATAACTTATGGTAGAGTCCGGGTGTGGAGAAGGACCACCGATTCCGACAGGATTGCAGCGTAGCTGGATGATCACCAACCTGTCGGGAGTGGAGAGAGACCACCGGCCGGGCAGAGTGGAGAGAGACCACCGATTCCGATAGATCGGAGTGATCACCGACTTTCGGGAGTGGAGAGAGACCACCGATCTGATGCAGTAGACGGAATAGACCGTATTTACTGCAGCTCTACCAGTCACTAAATAAATGTCAGGAACAGGAAGGAGTACAAGAGTAGGATGCATGGCGAGGGATTGAACCCTACCATCTGAAGAATACGAACTCGATTTGGGGAGTATGTAGTATGGGATGCATACGTTTCCAAATCAAGTTTGCATTAGATTAAGAGCATGGTGTGCATATGAATTGTGCATTAGAATCTATATCATGACATACACCGACACTCGTGATTTAACTTTCACATTTTTCTTCTGCATCAAATAATGATTGTTGAGGATTTTGGAGATTGTGGCTTTCATCCGCGTTGCGTCAGTTGTATTCAACTGACGTGCCCACAGTTTTCTAATGCAGGATCGCTGATTGTGGAGCGGAGGACTCGTGCTGCGGAAAGCATCCAGGTGTAGGATAAAGTGTCCATGTGCAATGTAAGTTTCTAATTTCCTGTAATTTTTCTGTGTTGTGTACTCATTGAAGTAAAGATTCTGGGTAAGTGTCACGAGCTCCCAATGTGTGGAACTCGGGGCGCTACATTAATTTATTTTTAAATTAAAAAATATTTAAAAAGACAAAGTCGAAGCAATCAAAAGTTAAAGGGTAAGCAGAAGCAGTCAAAGAGAGCAGCCTAATTGAAGCCGTAATTGAAGCTAAGGTTTTTCATAGAGATTAGGACGGTTGGAAGATGATCAGGGAATTTGAAGGTATATTTAAGTATCGGACAAGGGTAAGGTAGAAACGAGTAAGAATTTGAGTGAAAATGATTTACTTAAAACCCTAACCTAACGCTAAAGTGTCTTCGAGCAGCTCAAGCGCACATTTAAGCACTTTTTTGAACCGCTTTATGCTGTCCTACACTTTTTTGAACAGCTTTTCCCCTAAATTAAGTGTTGGCTTGCCGCTTAACGCTTGCTTAAGAATCACTTTTGTGAGTTTTTTCAAAACTATGCCTCATAGTCTGGATTTTTTGTTTTTTATACAAAATATTTATAGACCGTGTACAGATTCTATTATCTATAACTAATGGCAAGTTGTAGCCCTAGGTTTCAAAGCAAAAATTAAGGTACAAGTTGAATCTCTACCTTAGTAATTATATGCTCGAATTTTGTTCTCTTACTTTAAACGTGTTCATCTAGAGATTTACTAAATGAAAGGAATAGAGATGAGGTGCCTCAGACATTATGTATTGAACAAAGGAAAAAGCTTCTGTAACAGTTGGACAATAGTAAAAGGACAGGAGAAAAAACTACAAATTCAAGGAATAAAGACGAGGCATTGAGACACCGATACACGGTGTTGGTCAACCATGAGGTAGCTCACCATTTTATTATATGTCGACTTTTGGATACGTTAATAAGAGTCACCTAATCAAGTGTGTGCACATATAATATTCATAATATTAATCTAACCCTATTGGGAGGGGCCCACTAAGAGGTTCGATATAGTACTTATTAGTTATTACACTATTGAGACGAAAAGACCCATGCAAGTTGAGTTGCTTCTCTTGATTTAAAGCACATGGAGTCAAAAGAACTTTATCAACACTGACAAATAAAGTGGGGACTGTGGATAACTACATGTTCCCTCATTCCCAATTTTTTATGCTAACTGGCAACTATGTGACAAAATATTTAAAAGCTCAAGTTCATCAACAAATTGTGTACGATTGATACAATTGACTCTTGAACACAATTGTATCTATCGTATGAATTCAAGAGTCGCAGATGAATGTTAAAACATAGTTAAAGACTAGAATATCTGTAACGGATCAACTAAACATAGTTAAATTTATCTTAGAACTTCATGTACAATATATGCAAACTATTAGTGCATATAAAACAGAGAAAAAATACAGATTTTCATGAATTCTTACTCCTTGGCGCTCATTATTGTCGACCATCAATGTCAAAATGCACGTTTGGTGAAAGTATCCTAATTACTAGTAATTATTCTGTAATATACTTTATTTCTTCAGATTTGTAGTTCGTTAATACATATGGGAAGGGTGGCAAGAGTAACTCCAGGCATGAACTAAAATAACTGTACACATAATTGAAGGAGGGGGAACTTGGTATGAAGTATGAACAGCATCTAAGGATGGATTTGAAAAATCAATAAGTGGGTTTCCCATCCAATAACAAACCAAAGATGAAAGATGTCAAGAATCAAAACTGAGAAGAGAGATTTCCAGTTTGCATATTCGCATGCAATACTAGTCATCGCCAGCAAGAACCTGAAAACGAAGAGTGAAGATAAAGACCCTTACTGACTTAACTAGTAATAAGGAAAGTCAATAAGTTTCAATAATCATGATCAAAGAGGTCAATACCAATGTTACCTAGTTTGTGTTTCCTTCGGTTGGAAATACCGGTACGAGTTCGTGGTTCGGGAATTTGTAAATTTGTGACCCATATGGGGTAGGCTTAGCTGGCACGATATTAATGCATTTTTTTGGTAGCATTTACACCATGAACTGTAGTTTAACTGATGAAGTTCATATTAGTTTAATTAGAAATGTGACTATTAATTAAAAATCGAGAGGTGATTTGGAATTTCAAGTAACAATCTGTCAAAACTCAAAAGAGATAGCAAACAGATTAATATTTTCTCTTACATAATTTTTCCTTGGCAATTAAATATCATATAGTCAACAAGAATCACATATATTGAGGCAATCCAATGGCCTTGACATTGCTGACCTCAGTATTGGATTTTGATGTTTGAACACATATACGACATAAAGGGTTAACATACTACGTGAGTGTGCGTGAGTGTGCAGGTTTTACTAGCACGTAGTTTGTTGCCTTAAAAAGGAGAAAGATTGGATTATTCATAAAGCTATATCATATCGGAGGTTGGATGGATTCATGGCAAACTTCTCAAATAAATAAGTGAAGTCAGCATGCATAAGAAGCTAGTCCAAGTCAAGACTAAAGATATCAAGCCTGTCATGAAGACATGCCAAGTTGAATCTCATTTGTTATGCTATCTTTTGTATAGTTCAATTATGTGAAAAATGGATCGTTAATTTTGAAGTAAATATTTGTTTTGAAAAGATATTCTATTTTCATTATTTCTCTACTCAAATCGTTTTCAAAATATTTTCTTATTTTTTGTGTCTCATTTGGACTACTCTTGGGCCCTTGAAAGACCCCTTGATTTGGCTAAAATATTTCCTACTCTATAAATACCTGATCGATCTTTCTATTTTATAACAAGAACAACTTTCATTATTTTTGAGAAAACATACAATTTTCCTTCAACTTTAAAGAGCCTTTTTTTAGGCTCCATTGTAATTTTTCTTCTTTTTTTTGTTAGTTGTGAGTGTCTCATTCTATACTTCGAGATTATTTTCGTACTTGATAGTTGATCTCTTCGAGGGAAGAGACTAGGTTGTAAGAGAGTTCGCTTCGACCCAGTTAAAGAGAAGTGCTTTAGTGGATGGAAATCCCTAAGGCAGAAGGCCCTTAAGTAGTGGATGTGCCGATTCATTGTGGTGATACTCATCTAATCTCATTATTGCAATTTATCTTTCATTTGAATTTAATTTTAGTTATAATTTTACAAAACTCTATTCCCCCCCCCCCCCCCCCCTCTTCCTTTTTTTTGTCCTTGGATCTACATCCTATTACAGTAACCATGAGTATTCATAATTTTATTTTGTAAAAGAGTATGTTTAAACTACTCTAAGAACGACCAACAGATGTAAAACTGAAACCCAAGTAAAAGGGTATGTTTACACTAATTTTATGAGCATCCATCTATTCTCTTTCATTGTTAGAACTTTGTTATTCTTTATGCAGTTGTTTGTTACTAGATAAAATCTATTGTGTTTTTTTAAGATATTTTTCTGCGATAACAGAACTTGATTCAAATAAAATCTTTTTGTTGTGTTCTTTGTGGGGGTATTTCCTGCGATAAGAAATTTTGGTTTGATCGCGATCTGGATTTTGAACGCTTCACAAATGGGGTCGCACGATCCAGTCCGCGGTTCTCCCAGATTCCAAGAAAATTAGGTGCACAAGTCAATACTTATCCTGAGTAGCACGCACATAGATAGAGAGATTTGGGTCTGGAAAACCAGCTGGAAAAGAACTATCTTTGTTGAAGGCTATGTAGATGTACCTGTGCCAGCCACATGTAACACCAGTACACCTTGGACATGTGCCGAGCACTTATATAAGTGTCGTCAATTATATTTATATCTTTTGTGTTGGACACTTCCTAGAGACTTCTTGAACACTTTCTTCAAGACATAATCAACAAATATCAAAAAAAATATTCAACATTTCTTCTACAAGTTAACTCCTATTACTTGCATATGAACTATGAATATAGCCAGGTACAACTACATTTATATGAACAATAGAATACACATCTCTTAATTTCATTATGAAGCACACAATTTATACTGTTTGATGTCATTTAGGTTAAATTTATGCTTAATTAATAATGTTATCTTATATCATAGCTGGGTCCCCTTGGCTACTTTTTACAAATTCGCCGTGTACTTTACTCATGTGCATGCTTCCTAGGTTGAAGTTCTTCCCTCTATCGATATTACTAGTTAATCTCTAATATTATAATGGGAGAGTTGAGGTTATCAATCTGTAGACAACCTATAATTTGTAGACAATCAACCATCTAATCTCAACCATTCATTTTTAAGTGGGAGTTATATTAACCATTTATTTACTCAACTGTTGTTATGTTGTTAGTTACCATAATACCCTCAAAGTTTAAATTTATTTACGACATAATTATTTACTAAAGTGTCACTTGTATAAAATAAAAGTTGGTGCCACTAGGGGTAATTTGTAAAGAGTATGTGGTGAGTAAGGAGAGGTCTCAGGTTCGAGGCTAGATTGCGTCTTAGTATTTACTTTAAAAAATATATTTATTAGGACGTGCAAAGCACGTGCAGATTACATTTAGGTTAAATTTATGCTTAATTAATAATGTTATCTTATATCATAGCTGGGTCCCCTTGGCTACTTTTTACAAATTCGCCGTGTACTTTACTCATGTGCATGCTTCCTAGGTTGAAGTTCTTCCCTCTATCGATATTACTAGTTAATCTCTAATATTCTAATGGGAGAGTTGAGGTTATCATCTGTAGACAACCTATAATTTGTAGACAATCAACCATCTAATCTCAACCATTCATTTTTAAGTGAGAGTTATATTAACCATTTATTTACTCAACTGTTGTTAGTTACCATAATACCCTCAAAGTTTAAATTTATTTACGACATAATTATTTACTAAAGTGTCACTTGTATAAAATAAAAGTTGGTGCCACTAGGGGTAATTTGTAAAGAGTATGTGATGAGTAAGGAGAGGTCTCAGGTTCGAGGCTGGATTACGTCTTAGTATTTACTTTAAAAAATATATTTATTAGGACGTGCAAAGCACGTGCAGATTACTAGTAACAATAGTGAACTGCGACAGCAGGAAGTGGGTGAGTTTTTCCTTCTTTTCTTCCTTTTATTTTCATCTTTCAATTTTTTTAAAGAGCAAGCAACTGCATTTCGTCGCCTGGGGTCAAATCAGAGTGGCCTACGGTTGCCCAGACTGCTTTTCACAACAGTGCTTCACAATATAAAGTTAAAACTACTAAAACCTAAACTGCAGCTCCATTCAAAATGTACAGTAGGTTAAATTCAAACATCTAAATCAAGAGTGGAGATACTATGAGATATATCATCAAAGGAGAGAATAAATGTAAAATCATCTATTCTCAATCATATAACAAAACGAAAGTTCCTAACAAAAAATTAAAATTTTAACTTACAATTGGATGTGCAAGCAATTCTCCGAAGTTATAAATGTTGTCACCAAGCAAAGCAGAAAGTGAAACATCAAATGCCAAATCCTGAGAATGAAGAGAGGTAGAGCAGCAATAAGATATCAGCGTAAAGTGATGAATGTTGTCTTTTCTACGACTAGTTACTCTGTGTTTTAGAAATGTCAGCATAAGTCAGAATACATTTCCACCAATAAAACAGCAGTCTGATTTTCTTCTTTTTTTTAAGAAATAAAGACTCTAGTGAGGTTGAATGCATACAAGATATTAGTCTAATCCTGCTCAATGAGTTGGGGCAAAAGCATTGGGATGCAAGTTTACAAGATGGAGCCACTTCCGAAGTTAAAAGTAGGAAAAAATCAACCAATTACACTTCAAAAGCATTAACGCGACTATGACAGGAGAATGATTTTCTCCATATGATATCTTAACCATTCCTACATGCTAATTTGAATTCATCAATCAACAAAAAGCAGGAAGCCATATAATATACAGATCTGACTTCCTTCAAAAATAAGAATTCTATTTTTTTTTCTTTCAAAAATGATGTCATTCAAAATGTTTAGTACTAGTAAGGTATGCCAAAGACTTTGTGCAGAAAGTTGCCAACATCTAAGATTTTGAATGGATTGCATTACTGAATGAATTTGTGATTCAGTATATCAATACCTTTATGTGACAAACATTTGGATATCATTTCACCATTTTAGTAAGTCTTCTCCAAACTTCTGAATCCGACATAATTAAAATTTAACAACACAATTTACTTGTAGAGTTCCACAAAAGAAAAGGACAGTTGATGTTAAATACGAGAAAGTCTATTACATTAGCACCAACAACTTCATTTCTACTAGAATAAAGCTATAACAGTTGAATCAGGCAGAGCACATGTCAATTGTGATGTGATCTGAAATTAGTGAAATGAATCTTCCTTTATAACACCAAATCACTCACACTTATTGGTTCTAAAGCAAAAAATAAAAGTGCTTCCTCCTTTCATGAAAATAAGTTCCATCAATAAAAGACAATCAAAGCATGTCTTAAAGACTAAGCTCAAAATTTTGGTTCATGCAAAAAAAATACTACCTTCTTCCAGGGAAAATGAACCGGTATTTTCTATGGGAATATGTTCAAAACCACTTTCAGCATTTTACAGTGTTCTAAAAAAGTCCCCCTAGGCAGCCGCCTAGGCGCTAGGCCGTCCCCAGCCTTTTTAAAAATTGATTAGGCTGCCAACACGGGTCTGGTTGTGGGCGTGTTTTTCTCTGTGTTAAGTGAACCGGTTCACTTAAATCCCCACATTCTCAAAACTCCCGATCCTCTCTCTCTCTCTCTCTCTCTCTCTCTCTCTCTCTCTCTCTCTCCAAAAAAACCCAAATCCCTAAATCATAAATCCCCCAAATCGCTCTTGCTTTCCCCAAATCCTCAAAATCTCAATCGATCGCCCCTCTCACTGGAATCTTCATAATGGACAATACGCAAAATAAGCGCTCTACTATTGAGCTAATTCTCATTTATAATTTTTTGAGTTATTTTTTTAGTATCAAATATATCCTTTATTTTATGCAATATTATATTTTCTTATAAATATATATTTTAAAATGCCTAGCGCCTAGCCGCCTAGGCCCCGCTTACAAAGTTTAGGCGCTAGGCCCCCATCGGCCACCTGAATACTATCTAGTGACTTTTAGAACACTTCTTTTTTACGTGTTATCAGCATTCCAGATGATCCGCATTGTCTTTTTTACAAGTATAAAATGGTTAACCTTATAATGAGCACAAAATTGCTAAAAAATTACTAGACGGCTGAATTGACAGGGGACAGACACAAGCGGTGTAAAATGAGTTTTTGGAGTGGAAAAAAAGTCTTGGTTCTATGCAAAAAGCCTCAGTGGTCAACTATCTATAGAGATTAATGGGTCCAAGATGAATAGTCCATAAATGTTTGCCGGCCAACCCCAAATATTTAGGACACACGATATTGAACAAATTAAGTACAAATTTCCACCTTGGTTTTGCATTAAGTAAACAAAATGTCTTATGGTCGCTTCTTTGGAAATAACTATGCAACCCAGGATACTGAAGCTCCAATACCATTACCTCACTAAGACTACATCAAGAGTGATACTGGATAATTGAAAATTCCTGCCACTAGGAGCTTTAATATTCAAAAAATCCTCATCATTTCATGAGTCATGTACTTTAAACACTGGAAGGTAAGGATCACAGTACTTAGAAGTGACCATCAATGCATAAGTAGTAACAACCTTTTGATACCCAGCCTTTATGCATTCATCTGACAGCAAAAATTATGAATTAGGTGAAATATGCCATGCTAACAATCACATGCTAAGGAGATCAGTACCAATTTGTATATGAAAACACAAATATTAAGCACACTTGTAAACTAACGAATATTGAAGAGAAAATAAATTTGTTTAAGCTGATTTTCTTTTTTCTATTTTCCTTTTTCTTTTTTATTTAAAGAGTTCGCATAATCTTAAAAGAGATGCACTGTTCCGAGGATGATGAAGTGCAGGAATAAAAATATAAAATATCAGATAATCAGAAGAGAACTCATACCAGTTTGAATGCTTCTGAAAGAGACTCCACTTTTGTGTAAGCCAAGTACAGAAGAGTGCTCTTATAAAATTCAGAAAATTCTTCACGAGATTTGTGATATTGTGAAGATATCCAGTAATAACTAGCATGAACTGAAGGGTCTACATTAGTCATACTGTCTAGCATTGTCTTTCCATCATCCAGTAATCTCTTACACTCCTTTTGATTTCCCTCTTCAAGATTGAATGCAGCTATTTGCATCTTCACATACAAGATTGGCTCCTCTACTCGCATTTCCCTTGTAGCCTGCAGCTTTTCAATAACACCTTCAAGATAGCTAATCGCAACTTCTTTATCTGAATATTGGCGTGAAACTATCACCACAAAGTGTGAAAGTTTAAGAAGATTGATCTTTGTTTCAAAATCGGTAATGAAATTATTATAGAGCTGTATGAGAGCATCACCCGCCTGAAATGGAAAAAGTAAAGAAATATTTGAATAGCCAATATTAGCCATATTAACACAGCAAATGTTCTCAATAAAAACATCATTTTTGCGCATAACTGGTAAGTTAAATATAACTAGATATTGAAAAGAAAAGAAAAAAAAAGGCAGTAAGGACAAGATTAGGTTGGGTTAATACACTAACTATAAGATGCATGCTCAATAGGTTTGCAGCTACATGATTGCTTTGTTGATAGATGTTTTAGAACATGGTCATCATGATGAGAATTGTACTTCATCTCTAGAGAACCGACAATCACTTGGTAATCTGCATGTGTGCATAATCTTGACAACTTACTTTCATAAGGAGAGATAATAACTATTCAATAGAGTATAAACATAGTGCAAAGATGAGACGATTTCTTTACCTATATTTCTCATCAATCATTATCCACAGGACCACAACAGTGAGGTGAGTCGGACAAAAATAGGAATGCACTTAAAAGCATGAACTGGAAGAACAGTTAAGTCAGTCTCTGTAACTGAGTCAATTTGAGCGGCTATAATTGTCAAAAACAGGTGTATATGAAAAAAAACGAAAGAATTCCATCATGTACTGATCTAGGTAGCCAGGATACTTTCATTATGAAGTAACCAGCGGTAGACACATTCAGAGATCGGCACTCCTAGACACGTGTCCAACGCTCCAACAGGAGTCACCAATTGTACCAAATCTTCAAATTTTTTATCACTACTGGAATTTCCTAGAAAGTTTAGAACACTTAATGTAGTTATTAGTTACATGTACTTCCATCATGTGTATACTGAACTACTACAATTAGTGGAAAAAAAATGTCAAACAAGTGGTTTATTACTTTTTTTAAAAAATTGCAAATATCACAATATATTTGATCTTAAGAGTGAGATACAAAAAAAAAAAAATCTTCCCACTAAAATCTGAAGGGACAAACGTAACATTCCTCGTAACGAGTCACAAAAATTATGATTCATAAGGTATCAGATACATAACAAATTTTATTAATTTAACTACGAAAGTAGCATGTGAGTGCATTTGTATTAGTTCCTCCATCTAGTTAATATATGCAGGGGCGGAGACGCGGGGGGGGGGGGACCCCAGGAAAAATTCAAAAAAAACACTAGGTTCCTGAAGGAAAAAAAATAGCCTTCACTGGACCCAGGAAAAATTCAGAAAAGCCCCTAATAGTCTTGGGCTTCTTGAAAAATATTAATTAGCCTTCATTGACCCCCTCTAGACAAAAAAACAAATACTACTTTTGAATTCTTCAAAATAAACAATAGACCTCTATGACAAATAAAAGAAATTTTGTGTACTAACACGATGAAAACTGAAGAATATTTGGTCAATGTTCTTCATTTGCTAGTAGCTTGTATTTCCAACTACTTCACTTTGTTTGTTGTTGAAAAACTCAAGAGCCTTGTAAGTTGCCGTCCATGAAAATTACTTATTAAAGTAGTACTGAAACAGTCAAACCTCTTATGAAGATAATACGTCTATATAATAAAACCAAGTGGCTCTCCTTCAATCCCCCCAAAATCAAAGGCTCGGATCTAACCTCACAAAACACATTTTCCCCCAAAAAGTTTCCCCCCAAAACTCAAATTCAAATTCCTCCCCCCCCCCAAAACAACTCATTTATTTATTTAATTATTCTCTCTCTCTCTCTCTCTCTCTCTCTCTCTCTCTCTCTCTTTCTATATATATATATATATATATATATATATATATATATATATATATATAAAATAGCAAATATCTCTTCAATAGTTAAATTTCATCATTTTCCACCCTCAAAGTTCTAAGAAGTTGGATTTTATACCCTCATTTATAATTATTTTTCAACATATACTAATGGAAACATGGACTTTTATTTACAACTAATTATTGTCATACTATTCAAACTTGAGCTACATAATTGTTGTTTTACTGTTTACAAGGCTTTATGCTGTATCGTTCCGTAGACGTGCCGTAGACACGTGCCCACGGGCAAATCTAGGTAGAAAATAAAATAAAAACCTTATCCCCAAGTCTATAAGGCATTTAATATTAATAATATATAAGTTACTATTGAAAATTGTTATTCCAAGCCTTTGCAAAGTATCTAGAATTTCTAAATTGTTAGCAAATAAAATAAAATATCTAGATTTTCTAAATGGTTAGTGTTGAACAATAAAATATTATTGAACTTCTTGATATTCAGACATACATAATGAAAAACACTTACCTACAAATAGACCACAAATCTTGGGCATAAAGAAAGTCCTTTATCATCTCACATATGAATAATATCAACCCACATATAAAATCTTATCTAACCACAAAGAAATATTAACTAAATCTAAAATATCTTCTCCATATTCTAATACTCCCCCTCAATTGGAGGCAAATGAAGTTGACATCGAATTGAGGCAAATGAAGTTGACATCGAACTTGAACGAAGCCGAGACCTAGACCGGGCAAAGAAAACTTCAGAGAATGCAACTAT
This sequence comes from Hemerocallis citrina, assembly GCA_017893485.1. Lineage (NCBI taxonomy): Eukaryota > Viridiplantae > Streptophyta > Magnoliopsida > Asparagales > Asphodelaceae > Hemerocallis > Hemerocallis citrina. The sequence goes on along the minus strand of JACEHZ010000596.1, from coordinate 610,411 downwards.
ATAAGTCAACATTCTCATCAAACTTCATAAAGGAATCAAGTCTTGCGGATAAAACCGGATAGGGCGGATGAAATGTGTTGCATATGAAACTGGATAGCACGGGAGAAATCTTGTGTTGCTACAGATGTAACCATATCGCACGTCTAGCGCGTTGCAAGTGAAACTGGATAGCACAAAGAAAATCTGAATTTATGTAACCCCTGTTTTCGATTGTACGGGTTATTATTCTTTGTATTTCTATTGATATCTTTCCCCCCCCCTTAATTTATTGTATCTGGGCTTTTGTCATGTTGTGAGCTCACTAATTCCAATTATTTATTATATTATTATATTTTGGCCCATTCTCATGAAAGCCCAACCCATATCCTTATGGGATTGTAAACCCAGAACTTAGTCTACGCAAACCCACTTCCCCTAACTAAAACGACTCTTTCTCCCCTCAATCCCACGTATCTCTAACCCCCTTATTCACTCTTCCATACTGTTATAATAATCACTCCCACCCTCCCACAAATCAGAACTACTCTAAAACAACCCACTCACTCTCTCTCTCGTTCTCTCCCCCCTCTCCTGCTTCCAAACCCAAACAAACCCACAACTACTCCCGCACACTTCTTCTTCTCGCCTTCACCCAAAAGCAACCCGAAAACCGAACCCAAAGAAATCCATCACCATTCCTTCCCTGTCGCCAACTCCAGTCATCGCCACCATATCCACTGCCGCTCACCAAACCCAAACCCAATCTCGCCATCTCCACCTCTTCCTCATCATCATCCTCGCCTTCCACCGATCAAACCCAACTCACTAACAACCCACTTCGCCTCCACCGTCGTCAACACCATCACCTCGCATCGCCAACACCACCACCTTACCGTTGCCTTCATTTTTCGACTCCGCCACCCTCATCCCCTTCCTCATCGCAGTTGCCTTCGCCATTAAACCACTCCCGTCGAACCCAATCGAAGCTCCACTGAAACCCATCGACCTCACCTTCAAACACCACCGATCACCTCTCCACTTTGCCGAGAGCCTCTCGCCCTCACCGAAGTCTTCGTCGCAGCCCAGAGCCACCACCATCCTCGCCTTCGACACCCCGAACACCAATTCCCCGCTCTCCCCTGTTTTCGAGCGTGAAAACAGAGTTCCACCGGAGTCGTTTGCCGTCTCGTGTGTTGCGTCGCTTCCCGACCAACGCCGCCGCCTACGTCGCCTGCCTAAGTCATTGCGGGCCCCACCGCATGTCGCCAGGGCCGCCGCTGCCTCTCTCTCTCCTCCGCTGTCGCGAGGTGGAAGACGAACAGCAATTCGTTGCCCCCGCTGTTTGCTGTTCCGGGCTCTCGATTCGCTGCTTTGTTGCCCGTGTTTGGGGCAGATCCGCTGCGTGGACGAATTCTGATTGGCTGTCGTTGCTGTTCTGTGTTCGGCGCACACCAGATCCCATTTTCGTTGTCCTATGTTCGGATCGGATCGGGTGTGTAGAAGGGTTCTCATTGGATCGTTCGGTGTTCCGTGTTCTGGCCGCAGCAGATCCATTTTGCCGTCCCGTGTTCTGACCGATCCGGTGCGGAATGGAATCCACTATTTGGTATTTTAGCGCGATTTTGCACGTGCTCTTGGGATTGCTCCCCGGAATTCTGATCCCATTATTCTTATTAAATTATCGAATCGTCTACAAGGAAAAAGGCAAGTCCACTTGAACTCTCTTATTTATTCTAGTTCAAGATTGATTGACCTCTTATGCAAGTAGTTCCAATTCATTTATCGTTAACTTTGCCTTGTGTCCCTTCCATTAGGAGTATCGAGGGTTTACACGAGCTAACCCGACGTACTCTTGACCTCTCATTATTATCCATTGACTCAAACTCAAGCCTAGATACATATTTGACATGAATAAAATAAATAAAACTTGTACATGAGGAAAACACGTCGTGATTAAATACATGTTATTACTTGAGATCTTGTGACTTGAACTCGACATGAAAGACTTGACATGTATACTGGAAAAATTCACACTACTTGCTGTACATTAATCTTGATACATTCATGATACAATAACTCGTTAATTACCCGTTTTGATGAATACATGTGTAGTGGTTTTTATGAATCTTGCTGCTTGTACTGTTTTGCATAGAGGTTTCGACCCTGTTAACTTGAGAATTAACACACCTGATACAAAAGAGAGTTTTAGCCTACTGAGTCTAATTTCCAACCCAAGTGACGGATCCTGATTCGGAGTCCCGAGCTGCGAGATATCATCCTTTTAGTCCCCGCTGGTCTGCATTTTCCAGACTGCAGAATTATTGTAACATCGACATAATTGATAGTAAAATACCATGTAAACAGTATTAAAATACTATGAAATTTTCCAGGAACCTTATAGACATGCTGAGGGTTCATCTCAAATTTTTGTAGATTTTTATAGTGTATTTATACCATGTTTCCACCCCTTAGGAATTGAGATCTAGTTGCTGCCAGAACAGATAATCTACAAAGAATGGAGTTTTTAACCTAGATACAGTCAGAATTAGCAGAAAGTTAATGAATATAACTTGTAACCCTTTCTGTCTAGATGTCCATAGCATACTGGAAGTTCGAATTTGGAGTTGTAATCTAGGAGAAATCTTTGTTTTAGTGTAACTGTGTCAGCTGTTCCAGATTTGCCATTTCTTGTTTATTTTGTGCAATGCACATGTTGTTGCATTATTACAATTCCCTAGACATTCTAATAACTACTTGCATGTAGATATATGACTTAGTAATAAAATACTAAACAAGCCGGGGTTTCTAAGGGTTGACCTAGTAGTGGACAGTCTCAGAAAATGTACACGGTAGAAGGTGGAGAATTACTTGTGAAGACGTGAACTTGTTATCTTGTTATCTTGTTACATGAAAACTTGACATGGAAGATGAATAATTACTTGTGAAGACATGAACTTGTTATCTTGTTATCGTGATATACCGAGTACACGCTCTGTAGATCCCACCATGAAGTCTAAAACGAACACTGTTATGCGTGCATCGAACCTGTGGTATGGGATGCAGTAGTACGTGCACTAGATAGGAGAAACAACTTGATAATAGACCTAGTGGACATGTATATATACTTGATTAAGACCATTGCTATTAGTACCATTATTGTCATTGAAATTTGATCTTGATTCATATTCCCACATGCACCTTATTCCTTTACTCTCCGTTTTCGCTACTTGCTGTCCGTACTTACTCTAAGGACATTTCTTTTTCTTCTTTAGTTAACCTAGCTATAGGTGAACCTGAGGACCTGCCAGAAGGAGTTGGCGAGCAGTACTTTTAGATCGGAGCAACTGCATAATAATAAACTATTTCTTTTCATGTTCTTCTTCATTCATTGTAATTCATTTGTTTATTTAGACTTGTATCCCGGACTTTTGACCCGTAACTACTATTTATTTTCTCAGTATTGATTATCATGTTGGATTATTAAATTCTTGAAATCAAATATTGTTCTGTGATGTTATTAATTGCGAGGCTATGATTTAATTTTCTGAGTATTGTTGAGTTGAGACTGGTACAGCTTATGAATGATATAAAAATCATTCGCTGGGCCTTCGTCATGGGCTCGTATTCCCGTATTTTGAAAAACGGGACGTGACAATTTAGATGAGATTGGATATGAAAATCCGAATGTGGACGAAGATATGGTCTGAAAATATGAATCTGTCGGAGGATTGAATATGATAATTCACATCTTGAGGAGAACCGGATATAGAAATTCGCATCTAGAAAAGGAATGAGTTTGTAATTCTGAATATGAAGGAGTGGATCAGAAAATCCAAATATGAAGGAGGATTGAATCTGAAAATCCGCATCTTGAGAAGTCTTGCAACTAAAGAAGAAGAACAGAGAATTTTTTAAGAGAAATGACTCTCTTCTTGTTATTCAATAAAGAAAGTGTTTAAGAATGATCGAACGCTCTGATACCATGTTGAACAATAAAATAATATTGAACTTCTTGATATTTAGAGATACATAATGAAAAACAGAGAGAAAGCCATATATCATCCCTTATATGGATAATATCAACCCACATATTAAATGTTATCTAACCACAAAGAAATATTAACTAAATCTAAAATATCTCCTCACATATTCCAATAGTTAGAAAAAAGGCTTAGGAAAAAATCTAAAATTTGTTAATATGTCGGGAAGTAAAGGTTGGATGGCCAAGATATTCCATCTTGCTAACAGAATCGTTGACTCATTTTACACCTCTGTCACAACAATCACTACAGAACGATTTATTTTCTCATGCGAAGTTTTAAAAAAAAAGACTTCGTAGCAAGATACATGATGATTTTTTACAAATTATTTGACAAAAACATAACTAAAAAGATTGATACTAATATAACTATAGATGAATTCTGAAGAGTGAAATATCAGCTTGCACGACTGAAGTAGTAATACATTGTTCCAACTTTTTTGTCTCTTTTGTTGGTATTAACAAAAATATTGACCACAATATATATTTTCTTAATATTTTGACTATGGAAAAAAACTACTTTTTGATATATTCTTGTAATTTGATATTTAAGTTTTGCATCATGTTTTTTTTTGTTAACTTTTTTTGAAATGTCATACTTTTGAGGCTCTGTACGGCCCCCCTTGTACAAATTCCTGGCACCGCCACTGTGTGTGTATATATATATATATAAATAAGAGAGAGGTAGTAACATTGCACCTAACTTGGGCTCAATACCACGACATGGCAACATGTGGTTGGTTGCATTAACTTTTTAGTGACAAATTATGCGGACTTCTATGGAAAAAGTATTTCTTCTTTTCAAGAAATACATGTTACCACGTTGTCACACACCCACAAAACATGTGGTTGGTAGAGAGAGAGAGAGAGAGAGAGAGAGCAAGAGCATGGGGGTGGAGTATCATAATGTGGCAATATGTTATGGGTTGCATTAATGAGGACTTCTATGAAAAAGTATTATTTTTCAACCAATACATGTTGCCACATCGAGACACGCACCCGCACACATACACACAGTGTCATACTCTGTGTCTCCATGTCCTACATTTGAAGAAATTGTCATCTCAATGTGTCTGTATGTGTCTGTATGTGTTCGTGAACCTTGGACCATTCTTTGCATCAAAATCCAATACCAAGTGAGCAATATCTATTTCATCAATTCCGTGTTTGGATCTGTCCTAGGCCCTCAACTAGCTGACAAAAAAGAGAACTTCCATTCTTCAAATGATCTCAATAAACCTAAAATGCCAAAATGTTGCAGTGCTGCCCTTGTAACAATCCACATCCTTAAATAATGCATATCTCATCAACTATAAGTTAAAGTGTTCGTTGATGTTCTCTAATATCCATGTTTTGTATTAAATAGGTCTAAAAAAGGTAGAAATTCCTACATCGTTGTTTTGCGGAGAAAATCATGAAACCCAAAGTTTCTACTCAAAGGATTTCTTAAATCAAAATAGAAACTAACAATTTTCCCCTTTACAAACAAAATCAGTGATTATCTTCTATTAACTAGCAAATATTTGTAATTCATCGAAGATGTAAACCTTACATCCAACACGACTAAGGAACAATCTGGCGTCTCTTTTTTATGCGGAGGTATGTCTGTATAGTAGCTTGTACTGAAAATTGATAGAAGAAATTGATAAAATGAATGAAAGAGAGTAGAGATGTATGGGAGATCAATCAATAAACTAGAGATGCCTCGTGGGGTAGGTGAAGGGATGGTGGCTAATAAAGAGAAAGGATGGTGGTTGGGAAAGACGACATGAGTGGAGGATAAAGGATGGATAAAGAAGATAACCACTCAAGTCAATTTTACTCTGCCTAACGTCTACAATTGCTTGATAGCCAATTCAATTCATATAGAAAAATGGAACCTAACTGTGCCATCGGTTAAGTCATTCAAAATTAATGGCAAAGATTTTTCTAATTCTCAGCTTTTACCAAAGAAATATTGAAATTTTGGATCTTTACAACAAAAAGATTGGATCCTTAGTCTTTTGAATTAGGAAGATCTCTAGAAACTGATTCTATTTGATTCGGAGATCGTTTCCAAATTACACCTACAATCACCGAAAACATTTCAATCAAATATGTCGCCGGTTCGCCTACAACTGGTTACACACCAAAATTCTTCTCTCGAAAGATGAATGAGTTCCCCTAGTCAAGTTACCAGCCCCCAATCAAACAGTTTTAGTGCAGGAAATCAGGACTCGTTTTCCCCAAATCCAAAGAACTCTCTATCTTCAACTAATGCCATTAACTATATTGTAGTACCTCATACTTAATCTTTTTTCTCCCTCAATGCCTCGGAAATCGAATAATCCAAGCTTAACATACATTCTTATAATTCAAACCACCAATTAAAATTATATATTTTTTATAAAAAAAACCCTAAATTTCGAAAAGTATATAATAATAACAGAGTATAGAAAGCGTAGAGTTAGTGAACCTGAACGACGGCGAGGGCGACGAACTGGTCGAGCTTGAGAGTGAGCTGGTGCCAGAGCTTCTTCTGGTAGAGATCGGCGAGGGTATCGTACCAGTCGGCAAGATCCGGCTGGGCGTTGCTTTGGGATTCCAGGTACTGGAGAGCGCCTGCCATTGCTGATGATGGCTGACGTGGCAAGGATCGAGTCGATCGACGAGATGAAGGAGAAGAAAAATAAAGGGGGAGAAACCTAGCAAACAAGAAGAAGAAAAAATCTTTCTTTTTTGTCGTTTTGTAAGAGTGGGTGCTTGAGATTTATTGGGTTGTGTGCAATTTACACCACTCTGCAATTATGATACTGGAGATCCGCAGAAATTTTAGTGGAAAATTTTTGCCGAAATGTCCCTGTTTTTGAAAATAATTAGCGAACTACCTTTGTTTCGAAAACATTTAGCCATTTGTCCTTGTCTGTGACACGTCGGCAACAAACGTTATTGGGAATCACGGCATCAGCTAATTGTATGCCGTTATTCCCAATAACGGCATTTGTATATGAAAAAAATTACGTGCCGTTATTCCCAATAACGACATTGGTTAATTTTAGTATAGAACTCTACTTTATTAATCTTGACTCGAGATTGGAAATCAAAAAAGAAATGAACTGATGCTGTTATTCCGGAGAACGGCATCGTTTATAACTGATGCCTTTTTGAGAATAACGGCATCAGTTATAAACTTTTTGCACAAATCCCTATACTCGAAAACCCCTTTCTTCTCCCCTTTTCTTCCCCTTCTGATTTGTAAAACGCATCTCTCTCACATCACCCCTTTTACCCACAAACCCTAGATCTCATAATCAAAAATTTTCAACCATTTGAGTCCTATAAAATTCCATACATCCTAATTCCTCACTCCCACTCTCAATTTCAGTCTTCCTCATCAACGAATATTTTGCCGGTGGTTTTTTTGGTATCATTTGAAAGGTATTATCATACTAACCTTATGTTTGATTTTTATTTCAAAGATTCATCACATTTTGAGCAGTGAATGATTTGAATATGTTTTAATTTTTATGCATAGGTATGGATTTTGATATCCCTATATGGTTATATTTTGGGGGTGAAGTAATTAAGGATCCAAAAAATGGATATTCTTATAGTGACGTTGATACTGTAATTATTTGGGCTACCCCCAATTTTGGTTACTCAGAATTAACAGATAAGATATATGAAGTAACCAATTGGGACAGAAGTGAAATGACTCTGAGATTGAGAGCCCGTTATTCTGCTGGTAAAGGGGATGGGCAGTACTTCATGTTGGTACCTATAGACAGTGACAGTTCTCTGAGGTCTGTCCTGCTTAGGACACTTCATCCAAGTTGTAGTTGGAATATAGTTGAGTTATATATTGATCAAACGAGGCTTCCAAATACTGCAAGAGTTGTTATCGACGGTCCAAGGCCAACTAGGATTCTGAGACCATCTGAAGAGTCACACGCAAGGATTTCTAATACTGTTAGAGATACTAGCACAACTCCAACGGAACCTGTTTCCACCGAATACGAGCAGCTACATCCGACCCCATTGCCACAAAATTTTTTGGTAGCTGGCATTGCTTTGACAGACTTTGATAACGCCGTTGTAAATAACGACTTGGTAGAAGAGGAAGAAGATGAGGTACGCGGTCTCGAGGATGATGATGAGGAGATCGCCCTTGAAGCTCCAATTGTTGATGCCAATGTTCATGTGCCGGTTGTTGATGCCAATGTTCATGTGTCGGTTAACAATGCCCGCGTGTTGCCAAGTCAGGACACAGGTCCAGCTATGCGTGGATCGCAGTCAAGCGAATGGATGTCCCGTGCCACCGTACATGAACATGGCCAGTCTTCCATTGGGTCTTCCAACTTGGATGAACTCTTCATAGGTCAAAGATTTCCATCCAAAGATGCTCTACAACATCAAGTAAAGATGTATGCCGTGAAGAACCACAGGGAATTCGTGACGGTAAAATCAGATCGTTGTCTGTACCATGTGAAATGTAAATACGCTCCCATCAACCATTCAGCCGAGCAGATTGCAGGAAATCCATCACTTCGAAATGTAGTCGGTTGTCCATGGCGCTTGCGTGCAATTATTCCCAAATGTCGTGATTATTTTGTGGTGAAACAACTTGAAGGTGTACACACATGTGTGAATCCTACATTGACTCAGGATCACAGCAAAATTGACTCGACGGTTGTATCGATGCTGATAATAGATACTCTGAGGGAACAACTCACAGTTACACCAAGAGCCATAATTGGGCAGGTGAAGGGTAGGCTCCAATACACAATATCATATTGGAAAGCTTGGAAGGCAAAACATAAAGCAATTGAGAAACTATATGGTTCTTTTGAAACAGCGTACACTAAACTACCATATCTACTCAATGCAATTCAAGCTTCGAATCCGGGCACGGCTGTACAGTGGGCGAAGACTACGACTGGGCCGGGTATAGAAACATTTAAGAGTGTTTTTTGGTCATTCGGTCCTTCGATCGAAGGATTCAAATCATGTAGACCAGTTATAAGTGTTGACGGTACTCATTTGTACGGAAAATACAAAGGCTGTTTGTTGATTGCGGTTTCACCAGACGCAAACGGTAGGTTGTTTCCGTTTGCATTTGCACTTGTTGAAGGTGAAAGTATAGAAACATGGACATGGTTCATGAACTGTATTCGGTGCTATGTGACAGATCGTGAAGGTCTTTGCGTCATCTCGGATCGACATGCCGGTATTTTATCAGCAATGGGAAATGAGTTTGGGACGTGGAGGGAACCTTTTGCATATCATCGGTATTGTATGCGGCACTTTGCTAGCAATTTTCATAAAAAATTTGGTTCGAAATTTTTGATAAATAAATTAAAGGTAATTGCTAGTGAAAATCAGTGGAGAAAGTACGAGGAAAAGATGGCACAACTTGAAGCTAGTAATGCTGATGCGGCTAATTGGGTTAAGGAGAAAGCAATTGAGAAGTGGGCACTTACTGCTGATGGTGGGCGTAGATATGGTATTATGACAACAAATCTGTCCGAAGTGTTCAACTCGGTTCTAAAAGGTGTTCGTAGCTTACCTGTCACCGCAATTGTAGAACAGATATTTTTCCGTCTGAACATGTATTTCACCAACCGCCGTGAGGGCGCGCAGACACTTATCGCTGAAGGTAAACTATGGGCACCACGAATCCAGGATCTTATTGATGCCCGGCGTGAAAAATCAAATTTACATAAGGCCATAATGTTTAATAATCGCGATGGTGTCTTTGGGGTGAAAACGGGCATTAGAATAGACGGTGGATATCAAAAGGGTGGGCATTGGCATACGGTGGACCTAGTAGGCCGAACTTGTACATGTGGGAAATTTCAATTGTTCCACGTTCCATGCTCTCATGTATTAGCGGCATGTGCTTCCCGGGCGCTTGATTATCAACCGTACATAGATCCTTTCTACTCTACAGACTCGTTAGAAAAAACATGGGCACCATCTTTCAATCCTTTCCCAGACGAATCTTATTGGCCTACTCAAAGCGCACCGGTACTAATAGTTGATCCTAGTCTTTGTCGGATCAAGGGGAGGCCTAAGAGTACTCGTATCCGCAATGACATGGACGCTCGAGAATGAGGGAGTACTGGAAAAGTATGTTCAAAATGTGGTGTGAGCGGACACAATAGACGCAGTTGTAAGAATGTACAAAGTGTGGGGACTTCACAATCTACCCGCACTTGAATATTTTTCTTAGTTATTATATGTTAGTTGAATGTTTTCATGTTGTCTGTTGTTTGTTGAGTAATTTACGTTTGAATTATTTTAATTATTTTCATGGTGGACATATTTATAATTGTTTGTACGAGCTAATCTAGATGTTTATTTGTGTCGTACCTCTCTTTAATTTTTATTGTTTGGAATGATAAGTTTTGTGTGATTTGTATGTTTAAATTGGTATGAAAGTGTTAATGAGTGGTGGGTATGGTTAGATTTGTTCCAAACTACCATTCGCAAAATAAACATGCACAGAAAACATGCACAGATGTTTTAACTGATGCCGTGCTCCTGAATAACGGCATCTTATTTACATGCCGTTATTCTGAAGAACGTCTGTGGAGACAGTATGTTTGGCAGAATGCTCAAAATTTGAAATTTTGTTCTTTAACTAATGCCGTTATTCTGAATAACGGCATACATAACTAATGCCGTGCTTCAGAATAACGACACAGTTTACAGATGCCGTTATTCTGAACGACGTCTGTGGAGACAGAAACATTTGGCAGCAACTACAAATTTTCTAATTTTCCCTATATGAAGATGTCGTTTTTCGCAATAACGTTACAGGATTAATATGCCGTTATTGCGAATAACGGCATCGTTTATTCTCAAAAAGAGAGAATAAAACTAACTTCAACTTAATACATTCAACTTCATTCACAAACTTCTATATTTCAGACTATTCACAGAATTTTTCAGACTATGCACAAAAATTCTATCTTTCATACTATGCACAACTTCTATATTTCAAACTTCTATATCGCAGACTATGCACAGAATTTTTCAAAATTTCACAGAATTAGGTTTCATTCACTATCTTCAAAACTTCTATATTTCACTTAATACATCTTCACAGAATTTTTCACTCAAAACTTCTATATCTTCACAGAATTTTTCAAAACTTCTATATTTCACTTAATACATTCAACTTCATTCACTATCTTCAAGTTTTCAAAATATGCACAGACTTAGGTTTCAATATTTCACAAACTTCTATATTTCAGACTTCGCAGATACAATCTCAGACTGTGCATATTTTCACAGATACAATCTCATACTGTGCATATTTTGCCAGAATCAGTCTGAGACTTCAAATCTTCATGTTTTCGAAATATGCACAGAATCAAGCTTCATTATTTCACAAACATCTTATTTCAGACTTCACAGTTACATTCTCAGACTTCAATATTTCACAAACTTCACAGATACATTCTCAGACTTCAATATTGAAACCTAACTTCAACACAATTTCGACCTACATTATGAGACTTAATTTCACCACTTCAAATACAAGTCTCAGCACAGATGGTGAAAGTAAATCTCTATATATATTCACAGACATGTTCAAATACAGCACAGATGTATCTGCTCTACATTAACAAATACTACTTTCACTACTTCCAAATTCACAGACATGCACAGATACTACTTCCAAATTTCCAAATTCACAGACATGCACAGATACTACTTCCAAATTTTAATCAAGTCCCCATACTACTGTCACTTTCACAGCACAGATACAGCTTTCACAAAGTTTACTCACAGACATGCACAGATACAGACATGCACAGATACAGATTTCATCTTAATAGATCAATGTTCATAGAATTTCAACTTAATACAAATTTCACAGCTTTCACAAATTTCACAACTTAATACAAATTAATACAACTTAATAGATCAATGTTCATAGCTTTCACAAAGTTTACTCACATCTTTCACAGAATACAAATTTCATCTTTCACAGAATCAACTTCATCTTTCACAAAATCAACTTCCACAGAATCTTCGTTCTAAATTTCATAGACTTCAAGTTTCACATCTCAGACTTCAAGTTTCACAACTCATACATGTGCATCTGTAGAAGTTCGACCTAGCTTCCAAAATAACAAGCTTATACTCCTACAAACCTGCACAAACATGCACAAACTTCAATTTAAATAATCTCAAATGCATAAACCTACACAGACTAAAAAATACTAGAATAAGGTGTAATACTAAAGTAATCGTTGTATTACCAAAGAAACCACTAAAACGACAAATAATACTTCCAATTAACTCGGTGTGAAATGTTTGGGTGCTCTTCTCATCCGAGCCGGGACTTTCCGCCTACGTTCCCGTTGTTCTTGCGTTGGGGGTCCACTTGGACCAGCTCCTTCATCTTCGTGACCTTCTCCTTCTTCAATCTCCGGCATGGCCACTGCGCTTTGCGGTGGAGGTTCACGAACGGACTTGGATCTTCGTTGACGTGATGGATTTCCCAATACTAGTGCTTGTTGTGGTGGAGGTGAAGCTTGGCTAGCGGTAGGCCGTTCTTGTTGGCGTTGACCTTCGGTTGAACGTACTAGTTCATTGAAACGAGGACCATCTCCAACCTCTTCAAGAGAGGTACGACAATTGCAAAGGAGGTCTCGTGCCAATTCTTTGCATGCCTTATTGGCATTGCTCTTCAACACATTCGCACATTTTCTAGCCATGTCCCATGTGCTTTCAATCTATAATAGTAAACCATATATGTTGTAAGTAAAGATTCATAAGTAAAATTAATCGAAATAATTGAAATTCAAAGAAACAAATTAATTTACCATAATACGGTATGATGAAGCTTTCGGTTGATACATTGGCTGTGATGATGAAAATGCGGTGGTGATCGGCCCAATCCATGTTCGGTAAACGTCCTTGGCCCGTGATGTTGTGTAGTCTACGATCATATAATGTGTTCACGGGGACAGGTTGTTGTGCATTGAATTGCCGAAGAACACGACCGGGGTAATAAAACTCCACAACTGAGAAATTCACTAGTGGAGCTAGGGTCAACCACAACTGTGCATTAGCAGTGCAAATAGGTGGTAGACGTTGCAGCCGATCGTCCGTGTACGGGGTCCAATTGACGAGCTCTTCCCTCAATTGATCTAGCTCGTCCCTATAATAAGTTAGGACGCCACGTGGGTTATCCCTCCACGTGCGCTTCCCCGCCCAGTATGCACCGAGAGGAGCTCTCATCACGGGATTATCCTGGAGTACTCTCCAACTCTCTGATAGTACCGTCACCCGGGGTCGGCCGAGATGTATTCTTTCCCAACACCAAATTTGCAGTATGGACATCGGCCCGGTCATCTGAATCGAACCCATCGAACAGTTGCAGAGTGCACGGTAAAGGCAGGCTAGAGCTGCACTTCCCCAACTATACCTGCCGGCTGTCTGCAGGTCAGCTATCAACGGAAGATACATGAGGTGAACTACGTCACCTGAAGAGTTAGGGAATAGAATCCCTCCAATCATTGACAGTAAGTATGCCCGCGTGTAGTTCTGGATTTCGATGTCCGTATGCACTGCTACGATTCGAACATGAGCGAAACTTTCATCTAGGAATGAACGTCTAATGGATTCCCCAACCCATATGCCGTGGTCAACTTCATCAACATCCAACCCCAAATAATCTCGCACCAGTGCAACCTTGTTGAACATCAAATTGCCTGTGACGGCCACCCCGTCAATTGGAAGACCCGAAATCACCGCTACATCTTGTAGGGTGACCGTCATCTCACCGCACGGTAAGTGGAAGGTGTGTGTCTCCGGCCTCCATCGCTCTACCAGTGCGGTGAGCAAGGCGTGATCACACTTTATGTTAGTCAGCTTTGACATACTGCTAAATCCACTGCTAACCAAGTAATGTTCCATAGCAATACAGTTCTTGAGGACAGGCATGACCTTGTGCATCCTAAAACTCATCTTCTCCACATCCCTGGTCCAAACAGCCTCTGATCTGTGGTCTTCTTGCAGAAACAGAACTGTAGGATCTAATGGACCCGGATGTCCCCGTGGTCCAAATGAAGGCGTAGAAGAAGCACCAATACCATGCGAAGAAGATGGTTGTGCAGGATCCATTGGCCTGTACACATTAACAAACACTAATCAACAACATTTTCGGTATAAAAAATGAGAGCATGAGCAGTCTTAGGAGTAGTAATTAAGTGTATTAGAAAACGGGAAAACATATAATCTACAAAACTTAACATCTTATCAATTGTTTGAAGACATTGGACTGGTTTACTTGGTAGTAATTAAGTGTATTAGGACCTTCAAAACCCCTACTTCAAAATAAAGTACTTCAATATTTATGCATTTGTGCTTCTCAAAAATTCAACTCATAGTAAACCCTACTTCGATAACAATACTTCCAAAATTACTACTTCAATAACCCTATTCTACAATATTAGTACTATACTACATAATAAAACAGTCAAAATCAACTATACAAAATACAAATTAGGGGTTTTTGGTTACTTACAAAGATTTCGGATGATGAATGAGAAGGAACTCTGGATGAAGGATTGAAGAGTCTACTCCGAAATAGAAGTCAATAAATCTGGATGAAGGATTTTTTTTTTAAAGATCGTCTAGGGTTTTCGTCTAGGGTTTTCTGTTTGGAAATGAAGAAGGAACGAGCGGAAGAGAAAGGGGGAAAAGGATGGGGTTTTTCGAGTATAGGGATTAGTGCAAAAAGTTTATAACTGATGCCGTTATTCTGAAAAACGGCATCAGTTATAAACGATGCCGTTCTCCAGAATAACGGCATCAGTTTATTTCAAATTTGGAATTAATCTCGAGTCAAGATTAATAAAGTAGAGTTCTATACTAAAATTAACCAATGCCGTTATTGGGAATAACGGCACGTAATTTTTTTCATATACAGATGCCGTTATTGGGAATAACGACATACAATTAGCTGATGCCGTGATTCCCAATAACGTTTGTTGCTGACGTGTCACAGACAAGGGCAAATGGCTAAATGTTTTCGAAACAAGGGTAGTTCGCTAATTATTTTCAAAAACAGAGGCATTTCGGCAAAATTTTCAATTTTAGTGACGGTGAGCATGAGTAAACAGTACTTTTTAGAAATTTTATTTATTTATCAAAAATTTTAATAAAAAAATATTGTGTATATATTATATGTTTTTTTTGATGAATCGGATAGAGCCAAAAGGCTCCAGCCATCAAAAATATATTAATCAATAAAACAGTAATAATACAAACAAGCGTCAAGGGTTTTACAAGAGGTAAAACAGAAATAAACGAATAAAAAGAAATACAATAATAAGTAACAATACTGAGGGCCAAATCACGGCAACGAAACCACCATCGCGAAACCAAAGGGCGTAGCAGAAGGCCCAGAGACCCGAGCTAACGAGCCACGAAGACTAGGATAAAACTCCCTCCCCGACGACATCCAAATCCACTAGCAGTCAAGAGGGACTCTAGAGGCAAAAAGGCGGAGAGACACTACACACACCGGGGATGTCAATGAGCAGGCGATACTCAACAGTGCCCCGATTGAAAAGCTGACACTGAGCCGGCTTTCCTCGCAAGTAGGCGAGCGCTCACTCGAATCTTCGAAAGATCGAAAACTTTCTTTTCGTAACCACGCTTGACAGGGGGATGGACAGCGCTAGTCGAAGGGGGCGACAACACCCCTGGATCAGATGAAGAGACATCTACCGAAATGGAACACAGGGGGGGACGGAGACTGCTGGGAGCAACCGAAGAGGTGGATGGGATGGACTTGGTGGAGCCAGTCCAAAGTGGAAGAGAAGTGACGTCAAGACTAATAGAAAACTTGGGGGGAAGGGAGAGCAAGAAGAGTTTGAAAGCCCTCAGGACCTGATAGAGCCATGACTGAGCCCCTAAAAGTTGATACCAAGAGTATAGGCATCCTGGATAATGAAACGAGATCGCAGAACTTAAGGGATGGGTGAGCTTCAAAGCACAGGGAAAGTTATAGTACAGAGAGGGGGCCTTAAAATCAATAATAGCTCTTTCAAGATGCACAGGGGGGCCGAAGTGCTGGAGTGTGGAGCAGACTCCCTCGCACCACGAGACCACGAAAGATACGAGGAATAGGATTTAACCCAATCAGGATATATACCCAACTTCCCGAATAATGACGAAGCCACAGAGACAGGTCGGGGGCGATCCTTGAGAGGGGCCCGGCGAGGGTTGGAAACAAGGGTCGTGAAAACTTTGCGATCCTTAAAAAGGAAAGCAATATTAGGTCGAATAAGAGTGACTGGATATGCGCGAGGAGAAGAACTAGATGGGGAGAAATTCGATGCTGAACTTTCAGTCCAGACAGAGGAGTCGAGGATCTGGCTCTCAACCCTACTGTGCTTACTAACCAACCTATTCAGAAGTTTGCGCTTTAAGAGGGAGTAATTAAGGAAGGAAAGTAGTTTGGCTGGTAATGGATGACCTCTGGGCCATCCCAGAAGATTTTGAAGGGTAAAGCAACGACTACGAGAGTGACCAAGCTTATCACAGAATAAACACTTCATTTTGTTCGAACAATCACGCTTAAGATACCCAGGCAGGAGGCACCTGAAGCAGACCCGATGAATATCGGGCATATAAGACGAAGGGGAGTTAAAGCAATTGGGAGAAACTTGAGAAGGGTATATGAAATCCCAAGTAGAAGAAGAGAACACATCCTTCTGCGAATCCTGAACCGAAGGTGAACGGTCAGAGCTAGCTACAGCTTTGATAGAATTCATAGAAGAAAACCTTCCCTGAAAGGAAAAAAACTAAGCTCCAATAAGTGTAAAGAGAAAACACTTCACAGAATGGAGACCAATAACACTACCACAGGAAAGTCGAAACCAGTGCTAAACCAACACAATGCCTCTCAAAGAAGAGAAACCGCACTCTCCAAGCAGAAGAACAAGAGAGGAGAAAAAAGAGCGAGAGAGAGGTTAGATAGAACGGTCAATCTAGAATAATAACTCAGTCAGGTCACCGACATGAGCTGAAGCAGTCGCTGGCAAAAAAGTCCCCAGGGAATGGGGAAACACAAAGTCAGCACTAACAACCAGAAAGCCTGAAAGGATTAACTGCTAACGGAGCACTACACAGTGCTAATAATAAGCAACAACCAACAGAAGTGCTCCAGGGATTCACCCAAATCAAACAAGACTACCGGGATAATTACTTAAGATAGAAAAGGCCAGAAAACTTACAGGGCGCTGTTGAAAAGGGGGAATGAAAAGCCGCTGGATCGCCGCTGGGAGGGGATGAGACTCCTGGCTGAAGAGCAAACTCAAAAAGGGGGACACCGGCGAAACGGACGGAGGAGCAACACCACTCAGGGCTGGGGGAAGGCGAGTCGAAGTACGGCCGCAAAAATCCGAACGGATCTGGCCACCACCGAGATGGACAAAAGGATAGCGAGAAGGGAGAAGTGCCACGCTATGCCTAGAGAGGCTCAAAGATCGTGTCCGAACGGACGGAGAGCGCTGGAGGAAGGAAGAGGGACAAAGGCTTCCAGCGGAGAGAGGGGGAGCGCACCGACTCAAAATCGAAAAGGCTGAGATGGGTCGGTAGGGATTGGGGAGCTCAACAAAGTTGATTGAAGGGCGAAAGCGAGATGGAGGAAGGAACGACGGGATCTGGGGAGAGATAGTGCCGAGGAAGAAGGGTTTTTTTTGAATTTTGAATCGCCTCGGAGCTCAACAAAGTGTATATATTATATGTTGAACGAGAATTTTTTCTTTTAGCAATTTGTTAATTATATGAAACTATCAATTATTTAACTAGGAAATATTTAGTGATGAGATCTACTATTATTTATTATATGGTTGATTAAATATCTACATAATATATATATGTTGAGTTGCATGCCTAATAAGAAAAAAGGCAAAAAACTCATACTTGTATAATTTGATACTCATTTAATTTGAAATGATAAATATAAAATATTATTAAGAACATAAAAATTGATATTAAATTCAATTATATATCAAAAATATTATTCAGTATGAAAATGTACTTTCTCAAAATTAATTATATGTTCAAAATTTTATAAATATACAATATAATTTTATTAAATACATTAATGAAAGTTTATTCACAATCCAAAACCAAGTTAAATTTTTTTTAAACAAGTTGTTACTTAAGGGAATTGAATCATGGTTCTCTTATAGCAGAGTTTAAATCATCTGGCCACAAAGTCAAGTCACAAATTGAGCCTAATGTGGGTCTGCCCCTGCTAGAGATGATCGAAGAAATGTTTTTTATTTGGTCAAAAGATTTATGCTTATTGCAACAAAAAAAAATTAGTCAGGGTGGCCATAAGTTGTTGCTGCTGATCTTGGTGTGGGAGCAAACAGATGAATTTGTGGATTTTGGAGAAAATGAATAAAGCAAACCTGTTGACCTTCACCAAAGTGTTGACTTGTTTCTAGCCGCTACCGCGAACCTGCAAAAAGTGTGATACACCATGACGGATCTTGGTGACGCACCCTCTGACGCTCTTGTCAGTAATTAGAAAGATTAAGAAAGAGCTTTATATAGAAAAAAATTGATTACCTTGTTATGGTGGGGGGGGGGTATTTATAGTCGCCTTAGGGATAACAAATCTTTACATCACGGTGTGGATGGATAGAAGTGGTTAAAATCACCTCTTAGTGACAATTATGAATCTGAATTCTTCTTTATACTTCTGAATTGGTTTGTAACGGGTTGGGACCCGTACCCAGTATGACAGATCCGTTTATGGGTTATTGGGTTTTGAAGAAAGACCCAGTTTCCATTTAAGACCTGTTTGTAGGTGAAATTAATGTTTTACCCATGAGAGCTTTAAGATTCGTACCCGATTTGAACGGTCCCGATTTAATCCTATTTTTAGCCATATCACGAGCCCCCCACGCCCGAATATTGAGTTTAAAAGCCTTTGAGGAGTAGTTTTACTGTTTTAATGGCATACGAGATTTTAACGGAGTTCTCGGGGGAGTTGGATCTTGCTCGAGGTGTAACGGTGTTATTCTGAGCTTGTAAAATACCCAAAATTATTCTCAGATTTTTCTGGCTTTTTTGTCATTTTCCAAATTTTCTGGTTTTTTTCGATTTTTTTATTCAATTTCCGAATTACTAATTATCGGAAAAAATTAATTATTTATTCTAATTTAATTATTATTATTTTAAGAATCTAAAATTATTTTATGAATTAATAAAAAAAATTAGAATTTTTAATTATTTTTTCCCCATTTTTAAAATATTTTTTGCGGATTTTTTAAATCATTAATTCGATTAATTAAACAAATTAATTAATTAATTAATACCTGATGACGTGGCGCAATCCTGCGCGTTGATTAATATCAGGGAGCGCGCATCGCGAAGCAGGGCATTTTTCTCCATTTTTCGTTCGGGAGCTGCTCTGTTCAACACCGTCCGAGCATTCCGTTCGACAACCAACCAAGGAGCGCCACGTAGCCGGTCAACGTTGACAGCCACGTGGTTTTTTTTTCCTCTTTCCTGCCTCTGCGGCGGGATGGCAAACGGGTCGGGTCGACCCGTGAACCGCCCGCGACCTGCCCGTTTAACTTGGGCCGCGAAACCATGGTCCGGTTTCGGGTCGAAAACCCGTTAACGTTAACGGGTCGACCCGGGTCGCTAAAATAACAAATCCAACCTGCTCAACCCGGCCCGGTAACCCGCTCGCCAACCTGCGGGTTGCGAACCGTTTGACCCGTACGGGTCAAACGTTCAACCCGCTCCGGGTCGACCGTTGACCTGCGGGCCCAACGGCTGATTACTATACAACAGAGCCGTTGAACGGCTTTTTTAGCCATTTTTTGGTGTTTTTGGTGTTTTTTATTTGTTTATTTGTTTATTTTTACCCTATAAATACTCACAAAACTCAAATAAAAAATTCACACCTTACTCTCTTACTCTCTCTACTATTATTACTCTATTTATTTCAATTTGTGAACAATTGAACAAACAAACTAGCAAGTCATATACATGATCAAAATCCGATCGTATCGAAGTCAAAATTCAACAACGTCTTCAAGTCTTCAACTCTCCTCCAACTCCAAGTGATCAAGTCTTCTACTCTCCTCCAAGCTCTCCTCGAGTCTTCAATTCCAGATGTCTACTTCTACTTCTATTCTTATTTTCATAGGCTTTTTTATATACGTGTATCCACGGTGAACGGTATCAAAATTTCATATCCCTTTCCTTTAATTTTTATTATTTTTGTAGTTATAATTTTTGGTATCTTGTTTGTTGGTTGGTTTTTTAATCTTCTCTCTCACAACCCTCATGTTTTCTAGATTTTTTTTTGTAACTTATCGCCCCTACATTGTGTAGTTTTTTTTTACATACACTACTACATATAAACATGTCTAGATCACGCGGTAGCGGTCGTAGCCAAAGTGGGCAAGATTCTACTGGCCCTTCTCGTAGGCCACCAATTGTTCCACATAGTGAGCCCGCCGAAGAGTACCATGATCCTCCTACCCAATAATGGGGTACACACGATGAGTTTGTAGGAGACATACAATTAGAAGAAGAAGAAGAAGAACAACCAACCGAAACAACACAGCCTCCTAGTGGTAGGAAAAGTATAGGGGAAAGTAGTGATTGGCATAAATTTTACGATTTTATCCCGGATGAAGAAACTCCGGGTATAGGTTTGAAAGTTTGTAAAACATGTTCTAAGCAATACAAATTCAAGAGGGGTGATGGCACGGGTACAATTAAGCGACACATCCTAAGTGTTCATAAAGATCTTCTTGTTGACCTACTCGGCCAACAAAAAATTCACCGTAGGACCGATCTAGTTGATAGTCACCCTTATGATCCCGATATTGTTCGTCGGGAAATTGCTCGATTAGTAATAAATGAAGAGTTACCATTTTCCTATCCCGGGAGTAGGGACTTGAAAAATTTTAATCAAACGGTTTTAAACCCTCATTTTAGAAGATTTCCGAGAAATACTTGCAAATCAGATTGTTTTAAAGTATACAATGAAATGAAGGACGTTTTGATTGCAATTTTATGAAGTCTAACTTGTATAGTTAGTTTAACTTCGGATTGTTGGACGGGTTGCAACAATATTCTAATGATGGGAATAACTTGTCATTTGATCGACAATGATTGGATTCTTCAAAAAAGAATCATATCACTTGCCACGTTGCCCTATCTCCATAGTGGCGTTGAAATAGCAAACCGTATTTTAAAAATTTGTGATGTTTTTCATATTCGCGATAAAATTATGTGTATTAGTTTTGATAATGCATCAATTAGTATTTTAAAATCCGCATTAAACCCTCCATCTGACAATATTTTTCATGTTAGAGGTGCATGTCATATTTTAAATTTATGTGTTCAAGAAGCATAAAGAATAGCCGATCCATATATACTTAAAATTATAAATTTTGTACATTTTATTGTATTAAGTGGCACCGTATTTCAAGATTAATGGAAAATTGGTGTAGGATTTCAAATGTACCTTTTAGAAAATTTCCAATAAATGTTAAACACCGATGGAACTCTACTTTTGATTTACTACATGTTGTTACTGAATATAAAGCATGTATAAATGATTTTTGTATCGCAAAAAATATGTCAAATTTTGAAATGACTCCCCCCGATTGGTATTTTGCTGAATCTTTGTTTAAATTTTTAGAACCTTTTAAAACCGCAACTTTAAAATTTTCAAAATCATATGAATCTACTTCTAGTAGCTTTTTTATTTCAATAGTTACTATGATGCAAACTTTTAACGAAATGTTAAATGATGTTTTTGCTGGTGATATTGAAAAACCTGGATACAAAAATTTTTTGAAGTATTTTAATCCTCCTCCTATGTTGTTTTGTGTTGCTATCGTTATGGATCCCCGTATCAAATTAGAAGGTACGAAGAGTTTGATTGAAATTTTTTTGCATTACTTGGGGAGGATGTAGAGAAAAAAATTAATTGCGCTTCTTTTTTAGTTAAATTTGAATCTACATTAAATAACTTGTATGATTATTATGATAGATCTTTTGCTTCTAGTGGTACAACTTATGTAGTTAGTTCTTTTTCTGCTTCTTCTAAAGGTAAAGGTAAGAGTAAATTTGATGATAGAACATTTAATTTACTTGCACAAATTCAATCCAAAAAACCTAGGACTAATTAACCAAATGAATTAAATTGGTATAACCAACAAGATTCTGAGTCTTCTACTTCTTCACTAGATATTTTACAATGGTGGAAAGACCATGAACACACTTATACTATTCTTAAATATATGGCTAAAGATCTACTAACTTCTCATGTCTCTACAGTTGTTTCTGAAAATGCATTTTCTTCAAGTGGCAGGGTTCTAACTGATTACAGGAATCGCTTGAAGCCCGACTCGCTAGAGATGCTCATTTGCACAGAAGACTGGCTGAAGGCTGAAGATAGGACACAAGGGAAAGCATTATCTACGTTCACAAGTGGGAGCAACTCGCCGGAAGAACAACAACAACAACATCAATAGCAACCAAAATGAAGAATTCAAGACCAACAACAACAAGTCAACAACAACAAATTGAAGGCCATCAAATTGAAGACAATTGTAAATAGATAAAAAATTATATTAAATCTTTGCTTGTTATTTCAAAATTCAAATTAGGAAAATTGAAGTAAATTGAAATTGTATATAAGAAATTTGTTAGTGTATAAAACAAATTTGTGAAATATTTATTTCTTATTACAAATTGTGAAGCTTGTATAACTTGAAATCATATGAATAATATATCTTTTTTTTGGCAATTTCACTCTTTCAATCTTATTTTTATTATTATGATTTTTAATGTTTATTATTTATTTTTATTTTTATTTTAAGTAAAAATAAAAAAAATAAAAAAAAATAAGTTCACTCTCTAACCGGGCCAACCCGCGACCCGACCCGACCCGACCCGGGTTGGACCCGAAAGGGTTCACGGGTTGGGCGGGTCACGATTTGATCTCTTCAACCCGGCCCGGCCCGGTTAAGCCTCCGACTCGACCCGAACCCGCCCACGTCAACCTTCAACCCGGGCGGGTCCGACCCGACCCGGCCCAGATGACCCGAATGCCAACCCTACCTTTGCTTTCGTCTTTCTCCTTTCTCCTTTCCCGCCCTCTTCGACCCTTTCTTCGTCCGACCTCACTCCTTGACGTCGTCTTCGTGGGAGACGAAGCCGACGAAAGCGGCAGAGGTGGAGCTTGGTGAGGGGAGGAGTTTGGTCGAGGAGCTCGCATCGTGGAGGTGGAGCTCGTCGAATGAGGAGTTGGCGAGCAGTTTGAGTTTGTCGAGCATGGCGAAGGTGGCACTGGATCTCGGGGTGCGGCGAGCTCAGCGAATGAAGGAGACGTTCGGCGGAGAGCTCTGTGGAGGTTGGCGAGCTTGTCAATGGAGGGGGGAGCTCGGCAGTTGAGATGTTGGGTTAGACGAAGCTTGAGAAGTGGGTATGGAGCTTCGCTCAAGGGGGAGCTCGACGCTTCAGAGGTTGAAGGAGCTCCTGTGGATCTATTGGCGAATGTGGCGAAGCTTGGGCGAGCTCGGCGAACGAAAGACGAGTTCGGAGCTCGGTGTTGAGATGTTCGACGCGTTCGACAGTGGGATGGCTCGACGAAGAAGATGAGGAGTTGAGCTCGAGGGCTCGAAGTAGAGCGTCGACAATGGCGGTATGGTCGAGCTTGGCTCTGTCTTTGGATTCATGGAGATGGAGCTCTGTTTTGGAGGTGTGGAGCTTTGAAGCCGTGGGTTCGGAGATAGGGCGAAGGAGATGCTCGGCGAACGATCGAGCTTGGCGAATGATCGAGCTCGACGTTAGGGGAGTTCGAAGTGGAGGAGACTGAGCACGGAGGCGGTTGGCGAACGTGGAGGGGCTCGAGCTCGGCTCTGGAGGGGGAGCTTGACGAAGAGTTTGGGCGAGCTCGGCGAACGGGCGTGAGCTCGGCGAAGGAGGAGACGTTCGGCGAACAGCTTTGTGGAGGTCGACGAGGCCATGGAGGAGCTTGGTCGCGAGCTCGAGCTCGGAACTCGTTAATGGCGGTGATGGGCTCGACAAAGGAGGGAGCTCGAAGCTTGTGAGCTTGGTGGATAGTAGGAGAGGAGCTCGACGCTCACTATAGGTGGAGCTCGGCAAACGGTCGATGAGGAGGAGTTGGCGAACATGGCGATGCTCGAGCTTGCCCTTAGAGGAGTTGGGTTCGTCGTAGGTTGAAGGAGTAGTTTGGGGAAGAAGCCGATGCTGGGTTTTTGTTTTTTCATTTTTGGCGGGAAAACCTGAGGGAGAAGAAGTAGGGGTAACGGGTTGCTAATGGGTTTGAACCCGCTCTGTTAACCCCTTGTGTTTTTTGTTGTGGGCAAATCTGAGCCATTGATCCAGATTTGAGCACGGATTTTGAGGTAGAGTTTTTCTCTCATTTTTTGTTCGGAGACAGCTTTGTTCGGCTTGTTGGCGATCGTGGCGAACGATAGGCGAGCGACACGTGGCTCTTAAGCCGTTGACTGGTCAACAGTGTTTTCCCTATTTTTCGTTCGGAAACACGTCTGTTCGGCGAGTGCTTGCGAACGATAGGCGAGCGACACGTAGCTCTTAGGTCGTTGACAGGTCGACAGTATTTTGCCCATTTTTTGTTCGGAAACACGTCTGTTCGGCGCGTGCTCGCTAACGTGGCGAATGATAGGCACTGTCTGGTGAACGGTTGAGTTGAGCTTTGTATGACTCTTGGGAAGATCCATTCTTGGAGGCGATTTTGATGAGCAACTCTAGGGGAGAGTTGAGCTCTGAACCCAATGAGAAGAAGGCCGCTCGGAAGGCGAGCGAAGTGAAGAGCATCACTAGGCTCTAGGAGAGAGCCATTTGGGAGACAAGTTTGAGGAGCAACTCTAGGGGAGAGTTTTAGCTCTGAACTTATTGGGAAGAGGTCCGCCCTGGAGGAGAGCGGAGCGGAGAGCTTGGCTCTAGGAGAGAGCTGTTTGGGAGACAAGTTTGAGGAGCAACTCTATGACAACTCTATGGGAGAGTTTTAGCTCTGAACTTGTTGAGAAGAGGTTCGTGCTGGAGGAGAGTGGAGCGGAAAGCTTGGCTATAGGAGAGAGCCGTTTGGGAGGCAAGTTTGAGGAGCAACTCTAGGGGAGAGTTTTAGCTCTGAACTTGTTGAGAAGAGATTCGCCCTGGAGGATAGCGGAGCGGAGAGCATGGCTCTAGGAGAGAGCCGTTTGGGATACAAGTTTGAGGAGCAACTCTAGGGGAGAGTTTTAGCTCTAAACTTGTTGAGAAGAGGTTCAACAGTTGTGGGAGCAATTCCGAATGGTGAGCTGCCCCGCACTTGCTTGTTTGCAAGCAGCTAAGGCAACATCGAACCAAGTGTTGGACTCCGAACTTGTTGTTAAGAGAGTTAACGAGTTGTAGGAGCAATTCCGAATGGTGAGTTGCCCCGCCCTTGCTTGTTTGCAAGCAGCTAAGGCAAACCAAGTGTTAGACTCCAAACTCGTCTTTTGAGCTTAGTAAGTTATGAGAGCAGCCTGTAGGACAAGCTGGGCTCCGAACTTACCGTTTGACGAGTCGTAGACGTGACTCGGAGAGATAGAAGTGAGGCAAGTGCAATAATTTTCAATAGAAAAAAGCTGGATTTTATTGAGATGAACTAAGTGGCCGCTTCAATTGGGCAAGCCATTATTACATGCTTCTTGGTCGTGTTTCAAGCATCGGCCTTATTGAAAACTAAAAACCTACTTCTACGCTAGGGTGAGGGCCTCTTGGGAGGAGTTTGGTTCTCCCCCCATTGGACCTCCATGGATAAGGTGGTGGACGACTTCAGGTTCGGAATCTTGGAACTCGGCGGACCTCTCTGTTCGCTTGTAGATTCCTCGGGATGAAGGATCGGCCCCGCCTATTCGGACGAACTTGGCCAGGTGTCCCCGCTGTATGAGTTCTTTGATCTCCTTTTTAAGAGCCCGACAATCATCCGTGTCGTGGTCCCTGTGAAAGCGGCACCATTTATCCCCATTTCTTTTCTTGCCATGGGTATTCATTCTAGGGGGAGCGCGGAGTAGCCCTTCCTTATCCACCTCCATAAGAACTGCTGATATACTAGCATTGAGGGGGTGAACTTCTCAAAACGAGGAGGTGGGCGGCGTTGGCCATTGTCGTCCCTCTAGAATTTCTGGGACCCT
Organism: Hemerocallis citrina; assembly: GCA_017893485.1. Lineage (NCBI taxonomy): Eukaryota > Viridiplantae > Streptophyta > Magnoliopsida > Asparagales > Asphodelaceae > Hemerocallis > Hemerocallis citrina. The sequence goes on along the minus strand of JACEHZ010000596.1, from coordinate 584,188 downwards.
TCTTTGCTCGTATTCTTCAGTTTGTTCCCAGAAGATGGTTCCTCAAGACTAGGGGGTTGAGAGCCTCTTCCACTCGAATGTACTTCTCACTCCTAAGCAGGAGTTCTGAGAAGTTTCGAGGAGGCTTCTTGGCAAGGGACATCTTGAGGTCGGCGTTAGTGACGTTATGCCCGAATGCCGCAGAGGCTACGAATTGGTTTAGGGAGGCAATAGACCGGGCTTCGGCTGTGAAGCGCCGAACGTAATCTCTTAGGCGTTCACCCTTTCTTTGGTTGAGGGTCACCAAAGATACACTTGTTTTCTCGACTCGGCGACTACTCACGAAATGAGTAAGGAAGAGCCCTTCGAATTGATCGAATAAGAAGATGGAGGCCGGGGCGAGTCGAGAGTACCATTCTCTCGCAGGCAGGGAAGGCCTTGCAAAGGAGCGCATCCGAAGCCTGGTGGATCATCAAGAGAGTTTTAAAACTCTCGATGTGGTCGGCGGGGTCCGGCTCCCCGTTGTATGACTCAAAGTTAGGAGGCTTGAAGTTTTGCGGGACGGGGGCTTCCATGATGGCTCGGGAGAACCAGGGCCTGTTCGGGCGGAAATTCCTCGCCCGTTGTTCCTTTTCTCTGTCAAGTCGGCCAAGGAGCCTCTCCATCTCGTGAAGACGGCGGTAGACCGAGTCTTTCCTTCGGTCATATCCTGCCGAGCCCTTAGACTCTTTCCCATGTGAAAGGGGACTAGGAGTGCGGTGGTGATGGTTTGGGGCAGGTTGAGGACTAGGTGCCCGTTGCTCGTGGTTGGGAGCGACGTTGAGGGCCCCTAGAACGGCCTCTTGAAAATCTTGGAACTCCGCCCTTGTGACTGGTGCCTCTCCACCTTGCCGGTCCCTATGTGTGGCTCGGTTTACTGGAGTATGACTTCGCCGATGGCATTGAGGGGACTCTCTTCGCCTCTTCGAGGGAGGGGATCATCTAGTCCTCGGTATGCGGGGGGGTCCGGACTCTTGAGACCCCTGGGTGGTCAAGTTATTAGGCTCCCCCAAGGGCTCGCCATCCATTCAGGCGAGTTCGGAGGTCGACCCCCTTATGGCATGTAATACCCCGCAAAATTGAAAATGACAATTTTACCATCGTGTGTTACGCACATATATTTGGTACCGTTACTGGTAATGTTCGTAACGTGTTTCACTTCGTATTTTGATTTCCGACTATTTATGTATGTAATACCCTGATTTTTCAATTTATGAAAAATTATTTATTTTGCACGTAGTGTGCACGTGCAATATTTTTGGTTAATATTTTTATCAAGATGAGTAAAGATATTTCAATTTGTGCTTTTAATTATTTTGTACAAAAGCCTTATTTTAATTAGATAAAAAAACCCTTTTTCTTAAAGCCCAAAATGTAATTCATTCATTTTATTTTAAAATAATTATTTTTGGCCCAAAACTAAAGCCCATGGATTAATCTATTTTTATATATACAACTTGTCATGTAGAATACAATTTAAAGGCTATATTATTTTTATACAAAAATTTAATGCACAATTTTGGGCCTAATGGCATGCACGTGCATTGCACGTACACGTGCAAAGTGCACAAATGCATGGGCCGGTTGTGATCTTTTTTGGAGGGAAATCAAATTTGTAATGGTGATCATGGTGTGGTGGTTATTTGGATGTGGGTAGTTATTGCAACTCCTACTTTCATCTTGGCCCTCCATCTTACAACCAACCAATTGATCCTAGCCCTCCATTTCCTTTAACTTTTAGTATAAATACCCCCTCCCATGGCTAGTTATTTTGTGCTTAATATTCTCTTCCAAACCTATAGTCTAATAGTATTATTTAGTAGTATTTTGTGAGTTAAAAGATTGAGAGGGTGTGGGATTGTGCTTGCATTCTATCAAGGAGGAGAGGCCGGCTTTGGAAGTGTTCGGGTTGGCTAGGAGTGCTCGGGTCTTGCTAGTGTGCGTGTTCAAGGAGGTGCACTCGTGTTGCAAAGGGCTTTTGTTGCAAATTGTGTTTGTTCTCTCCATACTAGGTGGGTAAAATTTTCCCTATTTCTAAAGTAGGATTGCATGCTAGTTTAATTAGAAAAAATTAAAGCATGAAAATGACTAAGAAGAGCACACTTTAATTAGGAAAAATGACTTCTTGAATGATTGAAATGTGGACATACAAATTGGTATGTGGTTCTATTATTTGAGTTGTATGTGAATTATTTAGAATCATGGATTGATTGATAGAAAATACATTCTTTTACCATCAAGAATTACACACAAAGTTAGTAGCTTGATTATACCCTTTTCATGTGTTAAATAGACCCTTTGTGTTGATATGGGCATGCATAAATTAAAATATGAGTTGTATGTTAGATAAATGATTAAAGTCAGAGAATTAATGTGAAATTTATTGATAAAAAGATTAGAATGCTACAATGCGAAGAAATGTCGAAAAGAGAAGAAATGCGGTGTTATAATGTATAATTTGAATTAGTGTATGAAAATACGTTTTAATTATTACAAAAATTATTTTGCTCTTACTGATATGCAAGTTATGTGAAGTAGTATTAATCTAGAGTTATACAGTATTTTTTTTACGAAAGCAAAATGAAACGAAAGCTAGTTGAACATTGAAATGTTTAAACAACAGTGAGAATCGGTTCAAAAAGGTTCTGAGTTGCACTTAGACCATCAGAGCACATAGCTCACGTGGTTAGAGCGTGCGGTTGGGTTCTCTAAGGTCACGGGTTTGACCCTTGGGAATGCCATCTTTTATGAGTGTTTATTTTTAAAACCCGATCAGTCTGATCCGAGGCATTAACTACCTTTCGCTCCTCTTTTATACTGCTGGTGCATACGGCCTGGTGGTCTGTGCGGTCAGCTGTGTTTTCAGGGGTGCTGGGTTCGATTCTTGCTCTCGGCAAGAATGAAAAATCATTTTTTTGGGGTTTTTACTTGTCAAAAAATTATGAAAAAAATATGGTTATTCTCCTAAAAATATAAAGGACTTTATAAAAATGATTTGGGGATTATTTGCATGAAAAACACTATGATTTGAGAATGAAAGGTATAAATAGAACTATGGTTCTAGATATATACTTTGTGAAAAAATATAATTTACAAGAATAAATTGAAATGAAGGATTAGAAGATTATTTGGCGAAAAGAAATTTTATTGTGTGACATGATGCAATTTATTCTCATTTGAGAATAATGTGGAAATTATGAATTGTGAATATTTGTTAGTGATGTGAAATTTTGATACGAAGTGATAATTGATAAAGCATATGAGATTTATGTATAGTTATGGACTATTTGAACAAATTTAGAAATCATGATTGGAAAAGAGAAAGGCTATGTGAGTATGATAACTCAACATAATGAATTTATGAATTGGAAATGCTCATTTTTGGAATTTGTGAATTAGAAATTGAAACAAAAGAGTGGCTAAGTCTCCCACGGCATTGGAAATGAAATGAAATGAAATTTGAAAAGAAAGACCAAGGTTGGTCATGTTGAAATGAATGAATAAGTCCGGTTTAGTGGAGAGGCTAACTCTATAGCTTTGATTTTTGTTCATGATTCTAATAAAAACTAAGGATTAGCGCATAGTGAAGATGTGATGAAAGTGAGAGAAAAACACGAGTATGAGAACTAGGATTTACGGTGCGGGTGTGTGAGCCACAGAATGCATGCTTGATGAGTCAAGACATGGCGTGGGCACAACTCAGAATGATCGGACTCTAGCCATGCTTGTGGGATGTTTGGTGACTGCAAGAGGATCGTGTGCCATGAAGTGAGGCTGAATTGCCACAGAATGCATGCTTGATGAGTCAAGACATGGCGTGGGATTCCCCTCCAGAATTTTTTGTACACGAGCTTGTACTCATAGATCATCTAGGATACTCACCATAGTTACAGTAGTAGATTAAGTCATGGTGAGGGATTGAACCCTACAAAGATGAAGAACGAATAAGAGGCTTGCCCTCGGACCTATGTAGTATGGGATGCATAGAATCCGAACAAGTGCGCATTAGTGTCATGTAACATAAATAACTGCATTAAGGACTAAGTGCACAATCACAACACGACATCAATAGGGTAGTCCCTTTAGTTTGTTTTGTGACAAGTTTGTGTTTGATAAGTATGGAAAATTAAGTTATACAATTCCCGGCATAGCGAGGATGGCCGTGTATAATGATCGTCGGTTGAATAAACTGACGTACCCACAGTCTTATATGCAGGTAAATGGCTTGATAAAGAATAAAGATGAACAAATGCTTAAAGATTACTCAATGTTGTTGCATACTTGTTTTTATTGTTGTAAAATTTTACTTCCGCTGTGCAATGTAAAATGTAATATTGATGTAAACTCTGATGTAAAGTGAAAAGTTTAAATTTCCTTGTAAAATTGTACTAAAAGAAGCGGAAAGATCCTGTAGAACATCTCGAATTCAGTATATTTGGGATTCGGGGCGTTACAATGTATTTTCCGTATTGATTTTATCCTATTTCGAGTCAACTCGAATATATATTTCAATCTTAATATTTTACATGTTTTTTACGTGTTTTGATGCACGTATCGATTATGTGTTTCCACCGCTACGTGTAATATTTTCTATGTGTTTAAATTATTTATTTTAGGTATTCAAATCTATTTTATAAAACAGAAATTCATTTCCCCTATTTTGATTAAAATACATTTTTCAATTTTTGCACGTATGATGCACGTGCTAATTTTTTCATCTTTATTTTCCTTACTCTCATTTATTATTTTAGTATGCATGAGTCTTTTATTTAGCCTTTCATTAAACCCATGGACCTAAGAATAGATTCTAAACCACTAGACTAATTAAATTAATTAATTAAAAAGCAAGCCCACTAGACAGCCCATTAATTAAATATCAGTTTTTGGTTGTGCACGGACTCACACATGACATTTAACAACTTTTAATACACATACTAAAACTATATGATTTGTATTTAATTTTGTGTATGTGTGTGCATCGGTGCACAACACGTGCACGTGTGGATGGAGAGAAAGAGAGAGGCTGGGAGTTATAGGAAGTGGAGAGGTGGAGAAGTGGGAGAGTGGACAATTAAGTGGGTAGTTATTAGGTGAATGAAATTTGCATTTTAGCCATTCTTTTGTCCTATAAATACACCCTTCTTTTCTTCTCATTTCACACCAAAACAAACCAAGTTAGAGAGAGGAAAAAGAAAGAGAGTTAGAGAGTGTTCTTGTTGTATTGGAGGTTTTTTGGAGTGCTCTTGCTAGGAGGAGAATGACTAGTTGTTGCTTGTTGGAGCTAGAAGTCGTGTCTCATCAACCTTGTTTGCTTATTCTTCATAAGAGGTGGGTGATCTTGTGCTTTCTAAATGTAGGAAATGCATGCTAATATGTTAAACGAGTAGTATAGATAAACTTGATGAGATAAATGTAGAACAAATCCATGCTATTGTATGTGCTATGAATGGTAGTAAATTTTTGTTATGATTAAGAAACTAATTGTCATCATGTTAGTAGAAATGAGAAACAATGAATTATTCTATGAACAAATATGCATGTTAATTTACAAATGTCAAATATATAATTGTATGAAAATTGTTGAGACTTCCCTTGTGGTTAAAATGAGTTTTTGTGAAGTTAATTTGGTACACATAGATCCATGTAATTATTTGTAATAGATACAAATTGCTATTTTGATTAAATTGAAGAATGAAATTTGTTACCGCTAAATCTGGTGTGGGGGTAAACAGATAGAATTTGTGAGTTCTTAGGAAAACATGAATAGCAAACCTCTAACCTGTTCCGCCGGAGTTTGACCGCTGACTCCCGCCGTTCACCTGCAAAAAGTGCGAGACATCGGGGTTGATCCCGGCGACGCACCCTCCGACGCTCAAGTCAGTAATCAGAAATGATTAAGAAAGAGCGTAAATTGGCAAAATACTGATTACCTCTTAATGGAGATGGATGAGGGGTATTTATAGGCGTCTTAGGGATCAAATTAGGAATGTAATCCCCGTGATCTGATAAGGAATATTCTCCTAGTAAACAGATTAGGAATGTAATCCTAATTCCCGGTGAAAAGATAGATGTGAATCAGGACCGTTGATTAGGATTAATCAGAAACCCTAATTCTATCTTTTCTGGACTGGGTGTGTTTCGGGTTGGGACCCGTACCCAGTTGAGGTGGATCCGTTCGTGGGTTATTGGGTCGTGAAGAAAGACTCAGTTCCCATTTCAGACCCGTTAGTAGGTGAAATTACCGTTTTACCCCTGAGCTTTAAGATTCGTGTCCGATGTGAACGGTCCCGATTTAATCCTATTTTTAGCCATATCATGAGCTCCCCACTCCTAGAGACTGAGTTTTTCAGTCTTTGAGGAGTAGTTTTGTTGTTCTAATGGCGTACAGGATTTTATCGGTGTTCTTAAGGGAGTTTGGATCTTGCTCGGGGGTGTAACGGTGTCATCCTGGGCTTGTAAAATACCCAAAAATATCCTCAGAATTTTCTGGATTTTTGGTGATTTTTCCAGATTTTTCTGAATTTTTTCTCATTTTTTTGAATTTTTTATTCATTTTCCGAATTAAATAATTAATTATCGAAAATATTAAATAATTATTCTACTTAAATAATTATATTTTTCAGAATTTTAAAATATTTTTTCTGAATTTATAATTATTTTTAGAATTTTTATTTAATTTTTTTTTCCGATTTTTAAATATTTTTTGAGATTTTTTAAATAATTAAAACAAATAAATAAATAAATAAATAAATAAAATATTACCTGGACACGTGGCGCGATCGTGTGCGTTGATCACGATCAAGCGAGCGCGCATCGGGAGGAGGAAGAAGAGGCCATTTTTTGGGTGTAACAAGGTCGGTTCCATGAACGCTCGGAAAAGGTGGCCGAAGTCCACGTGGACGACACGTGGCAAGTCAATCTGTTGACTTTTTTTTTTTTTTTTCACGCCAGCTCTTTTCTCTCTCTTCCGCTCTGTTTCTTCTTCTTCTTCGTTCTGTGCTTCTGTTCTTTCTCTCTTCCTCGTCTTCGAAGAAACTCGGCGAGGGGAGCTCGAAGGAGAGGAGCTCGATAGCAGCTCCAGCTAGGCGAAGACTCGGAGCTCGGCGAGTGGTGATGATGGCGGAGCTCAGCGGTGACGGCGTCGGAATGGAGCTCGGCCATTGATTAGATGGAGATGGAGCTCGCGTAGTTCGGAGCTCGTCAAGGCGGTGATGGAGCTCGGTTGTGGGAGAGCTCGACGCAGTGGTGAGCTCGAGGTCGGCGACGGAGGATGGGAGCTCGGAGTCATGTTCGGTGAGGGGGGAGCTCGTCGAGGATGTGGTGGAGCTCGACTGTTGGGAGAGCTCGAAAGCTATGAAGGATTTGGAGCTCGTCGACGCCATGGCGATGGGTTCGAGCTCGGCATTGGTGAACTTGATGAGCGAGGCTTCGACTGTAGTAGGGAGCGCCGATGGTGAGCTCGGCATGGGAGAGGACCTCGTGACTTGGAGGCGAGCTTGGAGGCAGGCCTGGCGGAGCTCGGCGCTTCGGAGCTCGTCGAAGTGGAGTGGAGCTCGGCGGAGCTCGCAGACGGAGGAGTTGGGTTCGAGCTCGGCATCGGCGATAATGGAGCTCGTGGTTCGGCCATGGCGGTTGGTGTGTTGCTCTTGGCGAACGCAGTCGAGCTCGAAGGTGACGAGCTGTTTTGTGAAGCTCGGAACATGACCATGGAGGTGGTCGAAGCTCGAAACTTTGTTGATGAGGTCGACGAGTGAGGGAGCTTGCGAGGTTGGAGCTCGGCGACGGAGTGAGGGAGCTCGACGATGACGAGGGTGACGGAGTCCTCGAGCTTGGCCATGGAGTTCTCGAACTCGGAGGAGGCGGTGATCGTTGAGCTCGACAGAGGGTATGAGTTCGGCCATGAAGATGGAGGTGTGGTTGAGCTCGCGAGAAGGTGACGAGCTGGTGTTTTCGTTTTTGTTCCTCTGGTTCGTTTTATTTGGTTTTTGCTTGGGTTTTGGCGCCAAAATGGCTGAAGAAGAAGGGGAAGTGTGGGGTTGAAGGTTCGGGTCCTGAGAGCGTTCGGCGAAGGGGTGCGGAGGTCCGATTTTTCCCCGTAACAGGGTCGGTGTCAAGAACGCTCGGCAGCTGGTGCCGAACCCCAACTTTTCCCCTATAACAGGGTCGGTGTCAAGAACGCTCGGCAGCTGGTGCCGAACTCCAATTTTTCCCCTATAACAGGGTCGGTGTCAAGAACGCTCGGCTGTAATACCCTGATTTTTCAATTAATGAAAAATTATTTATTTTGCACGTGTTGTGCACGTGCAATATTTTGTTGAATTATTATATCATAATGTGTATAATTATTTAATATATTTTTCTCAAATTATTTTAGTACAAAAGCCTTTCTTTAAAAGCCTTCTTTGATTTAATTAAAAAGCCTTTTCTTAAAAAGCCCAAAAGCATTTTTTATTTTAATTATTTTTATAAAATTATTTTGGCCCAAAAAGAAAGCCCATGAATTAATTTATTTTAATTAAACTTGTCATGTAGAAGATTTTTTTTAACAAATATATTTTTATACAATTTTAGAATGTACAAATTGGGCCTAGTTGCATGCACGTGCACTACACGTACACGTGCATTGCACACTTCTTTTGTGAGGCCGGTAGCATTCTTTTTGGAGGGAATTTGAATTTTTGGTGTGGAAAACATGGGGGTAGTTTCAAGGAGGTGGGTAGTTTTCCTAACTCCTACTTTGATCTAAGCCTTTCATTTTACAACCACCAAGATGATCTTAGCCCTCCATTCCCCTCATTTTTTAGTATAAATACCCCCCTTCTCATGACTAATTTTTCATATGCAAAGTATAATTTCTAAAGCTATAGTATTATAATTGTGTGAGTTATAAAAGATAAGAGAGTGTGTGGTTCTTTTGGTTGCTTGGAGCATTCGGTCAAGGACTTGGGAAGCATTCGGCTTGGGGAAGCATTCGGCTAGGCTTGGAAGCTTGGAGTGGTGCACTCTTTTGGCTAGGAGGAGGTGTTCTCATCTACTAGGACTTGTTGCTTTTTGTGTTTCTCTCCATTAAGGTGGGTAAAATATTTCATATTTCTAATATAGGATTCATGCTAGTTATATTGTCAACACTATACATGGAAAATACTAATAAGAGTCCATTCTAATTAAAAAGTTAGTATGTGAATGGTTTGGAATGATGTGATTAATTGTGTATGTGAAATTCTAGCATGAAATTAAACTATATGAAGCACTTTCTATGATTGTTAGTTTAATTGAATAATGATGCAATATGGTTAGTATGATGTGTGAAAATCTTCATTAATTGCTTGTAAATTGTGTGGTTGAAACATGACAATTGATTAAGATAATGACACACTATGAAATTTGAATAGAAAGTATATTGAATGCTTGAGTTATGAGTATGTTAAATTCATGTCTAGAAGTGGCATAAATGAACCAATGAATTGCTTGTTGTCATCAAAATAGAAATACCCAAAAAATTAGTAATTGTTGAGTTTCACCTATTCATGTGTTACATGAATTCTTTTGCCAATATGAGTATGGGAAAATCCAAAGTTGTATGTGGTGTGAATATAGATTAATAAACAGTAAATTATCATGGAAAATTTGGGAATAAGAGAGATTAGAAGATCAATTGATTTCTTTTTCCAATGTCGAAAATAAAAGATATGATAGTTTTAATAAACAAATTATTAATTTGGGTGGAGAAAATTATGTTTTTAGTACAAAATTTATTTTATACTTGCTGTATGAAGATTAAATAAAGATGGATTAATCTGGAATTTTTCAGTGGGTTGTATAAAGGCAATATGAACCAAATAGATTTGAACGTCGAGTTGTTTTCTAAAACAGTGTGAATATGAAACTAATAGATTTTAACCCAATATTGTGACAACCTGAGCCAGTGGCTCAGGCGGTCTGTGACTGCGCTCGGTTTCCCTGAGCGGTGCAGTTCGAAACCCGGCCTCACCATCTTTTTTTAACTGTGTATATAAGTATACATGACTGCGAACCGAAAGCACATATACCTATTTCACCCCCTTCTAATCGCTAGCACACGATTGGCCTATTGGCGGGTGCTCTGGCCTTCTTCTCTACCGTGCTGGGTTCGAATCCTTCCCTTAGCACTTTATAAAAAATATTTTTTTTGTGAGTTTGTGATGTCCAAAAAATGTGAGAAAAATATGGTAATTTTCATAAAAATACAAGGAATTTTATGGGATTGAGTTGGGTATTATTTGAAGAAAATATAATGTAGTTTGTGAACAAATAGTATAATTAAAGCTATGGTCCTAAGACACATGCTTATGGAAATTTTCAGTTTATAAAGATATAATGAAATGGGTTTATTAAGAAGTAATTGACACAAAGAATTTTGTGGTGTGACATGATGTTATTAATTTTTTTTCACTTGAGGATATTGTGTAAAATGTGAAGTATGAGTGTTTAATTATAAAGTGCATGAGTCCATTGTATGATTATGGAACTTAGAAATCATGTTGATGAAATTGTTGGCCATGAATATGAATTTTTATGAGTTATAAGTATTCACTATGGACTTGTGAACAAAGAGTAATCATGAATAAGAAAGAATATGAAATTGTGACATGGAAGTGGTTATGACTTAAAGATTGTGAAATGAAATTTGAAATAGAGTAGCTAAGTCTCCCCGGCATTGAGAAACAAGAATTGAATTGAAATTAGACCAAGGTTGGTCATGTTGAAATAAATGAATAAGTCCGGTTGATGGAGAGGCTAACTCTAGTGATTATTTTGTTCATGATTTTTAAATAAAACTAAGGACTAGTACATAGTGGAGATGTGATGAAAGTAGAAGAAAAATATGAGTATGAGGGCCAACGGATAGCGGTGTGAGAGCGATTCACAGGTTGCTTGCTTGATGCGTCAAGACAGTGCGTGGGCGCTACTCCGGAATTATCGTCCCGGTGGCGACGCTCGTGGGATGTTCGAGTGGCTATGGGTGGTGCCATTGTTCCATGGCGGAGGCTGAATTGTCCATAGGTTGCCTGCTCGATGCGTCGTGACAGTGCGTGGGATTCCCCTCCAGGCTGCCTGGACATGGGCTCATAGATCATAGGACATCTAAGACACTACCGTAGTTACAGTAGTAGTTAAGGCATAACGGGGGATTGAACCCTATCAAGGTGAAGAACGAATAAGGGCTTGCCCTCGGACCTATGTAGTATGGGATGCATAGAATCCGAACAAGTGCGCATTAGTGTCATATAACATAATTAACTGCATTAAGGACTAAGTGCACAATCACAACACGACATCACTAGGGTAGTCCCTTTAGTTGAAATGTGACAAGTTTGTGTTTGCTAAATATGAAATGTTAAGTTATACTATTTCCGGCAAAGCGAGGACGGCCGTGTATAATGATCGTCGGTTGAATAAACTGACGTACCCACAGTCTAACATGCAGGTAAATGTTATGCTAAAGATTAAAGAGGATTTGGATGCTTAAAGATTTTATCAAGCTGTTGTACTTGTATTCAATTGTTGTATTTTACTTCCGCTGTGCAAAAGAAAGATGTAATTATGATGTAATCTCTGATGTATGATGAAAAGTTTTAATTTCCCTGTAAAAGTGTACTAAGAAAGTGAAAAGATCCTGTAGAACATCTCGAATTCAGTGTATTTGGGATTCGGGGCGTTACATCGGCAGCTGGTGCCGAACCCCAACTTTTCCCCTATAACAGGGTCGGTGTCAAGAACGCTCGGCAGCTGGTGCCGAACCCCAATTTTTCTCCTATAACAGGGTCGGTGTCAAGAACGCTCGGCAGCTGGTGCCGAACCCCAACTTTTCTCCTATAACAGGGTCGGTGTCAAGAACGCTCGGCAGCTGGTGCCGAACTCCAATTTTTCCCCTATAACAGGGTCGGTGTCAAGAACGCTCGGCAGCTGGTGCCGAACCCCAATTTTTCCATGCAGAGTTCTTCTCGATGTTCCCGGTGCTACGGAGGTCGGCTCGGGGCATGCGACCCCTTATTTCGAAGCTAATTCGAAGATCTGCAACTTCTCTTTAGGAGTGAGATGAAGATTCACCCTCCTTCATGGTCAAAACAGCCAGAGAATATCCTTGTATACATGAGGTTGATGAGAGTTTTCGATGTTCCCGGTGCTACGGAGGTCGGCTCGGGGCGTGCGACCCCTTGCTTCGAAGCTAATTCGAAGATCTACGACTTCACTTTAGGAGTGAGATGAAGATTCACCCTCCTTCATGGTCAAAATAGCCTCGCAACATTCTTGTCTTCATGAAGTTGAGGAGTGTTTTGGTCTTGGGGATTTTGGAAGAGGAGCTCCACTCCTAGGGGCGGAGAAGCTGTGCTGGGGAGAACCTTGTGCTAGGAAGACCCTTGTAAGAGCCTTGGGAAGACCCGTCCTTTGAGGTGAGCAAAACGAAGAGCTTGGCTTTAGGAGAGAGCCATTTGGAAGACAAGTTTGAGGAGCAACTATAGGAGAGAGTTGTGAGCTCCGATCTTGTTGAGAAGAGGTCCGCTTCGGAGGCGAGCGGAACGAAGAGCTTGACTCTAAGAAAGAGCCATTTGTGTGAGGAGTTTGAGGAGCAACTCTAGGAGAGAGTTGTGAGCTCCGATCTTGTTGAGAAGAGGTCCGCTTCGGAGGCGAGCGGAGTGAAGAGCTCGGATCTGGAAGAGAGCTATTTGTGAGACAAGTGTGAGGAGGAACTCTAGGAGAGAGTTGTGCTCCAAACTCGTTGAGAAGAGGTCCACTTCGGGGGCGAGCGGAGTGAAGAGCTCGGATCGGGAAGAGAGCTATTTGTGAAACGAGTGTGAGGAGCAACTCTAGGAGAGAGTTGTGAGCTCCGATCTTGTTGAGAAGAGGTCCGATTCGGAGGCGAGCGGAGTGAAGAGCTCGGATCTGGAAGAGAGCTATTTGTGAGACAAGTGTGAGGAGGAACTCTAGGAGAGAGTTGTGCTACAAACTCGTTGAGAAGAGGTCCACTTCGGGGGCGAGCGGAGTGAAGAGCTCGGATCTGGAAGAGAGCTATTTGTGAAACGAGTGTGAGAAGCAACTCTAGGAGAGAGTTGTGAGCTCCGATCTTGTTGAGAAGAGGTCCGCTTCGGAGGCGAGCGGAGTGAAGAGCTCGGATCTGGAAGAGAGCTATTTGTGAGACAAGTGTGAGGAGGAACTCTAGGAGAGAGTTGTGCTCCAAACTCGTTGAGAAGCGGTCCGCTTCGGAGGCGAGCGGAGTGAAGAGCTCGGATCTGGAAGAGAGCTATTTGTGAGACAAGTGTGAGTAGGAACTCTAGGAGAGAGTTGTGCTCCAAACTCGTTGAGAAGAGGTCTGTTTCGGGGGCGAGCGGAGTGAAGAGCTCGGATCTGGAAGAGAGCTATTTGTGATACGAGTGTGAGGAGCAACTCTAGGAGAGAGTTGTGAGCTCCGATCTTGTTGAGAAGAGGTCCGCTTCGGAGGCGAGCGGAGTGAAGAGCTCGGTTCTGGAATAGAGCCATTTGTGAGATGAGTTTGAGGAGCAACTCTAGGAGACGGCGTCAATCTGTTACCGCTAAATCTGGTGTGGGGGTAAACAGATAGAATTTGTGAGTTCTTAGGAAAACATGAATAGCAAACCTCTAACCTGTTCCGTCGGAGTTTGACCGCTGACTCTCGCCGTTCACCTGCAAAAAGTGCGAGACACCGGGGTTGATCCCTCCGACGCACCCTCCGACGCTCAAGTCAGTAATCAGAAATGATTAAGAAAGAGCGTAAATTGGCAAAATACTGATTACCTCTTAATGGAGATGGATGGGGGATATTTATAGGCGTCTTAGGGATCAAATTAGGAATGTAATCCCCGTGATCTGATAAGGAATATTCTCCTAGTAAACAGATTAGGAATGTAATCCTAATTCTCGGTGAAAAGATAGATGTGAATCAGGACCGTTGATTATGATTAATCAGAAACCCTAATTCTATCTTTTCTGGACTGGGTGTGTTTCGGGTTGGGACCCGTACCCAGTTGAGGTGGATCCGTTCGTGGGTTATTGGGTCGTGAAGAAAGACCCAGTTTCTATTTCAGACCCGTTGGTAGGTGAAATTACCGTTTTACCCCTGAGCTTTAAGATTCGTGTCCGATGTGAACGGTCCCGATTTAATCCTATTTTTAGCCATATCAAAATTCATGTTCATTAAAGATAGGAAATAATTTGAAATTTAGATATATTGTCTAAAATATAAATTATAAAATTGTGAGTTACTGTTTGAAAGTAAACTCAGTTTTGATGAAATAATTTGCAGCCTAATGAAAGATTAGATCAAATGAAAATTAGAGTTTTGTGAAGAAAATCGAATAACAGTAAGATTGAACAAAAGCATATTAGTGTAACTTGATATCAGTATGCACTTGGACTTATTGGTTGGTCGGTGCACCATAAGTTGCTGTGCTTGTTGGAAGTCTTGGGTTCGAAACTTGTTAGACCCATCTTATTTGTTTTCGTTTAATTAAATCCGAAACCCGAGAGTCTGTATTTGGGGTTTTCGATGTGACTTTATGATAGCCAAGTCACATGGACTTTTTGGCTTGCGGTGGGGGCTTTGGGAGCTCATTGTATGGTGCGATTGGGCTTGGGTTCAAAACCCGGTGGCCTCTTTTGATTTTTTTTGTTGTTTTTAATGTTTTTGAAGGAGTTTTAATACAGATACAATTTGGGGAAAATATCCAATATCCCTATAAATTGATATAGGATTTATTAAAAATTAGTTTCACAATTTTTCATGTATATTTTGAGAAATTAAAAGGAAAATTGAAATAGAAAATGAGTTATTGACTTCAAACTATTTATTTAAGAATATGACATTTATTTGAGTAGAAGAAGAGTAAAAGAATTGCTATGTTACTTGATTTCCTTTGATGAGACTATATGAATATGCTTGGTTGCGGTTAAAGACTTATATGTGATTAAGTTTCTAAATGAGATTTGAATCTATGTTCGTGAAAAGAAATATGACTTTTAAAGAATTGTGAATGAATAACCGAATCATGAATGATGCTAAGATAAGACATTGATTAAATTGTGAATAAGTTGAAGATAAGAATACATGGAGTTAATACATGATTATTGAAGGGTATGAGTACCCATGGATTCTTGTATATGAAAGGTTGTGATATAGAGGTTTAGTGAGACCTCGGGTACCGGCATTGTTGAATTAAAAGATTTGAGTTATATTTTGAGATATGGCTACGGAGCTATCTCGGTATTTGTGATTAAGTCTGGTAGGAGGTAAAACTAACTCTATGTATGATAATTTATTCATGTCTTGAACTTAAGATCTAGGCACATAAGTGAAGATGTAGTAAAACTTAGACAAACGTAAGTGGGGCACTCTATATAATCGAGCGGTGAATTCCGGGACTATAGACCCAGTCGGGCAGTGATTCCGGGACTGTGTTTGCTTCATGGGAGACTGCCGCGAACCTGCAAAAAGTGCGATACACCAGGATGGATCCCGGCGATGCACCCTCCGACGCTCTTGTCAGTAATCAGGAAGATCACGAAAGAGCTTTATGTAGATAAATATTGATTACCTTGTTATGGTGGGGGAGAGGGGTATTTATAGTCGCCTTAGGGATCCGTTTCGAGATAAGAACAGATCTCTACTTCCCGGTGTGGATGGATAGAAGTGGTTAAAACCACCTCTTAGGAATAATTATGAATCTGAATTCTTCTTTATCCTTCTGAATTGGTTTGTAACGGGTTGTGACCCGTCAGTAGGACAGATCCGTTTATGGGTTTATTGGGCTTTGAAGAAAGACCCAGTTTTCATTTCAGACCCGTTTGTATGTGAAATTACTGTTTTACCCCTGAGAGCTTTGAGATTCATACTCGAATTGAACGGTCCCGATCTAATCTTATTTTTAGCCATATCATAAGTAAATAGTACTTTTTAGAAATTTTATTTATTTATCAAAAATTGTAATAGAAAAATATTGCGTATATATTATATGTTGAACGAGAGTTTTTACTTTTAGCAATTTGTTAATTATATGAAACCATCAATTATTTAACTACGAGATATTTACTGATGATCTCTACTATTATCTATTATATGGTTGACTAAATATCTGCATAACATATATAAGTTGAGTTGCATGCCTAATAAGAAAAAAAAGGCAAAAAACTCGTACTTGTATAATTCGATACTCATTTAATTTGAAATGATAAATATAAAAATATTATTAAGAACATAAATATTGATATTAAATTCAATTATATATCAAAAATATTATTTAGTATGAAAATGTACTTTCTTAAAATCAATTATATATTCAAAATTTTATAAATATACAGTATAATTGTATTAAAGACATTAATGAAAGTTTATTCACAATCCAAAACCAAGTTATTTTTAAAAAAAAATAAGTTGTTACTTAAGGGAATTAAACCATGGTTCTCTTATAGTAGAGTTTAAATCATCTAACCACAAAGTCAAGTCTCAAATTGAGCTTAATGTGGGTCCGCCCCTGCTATAGATGATCGAAGAGATGTTTTTTGTTTGGTCAAAATATTTATGTTTTTTGCAACAAAAAAAAATCTTATTAATTTGTAGCATTTTTAACACGATTTTTTCTTGGACAAGTAGATTTTCAGATTTCAGGTTTGTAAATTTTCAGATTTTTTATGTTTTTTTAATTCTTCATATTACATTGAAAATAGCAAAAATATATTAAATAGTTAAATTTCATCATTTTCCACCCTCAAAGTATGAAGTTGGATTTTAGACCCTCATTTATAATTATTTTTCAACATATACTAATGGAAACATGGACTTTCATTTACAACTAATTATTGTCATACTATTCAAACTTGAGTTACATAATTGTTGTTTTACTATTTTCAAGGCTTTTCATATGTTGTATCGTTCCGAATCACGGGCAAATCTAGTATATATATATAAAAGTGATCCCTTATAAACCGAACTGTATTTTTAGCTTTAGATCCTTGTACCGCAATGATCCAATAACCGTTTGGTATAGACTTATCTGATTGAATAGATCAAAACAGTTCACTTAAATTCTTAAGTGGTCACCTAGTTCAACTCGCAATCAGAACGAAGAAAAAAACTGCTCTTAACTCTCGATCTCACCTATCGCACAATTCGTATTCTTATTTCCTCTTCCAATCTCTGCCGTCGCCACCACCGCCACCTATTATTCTATACGGTCACCATTACCACTACCATCCCCACCTCCACTACTCGTCACCGCTGCCTCCAGATTCTCCCCCTCCACCAGCGCTGCTTGAATCATCTCCACCAACATTGCCGCCTCACCACCACCACCACTGATTTGGGAAAAAGGTTTTTTTTTGTTATATTTATTTATTCCATTTTTTTGTTGGGTTTTTGTTTTCGTGCCTTCCGATTCAATCGTACGACCTTTAGATCTCCACACGAAGAGGACCTCAAACTAAGAATGCGGTCCGATTCCTAGGGGAGTGATCACATGAGAACTAGTTTTCACGATAAGCTTCGTGTAATTTTTTTACATAGCCATCACATGCATGACCTGAATCATTCACATTTTTTGGAATGAAAAAAATGGTCTAATTATGTAAAAATTAAGTGATTTGAAATTCATTTGTCAATCCATCATACCATTATAGAAAAATAATAATATTCAGCCATACAATTTGTAACACTTTAATATATGGATAATCATATCTCTAATCTCTAATACTATAATGGGAGAACCCCTTAGTCAGTAACCCAACCCGTGCAACGCACGGGTTGGGTTACTTTGATAAATATTTTCGAAAATGAACTTTTTTGGTAAATATTTTCGAAAGTAGATCAGTTTGAAAATTATTTTCTTTTTAATTATGGACTAACTTTGGTAAATATTTTAGGAAGTGGACCTGTTTTGTAAATATTTTCGAAAGTGGATCGGTTTGGAAATTATTTTCTTCTTACCCTTCTCATTATCCTTCAATTTTGATACTAGTATTGAATAACTTGATTTCATATCTGTAGGTTAATTTAGACATCATACTCAAATTGAACAATTTGGATTTTATAATTTATATATAAAAAATGAATTTCACACAGTTCTCATTACCAAAGGAGTTCTAACATTATTCGGGCTCTATATATTTTTATTTTGGGGTGCAAGAGGAGTCTACAGAGTATACTAGGCATTGTTCTACCTTTCCAGAAGGCGGGTCCCATTTCCGTTCCATAACTGTCCACAACACGTCCTCCAAACTCTGCCGTAAGCCCCAAGAGACAATCCAACGGCCCTCCACATCCCACCTCCAAATCGACGTCCTCAAACTCTCAAACCCTCAACGCCGCCAAACCCACACTCGCCTATTTGTTCTTAAACCCTCAAAACCACCCCCTTGCCCCCAACCCAATTTTTTTTTTTTACTCCCATTTATCCATGCTCCCTCTTTCCATTCAAAAAATCCAGAAACCCCTCCAAAGCTAGGGGTTTCCAAATCCCCAATTTCCCAAATCTATGGCGTTCGGCTTCCCCCCCTTCACATCGCCGTCCCCGCCATCCTCCGATCCTTCTGCTCCGCCGATTACTCCACCGCCGGCTACTACACCGCCGGAACCTAGGGTCCGGAATGACAACCCTAGAACCACCGCGGCGGGGTTCGATCCCGAGGCGTTGGAGAGAGGGGCGAAGGCGTTGAGGGAGATCAACAACTCGCCTCAGGCCAAGAAGGTAGCTTTTTTGATTGATTAGAGGTTTAAAATGTGGAGTTTGTTAGTTTGGTTCTGATTTGTGGTTGTTTTTTTAGGTGTTTGAGTTGATGAGGAAGCAGGAGGAGACGAGACTGTCGGAGATGGCCGCGAAGCAAGCGGAGTACAATGCGGTGAAAGCTCAGCATGAGACTGTAAGTTCGCTGTTTTTGATGCACTTTGATTTTGTTTTTGTGCAATTTGTTTGTTTCGGAGTAGTTTGATAGAAGACACGATATGTGCTCCAACTATGACAACAATGTTTTGCAGTGGTGTATTGGATTGAGATTTCAAAAGTTTTTAAAAGAATTGAGAATCCTAGTATTTAAGGGAATTATGGGAAATTCACTAAAACTTTGGCTGGGATTTATAAGGATTTTTAAAATAGTTTGATGGAATTCTTATTATGAATTTGATGGAATTCGAAGGAATTCGATGACAATTGAACTTTCATAGACTTTATAATTAGTTCATTTGCTACACAAGAGTCATTTTCATAAGAGTAGTACGAATAAACATCAAGGCACCTCGCAAGTTATTGACATAAATCATCACATGGATAACCTATTAACTGTTGAAAACCAAATATGTTCAATATCAACTGAAATCATAAATGTTCCTCATCTTCTCTTTCTTCCTCAATTTGGTATACTTCCATTTCTCTCTCAACTACTTCTCCTTCCATTTTCCCGTCCTAAAACATAAAGCCAATAACATATTAATTAAAAAAGAGACAAAACATTCAATAACAAAAGCAAATATCATCCACAATGTCAAATATATATATTAACAGTACTTATACAGGTCCAAAACCACAAAACAAAATGATACGACTACGATCAATTCAAATTGTATACTATCCAATCTGAGCGCTCCTCCGGTGACATACTAAGGAATTCATTTTTTATTTCCATTTTCGGAACTAATTCGAGCACTTTAAAAGGAGAGTGATTGTGCAAGTTTGGTTCTCCTGATAGCATCCCAAAGGTTGTTATAAGGTTAAGGTTGTTATTTTTCTTTTCTGTGTCCCTTTTCTCTATTAGACTACACATTTCTTGAATTTCAGGGGTAATAGCTTTGATTGATATTATGCCCGATGCTATTTGTTCATAAAGATCGGCTCGTGCATTGACAGCTGAGCTGCTCTTTTCTTCATTTGAAGTTTTACTTTTCTTTTTTGGAATATACTTCTCTTTTGGAGGCTTCTCCAGGAAAGTTTTTCATATGACAGCCTCCAAGTTTGTGTCTTCAAAAGCTGATGAACTAATATATCATGGTGGTGTAGTTTTGTATGAAATAACATTATTATCCTCAAGCACAACCACCTCCTACCTAACAGGTCCAGCTACCTTTTTCATAACAGGTTCTGCTTCATTTGTTCTAGTATCAGTACTATACTACTATTACCAAATCCAACTGAGTGTCTTCCAGAAGCCATTGATTTGTCAAATATAACAGTCAAATATTTATAGTCTGCAAATTTTTTATCACGAATATTACTTGAAGCAGTTGGATGACCCTATAAACAAAATTAAATTCAGTGGAGTGCAACAAAAATATCAATACATAATGCAACAAAAATATGATAATTAAATATCTAACCTGAAAATAACTCTCCCATATCTCATCTGGAGCCTCCATCAGCTTTGTTTATGGGTTCCATCCAAATCCAGAAGAATGACGTTGAAGATCAATAATACTGTTGTAACGCTTCTTTAATGTCTTCATACGATTCTTATATTGGTCATAAGTTATGTTGCACCCAAGGCTTCCATTAAGAATAGGAAGTACTTCTCTTTCTACTTGTTTCTTGTTTACCACACCACTTGAATCACGACCTCCCTTTATAACAACATTATATAATAGCTCTAGTAACATAACGTTCTCACATTCACTCCAAGAGTTATACTTATCTTTTTGCTTGCCACTACCTTCTTCGGAACTTCCCATCTATAATGTCGTTATACAATCAATAACACATGAAAGGAAATCACATTCTATTTACCTCATGGCTATATATATATATATATATATATATATATATATATATATAACATATGGAATCATATAGTTGTAGACCAACATCTCTTTTTTAAGTCAATCAATTTAATACATGATTCAATTGTAAAAGTAAACATCACAAAGTGTCTATATTTAAAGTACCTATCGGATGGGAACATGAGAAGTAGCAACTCAAATATGTGTCCTACGTTAGATACATATCATGTTGGTCCTAATTTCGCTTGTGGAGCATGGCTGATCAAGTCTAATATCCTAGAAAATGGTTTGTCAACGAAAGACTAGATATAACTCGATATGAGACTAAAATTAATAAATTCTTCACAAATCATAATGTCCCTGTATGTCTCCTCTAATCGACGAACTATCCACACACAATGTGACACACCTCTGCACCCAAAAAGCCAAAAACATAATGAAGCAAAACATCAAACACTTTATGAGCACTCACTAACAACTAAAAACCCAGGAACGCATTGGAGAATTAAAGTAAACAAATCAAACCCGACTTAACCCACTACAAACACAAAGAAAGAGAACCCACTAAATAAATTAATTAACAGATTTGTTGTATACCTACAAATCAAATTTATAAATTCATCTGAACTTAAAACGGAGAGTTTCGGCGAGGTGGCTGGTGGATTTCGGCAAGGGGGGGGGTGGATTTCAACAACGGGAGGGGGGGGGGGTGGATTTCAACAACGGGAGGAGGGGGGGGGGCATCGCAGATTTCAGCGAGGCGGTTGGGGGATTTCGGCAAAGATGGTTTGGGGGATTTCGTAAACTAGAGCCTCTCTGGTTCATAATTGGAGACTTTTTTAGATGAAAAGATATGTATATAAAAGGGCTTGTTTGATTGTTTCCCATGTTATGTCGATTTGGTAGTCAAAAGCTTAGCAACGCTGTAGGGAAGTTGCGATAACTAATGCAGGCCAGGGTATTTGACAACGAAGAAAGTAGTAAACTTTAGGATATTTCGGATAATTAGCCTTGCAAGTAAAGTTAACTATCTTTTATAGGTGGGAGTTTCACATTTTGCTTATATTGATGCTACTGTCTTTTTGGGAGTGGGGGTGGGGGTATTAGAGGAGGTGATTGTGTGGGTGTTACACCAAATAGTGTATGTAACTATGTATGTTTTACTGTTTATTGGTAGAAGTTATCGTATGTAGACAGTTTGTTAGAATGGTAGGCATGTTTGTTGTTTTAGTTTTTTTATGTAAAATTTGCTTATTTGAGCTTGGTAACTTCAAGTAAATTGTGGGGGTCTGTAGGACGAGTTTTATTTTAGTCTGCTTGCTTTGGGCGTGAAACGGAAAAACATGCTTCCTAGGTGTTGATTATACGATCCTATCTTGCAGGACAGGCAGCGTGTCATGTATGAAGAGCAGAAAAAGCTAACTCAACAACAGGCTCAAGCGAAGGCCCAAATGGCTCGTTACGAGGATGAATTGGCCAGAAAGAGGATGCAGGCATCTCTCTCACTCTCTGTTATCTCTGTCTGTGCTGGTTGGTAAAATGATTTAAATGTCTCTTCTTTTCATCTTTGGCAGGCAGAGCATGAAAGTCAAAGAGCCAGAAATCAGGAACTAGTTAAAATGCAAGAAGAATCATCCATCAGGCAGGAGCAGCTTCGACGTGCTACTGAAGAGCAAATTCAAGCACAAAGACGCCAGACAGAAAGGGAGAGGGCAGAGATAGAACGGGAGACAATTAAAGTTAGGGCTTTAGCAGAAGCGGAAGGAAGAGCTCATGAAGCAAAACTTGCTGAGGATGTGAATAGAAGGATGCTTGTAGAGCGAGCTAATGCGGAGAGGGAAAAATGGGTTTCTGCAATTAATACAACGTTTGAGCATATTGGAGGTACCCCTATAGATTTCTAATGTATTTATTTTTTTTACTTATATTTTATACCATGCATTGTTAGTGGTTTTTCACACACTGGGAGAAAGAGGGGAGTGACAAGGAAAAAGTTTATGGATATCAGTAATTTGCTGAATCATAGTCTTGTAATTCCAGTTAGTGATGCCAAGAGTTTCCAAAAAAGTTAGTAATGCCATTATTCTGATTTTTCATTCATTCACGTTAGATCTCATAAACTAATTCTTGTTGTGTGCGCGCAAATTTTGTCTGCATCCAAACAATTTTCTTCTGCTGGAGCATAACTTTTCAAGATTCACATGGTGACATGAACATGATTCTATTCTTCTGATTAAAATTTTGAACTGTAGATATTGTACTCCTAATGTAATGTAGGTGTGCATTCATCCTTGAATTTTGATTCTTAATGCACTTGTGAAAAAAAAATGATATACCGTTAGGTTGATGATTTTAGACACATTCTGCACCTGGGTGTTGGGGTGGTGGTGGTGGTGGATGTGTTCTTTGCATCTGCTTAAGACCTGTGCTCTGTGTGTGGTCGCAGAATTATTTTATATTATTATTATTATTATTATTATTATTATTATTATTATTTTGGGGGGGTTGGGGTTGGGGGGGGGGGGCGGAATGATCGTGTAGGGTTGAAGTTTTTGACGTGTTCCAACAGCACTTCCGGTTTTCTATGAGATGATCATATCATATGCCCTTTAGGGTATATAATTTTTTTTGCCAGTTTGATAGTTCCTATTATCATTGATGGCATCACTAGATGGAGTCCGTGAAGACCAAAGATCTTGAGCGACCGATCCGGCTGAAAAGGCAGTAGAGGTAGTGAACAGGAGTCAACGGTTGGCACATAAGGCTTGGCTAGAAGGCATTAACATAAGTCGTCTTCGGATTGAGGAACGAACGGATAAGAGCTAGTGCGATTTCCGTGATAGCGATTGCTCTAAGAAACTTTTATTAGAGACCTCGACTGCCTTTGTTTTTCTTTGAATGTGACTTCTCCCTTCTCTCTCATTTCATTATACTAATGGAAATTTTGTTCTCAATGTAGACAGCTAATATCAAATATGCACCTTGACATGTAATCATTATCTTATTTCAAGTATAACATGTAATTTGTAATATGAAGTGTCAGCTGGTGTGAAAGCTGTTTGGTTTCAATTATACATAGAGTTAGCTATCTAAATTGCTTTTCTTAGGTATGGCAGTCGTAGAATTATACTGGAGAGTGGAGAGGAATATCAGTATCTTTGTTAATTCAGAAAAAAAGAACATATGCAATTAAGCAAATAAATTAACTTAGAGAAAGTAGAGACTCTTACTAGCTGGATGAATGCCAGAAGTAAATTGTTCTATGTGAGGAACCCCAAACAGGTGGACTGATGATAAGGATGCCTACTTTTGGTGAAACAAATTTCCTTAAATTTACTTTTGGTGAGACAAATCTTTTTCAAGTGGACCTTGGTGGACAGTCTGAGAACACTTACAGATTGTCATAAGGAATTGCTCTTATAAAGCTTTTGTAGCTTTTAGTCATGAGGGTTATAATGGTGTACATGTCATCAAGCCACCATCATCATTTTCAAATATGACAATTTCTTGTGGTTTCACTCAAATTCATTTGTTTGTATCAGAGTTGTCAAAACTTTCAAAACAATGCTTGCTTTGCGTAATATTGGATTTCTTCATGTTATAGTATTGCTAATTTCATGAATTAAAGTGTTTTGTGACTGGTCATATCTTTGGTTACTGCTAGTGCACAAACATTTTTTGCCGTTACAACAATTGCGTTTAATATTTTTGTAATAGGTTAATACTGTCTAGGTATACAACATAGTTGAATTGGGTGATCAGTGGTAGCTTTCAGAATGACATGTAATGAACTTCCATTTTTTGTTAATCATCGTTCACCAGGCGGCATTCGAGCAATTCTAACTGATCAAAATAAGTTGATTGTCGCTGTAGCGGGAGTTACAGCGCTTGCTGCAGGGGTTTACACGACAAGGTATTCTATTTAGCAGAATCCCAATTTATTATTTCTATCATATGTATTTTTAATCGTTTCAACGTTAAGTATGGTTTCTTTCATGTTTAAGTCACATTATCGTAATGTGTAAATCTCCGATCAACCTCTGTTCCCGATTCCCACTCCATATTTTCTCTTCCAATTGTAGTGTTTTTTCTGTTAAATTCATGTCTACACCATTGTTTGCTGGGTGCTATATATTGAATATTATTATCGTACTAATTCACACTGTGTGAATTGTTAGCAATGAGCAGTGGGGAAAAAGGCATTTAATGAGCAGTGGGGAAAAGGGCATAATGCACAGCGTAAGCTATGAAGAGTTTTTATTTTTTAATTTTAAAAATAAATAATTAATTAACTAAAAAATTGTAAAATTTTAAATATTTTTTATAAAAAAAATTGAAGGCTAAAAAATGCTAACAAATATCACCAAAATAAGACTTCAATGTTCAAAAATCAAGACTTATAAAGACTAAGAACATACATAAACGTGAATATAAAATGTAACAGAACTGCCAAGTGAATGAAGTATGTTAGTTTTCTTGATTCTAATCAAATACCCCTAATTCAAACTTCATAACCCAAAAAATAAAAAATAAAACTATGAGATTGAAATGTGAATCAGAAAAGAATAAAGAAAATAAGAGAAACCATAATAGTTAAGTTGGTAGCTGGAATAAAACAAAACTAAAGAAAAAAAAGAAATACTAAGAAATTCACTGGTAACGGATATATAGTTGTTGAAGTATTCGCCACTACTTGTAGAAATTGGAGTCCTCACAAGGATTGAGTGTCTTAGTGTTAAGAAAACATGATGAAAAAGGGGGGGAAAAGGGTTCGTCACTTGCATGTGTTTATACCTCAACTATTCAGTTAAATAAATGGGTGTATTTGCAGCGCAGACTATTGAAGTTAAGTTATGAAATGTAAATAGCGTGAGCTACACAAAAATAGTGCATAGCTATGTAGAAAATGGGTTATGCACATGAGTTTTGTAGCGGAAATGGTAGTTAGGTTACATAACGAGCTATTTCGAGCCTCATAGCACGCTAGTTGATACATTGGTATATGATATAGAAGAGTTTTTTGGTCTTTTTACTTGACAATAATTTTTGTTTATTGGAGATCATATAGAGAACCTGTATGATGATTTCATTTTTAGACTTAGAGCTTTGGATTAAGGGATCAGTTTCGGTCGTTTCGGATCGATATGATGGGTGCCGATACAAAAAGGAAGAGGAAACTTGGTTTTGACGAAAGCTGGTTCCCATGTGAAAATCGAAAATAATGAAGCCATGGGAGAGAACATAGAGAAGAGGGAGAGGGAGAATCTCACAGTAAATGAGCAATCGACCACGTACTTCGTCTTCGTCGGTTCTTTGCTTCGTCATTTTTTTTCTTTTTTCTTTTGAATCGCTGAATGGGTTGGATCCACTTCAAATTAGGGGAGAACAACTATTATCTGAACCGACCAGTCTGGACCAATCCAACCCGAACCGACTGGTTTTTAACCGAACCAATTGGGGGATTGGGTTGGTCCGGTTCTTGGTCTCCAATAACCGACTGAACCGGTTCGGTTGTTGGATGGGGCTTCCAAATAACTGATTAAACCGAACCGATCGTACCACTATGCATTAGTCCCTAAAAATCTAATTATCCTTTAATTTTTTGAATATACAAGCTGTTATTTCTTGAAGATACAAATAGTCTCCTTTAATTTCATTAAGTTCAGTTCATACCCGAAGTTCCACACTCCAAATCCCAATTAAGGAACCTAACAACCAACAATAAGATCATAGAGGAAATGATTCAATGGAAATGGAAACCATAACTAAATCAATATGTAATTCATTTTCTTCCTCCTCCAAAGCTCCAACGACTGTAAGTTCTTCTCCTTCTCCATCGTCTTCTTATGTTTCTGCCAGTTCCTACCAACAACCCAACACCTCCTTTGTCTCTCCTCCAGTTCCCGCCAACAGCCCAAACACCTTGCCCTCAATTTTGTTTCTCATTTTTTAGATGTGTAGGATTGAAAAAGAATAGGTCGCAGATTATATTATATGCTACTGAAAATAACATGTCGTTTTCCAGATTGAATCAGATGATATTGTGTCGAAATTAGCAGGTTGCTCGCATGTTGTTTCTTAAGATTGCTTAAAGCTGATCTTTTAAATTTTAATGAAATTGCCATTGATGTTGGAAGTGAAAAGTGGCACGCTAAACTGACCATCCAATTCAATCCAAACTGAGCTTAATCGGCTTGGATGGAAACTGATCCAATTAAGGTTCGGATTGGTTGCGGATGAAAAACTTTAAAAACTGACCTTCTTTGGATCGGTGGGGGATGGACTATATTAAGTTGGATACCAACCGATGCCCACCCCTACTTCAAATCTAACCCGATAACTGATTATATAACTTATTCTTCAATTGGGCTTGGTTAGATTTAGGTGGATCCGATCCAATCCAGATAGCCATCACTTAAAATGATAAAAATGTCACATTTTGCATTTTACCCCCTACATTTTCAGAAAATGACATGAAATCTATTCAGCTTATTCTTCAATTGGGCCCGATTAGATTTAGGTGAATCTAACCCCATCCAGACATTCATTACTTAAAATGATAAATATGTCATAAATATTATTCAGTTTTGCATTTTTTCTCCTCTACTTTCAGAAAATGACATGAAATCTACTATTATGGTATACATTTTATATATATCACAGTAAAATAATTACCGAAACTAAAAAACTTGTAAAGAAACTGAATGAGGCTAAAGTTGCCATCTGAGAAGGATCCTTTTGAAAATTTCCTAAACCGTTAGTCAAAACCGGGTTCTCAAACCTTGCGTTGGATGACTATTAAGACCTGGAGCAACATGAACTGTTGTAACTATTGGCTGATCCTTTTAGTGGATCTCCGCCCATTTTAAATTTTTTTTCTTTCTTTCCAGAATCTATGGTTATTGAAGTGTCTTATTTTCATTTGACCTTGTAGGTAGGTTTTTCTAAGAAAAAATTCATTGGCAATGAACATCAAATTTCAGGATTGATTACTACTAGTCTTGGAGATTTATTGGATGCATTCTTGCTTCAGTTTTCGTGTTTTACTTTAGTTTTCTGCATAGTGAGAGCTTTCTATTGCCATTCCCTATACAACCATGGTGGTCTATCCATGTTGAGTGCGGGTATAAGATCCTCATTTGGCACATATTTTCTGCCATCTTTACTGAAAGGACAATTGTAAGATGGAAAATATGTGGATATGTATATTTTATATGCGCATGCACTGATTATCACAAATCTTGCCTAAAACCATTAGTTTCTACGAGTCTATCCAGTCTATTTCCTGCATGAGTAGGGTGTCAAGCACCTGCTTGGCCACTGCAGAGTTGTTTTTTCTGTACTGAAAGGGCGTGGTGTAAAGTTAAGTTTGTTTTTTCTTAGCAGGATCTTTTCTAATTTATTTTGTATCTTTACTCAAAAAAATTCATTAGTTTGTACTCCAATATTTATAACTTCTTGTAGATTCACTTGCTTTTTTTAGAGTTTGATATTTATCTAATGTTCACTCTCAATTTTTTTTGCACTGAGACCATACTAGGTATTAATGTTTGTTGGTAGTATCTCATTCCTTAAATGGCTTCAATTATTCATGGTCAAAAGAGTAGAAACACAATGAGAATGAAAGAATGCATGTCATTGACTTGAACCCATGTCTTCCTTAATACCATTTCTGCTAATTCGTATTGTTCTGATGTTTTTTCTGTTTCTTCATTGAATTTTCCCACGAATCACCTTTATCTCTTTCCCCTTCTCTTCGTTGTATTTTTTTCTCTCTTTTCTTAGCTCAAGTAACTTTCCAGTTTTTTCAATGGTAGTTTAAGTTTTTCATTGCATGAACAGAATGTCTAGTCGTGCATATGATATGAACAATAACTTTACTAATACAGGGAAGGTGCTCGTGTAGTCTGGGGATATGTTGACCGTATACTTGGCCAGCCATCTCTGATTAGAGAATCGTCCATGGGGAAATACCCTTGGTCTGGTGTTGTCTCTCGTCACATGCGCTCTATAATATCGAAGAATAGTACTGCTTCATTAAATGCAGCTGGAGGGAATGGAAATGGATTTGGTGACGTGATTCTTCATCCTTCCCTTCAAAAGAGAATAAAGCAACTTGCCGGTGCAACTGCAAACACCAAAGCCCATCAGGCACCTTTCCGTAACATGCTCTTCTATGGCCCTCCTGGAACTGGAAAAACTATGGCTGCCCGAGAACTTGCTCGTAAATCTGTATGTTTTGGTTATTTGATTTTTACGTGTTAAGTTCAATTTTAAAGCAGTTCTAAACTAATTGTTCTGATTACTTGAAATATTAGGGCCTAGATTATGCACTGATGACTGGTGGAGATGTTGCACCACTAGGATCACAAGCGGTGACCAAAATACATCAACTTTTTGATTGGGCCAAAAAATCAAACCGAGGTTTGCTGCTTTTCATTGATGAAGCAGATGCTTTTCTGTGCGAGTAAGCAATTCTCTCCATTGGGTGTTTTCTTTTTCATTTTAAATTTTTTTTTAGCTGTTTATATAAATATAAACACCATTTTCCCCGTTTCAGTGAGTGGTTGGACCTGAAACCCCTGATTGTCCTTTTTGAGATGCATAATCTCTAATACTATAATGGGAGAAGGCCTTAGTGTCATTTGTGAATCTACCAATTTGTAAATCTACCAACATGTGCAACACACGTATATAACTAATATAAAGAAGGTTTCAGGTTCAAACTCATACTATATCTGAATTTTTGCTTTTAAAAAATTAAAATTTTTAAGACGTGAGAAGTTCTTAGTGTCATTTGTAAATCTACCAACGCGTGCATTGCACGTGCATAACTAATATGAAAAACGTCTCAGGTTCGAGTCCTCACGTTTTTTTACGTTAATTTTTTTAATATATTAAATGTGCATCACACGTGTAAATTATTATTTATCTATCTATCCATCTATCTATAATATAATATATAATAACTATTATAATGGAAGAGTTGGAGTTGTAAATCTACCTACTTACGTGCAACTCCAACTCTCCCATTATAGTCTTCACAATTACTTTAAAAAAAATTATAATCCTATTTATTATTTATTAAGACATGCATCGCACGTGTAAATCAGATTTTTTTTAATTTTTAAAAAAATTTTAAGACGTGCATCGCGCGTGTATATTACTAGTATGGTTAAAGAGTATTCATATGAATCGAAGAGCAGTTTTTACCGTAACATGTTTACCCTGGAATACTTGATAAGTAACATCTATAGGTGCAAAGTCAGAGATGCGAACTGCATCAGTTTATTCATCCCTTATATTTTGATACTGCTTTACCGGTTATCACAATCAATTTGTTTATAAATTACAGTCTCATAGACAAAGTGATTCTGTAAAAGACAGAATGTTTACATTAGCAGTCTGGTTAGGTGCCATTTATCTTAATCTGATCTTCGGCTTGGGAAACAAAATGTCACACAAAACTTCTGCAACGGGAATCCTTATCATTAATTTATTTTTAATGAAAAGAGTATATCCATTTTCAGTGATGGGGTTGGATGTAAAATCCTTACACTGCCTTCTACGGTTGGATGTGAAATCCTTTCATTGCCTTCTACTACTTTTCTGCAGGGTTCTTTTTAGCATAAAATGGTGGCATCTCTACAAGGAGCCAGAAGTACTTAAACTTTTTTCCTAACAATAACCAATCAGAAGTAACTAAACATGATACTTGTGAAATACCTGATAAGTAACATCTGGTCAACTAAATGACAGTTGGAAAAAGCCTTCCGTTTTATTTAGCCCTTTGTCTCTTGTATACTGCCTTCCAGAATGTCTCAGATGACATTTTAGCCAACTGGGTTTGGACCATATTCTGGATTTAAACATTACGGAAAACTGGTTCAAATTGCAGTGCTAGCAGTATATCTTTATCTCCAGTCAATGCCATCTTCCTAGACAAATCAAATTCCATCTTTATGAACAAATGATATCTCAAATTTATCCAACCTGTGTCTATTCTGTGTTGATTTTGTGTTTATTCTTACGGATTTCGCTCCCTCCAATGAGAATGAGTCATTTTTATGATAATTAATTTGCATGAGAATCCATTTTGTATGATTTCTATCTTAACATTTTACTCGCAGAGTAAAAGGTTTTGTCTTACACATCTTATTTACTGTCCTATCCAGGAGAAACAAAACATACATGAGTGAGGCCCAACGAAGTGCTCTCAATGCTCTCCTCTTCCGAACCGGTGATCAATCCAAAGATATTGTTCTTGCCCTTGCCACCAACCGCCCTGGTGATCTTGATTCTGCAGTTGCTGATCGTATCGATGAAGTCCTCGAATTTCCCCTCCCTGGAGAAGATGAGCGGTTCAAACTGGTCAAGCTCTATCTCGAGAAATACATCATAAAGGCCGGAGAAAAGAAGTCAGGCAGTTGGCTTCGTAACTTGTTCAAACGCCAGCAGGAAAAGATAGTGGTTAAAGACATTTCTGACGATTTAATCAAGGAGGTGGCAGCTAAGACCGAAGGGTTTTCTGGAAGGGAGATAGCGAAGCTAATGGCTAGTGTGCAGGCAGCAGTTTATGGAAGCAAAGACTGTGAACTTAACGCAAGCTTGTTACGGGAAGTGGTGGAGTATAAAGTTGCAGAGCATCAACAGAGGAGGAAGTTTGCTGCTGCTGAGGGAGGGGCATGATGTATGAATGATTATTTTTTACTTCTGATCTCGTAAATTTGGTAATAATCATCGTAAGAGAAGCAGGTGAGTATCTGCTTCCCATTTTTACAAGAGTTCACCATTGATTGATTACTTTTTAACCTTGTTATAAGGATTTTGGTGAGAAGGTATTAGCAATGTTATTTAGTGATATAGACTAATTCTTAATTCTGCCACTATGATCGTTGAGCATTATGCTCTTTTTGCCAGCTGTATCAGATCATAATCAACTTTTTTGTGGTGCATAATTTCTCTCTTTAATAGTTTCTTGCATATCTTCTACAAGCATGTCACGTTTGTTAGATATGGACTGGTACTTGATTTCCAATGATGATGTGGGAAAAAAATCATGTGAGGCATTCGGGCCTAGCAGGCTGGGCTGGAACGAAACCCTGTGGGTTTTGACCCGGGCTGGAAGGAGTGGCGGGCGGGCCGGGCCGGCCTTGGCGGGAAATGCTGGCTCGGACCTGGCCCCTGGCTCGAGGGCTGGGCCGGGGCCCTGGGGTCGGGGACAATTTTTTATATATTTTTAAATATTTTTTTACAAAGACAGAGAAGGAAAATTGTTAAGAATTGTCAAAAACATATGGATAAAAGAAATATTCATAAATTAAATTATTTTTATGAATTACAAAGTTTAATATATAATCAAATAGATTAGTAACATTTCATATAAAATTTATCAAATTACAATATGAGGCAAACATATGTATTTAGAGATCGATATGACCTCTATTTAGATTGAAGAGAAGACAGTGGACTATTGTTGTGCACTTCTACTTGACCTAAATATACGATTTCATTCTCTTAAAATTTTTCAATTATTTACAATACATTATCCAAACTTCATTGTACTAGATATTCATTCGTTGCTACTTGTTGAGCCATTGCGTGCTTCATGTAAATTTTGGGTTCTCTCTTCCGCTTTCATCCAATCTTTGGCGCATACTAATATTTTCAAATTTTTTGATGTCAAGCGATTCCTATTCGGGCTCATAATTGAGAAAAAAACACTTTCCGATGCAACGATTGACACCGGTATAGTTAACAAATATTTAGCCATGCGAGAAAGAATAGTAAAAATATTTTCATTGGTTTTTCAAAAATAAGACACATCTACTACATCATCAATGAGAGATTGTGCATTATACCAATTCAACTCATTTGGTTCTTGGTTCTTGGTTTTTTTGATTTTATGAGATTTAAAACACTACTAGTTGTAAGAACCTTTTCCTTTGATAATATAGAAGAATAAGAAGAACTAACATTTTGTGTTTGTGTAGTATTAGATGAATGAAGTCTATCTTAAGTATCATATAAACTAGTCAAAACATGCTCAAAATTTGTAGTGAAAACAACATGATTAAAATTTTGTATTTCATCGGGTGGAGCATAAGTAAAAAAAATCTTAATTAAATTTTTTGTGCCTTCTAACTTAATCACGAGATTCATTACACTAGCAACACAATATAACATAGTAAGTGGATGAAAATATTTTAAAATTTTAATATAAGCGGCATAAACCATTTCTCCAATAAAATGGTTATTTATCAAATCTTTAATTGTTGTCATCATAGTGACAATTGCAAGTAAACTACCACTAGATATAGATGTATATGTTTTTGAAAATTGTAAAGTAGCATAATTAAAATGTTCTAAAAATTTATATAACTATCGGCAAGAAACCAAAAATATCATCTAACATACAATCTTGCATACCCATTGCAACACAAAATTCTCTAAGATTAAAACGATAGTGAAGAACAACACATAATAAATCATAAGTAGAATTCCAACAATGTCTAATATTTTTTGAAAAAACATTGAAACACAATTCCTCTAAGTTGACACCAATCATGAAAAACTTGATATATTGGACTATTCAACGTAATAAAATGAACACAATTTTTCATTGCCTCAATTTTATCGTGTCCATATTTTAGTGCATCTTGTACATAAAGATTTAAAATATGACACACACCTAACATGAAATTTTTTCGGTTCGATAGGATTTAATGTAATTTTCAAACTAGTGATTGCCTTAGTATTATTAGAAGCGTTATCAAAACCAATAGCAAAAACTTTATCAAAAATATCGAAATTATTACATGCTTTCATGATGTGTGTGACAATTATTTAACCCTTATGTGGGTACCTAACAAATCCAAATCAAATTATTCTCTTTTGAAGTAGCCAATCGGAATTTATCTAATGACATGTTACACACATCATTGGTACGATGTTTACTCCTACCCACCCATCCGATGTCAAAGAAACTCTAGTGTTTAGTGATGTTAGTGTTGCTACCAAAAAATTCTTAGCCTCATTGTAAACTAATTTACAATCACCCTTAACTATATTTCTAGCCATTTTTAATAATGGGGGTATAATGCGGTTTGTGCAAAAGTCTCTATATTCCTACTTTCACCAAATGAATAAGGTAATTCATCTCTAATTACTAACTTAGCCTTTTCTCTACGAACAATGTCGTGATTGTAGCTATGACTATCTACTTGGGGTGTATTTTTTGTTGTGTGAGGTTGTCTTTAGAAATTTCGGGTTGGCATTTATTTAGTGATGTTAAAGTGTACCCATTCCCGAACCAATTTTAAACTTATAGGGTGTTTGACACTTCTTACAAATTTTTAGTTATACACTCTTATCATTTTTGAAGAGACATAGTCAAAATATTTGTGTACTTCAAAAGTGTTCCATCTTGTTTTACGGAATTGAGAAAGACCTTGTTCCGATGGTTGTGGTTCTATGTCTTCTACTTCTACTTGATCCATGTGTGTTTCAAGAAAATCAGGATTACTATCATAATTCATAAGTGTTTCTTCACTTTCTACATATAGAATTGGAATGGAAGGAATGCGACGACTACTAGTGGACTCTTGGCTATTATGTCTACCGCGTGATCGGTTAGATGTCATCTAAACTAGTGTATTTTCTAAAAATTCTAATGTTTGTTCTAAAAATTAATTCTAGTGTATGTTTTAAAAAATAATTGTAGTGTATGTTTTAAAATTTAATTCTACAAAACAAGTAAAGATTGATAAACTAGTGTATGTTATAGAAAATTATTCTACAAAACAAATAAAGTTAAATAAAATTATACTATAAACCGGTATATGTTAATAAAAAGAATTTACAAAGGAAGAAGAAATATTTTAATAAAACAACAACAATTAAATGAATAAACTAGTGTATGTTTTTCAAATAAAAAAAAATTCTAAAAAG
Source organism: Hemerocallis citrina (assembly GCA_017893485.1). NCBI lineage: Eukaryota > Viridiplantae > Streptophyta > Magnoliopsida > Asparagales > Asphodelaceae > Hemerocallis > Hemerocallis citrina. Next base: position 549,471 of record JACEHZ010000596.1, on the reverse strand, counting down.
AAGAAGAAGAAGATTTACCACAAAACCAAATCTAATTAAGAGAAATAAATGAGAACAAACAACAATGCTAATTCTAAAAATTATACAAATACAAAAATATCGTATGAGTATAGAATGTAGATTAAAGATGAAGGTAGATAGAGTTGAGAGCTTGTAGTGTTGTTGTTGATGTTGTCGATTGTTGTTGGATGTTGTTGATGTTGATCCTTGCAAGAGAGTAGTCGAATGTTGTTGATTTGTTGAAGGAGAAGAAAGATAGTAGAGAGACTTGAGTGAATTTGTGAAGAGAATTGAATGAAATGAGGTTGTATATATAGAATATGCATTTTTAAAATTTCCCAAAATACCCCCCAGAACTAGCTAGTATAGATCCGTTGGGGGGTATTTTACTAATTACACAAACAAAATATTTTAAAAAAATTTATGGAAAAAAAATAAAATAAAAGGAAACCAGAAAATCCAACGGTCGGCTTGCGGGCCGGCCCGGGCCGGTTCAATCCGGTTCCGGGTCTGAGCGGACCAGGCCAGTTGCGGGCTGGGCCGAATTCAGATTTTTTGGTTTTTTTGGGGGATCAGACCGAACCGATTTTTTGGGAAGGGTTGGCCCGGGTTCAGCCCAAGTTTAGGCGGGTCAGGCCGGTCCCGGGCTAGCCCGGCCTTAATGCCACCCTTAACCTGTTGGGCACAGGAAAAAATTATGATTAAAAATCTTAGCCTTTGATTCTCCCTAAAAGTTGTGCTCCCTAACTCGTATGAGGCACAACTTTTTAGCAAAATTAAAGGCTAAAATATTGTCATATTTTTCTCTATGCCTAACACATTGTTTTTTTTCTAAGCCAGTGAGCCAATTTATTGCATGAATTGCTGTGGGAACCGGAACAGAATGAGCGGCTAAGACATAATATACCTGTTGTTTGCTGCCAAACGCAGCCCTTACCAGGGAAAACCAGGCTCCTTACCTCCCTTGCCACCATCCTCACCAACGCCTCAATCCACCGTGATGGCACCGTCAATCGCAATTTACTTGCCTTCCTCCAACCCCCTTCCCTCTCAACCACACCCCCATCCTCGGCGTCTCGACCTTCGACTACACCTTCGACTCCTCCTTCGACCTCAAGTTCCGCCTCTTCACCTGCACCACCTCCACCCCAAACCCCAACACTCCGCTTATCGTATACTTATATGGCGGTGGCTTCGTATTCCACTCCGCCTTCGCTCGCACCTTCAACCCCCCTATGCCGTCGCCTCTGTCACCGGATCCCTGCCCACATTATCTTTAACGACAACCGCCTCTCCCCTGAGCACCGCCACCCCCCTTACCTTGACGGCTTCAAGACCTTCAGGTTTCTCGCTCCTCCCCTGATATCATCCCCCTAGCCTTTCTTCTGTCTTCATCGCTGGCGACAGCTTTAGGGGCAACATTGCCCGCTGGGGGCAACATTTCCGTCACTCGTATGATCACCTCCTCACCTCCACTCAAAAGATTGTCGGTGACCGGATTGGTGCACTACAACCCTTCTTCGGGGGTGAAGAGGACACTGATTCTAAGAAGTGGTTGGATGGGTTGGTTCCACTTGGATAAAGGGAAATGCATAAACATATGTGGAGGTTGTTTTTGCTGGATGGGTCGGGTTTGGACCATGAGGCAGCCAATTTGTTCGGGTCAGGTTCGGGGTCGGATATGGAGGATTGGGGAGGGTGTCCATAGACAATGGTGGTGGTGGGTGGGAGTGATATTTTGCAGGGTAGGCAAAGGTGGTATATGGATGGGTTGAGGAAGGCGAGTGTTGAGGTGGGAGTAGTGGAGTATCCAGAGGTGATACATGGGTTTTAAGCATTTAAGGATTTGGCCGATGCAAAGAAGGTGGTGGAGGATGTGGGGGTGTTTGTGAGGAGGAAGATGGCAGAGGTTGCGGTTGAAGCGGAGCACACTGGGAGTAGATACAGAATGTGATCCCACCTTCTGCATGGTTGCATTTGACACATGTAGAGCACGTTGTTGAGCTTATAGCCTTATAGTAGTAATTGTATGGTCTACATTTAAGGGGGATCATGGAATAGTCATCTAGTACACTTGCATCCACATTGAACACTTTTGGTATTCGGTTGTAGCTGCCCAAACTGAGCTAAGAGATCTAGTCTCAACTATCCAAATAATTATGGTTCCAATAGGATTTAAACATGGCCAGCTATATTTGTTGTGCTACATGTTCTTGGAACATTGTTACGGTTGGAATTAGAGAGACAAAGTGTCTATGCCCTGAATGTCTAGACGGAGTATGGACATGTGATTGCTATTGCACGTACTTTATTAATCTCTATTTCATGTTAGTTTGTAAGTAATATTGAATCTGATGACGAATATCACTTACTACTTGGAATGAACCAGAATGCCACCTAATCCCTATTAAAATCAGATTTGGAAAAAAAACATATTTTCTTTTATTCATGTATTTTCTTTTATTGTGTACCTCTTTATATATACATTACATTCTCGGAGAAGGGGTACAATAAATTGAGAAGAAGGTTAACGAGATTTGAGATTTGAGGAAATATGTTTTCTAATCTATATGAAACAAAATATACAGATTTATTCATACTATATTTCAACACTCCCCCTCAAGTTGGTGTATAGATATTGAACATGCACAACTTATCCACAAATTTCAAGAAGAGCCGATTCGAAACTGCCTTGGTAAAAATATCTGCGAGTTGATCTTCTGACTTCACCTTAGAGATCTCAATAATTTTCTCATCTAATTTCTCCTTGATGAAGAATTTGTCCACTTTTACATGTTTCGATTCGAAACTGCCTTGGTAAGAATATATGCGAGTTGGCCTTCTGATTTCATCTTAGAGATCTCAATAATTTTCTCATTTAATTTCTCCTTGATGAAGAATTTGTCAACCTCTACATGTTTCGTCCTATCATGTTGAACTGCATTGGCAGCAATATCACACGTCGATTGACTGTCACAATACAGTGAATACACTTTAATAGGCTCATTCGGAGCACAACATAAATCATGTAACAAGAGTTTCAGCCACGAAACTTTAGTTATATTTAATGCTATTTCACGATACTCAGCCTCTGCACTAGAGCGTGCAACGACATTTTGCTTTTTGCTTCTGCATGTAACTAAATTTCCTCCAACAAAAGTAAAGTATCATGAAGTGGAGTGCCTATCAACAACAGATCCTGCCCAATCGGTATCAGTATATGCCTCAATCTTCAAGTGACCATATTTCGTAAACAAGACCCTTTTTTCGGGAGCAAACTTTATACATCTCGGAATTCTCATCACGGTATCCATGTGTTGTTCACGAGGTGCATGCATAAACTGACTCACCACACTTAAGGTATATGACAAATCTGGCCGCGTATGTGCAAGGTACATTAACCGTCCTACCAATCTCTGATATCTTTCCTTATCACACGGTATCTGATCTGGATCATTGCAAAGTTTCAGTCATTCTTCTAACAGTGTATCAATAGGATGACAAACAACCATTCTTGTTTTCTTCAACAAATCAAGAGCATACTTTCTTTGAGACAGAAATATACCATTTCTAGAGCGAGAAATTTCAATACTAAGGAAATATCTGAAAGGGTCAAGATCTTTCATTTCGAACTCTTGTGACAAGTAACTCTGCAGTGCCTTTCTCTCCTCAGGATCGTCTCCAATTACTATCATATTATCCACATATATAATTAGACCAGTAATCATACCTTTTTTCCTTTTTAGGAACATGGTATGATCTAATTTACTCTGACAATATCCGAATATCCTCATTGATTTTGTAAATCTCCCAAACCAAGCTCTTGGCATCTGCTTGAGACCATACAGTGCTTTCTTCAAATAACACACTTTATTATTATGTTGGACGGGTCTGTTTGAACCTCATGGTAAATTCATATAAACCTCTTCTATCAATTTTCCATTCAAAAATGCATTCTTCACATCAAATTGTTGTAACAGCCAGTCAAGATTAGCAGTAAGTGACAATAGAACTCGAACTGTGTTAAACTTTGCCACATGTGCAAACGTTTCATCATAATCAATTCCATAAGTTTGGGTGTACCCTTTGGCAACCAACCTTCCCTTGTATCGCTATATTGAACCATTAGACTTATACTTCACCGTATAAATCCATCTGCATCCTACCGGCCTCTTTCCAGTTGGCAGTTCGACTATCCCCCAAGTCTCGTTCATCTTCAAGGAATTTATCTCCTTATCCATAGATGCTTTCCACCTTGGGTTGGCTAAGGCTTCCTGCACATTGTTAGGAATAAATACAACAAATAATTGATTCACAAATGACTTATTTGATTCAGACAATCGGTGAGTTGATACATAATGACTCATGGGATACTTGACATTACTAGTGGGATCAGTTTCATAACTAGGTTTTGAGATACCTTTAGTGGTACGATTTAGGAGTTCCCTTCTTGGAGCTTCGGACAACAATGACGATTGATTTTGGGGTTCTGACGGTGCTGGTGATAAAGAGGACACTAGCGATGGTATGGATCCTGACGGCTCATCTTCGAGGATTGCAGTTCCTCGTGGAGATCTTTTCTCTCAACCAAATCTTCTTCCTCCTCAACAAAATCTTCATTCGAGTGATCGTGATCGTCACTACTTACATCCAGTTTTTCACACATTGTATCCAATTGTTCACTAAATGGTAACCACTTCGTTATAGGCAAGAGTCTGAACTTCACTTCGGTACTCCCCCTGAAGTTCAACCTCAGAGAAAAAATACATCTCATCTTCATGGAACACAACATCCATAGTCACAAACATACTTTGAGTTGGTGAATGATTATAACGATATCCTTTCTGATTCGTTGTGTATCCCACGAAAACACATCGCCTAGCTTGAGGAGTTAACTTATTTCGCTCGTGTTGATGAAGGTGAACGAATGTGACACACCCTAACACACGACGTGGCAAGTTGACAACTGTTGGTGCATTCACAACTTCAGTTAATGCCTGAAATGACGTGATGAAATTTAGGATACTAGAGGGAACTCGGTTGATTAAGTATGCAACAGAAGTAAGAGCTTCCCCCCAATACATGAGTTACATATTGCCATAAATAAGGGAAGCACAAACCAACTCGAGCAAGTGCCTGATTTTTCTTTCTCCAACCTCATTCAGTTGGGATGTATACGAGCATGTAGTCTGGTGAACAATTCCATGTTCCACCAAATATTGTTGCAGAATCGAACTCAGGTACTCGCTGCCATTATCACTCCTAAGAACTTGAATCTGTACTTTATACTGCGTCATAAACCACTTGTGAAATTTCTAAAATAAACCACTAACTTCACTTTAGACTTCATCAAACAAATCCAAGTCATACGAGTATAGTCATCAATAAATGTCACAAACCATTTTGCTCATCCAAAAGTAAAGTTTTTTTATGGACCCGAAATATCGAAATGAATAATCATAAATGGGTGAGAGCTCTTATTTAGATTTGGAGGAAAAGAGACGCGATGACTTTTTGTTGGTTCACACACATCACACTGAAAATTAGAAATACCCAACTTCGAAAATAAACTTGGATATAATTTATTCAAATAATCAAAAGAAGCATGCCCTAAACGTCAATGTCATAGCCAAATTTCTGATTTCTTCCTCCCCCCCCCCTTCCCGCGGATCCTTCAACAAATAAAGCTTGAGTCAACTTACTTGAACTTTCAGATATCAAATCAAGGTAATAAAGTTTCCCGTGTCTAACCCCACCCCATAACCAATTGTCTTGCAAGTCCGAATATCCTTAAACACACAATGAGAGGGTAAAAATAACTATACAATGTAAGGCAGTAGTTATTTTGGGAAACATATAATATGTTAAAATTCAAGGATGACACAACTAACACAGTATCTAAGGTTAGATTTTTTGTGAGAAATATGGAACCGTCGCCAGTAACGGTGGCAGGATTTCCATTGGCAGTTGACACTCTGGATTTGGTGGATGGTTGTAAGGTTTGGACTTGTCTAGAATCAAAAGTCATATGATCAATAATACCCAAATCAATTATCCATGCATTATTCATAATAGATGTAAAAACAGTAGAGACCTTACCATCATTACCTGCAGCTGTACTTAATGCAGAGGCTTGTCAACACCCTTCTCAGCTCCATTGGCAACTCCAACTGCGACAGTGGGTTGATTGCAATTCTTCTTCCGAGTATCTCTATTATGATCCCAGTTCTCTGGGAAGCCGATAATCCCATGATAGCGAACTTTCGTGTGACCGATCTTGCCACAATGAGTACACTTCTTTGACTCTTAAGGTAATTTTGGTCCAGATCGACCCAGGTGGCTCTTTGGGGAATTGTTCATGGTGCTTTGTGATGGGTTTGGAGTTAAAATCAATCAGCACAATAGGAAAATGAATCTGTTGTTTGGTGCCGAACACCAAACAACAACAATCATCCAATGGGATGATCGAATCTGATTCAAACACATCAATAATCTGATCTTAAGTCCGAACACAAAACATCAACAATCAACCAATAAGATCTCTTTTTTGGTCTGATCTGAGTCAAAGTAATTGCAGCTGGAGATCCCTTATGGGCCCGAACACCAAACACTAAATTCACCCAATGAAAAAAAATCTACCGAACCGATATGAAATTAGGTTTCTCTGATTCGGTTTTAAATGGAAATCGATGGAGAATAAGGTGGAGAAAGAGGCAACAGCGACATGCGGCTATGACGCCGACCTCCGGCGACGGTTGCGGCTATGACGCCGACCTCCGGCGACGGTGGTGAAATCCGACGAACGGTTGAGGGAGAAGACATGGGATCAGGATCTTCAACGGGATCGGGAGGATTCGGGCAGGATCGGGAGGGGAGGACAATAGGAAGAAGAAGAGGTATCCAGATCTTCTTCTTCTTCATCATCTTCACCTAGCCTAGAATATTCTTAGACTCTGATACCATATTAAAATTGGACTTGAAAAAATTATATTTTCTTTTATTTGAGTATTTTCTTCTACTGTGTACCTCTTTATATATACATTACTTTTTTGGAGACGGGGTACAATAAATTGAGGAGAAAATTAAGGAGATTAGATTTTTGAGGGAATCTGTTTCATAATCAATAGGAAAGAGAATATACAGATTTATTCTTACTATATTTCAACAATCCCCACCCACCACTCCCTCACCTGAACTTCACCACCGGCAGCGACACCCACCATTTTCCTCTCTAGCCATCCTCCCCCCACTCTGATCCCATCGCCGGTGGCTATCCACCTATGCCTATACTGATCTCAGCCTATTCTCTTTCCCTCCCTCCTCACTTGTATGCCATCATCAGCACTGAACCTCAACCTTCTTCTTTCTAAATCTGCATCTTCTTCTTCAACCCTGAAACAATAGTAGCAAGTTAGAATATTTTTCAAAAACAGTCCTAATGGATTAGTGAGAATTGGAAATGTGAGGTTGTGGGTCTAAAAAATAGGTCCTTCTCTCGAACCCTTACTGCCTTTTCTCCCTGTCGCGCGAGCACCAACGCCAAAGCCCGAGGAGGAGCCGCCGATGCTTGCCCTCCCCTAGGAGGGGGAAGGAAGAGCTTAGAGTATCACCGATAAGAAGTCAGAGAACTCATCATCTGCGATCAGATAGAGAACATCCGCTTCATCATCGCTCTCCCTCACTGCAACCGAGAGGACGAGCCCTAAGAAGGGGTTCTCCTACAAGCCATCAATGACGTAAGAAGAGCCCCCATAAAGAACGCCGAAGAACTCATACTCCACCCATAAATCATGAGCTTAAAAGGAATCTTGGGAGGCAGTCGGAGGCCAGCGACCGGGGGGGGGGGGGGGGGGGGGGGGGATGTTGACGAACACCGACGGCGCAGCAGAACTGATTAGAGCAATGAGGTAGGCGAGATAGATGAGACGAATCAATTGAATAGCCAAACAAATAGATCCACCAATCCAACACAAACACAATGATGATTTATCCTGGTTAGCTTTCGCTTAATCAGGAGGAAAATATAATATTCAACTAGAAGAGATTACAAGGAGTTAATGGTACACTCAATACAAGGAATTAAATCCCCTCACCAAGAACTATCTCTCTTAAGCCTCTCTTTGCAATGGAGAAAATATCGATGAAGTACTCTTGTTCTCTTCCTCTCATATTGAAGGCTACAACAATATATATAGAAGAAGAATAGAGAGAACCCTGATTAGTCTTGATTTTTAGTCATTCGATATATCCTATAGAAGTAGTAACTGAATAGGTTCCGTACGATCTGACTTGGAGTTGAAGATTGTAATATATTATTATTATTATTATTATTATTATTATTATTATTATTATTATATATCATTATGTATGTATCCATATGGATGTATGTATATGTTATAGTATGTATCAGAGTATATTATGTATGTATACAGTATGTATGTATATGTATATGTATACAGTATGTATATATAGTAATATGTATATATTATTATTAATAACATATAACATATTATTATTATTATATATATATATATTATAATATTTTATTTTATATTATTATATATGAGTATGTATGTATGTATGTATGTATGTATGTATGTATGTATGTATGTATGTATATGTATACAGTATGTATGTATCAGACTATATATAATGTATATACATACATACAAACCCTTACATACGTTATATATAATAGTATACAATATAAAGTATTTATGTATATTCATATATACATAAATACAAAATATATATATACACAATTTATCAAACGCTTTTTATACTTTAATTTTGAAAAAAACTATTTTATAAAAACAATTTACAAAACAATACTCTGTTTTCGAAAATTACAAAAAACAACTTTATAATTTTTTTTCTTTCAAAAACTATGTTTAAAATGAATTTTCAAAACAACAAATCAAACACAGCCTAAGTGTCTTAATACATTCATTTGAGGTCGCTAATCCCATTAGCAACCTCATATATATTTCGGTCGCTAGTGGGAATAGTAACATCAAACAAAAAATTCTAAATATTTTAAAACAGAGGCCGCTATTCTCATTAGCGACCTTCAAAATGAAGAGGCCGCTAATGAGAATAGCGGCCGCTGCTGACGTGGCACTAAGTAGCCCCCCGAGGGCTAATAGTTTCGAAAGTGGCCAAAAAACACAAATATTTTCAAAAAGTGGCATAGTAGGAGCAAAAAAATCAGAAATTTCATACGAGTCCCCACCAACTGCTCTTTTCACATTTGTGTTGGATCTACTCTGAAAATGATCAAAAGCAATCCATTAGAGACCCAAGTGCAACATTATTGAACAAACTTTGGTGAGAAAAACATCTCTAGTAGATGGATCGACCTAGCAGATAATCAAAATTTCAAGAATAGAAATGCTATTTTGAGCGAAGAAGACCATTCCACTTTGAGATTTTTTTGGTTGGTTCAATTGATTAGAATTTCAAATTTGTTGCACTTTACAGAGGTTGATTCAATTTTTTTAATTTTATTTTTAATTTTTTAACAAACTGTTCAGATGTGGATGGAACTAACAATGAATTTTGAACAACTTGTTTGGAAAATACCCATAACTTTTTCTCAATGCCTTCAAATATTTTATCTATATTAATAACAAAAGTTGGTATAACACCCATGAGTTGAGCCCATTCATCACTGAACATCATCTCGAAAAATTTATCCTTGAACTGCCAATTTCTGTGCTCACAAATACATGAGCACGTAAAACTATTTTTTGCAACTTCAAATAGTTTTTATGATCATGCTAACTTTGAAGATTCAATTTGCACAAGGATAAGTTACACACAGAAATAACTAGCATAGATTATGAAGAAATCATATGCCAAAGGAGTCCATCTGTTTACTCATAACAAAAAACAAAAAAAAACAGAAGATATAAGGGCAGAAGTTTTATGCTCATTCCTAAAGCACATTTAATGCTAGGTTAATGCCAACATTTGAAATGAGAGTAAACACAATCCGAGTACTTCTGAAAGTAACTCAACACAAAATCAGAACATGTTTGAGTAGATAACAGACAATCGTCTTCATTTTGTTGTTTGTCATCAAGTTACCCGAGACAATTGCTACAACACTTAACTCATCAAATCAACAAAGCCTCAACTTCATCATACACCATAAATAATTTGGAATTTATGAAAATAAAGCTAGTACTAACTTAATTTTACAGAGGAGACAGCCGACATTAGTTCTCTATTTCTGGGATCGATACTTTCAAGCGACACCCCGCGAGGATCTTCTCTTACCAGCAATGGAAGCACACCCTGAGAACTCCATGCTTTGCTTACAGCATCAGTGGTTTCTCCAAGGATAATTGCAAAAACTGCATCAAACCCACCGGCTCCAGGAACGCCAGCTAACAAAACTCCCTCCATATTCATGGTGGCATCTAGAAGCTGAGTTTGTGATTCTGGTTCTATCTGCAGTGTTGTAAAGCCAAAAAAACTTACTATGTATTTTTTTTTCTTGCAGATATGGATATCGATATGTAAGTTACATGGATACTTTAACTCAAATACCGATTTGTTGAAAACGAATTAAATTCCGATTAAATATGGATTTTAAATGGATATTGATAAATAATACTAAATGAAAGTAAACTTTGATCCTTTGGTAATAAAGTCATAGACTCTGTTGACCATATTGATATAAAATATAATGCAAAATAGACTTAAATCTTTGTGTTGTACAACATATTCTCTTTTATTCAATATATGTTTGGTGATTTAGATATTCCAAGTAATTTAACAGTTTTCATGTTTACATGGACGAAATAAAAGACGTGTGAAAATGAGAATATGAAATCAAATTCAGATATGATTTTTCCACATCAGTTTGCATCCTTATCTGGAAGGCACATATGCCCAAATAAGAAGCCCAAGAAAGGAAATGGCTATAGCAAAGATTTAGAGCTTTCAGGGATGATGAAAACTCATTTGAAGATCATTCATGACTTAATGACATTTTTTTACAAACAGAATGGTTACAAAGAGAGAGTTAAACTTACCGGAACACCTGCACCTTTGCCCATCTCTTGCATATGAGACCTAATCTCAAGAAAAGCTTCTCTTGCTCCCAGTAATGGTTTTACAACGGACTCTTGATATTCATCAGCAACATGTTCTATCCACTGCAATTGCAAATTTTCACTTGTAATTGTAAAACAAGTACAACTAAATTTAGGCAAGATAATCAAATATAGTATGAGCTAAAATAAAGCCAACTACTGCATATTTTATTTCTTTTCTTTTAATATTATATTTACACTTATGGTGCCGAACTGAGGATAATTTGGAGCAGTGAGCAGTGAAAGAGTTTCTGCTCAAACTAACCAACATTGCCATGTTGAGTTGGGCGTATTTAACTTTTCTTCTCTTATTCAATTGGCACACCCTCATGAAACAAATTGACCTACGTGAACTCTTAGCACTAACTAGTGATTGGCCAAGAGTGGGTAGAAGAAAGCAAGTAAAGATGTCCACTGTAGATGTCAAGGATGCATGAAATCTCCTTATTCTAAATTTAAATGAAATGATTCAAAACATAACCAGTATTTTTAAAAACTTCATGCATCACACTAAATGAAATTACAAATTAAGTTTGACCCATCAAGGTACTCCACACAAAAGACAATGTAAAAAAAGGTAACCAATAATCCAACAAAACAGGTGTGAAACTAATAGAATTACCTAAGCAAAATGTTACATATATCATACCAAATTTTACCTTGTCATGTACATGGCCACTGCAGTCGCCTATAATCTGTTTGTATGCTTCCCATTGCTCACTCGCAAACTTGTTCAAAATTTTGAATTGTGACTCAAGCTTTAAATTAGCATCTGTTAATTTTCTCCATATTTCTAGGGATCTTTGGGGATCATTCTTTTGCCACCGCTTCACCGAACCTACCATTGACGGAGTAGAGGAACCACCAGTACCAGGTTCCCCTAGTAACTGTACAAAAAAAGACCATAAGCTTAATGTCACTCTTATATCATATGTCTCCTATGGCTAATTCATGAAAGAGCAGTTAGAAATTTGGATCTCACAAGAGTCATCAATGGCGGCAATGAGAATTTAGACCTCTCATGATCCCACTTCTCGTCAAGGATATCACTAATGGCATCTGGAAAATGTTTTCCTCCAGCCTGTAGTTTCACCCCCCCAAAAAATACAGATGAGTAATCATCTTTTTACTGAATAAAAAGCAAAAAAAAATTAGAACTTCCGCTTGACTTTTCCCCTAAATCAGATAATCCCCTCAATATTTCTAATATCACCCCTAATCCTTTTGTTTTAATCACATTCATACCTATGAACTGATGATACATTAGATGATTAGGTGTTTTCAAGACTAGTCTGCCCCTGTTTAGTACCTAGTGGTAAATTAGAACTTATGACAATACTAAATTAGAACTTATTTCTTCACCATGTTTCTGTTCCTATAATCTTCAAGTAGGTGCTCCTGTGAATCAAGTAGGTGCTCCTATGAAAAATCTATGTTAATTTAGATCAAGTGAGGGGGATTTCTGAAATCTATCCAAATAAAATATATCAAAATGACTAGAAAAATAAAGAAGATAAAATATATGCAATCGAGTTTCAAAATAGCTATTTGCATACACCAAACAAAATATTAAAAAAACCTGCGCAGAAGAAAGAAGAGAAGGAGAGAACCGAATGTAGCGTTGACTTCCATAGACGGCAGCACTGACGTCAAAACCACTGCCGACTTTCCCTTGAGCTATGCAATGAGCACTCTGAGCTATGATGTGCACCAGATCAAGGTTTGAATCACCCGAATCCTCTAAAGGGAATTTTTTTCCTGCAAATGGAAGATTAACAGCTCCAAGATAATGGAGCAGGGCTGCAACAACTGACGTTGTCATTGCTGCTGATGAGCCTAGTCCAGTCTTTGCAACCTCAGGTTTGCATCTTCCGGATTCTTCATTAAGTGTAATTGAAGAGAAAGCTGGAATTGTAGACAGTGTCGCTGAAGTCAAAGGAAGTCCGCCTTCCTCAATCTGATTTTAAGTTTTGCATAAAGTTCAGTTACTGAATTGATGAATTCAGAGAACTTTCCTGATAAATATTTAATGGGATGAAATCTAATTATAGTGACAGAAAAGTTGAAGGGAAAATTACTTTCAGAAGCAAAAATAGAACCTGGTTTACTTTTTAACTGATAACTTTTTAAGAAACTAATAAATGCAACCTTCACATTTGGACTTCTGTTAAACCCAATTCTAATATAATAAACATATTCTGAGTTCTATACATTATTTAGATCAAATTGCCTAGTTTGCTCTAGTCTTCTAAAAGATAAGATTTCCAGGGTACACGATAGTTGAGTTTAAAAGCAATTGAGTAAAAAAGATAGGAATTACCTCCACTTGTTTTACCCAATCACAAATCAAATTATCAACATGCATAATTAATTGAAGGTTTCCAATCTGCTTCCTTGTAGGAAAGCAATAATTATGTGGATCGTACAAAATACTAGAGATACCTATGAGTAAACGAACCATCAAGGATCAAGGGTTAATGAGATATGTTATCTGCTGAATTGGTGTGCTTGGGTGCCCCCTGCCACAGATCGATGTTTCTGTTGTGTGTTTTCCGGTGTGTTTTTCCCTAATGTTTTAGGTGTTAAGAATTGCCACTGTTGTTGTCCCTTTATGTTTCGCTTTTATGTAAGAGAATTATTCTCCCTATCTGTATTATCTCGATAATTCGATAGTTTGCCATCCTAATGATAGTCATGGAGAGACCCCTCCCCCTCCTTCCAGACACACACACACACACACACACACACACACACACTTTCTTGTAAGAATAGGGTAACAGAAGCCGTAAGCTATCAATCTATTCAAACTATGCACTCTACAACAATTGGAAGAGGTGATATGTACAATACTTATCAACAGTTCTGCATCATTACTTAAAAAAGTAACACACACACACACACACACACACAGAGGCACCTACACCCCTTAATGCACAAGAACGCACACCCACACCGACAGGCAACCGCATGCACACACAGAATGTAATTGTTCCAGACTTTCTTTATCACTGCATATAAAAGTCGTACTTAATGCCACATATGGCATACTCAATAACTAGAGTAACTAAAAATATATTACTAAAACAAGCCGACACGCATATAAAAGTTGCACTTAATATCACACACCAAAAAACTAGACATACATGTGTGCATGCATGAACACAAAAACACCTACAAAGTGTAGTTGCTTGATACTTTCTTTATCATTGCATATAAAAGTTGCACTTAATGTCCCCATACCAAAAAACTAACCAAGAATAATATATCACGTGGAAAGTTTGCACTTAATATTACATATAGGATAACTTGTGAAACAATCAAGAATAAAAAAAACGACATTGTACATCTCCATACAGAGCAATAGAGCATGCATAAAAATATTACAACAACTTGCATGTTTGGTAACTGACACAACATTAGCAAATTTATAACGTCTACAAGCAAGGCAAGTACCTGATTTCGATATGAATAAAAGTCATTGCCGCCTAAGATAGTAATATGAAGACCTGCATGACCGAGCAATAAAAAAGTCCAGTAAATGAATTTTGAGTAAAACACTACTAAATCAGCTGTAAACAAAGGGAATTGTTGCACAAATGAGTAGAGAATAGAAAAATGGTGCAAAAGATAATGATAAGTTGTTTACCATGCAAAAGGAGTTTTTGTAATGCATCCTTCCTCTCCTGACCAGAGAACATAGTCTTAGATGCAGCTACACAGTATTGCACAGCTTGTTCCACAAAAGGATTTGCTGATGCCCTGATATCTCAAGGATACACAAGTTTATTAGAAACTGAAATAGATAAAACATTCAGCATATTATTTCTTCAATATAAAAGACAAGTCAGAAATCCACATCTATTATAATTTTAGAACTGTAGTCTAGTTATATACTTAAGCGAGTGTTTGGTAGGTTGCAAATACAAGTTGCAATTGTATTTTGTTAGAATACACGTGTAGTTCCCTCAACCCTTCTACAACTTCGAAGTTTTAGCTTAGTGGCAAGCTTAGTGGCAGAGATTTTCACATGATACGAGAGCAACTCAGGTTCGAATCCCACCGGCTACGCAATTTAAATGCGGATTAAAAAAAATATACCGCGGAGTATAGTCTAGATCTCGGCCCACAATTTGTTGGGCATTTATTTTGTTTCTTTGGCCCATTAAAAAAATGGGTGTTCGACATGCGGGGGCATGTTAGAATACAAGTGTAATTCCCTCAACCCATCTACAACTTCGAAGTTGTAGCTTAGTGGCTGAGACTTCCACATATTTGAAGTGAGAACTTAAAAATCCCCCCCTCCCCCCCCCAAAAAATTTGAAATTCCCACTTGCAAGTGCAATTGCAACCAACCAAACACCCCCTAAGTTCAAAAATAAATAAGGGCAATTCATCGGCCACTAACCTCAATTTTCACGCTTAGATAGAACTAACTATAAGCATGTCACTTTACAGATAAGCATCCTAATTTGTGTTAAAAAATAAAAATAAAAAACTTCGAAATACCCTGTAAACATAGCAGACCGTAAAGTTTTGAACAAAATAAAAAGTCCTACCTTTTAGGTGGTAACGGTGGTGATTCTTTCAGGAATATATCTATAAATTATCCAATAAATCCCATCGAGAAAGATGGGGTCAGCTGCGTTATTATTCTGAGACTACAAAAAATATTATAGCCTTATCCATCATTTCCTCTAATGAGCAAGACGCTTCACCAATATGATGACATCCATCTGAACTCTTGTAAAGAATATAGCTAGATTTTCATCTTAATGGAATAATGCATGTTTTTTTGCTCCTAAAATAACAAAAGCATAGGGTCATAGCTATACATGCACGTGCAGGCCCATACAGAGATAAACTGAAGTATCTAGTAAATAAACACAACAATCACCAGTCAACACCAAAAGTAAATGTAACTAAAACTTGCCCTGAGGAAGTGCATTGAAGCGTTGAATCCTTCAGCGATAGCTTGTATGTGGCCTCTCTAGAAAGCTGTGGAGATACAACAGTAACATCTGTCCATGACTGCAAGAAGGAGAAAACGAATGTTGTAAATCATTCTGAAAAAGATGGTTTATTGATGTTGATTGGTCAATTATTTCTTATATCCTTTTCTTAAGTAAGATGAACATGATGAATGATCATAAATCTCAAATTAGATTGACATGAAAATAATCATGTAGAAGTTGATACCTATCTCTTTGAAATTAGGCTTACTACTTAATCTATTAGATACAGGTCCCTACATGATGTGTTCCTATTGCATGGATAGAAAGTCGGATACATTTGTCTGAGATGCAAGGCAAAACATCCTTCCAAAGAAACTATTTAAAATATCTTCTGTTACTAATCATATATTCTCAAAGCAATTTCAGTAAAATTTACACTTCAAAGCCTAGTTCTCTATCGAGCGAACACTGGTATTAATCTGATCAATTTAATATACAGTGCCAACCTTCAGATATCAGCAACTTTACTACAAAGTATTCCAAAATGAAAGAATGTATGAAATATTCGAGCCACCTAACATTCACCCTCTCCAATTCAGAAATAGCACTAATTACTATTGGGTTTTATGTCTTGCATACTATCGAGTTCAATGATAATAAGAAGATGATGAAGCGAGAAGATATTGAAGCGTCGATGGAGAGAATGGAAGCAACAACAACAGTCATCAGCTACAACAAGAAACTATTTGGCAGTCGACTATCCCTAGGGGCAGTCGACTACCTCAACCCTCTACCCTCTGTTTGGGATTGAACACATTGCAGTCGACCGTCGGCGGTGCCCAATTCCAATCATGTCGGGTTCAGACTAATTGTTTCGGGTATTTCTTCCTCTCCAGGTTAGATCGTACGACTGCTATCGTGTCTCTTTATTTAGGATATATAGGACGACTAATGTATCAAGACTACACCCTAGGATTTCTCTATCTCTCTATATATTATTGTTTAGCCTCATTTGAGAGGCCATAGAGAGAGTACTTTATTATAAAAAGCAATTGAGAGAGTTCTCCATTGTAAACAGCAAATTATCTTCTAGTGAGGTTTGAAAGATATGTTCATGGTGCGATTGTAATACTTTGTAACTTCTCTAGTTGAATAATATTTTTCTTATTTCTCCCCCAAATTAAGTGTAGCCAAACCGGGACAAATAATTGTGCGCTTTGTATGCTTGATTTGATCTACTTGTTTGATTGTTCATAATTGGATCTATTGTCGCTAAACTCAACAACAAATTCCTAACAATTAGTATCGGAGCATCAGGTCAATTTTTTTTTGCAGTTCAGGAGTTGCTCGAGTTTTCTTGGAGAAAATGACAGATCAGAGTTCTATGAAGATCAAGTAGGGGAGATTGTCTGATATAAAGCAGGAGATTCGGATGAAGATTTATTCAGAAGTCCTTGGTTTAATTTAGATGTTTTTGGCAAACGAAGTCAGGTGTGGAAACACGACAAGTATGTGAGCAAAACTCATAACTGACATCGCAGAATCGCCATTACAACAACTACCGGAAGAGAAAACAATTCAGTTACTAAATGAAGGAAAGTACTGCTCTCTTCAAGATCATATAGGAAAATCCAATTCGGAGTCATCTGAATTGAGGGGGTCGAAGGGGTCGAATGCAGATGATCTTAAAGTTTTCATCTTGATAAATTCACTGTTAAATCTGTACAAGCATCTGATAACAAACATGCTAGATGGAAAGTCTACAAGGGAGAAATTTTTGGTAGTAGAGGTGATCGAGGGCTTGGAGAAAAATGAGCTTAGGAGGGGGGCTCAGGGATTGTCATCTACTTCTACGAGTTGCATCAAATTGGACGGTATTTCGAGCAAAAAAAGTGCATGCAATGGAAAGATCTGTTGCCACCATTGCAAAAGGATTGGGAATTACCAGAGAAATTGTCGAAAGTTGTTGAATCGAAAGAGCTCCAACATTGTTAGTGTTGCTAGTGCCACCGGATCAGGTGATACTTTATATTGTACTATTGTTTCAAATTCTATAGATGTATATTCAGGCTGATTTCTTAATTTGGACATTCTCATATATGCTTCGAGAGGGATATGTTTTCTAATTACAAGTTCATAGGAGCTTGTGGTGTGCGAATAGTGGTTGGTGAGTTTTGTGGAGTTGTGGGTGAGGGAACAATCGAGTTGGAAGCGCCAGAAGAAAAGGGGTACACACTAGAGAACATCAATCGAGTTGGAAGCGCCAGAAGAAAAGGGGTACACACTAGAGAACATCATGCATATTCCTTTATTGAAACGAATCCTTATATCCTTAGGAACTCTTGAAGAATCAGGCTGTAGGTACACAGCTTAAGGTGAAGTTCTATCAATTTGAGAAGGTTGTCGGAAGATGATGAAGGGAAAGAAGGGTGTCTCACACAACCTCTACAAGCTTTGCGGGATCAAGAAATCTTGGCCAAATGTTTTCATGCACTATGTCCACTAAGTATCATCTAGTAAGCCGTTACTAGAATCATCAAAGAGGGGACCACAATGTTCGAATACCATCGAGAGGAGTGCCTCAGGGTAGGTGGAGTGCGTGTGGAGGGCGCCGCCTCCGTGTTAACGTCTACTAATGTGTGTCATTGAGGAGACATATTGATTGGAGAAAAAGGTAGTATACAGATTCAACTAATTGAAGAAGCCATTGAACCGAGTTCGTTTGAAGGTGGAGAATGAAAGAGTCTAGATGAATTTGATCACATAGTGTTGATAGCATGAGTATGCAATCCAAGGTGGAGATTGTTGAGTTTTATGTTTTACATATTATTGAGTTCGATGAGAAAAAGAAGATGATGAAGCGAAGAAGAGGTCGAAGCGTTGATGGAGGGGATGGAGGGTAGGGAAGCAACAACACCAGCCATCAGCTACAGCAACAAGCTATTTGATAGCCGACTGTCCCTAGGGGCGGTTGACTGCCTCAAAACCCTCTATTTAGAATAGCGCATTGCAGTCGCCCGTCCCCTAGGGTAGTCGACCGTCGGCGGCACTTGATTCCAAACATGTCTGGTCTGGACTGATTGTTTTGGGTATTTCTTTCTCTACAAGTTAGATCGTATGGTTCCTATCGTTTGTTACTTTATTCACAGGATATATCGGATGGCTAATCTATCTAAACTACAACCTAGAGTTTCCCTAGATCTTAATATATCATTGATTGTATAGTCTTATTTGAGAGGCAAGAGAAAGAGAGAGAGAGAGTACTTCATTGTAAAGAGCGATTAAGAGAGTTCTCCTTTGTAAATAGCAGATTATCTTCTAGTGAGGTTTGAGAGACAGATATGTTCTTGGTGCGAGTGTAATACTTTGTATCTTCTATAATTGAATAATATTTTCCTTATTTCTCCCCCGTATTAGGCGTAGTCAAATCAGGACAAATCATTGTGTGCTTTGTGCGCTTAGTTTGATCTACTTGTTTAATTGTTCGTCATTCGATCTATTGTCGCTAAACTTAGCGACGAATTTCTAATAGGTACTTCCTAATGATAGAATGAAACCTCACACACACAATTCTCCCCATCTACGTTCCACACAACATAATCGCCAAAAAAAAAAAAAAACACACACACACGCACAATCCAATCTAATACTATTAAAGTTTCAAATTGTTCACCGTTACTTTGTTATAGTATTTCATGACCCTAAAGACAGAGCAATTACGAATATCTAGTTAATTGCGTCTTGGGCACATTCTGCAATCTGAATCCCATAACATCAGGGTGTGTATTTCAAGAACGCACAAAAGAGCATTTCCGGATAACAAACAAAATGCATAACAAAATAACATGCCCATAAATGATTTGCTTCTCATCGGTTCCCGTAAAAGTTTAGAAGAATGCACAAATAAATAGGGTAAAGGAACCATAGTACATTACCCAAGCCCAGCTGTCCGGTTTGATGTCTTCATAGAGGGGCCTAACAATGGCGTAAAAACGAGCAGTGGTGCTGAGAACAAGACCAGCGTTGGGTCTCTCAAGAATCAGGTAACCCCCGGTAATCAGAACCTTACCCGGTGCTGAGGCGACACTGCATGCATATATTTATCATCATTAATCAATGAGACCACATCCATAAATAATTTTTTTTTATAAAAAAAATGAGAGATACGGATAGAGATAGAGAATTTGTTCTCTTTGCGTGAAATGGCTCACACTTCTTCCATGGCGAACTAGAAACAGAGTTAGAGAGAGAGAGAGAGAGATCTGGAGAGAACCCAAGAATCGTGAGTCGGGGGAGAAGGAGATCAGGAGATTTCAGTGACTTTGTCAACTGATTGTATTCTTTCTTTGTAAATTAATAAAGGTATTTTCTTCAAATTGAGAGCACCATGTGGAAGAGGACCCTTCAAATAGCATGCCCCTTGAATTAATTTGAAAACCGTGGAGATTCGAAGTGGATTTGGGCGGGGCGAAGAAGGGCCGAAGTGGGTTCGTTTTGGGATCGGGAAGGAATCAGAACGGGGGAGAAAGAAAGGATGAAGAATGGAATGGGGTGGGGGTGTTTTTAATAAAATAAAATTTATAATATAAATATATTAATAAAGGTATATTTACAAATAAGCCCCCAGACCTTCAAAATATTTCAAATAAACCCCAACTCTACTTTTAACAATACAAAATATATTAAAACATCCCATAATAATCCTCCAAAATCATAAAACAAAATTAAACAATAATTTTCCATATAAAACTCGACTCATACTTCAATACACCATCTACACCAATCCAATAAATATTCATACCAATATCCATATTTAAAATTAAAATATATCAAAAATATTTTTTCACCACTCCAAATATGTAAAAACAGGTATTTTCGGTATCAATGCACGCCCTAATATTTAAAGGTGTGTAGGATTTTGAGGAAGGGGCAGGTCACCGAAGAGATTGCATGCAGAGTTGACATTTTGGTATTTGCACAATTTTGGTTTCTACAGGCATGCACATATTAGTTTAGACAGTAACTTTTCTGTATTGTTTACTTTTTAAATTTTGATCAACTTAGTATACATGCATCGTTCTTCCTAGACATTGAAGTCAACAGGAACTATTAATGTAACAAATTAATAGTTTCCTCCTACCAATGTAATTGCATGCAAATTTATTCATCAGCAAAGTAATTGCATAAGTAATTGCATGCAAATTTATTCATTTTGATATTTGCATGCATGTGTTTATTTTTTTCATAATATATGCAAATTACATTTTTGACTCCGATATTAGCCCTATATTTTTTTAGCCTTTTTATGTTTATGGGGGCATGATTGTAAAAAGCCGCCAAAATGGAGCTTTGCTTAATAATAGTATAGATATATTTTTTTAGCCTTTTTATGTTTATGGGGGCATGATAGTAAAAAGCCGCCAAAATGGACCTTTGCTTAATAATAGTATAGATTGGAGGGGGTGGAACCTCCACACGTGTATCTCACGTGTCAACCTTGGGTTCTGGAATACTGAACTCCAATCACAATTCTATCTCAACCTTGGTAATTTTCTGTTTCCCTTCTACTACCATTGGTATAAATATCCGAAATTCGGATCCGACTCAGACCTGACATTGGACCGGAACCGACTCGGCTTCTGTAGTTGAAATATTGTTGTGCATTTGCATTTTTTATAGTTCTCTGTTTGCTTGTGAGATCTAATTTGTTCCCAATTCATGAGCTATTTCTGTATCTGATAATTTGTGCTCATGGTTGTGCCTGAAAATGTATGATTGTGCTCATTCATATCTTATCTGATAATATTATAATATATGGTGTGCCTGAAAATGTATGATTGTGCTCATTCATATCTTATCTGATAATATTATAATATATGGTGTGCCTGAAAATGTACAGAAGTTCTTTGGGCTAGTTGATTACACATTATGAAAATTTTTCAAGACGGGACTTGTTGAATATCCGTGGAAAGGAAAGCAAATGAGAAGTCAGTTTGGATGATTAAGATTATTAAAGATGTGGTTAAAAAAAACTGTTCAGATCTTACTGAACTCATTATCACCATAATTTCACAAGCAAATGTACATGAAAGCATCTCATTATCTTGAAAAAATTGCATATGAAAAAAAGATAAACTTGCAAACAATTCAGTCCCATGACAGTTGAACTCATTATCATCAAGAGATCCATATAACATACATTTGAACTAGTCAATGGATTATTTACAATTTGATAGCATACATTTAGCTGATCAGTAATATCCCAATATCAGAAAACATACATTTAGCTCATCAACATACATTTCATTCATTTCAGGATAGCAAACAAAATTATTAGATGGTGATACATCAATACAGAGAACCTAAGATCAAGGAAAAACAGTCAATAATAATAAGATTTGATTCTCCCAAAACAATATTACAACCATTTAAAACACCCATATATATGAAGATAAGTTCTAGCTATATAATCTTCTTAGTTTTCTTCTTCATGAGTTGTGCGACTACCTACAAATGGCAAGAATGAGTTAGTATTGTTAGAATTAATTTAATTCAATTGATGCAACAATGATTGTTTAAATATTAGCAGGCTCAGAACACACTATTCACACTAGGGATGCACTGCGGTGCCATGCCAACTAGTTCAAATGCATAAATAATCAAGCATCAGTTACCAGCTATTCCAGCATCAGCTGAAATGCATAAATACACCCTCCATCATATAAATGCATCAATACACCCTTCGTCAACTTTATAATCAGGCATCACTTCAAATGCATAAATACACCCTTCAAATAACATTGCAATACCATATATATATATATATATATATATATATATATATATATATATATATATATATAGGATATGGTTCGGGTGAGAACCATGTCCTGGGGTGAGATCCTAAGGGCCTATCCCAGCCACTCATATGCTTAATCTTAACGGTCAAGATTTTTTTCAATTAAACAATAAGATTAATTAATATTTGCATTAAGATGGGAATCCCTTTAATTAAGCGCTGTTGACCACGAAATAAAAGGAATCCCTTTAATTAAGCAATAAGATTAATTAATATTTGCATTAAGATGGGAATCCCTTTAATTAAGCACTGTTAACTGCGAAATAAAAGGAATGAAGATCACAAATTATTACGCAACATATATTGCCTTTTTTATTTTATTTTCAGCCGAACCACAATCTTCATCAGGATGTGAATTCACTATATAGCAACTGAATGTATTGTAAGTAGATACAACTAGTGCATATTTAGCAGGAATATATATATATATATATATATATATATATATATATATATATATATATATATATATATATATATATATATTGTTTGTTTATCAATTTGCAAACTTATGTTGTACATGCTGTCAGTTTTCATATAGCAACTGAATGTTTTTTGAATAGCAACTAACTGCATTGTACGTAGCAACAAATATTTCATATTTAGCAACAGTAAAAACTGACTGTCATATCAATTACATGCTGTCAGTTTCCATATACAACTGAATGTTTTTTGAATAGCAACTAACTGCATTGTACGTAGCAACAAATATTTCATATTTAGCAACAATAAAAACTAACTGTCATATCAATAAAATTAAATGATTCTGCAGTTGCTATTAATTTGGGATACAAAATCTTCTCCCATATTTTACGGGAATAAATTATTTCTGTTGCTATTAATTTGGGATACAAAATCTTCTCCCATATTTTACGGGAATAAATTATTTCTCTCTCCAGTTTGACCAAATTTGCCTTAACCGTCACACACACAAAAAAATCTGTACAATATGATCTATTACCTTATTATGTAGTTGCATAATCTCAGCCATACAAAATGATTTGATGAGTGGTTGGGAGAGGCCCTTAGGTTCTCACCCCAGGGTTGGTTCTCACCCGAACCAACCCCTATATATATATATATATATATATATATACACACACAGGGGAACTCTTTAGAAATAAGCAAGGGACTCCATAGTAAATATTAGACAGAGAGTAGAAATAAGCATGAATCGGTATCAACAATCAAAAGCATGAATGAGTATCAATTTTCAAAAAGTGATTGTCATCATTGCCTACACCCACACACAAAAAATCTACTAACCAAATTCGTAAATAAATGCCAAAGTATAAAATACTTTCCTCTACGATGATTTGTGTCCACACAATATAAAATACCATTGCACTCCCTCTGAAGGAAGAAGTAGAGGGAGAAGCAACAACAGCTAAATTCTTGCTTTCTGTTAGCATATATAGGGATCACTTTGCTTATAACTCTTAGTATATATAGGGAACTCTTAATTTGCACACTCTCTAATGCATCAAACTAGAAATGAGTAGAAGAGGGGGGTATTGTTTCATGGGGTAGGGAAATGACAAAAAATGCCTTGTTTGAAAGTGAGAATAGCGGAGGCAAGACTGAGCCATTAGATCATGATCATGATCAAGGCTCAGATCAGACGGATGATGGCGAGTGCGCACGAAGAGTGCGTAAGGAAGAGTGCGCAACTGAAGCGCTCCCTAAATATATTGGGAGCTCTTAATTTGCGCACACTCTGTTGCATCATACTAGAAATGAGTAGAAAAAGACTTTAGAAAAAATCACATTTATCAGAAGAGAAACAATGAAGAACCACTTGACAACATATTTTCCGAAAATTGAACTATGAGCTACAAAATTTCAGGCAGCAGCCTTACATGGAAGCTAATAATACCAGCAAATTCTAAAGGTCGAAACTACAGAATATACAAGTATAGTCTGCATTGCCACTATGAATGCGAACAAGCATTGACGCATTTTCTCTAATACACAAGACACATTGCCATATTTTGAATTGCACGAAATCAATGACAACTAACCTAATAAAATATTGCCATCATATATCTAAGAACCATAAAAGATCAAATACTCAACATATGTTTGAATGCTCTCTGGATCCACTAATTTGAGGCATCACCTTGAATATTAACATAATGCAAACATTTGAGGCAACACATTGAATACATAGCATAGTTTCATTTGAGGCATCAGAAAATGCAGCCAAGAACACAAAAATTCAAGCATCAGTCACTAGGGCTACATGTTAATGTCATGCCAACTAGTCCAAATGCATAAATAATCAAGCATTAACCATGCCAATCCGTTCAAATACCATTGCAATACCATATATATATATAGGGGAGCTCTTCAGAAATAAGCAATGGACTCCATAGCAAATATTAGACAGAGAGCAGAAATAAGCATGAATCAGTATCAACAATCAAAAGAATGAATCAGTATCAATTTTCAAAAAGTGATTGTCATCATTGCCTTCACCCACACACACAAAAGTTACTGACCGATTTCGTAAATAGATGCCAAAGTATAAATACTTCCTTCATAGATGACAGTACTGAGGCCGTTGGAGGAGCCGTGTCAGGGCTAGGGTTTCGTCGAGGTCGCGATTTGGAGGATTTGGAGTTAGGGTTTCGTCGATGAGGAAAGGAGCTTCGTCAGTGAAGATAGGAGCTTCGATGAGGAGCGGAGCTTGGGGAATCAGAGCTAGGGTTTCGTCGAGGTAGCGGTTTGGAGGATTTGGAGCTAGGGTTTCGTTGATGAGGAGAGGAGCGTCGTCGGTGAAGGGAGGAGCTTCGATGAGGATAGGAGCATCGTCGGTGAAGGGAGGAGCTTTGATGAGGAGCGGAGCTTCGCCGATGAGGAGAGGAGCGTTGATTAGGAGGGGATTATTCAGATTTAGAGTAGGGTTTCCTTATCGATTTGGGTTCACATTGAGAGAGGGAGGTTTTTTCATAGTCGATTTTGGGAAATTGATGAGAAGGAGAGCTCAGAGAAGGGGTATTGCTTAATGGGGTACGAAAATGACAAAAAATAGCCTCGGACTAAAGTGAGAAGAGCGGAGTTGATCTGAGCCATTAGATGGTGATCATGATCAAGGCTCAGATCGAACGGATGATGGCGAGTGTGCACGAAGAGTGCGTAAGGAAGAGTCCGTAACTGAAGGCTCCCACATATATATATATATTGACATTCTAATAATGCTGCCCACTTTGAGAAGCAATATGATTTTCTAATATCCCAAATTAATTTCATCTAAGATTAAAATCAAACATGTGGCAATTTATTTAAGAATGAAAAATCTTACTACTTCCACTACTAGAGCTTAACAAAAAACATATGATTTAATTATGATTTCTCCTTAGTTTACTAATATGGGATAAATAAAGCAGCATCAACCAAGGCCCTCTGATCTCCTCTAGATCCTCCCCCTATGATCATTAGGCCAGCTACAGTCCAATGGGCCTCAGCCAGCTCAGGCCTATGGGCAAACGGGTCCAACCCAGCCCGTTAGGGCTCCAGACCCGTTTACCCCTGCCTATAAATACCCAACTCCCTCCTCACTGTAGAAGGTAATCAATCTCTCCCCACCTGAATCCTAGCTGCCCAGTCTCTTTTCTAGTGACTGACTAGATCGTCGGAGGGCCTGTCGCCGGGTCTTCTCCCGGTGTTTCTAGGCCGTGTGCAGGTACCGAAGACCCAGCCCAGCCGAGCTTCTGGATCCGAGCCGAGCACCCTTCCTCACTTCCAAGCACCTCTGCACTCCTACTTCCGAGCTGCTCCTGCTACCCAGGGTTGGACCGACGCCAGTACTGCATAAGGACTTCTACTATACAAAATACAAAAACTCACACATGTTGCCCCCACACCCCAAAAACAAATTGCATCAGGTTGGCGCTGTCTGTGGGAACCTTTTTCTAAGTACCATCATCCTTCCGAGCCCAGCTAGAGTCGTCAACTTGGGTCCGAGCTCCTCCATGGCTCCCAAAGCCAGAAGGGACGTCACCTCTGCACGACATTCGGACCCCCTACATCATAGCCGCGCGAATGACCAAGGTTCTAACCAACCTCGGGTCAACAATGCGTCCCAACCTTCAATCGTGCCAGATTTGCGCTGCGTCATCTCTGATAGACAGGCCAGTCGGACTAGGGGAGGGGCCGCTTCCAACTCGGTCTCGAACCATTGTCGATAGCCTTCCCAGGCGTGCAATCCCCTGCAGAACCCGGTGGGGCAAGCCCCTGTCACCAGGGTCGAATTCCAGAACTTCTGGGACGAGATTCTCCAAGCCATCCGAGGCAGTCTGACTACCGAAGTCCACTACAGTTCTGACCTCCGGTCAGGAACAAGAGCCGGCAAGCCCCATGGATCGGCTCATCCTCAGGAACAGGAAGACCCCGTCCTTCGTCGTTTGGAGGAAGTGGAGAACCGCCTCGCCCACCTCGGCATGCAGCAATGCTTTTCAGCCATATGCCACCTTCAATCAAATGGCCAAGCCGAAAATACGAACCGCCAAATCCTTGATGGCCTTAAAAAGCGATTGGACAATTCGCCTGGGGCTTTGGGTCGACGAACTTTCGAGCGTTCTCTGGGCACACTGGACGACGAAGAGGATACCCACGGGCGAGTCGGCCTCAACCTAACCTACGGCACCGAGGCGGTTATCCCCTTGGAGATTGGCCTCCCTTCGCCCAGAATAATGGCCTTCGACAAAGAGAGCAACTCGGCAGGTCTCAGGGCCAACTTGGACGTAGTCGACGAAGTCAAGGAAAAATCTGCCATCAGAAGGAGCATATACCAGCAACGGATCGAGAAATTCTACAACGAGAAGGTCCGCCCCGCTAAGATCCAATAGGGTGACCTCGTCCTCAGGAAACTGGCAGTCTCAGACCCCAGCAAGAAGAGAAAGTTGGCCCTTAATTGGGAGGGTCATTATAGGGTCGCCGAAGTAGTGCGCCCCGGCACCTACCGACTCACCGACATGGGAGGCAACCCGATTAAGAGATCCTGGAATGCGGAGCACCTTATTAAGTACCTCGAAAGGGAGGAATAAAGTTATTATGTAACCAATCCCTTGTTATCGGCTTTATACGCCGCAGCTTTTTGTATAAGAATATTTATTATCTTTCCAAAGTTTTTTTCTGTGTAAACCCCTTATGTAACCACACCAAGCCTCGACACCGAACGGTGAACTCGAGCACACAGGTAGCATTCTCAAGCTAAGGCAATGGAGCTCAGCGCTCTCCACCGACCCCCAAGCTTCGACACCGAATGGTGAACTCGAGCACATGGATAGCTTTCTCAAGCTAAGGCAATGGAGCTTAGCCCTCTTCGCCGACCTCCAAGTCTCGACACCGTACGGTGAACTCGAGCACACGGGTAGCTTTCTCAAGCTAAGGCAATGGAGCTCAGCGCTCTCTGCCGACCCCCAAGCCTCGACACCGTACGGTGAACTCGAGCACACTGTAGCTTTCTCAAGCTAAGGCAATGGAGCTCAGTGCTCTCTGCCGACCCCCAAGCCTCGGCACCGTACGGTGAACTCGAGCACACGGGTATCTTTCTCAAGCTAAGGCAATGGAGCTCAGCGCACTTCGCCGACCCCTAAGCCTCGACACCGTACGGTGAACTCGAGCACACGAGTAGCTTTCTCAAGCTAAGGCAATGGAGCTCAGTACTCTCCGCCGACCCCCACACCTCGACACCGTACGGTGAACTCGCGCACACGGGTAGCTTTCTCAAGCTAAGGCAATGGAACTCAGTGCTCTCCGCTGACCCCCAAGCCTCAACACCGTACGGTGAACTTAAGCACACGGGTAGCTTTTTCAAGCTAAGGCAATAGAGCTCAGCGCTCTCCACTGATCCCCAAGCCTCGACACCGTACGATGAACTCGAGGACACGGGTAGCTTTCTCAAGCTAAGGCAATGGAGCTCAGCGCTCTCTGCCGACCCCTAAGCCTCGACATCGAACGATGAACTTGAGCATACGGGTAGCTTTCTCAAGCTAAGGCAATGGAGCTCAGTGCTCTTCGCTGACCCCCAAGCCTCGATACCGTATGGTAAACTCGAGTACACAGGTAGCTTTCTCAAGCTAAGGCAATGGAGCTCAGCGCTCTCTGCCGACCCCCAAGCCTCGACACCGTACGGTGAACTCAAGCACACAGGTAGCTTTCTCAAGCCAAGGTAATGGAGCTCAGTGCTCTCCGCCGATCCCCAAGCCTCGGCACCGTATGATGAACTCGAGCATGCGGGTAGCTTTCTCAAGCCAAGGCAATGGAGTTCAGCGCTGTCCGCCGACCCCCAAGCCTCGACCTTCGGTTAGGACTTTAGCTAACCTCCCTACCCAAAAGTTTCATTAAAGATTTAAGGCGCTCGCCCTTAACGAAATGCCCCGAGTCTCGAACCATAGGTCGACCCACCTTTCACACGCTAGCAACTCGGGGTTAAACAGCCCTCGGAGCCGCTATCCCAAATTGTCAGAGGGTGGCAGGGGAGCGACCGACCCGGGACTCTCGGCCAAAAGTTCCGTATTAGGGGCGCTTGCCTTCGAAAAGCACCCAGAGTCCTCATCCCGGGGTCGGCCAACCTTTTACCTGCTGGTAACTTGGGGTAAACGACCTTCAGAGCCATTACCCAAATTGTCAGCGGGTGGCAGGGGAGCCACCGGCAATGGGAACCCACGGGGATGTGAGTTTTTCTCTGATGGATTTTCTGGTGAGGGGTTGGGGGGTTATATACCCCCCAGAACGGCTTATTAATGACGTCGGTAAACGAAACATCGGAAGTCAAAACATCCCCCATTAAATGACGTGGGAAGGAAAAACGTCCAGCATTAATGGCGTGGGAAGACGAAACGTCCCCCCATTAATGGCGTTGGAAGGTAGTCCTCTACTGGAGAACTCTCAGGACTCTCCATCTCCGTCGCCTTATTGCTCGGGGGCGACCGCCGTCTCCGCTAGAAAGGCCAATCCCCGGGGCTGGCCGAACTGACTCCACCTATTGCTGAGGTTTTTTCACCCCCCAAGTCTCTGACCTTCGGCTCGGCCCCGAAGCCAAACAAGCGCCCTAACTCTAACCCTCAACGCATTCTCAACAACAAGTTCAAAAGGGTCGGAAAGCTTCTTCTTTATTATAATGCCCTAGGGGGCCACAATACAGAAAGATTTATTACAACCAAAGCCTCGTCCTAAACTATCCTCAGGCCCCCTTCGAGTTCACACGGGTCAACTCGAACCCCGCCGAGTGACTCGGTTCCGCAGCATGCCTTGCCAAGCCCCTGGGATCGACCAAAGATGACACGCCGGCCACAGGACTCTGAACATCGCCCGGCCTCACATACTCCAACTGCAGAATTGGGGATGGTGATGGCTACGGGGCCGACCACCGGATTGGCACTCGCTCCTCTGGCTCTGCCTTCCCCACCACCCGGCGCATTGCCCTCGGGGGTCCTCGGTGCCCCCTCGATCTCCATGTCGTAGTCAAAGTGCGACAGGTACAGGGTCGGATTGAAGTGCTTCACATGGCTAATGCCTTGTCGTACACTTTATTCTATGCTTCGATGACCATATCCTGGGCCTTCAAGGTCAGCACCCCCTTTGCACTTCGAATGCCTGCTTCAGAGCCGCCACCTTCTTCAGCGCATCATCGGCTATCGAGGCCAGGTCAGCCTTCAGGGCCTGATCCCGCTTCATCGAAGCATCCAGGACGGTCTTCATATCCATCATCTCGCATTTATAGCGATTGGTCTGGCTCCGCTCGTACTTCAGCTCCAGCTCATAAATCTGCATCATTTGGTTGCCGGACATACAGGCCTACAATCGAGGTCAAAGCACTTGAGTAAAAACAAAGTTCTAAGGGACCAATACGAGAGGAATGAAACCCAAGACCTCGGAAATTACCTACACGCTTGCCTGAGCCCACCTCATGTAGGCTGACTCGAAGGTATCGGCCCCCATACTCTGTCGATCCCGAGGCATGGCCATCTTGTCCACGAACTTCATGGAGATGGGACCCCCAGTCAGAGTGTCTCCCTGGCGGATGGCCCAGTTCGGGGCCTAAGGTCGGAGCCCCTCTTCCCCGACCAGGGCCTGGGCATCGGCACGATGAGGAGGAAGGCCCCCCTGCACGACCTCCGATGCCTTCGAGGGCTTGGCTCTTGGCACGAGGGCGGTCTCCCTTGACTGACTCGTCTTTGGCCTCTTCCCTTCGGCTCGGACGGAGTCTCGGAAGCTATTCTAGAAGGGGCCGCCGCCTGCTTCCCCTTCTCGGATTGCTCCGCCTTCTGCTTCTTCAGGGCAAGCCTCCTCGCCTTGATCGCTTCGGGGTCCATCTCTGAAAAAAAGCCTATTAACAAACGATGAGCACAAAAGAGAAGTACAGAAAGAAATATGAACAAAAAACATATGGGGCAGGGCGGGGCTCAGTCCGGCTCGGACCATGTGAATCTCCGTCACTTTCGGCAAACTTATACTATGGCTCTTACAGAGGTGCTCCATGAAAGCCCACTCCTCGGCTGAAAGATCACCCTTCTTTGCCCCCTTGAAGTTCGGCTTATAAAAGTTCCACCTCGTCGGTATATCCCACTGCTCCTCACTCCGAACAATGAAGTATTTCCTCTTCCACTCCTTTATCGAGTCAGGGTGGCCATGCATGACCTTACATCCGCTCTGAGGCGATACATAGTAGATCCCCTCAAACTCCCCAGACGAGCTAACCCCCAGCATGGCTCGGAAGATGCTCAGTCTCAGCGGCACCTTCCTCTCTGCACATAATAGTATGAAGCTCACCATCTGCTTCCAAGAGTTCGTCCTGAACTGCATCGGACACAGCGAAGATCAATTTAGGACGTCTCGAATGAAAGGATGGATGGGTGGCCTCAGCCCCGATGAGAACGCATTGTCAGGGAAGATACAGTACCACGGTGCTAGAGGATCGGTCGGCCGAAGACCAGCGCTTGGGACCATCAGCTCGTACTCCTTCCCGATGAAGTAACTCACACGGATCACCGAGAGGTCCTCCCCCTTCAAAATTGAGGGAGTACTGTCCATCTTAATCCTCACCCGGCTCAGCGACGAAGGCTGTACCCCATAGAGAACCTTATCCCTGACATCATTGGGTAATTCTTGATCTGCCAAGGTTGTGGCAGGAAGGGGACCCCCAATTGCCGAGGGACAATTGTCCTATCAGGATTGCTTGGCATGGTCCACTTCACCCTCTTCTTCTGAACCTTAGGGGCCTTCTCGGGCGACGGGGTCGCAAATGGCTCGAGGGAGGAGGCCCTTGGGGGGGAGTCCGTACCCCTGACCTGACCACCCTTGGCCCAGCCTCTTCGGTAGGCGGTACTCCCTCATCCTTGCCTTCCTCTTTGTCCTCCCCTCCTTCGCACTCCTCATCATCCTTTTCATCGGTACCCTCCTCATCCGAGCCACTGCTATCCATCACAAATGGCTTGCGGGTCCACAGTGGCTCCACGGCAATCACTTCATCCTCCGAGTCCCATGAAGTTGAAGTTTACGAAGGATCCGCAGAGGTTGAAGAATCCGATAGGCCCGTATGGACAACATTGTCAGAAGTAGAGGCGGAGGAGCCGGACTGAGCTCTAGACATGACAAAGAAAACTAACCTGAGTATGACTTGAACGGAAGGTTGCCGGAAAACTCGTCGGCGGTGATGAAAAATCCTAGAGAGAGAAGCTTTGGGTTCTAGAGAGAGAAAGCAAAAGTGAGAAATGAGAAGGGGAGAAGGGGACGAGTATATATAGAGGATTAAAACTCCTCAATTTTTGCAAAAGTCAGTTACAATAACTGCCCCAGTTCGTGCAAAAACAGTTGCTGTGACTTCTCGATTCTCACGAAAAACGGTTCCTATAACGGCTATTGGAATCTCCGAGCTCGCTCGTCTCGCCGACCCCCTTAAGCCTTGACGGTCCACCCAGATCTCGAGCACAAGAGTAACTTCCACAAAACCAAGTCACTTGGACTCGCTCGTCCTGCCGATCCCCTCAAGCCTCGACGGTCGACCTATATCTCGAGCATGGAGTTAGTTTCAATAGGCCAAGTCACTTGGCCTCGCTCGTCCCGCCGACCTCCTTAAGCCTCGAAGGTCACCTATATCTCGAGCATGGGGGTAGCTTCAACAAGCCAAGTCACTTGGCCTCGCTCGTCCTGCCGACCCCCTCAAGCCTCGACGGTCGACCTATATCTCGAGCATGGGGGTAGCTTCAACAGTCCAAGTCACTTGGCCTCGCTCATCCCACTAACCCCCTCAAGCCTCGACGGTAGACCTATATCTCGAGCATGGGGGTAGCTTCAATAGGCCAAGTCACTTAGCCTCGCTCGTCCAGTCATCCCCCTCAAGTCTAGACGACCGACCTATATCTCGAGCATGGGGGTAGCTTCAACAGGCCAAAGTCACTTGGCCTCGCTCGTCCCGCTGACCTCCTCAAGCCTCGATGGTCGACCTATATCTCAAGCAGGGGGTAGCTTCCACAAGCCCAAGTCTCTTAGGCTCTGATGTGTCTAATTTTTATACAAATATTTGTACTCATTTACCTATAAATATTGCTTGTATTCGTCTTTATTGCTTATAAATTATCTTATTTCCATAAAATTTAGTTAGTTAATTATTTTTGAAGGAATAAGATATTTTGATGCAAATAGTGAATACTTTTGTAAAAAAATCAACAAACAAAATAAGCAGAACGATTTAGTAATTTTTATTGTTTCGTTAAATTTTAAATTTTACAATTTGGCCGTGTGAAAAGTAAAAATAAAAATTTTAATT
Organism: Hemerocallis citrina; assembly: GCA_017893485.1. NCBI lineage: Eukaryota > Viridiplantae > Streptophyta > Magnoliopsida > Asparagales > Asphodelaceae > Hemerocallis > Hemerocallis citrina. Next base: position 515,784 of record JACEHZ010000596.1, on the reverse strand, counting down.
GCCAATGGAGGATGAAAATGACATAAAAGGGTTTAATTGAGATAATATGATTTTTAGTTATTTAATTAATTTAAACTAATTTTATTTTTTTATTTTTAAATCCTAATTGCTAAATTTATTTTATGTGTATGCAGCACGTGTTTTCAAGAAAAAGAAGAAAGAAAAAAGAGCAAATCATGGAAGGAAATAAATAAATGAAGAAGAGGGGATTTTTCTGCAAAAATAAACCCTAATTCTCCTATCCATATGCCTATAAATACAACACCAAGGTGGATCCCGAGAGGACTGGACATGATGGCTACTTAAGAAAAAATATAAAAGAGCAAAGAGCTTCTCTCTCTATTCGAAAGACAGCAAGCGGTGCGCACTCCAAGATCAGGAGAGAGAGAGAGAGACAAAGCAGCCAGGCGACGACGTGATGCGTGACTGGGCGTGGGCACGTGGATTGAGACGAAGTGACGGTGGTTCCTAGTCGTGCACGAGGAGAGAGAGAGCTCGGAAGTGCTCGCTGACGTGGCGGGTCTGTTCGACGTGATAGTTCCAGACAGGAGAGAGAGAACTGATTTGGCTTTTCGGAACGCGGTTCGAGGCTGTTCGGTTTGCAAAATTTTTGTTTACAAAAATAGTTTTTTTTCTGTTTATCTTTTCTCTTTGTCTAATTTCATCATGCAATCCAAGACTGTATTTGTTAGTTGCAATAAATTTATTATGAACTAAATTTTATTTTTCTAGGGCTACGATATAGCCTAGTTTTGGGAACACAATTTTAATTTCATATTATTTTTCTATTTTTTCATGGTTGTGTGTTTGATTTTTATTCTTAATGCGTACAATTAGTGGACAAACGTTTGTACGATCTATTAAATCATGAAGAGACCAAACTGGTAATTTGTAATTAATAAAAATTAAACATCGTTACAAGAGCGAACTGTTGTTAATGAGACCATTAAAGAAATCCATAGAACTTAATGAATTTTCAATTAGTAATTTGTGCATGAACTATGACAAATAATTAGTTGAGAATAATTTTGATATTGCTTGAGAGAGAATATTAAATAATTTGGGAATTTTGGTCTACAACTTGGAAAAATAGTCTTTTTATTCAGATGGAATTATAAATTGTGTGAGATTAACTAGGTGAAATCAAAAGCCCTAGAATTAATTTTGTCATTAACAAATCACAAAAATTTCAGATTCCCGCCCTTTAATTAATTTAGTTAGATTTTTAGATTAATTTAATTTAGTTGCTTTATTTATTAAAATTTCGTTTTCCAAATAGTAGCTTATCTAGTAATATCGGTACTCAATAAATTAATTACTCCCTGTGGGTTCGAAACTCTTTTTACTTGACTATACTACTTGTTGCGATTTTGTACACCTGCAAATATTCACATCAAGTTTTTGGTGCCACTACTGGGGACTAGTTATTCTTTTATTGATATTGAAAATTGCCAGATTTTTACTAGTTTGTATTTTTTTATTTTTATTTTAATTATTTTTTTAACCTTTTTATTCTCTGTTGATTTATTTTTCTTTATTTGTTTTTCAGGACTTAGGAGTGTATGCCCAGATCTAATCCATTGGAGCATACACTTTTTGACCCAGAGATTGAGAGAACTTTACGTCAGATCAGAAAGGAAAAGAAAGAAAACACCACATCCTCTTTATCCATGGCGAATGAAGAGGAGAACAAAGCTTTGAGGGATTATGCAACGCCCTCAGTCAATGGATCGAACAAAATCAAGCATCAAAAGGCCTGCAATTGAAGCAAACAATTTTGAAATTAAACCAGCAATTATTCAGATGATTCAGCAGACAGTTCAATTTGGAGGACTAGCACATGATGATCCAAATGTTCACATCGCAAACTTTCTCGAAATATGTGATACCTTCAAACACAATGGAGTTTCTAATGATGCTATCCGACCGAGACTCTTTCCTTTCTCACTCAGAGATAAGACAAAGGATTGGTTGAATTCTTTACCGCCAGAAATTATTACAACTTGGGAGGGCTTAGCACAAAAATTTATGGCAAAGTATTTTTCCCCAGCAAAAATAGCAAAGTTAAGAAATGACATCACAACATTCACTCAATTCGAGACAGAGTCATTATGTGATGCATGGGAGAGGTACAAAGAGCTATTAAGAAAGTGTCATCATCATGAACTTCCAAAATGACTACAAGTGCAAACATTCTATAATGGTTTGGATGCTACAAATCAATCCATGGTAGATGCAGCAGTTGGATGTGCACTAATGAGAAAAACTTATGAAGCAGCTTATGACCTTTTAGAGAAGATGGCATCTAATAATTATCAGTGGTCTTCAGAAAGAACAATGCAAAGAAAAGTGGTGGGAGTTTTTGAACTTGATCCTATTTCTACTTTAACTGCAAAAATTGATATTTTGTCTAAGCAAATAGGTAATATGAATGTTAATGCTATTCAATCTAATATGATTTGTGATCTTTGTGCAGGAAATCATTCAAGTGCAGACTGCCAAGTGGGGAATACTTTTACTCATTCAAATGCCGAACAAGCCAATTATGTGTCAAATTTTCAGTGGCAAAATAAACCTTATGCAAACACATACTGTAACCCCTATTTTCCCAAATACACATTTTTTGAATTTTCTGTATTTTGACTAAATATAAAATCATTTTTTTAATTTTGAAATTGTTTCGGATCTTTTATTAAAGCATTTTCTAATCGAAAACTATATTTTGTTCGAATAATGGCATATTTTAATTTCTGTTCCTAATTGATCGGTTATTTGTATTTTTACTCAATCTAAATTTAAATGTACTGTTGCTATTTGAGTTATTTTGATAAATGTATATTTTGTTATATAAATCTTATTATTATTATTATTATTATTATTATTATTATTATTATTATTATTATTATTATTATTATTATTATTATTATCATTATTATTATTATTATTATTATTATTATTATTATTTTTGTAAAGCCGAATATGCTTATTTAATTGTATTTTATTATTTGATTTGATGTATGTTTATATGTATATTTTAAAAAAAATCCTATAATGCTAATTATTTCTTTCTCCTATTGGATCTTTTAATTAAACCCAATCCTATTATTTATTTTATTGGATTTTAAACCCTATAGATTTTAATACCCAATAACATTTTCTTTTACCCTAAACCAAACCTTGTTCTTTGGATCCATTAATACCCAAATCCATTATACATTCAGCCCATTACCCATTTACTCTACCCATACCCAAATACCCACACCCATTAACTAAACTACTCCTAACCCATTATCTAGCTTAAACCCAATACCCTATATCACCCGAAACCCATTAACCAATACCCTAACTACCCTATATATATACCCCCTTATGTTTCCCCTAACTCTAAGCTGCAGTCGTTCCGTCTTCTCCCTATCTCTCTCCCGATCTCCTCCCTCTCCCGTCCATCCCCCGTCGCGCCGCCTGTGCCCCTGCCTCTCTTTCCCTCGTCTTCCACCCGTTGCAGCCAGCATCGACGACGCCAGCAGTCGTGACCTCCGTTGCGCCATTCCGCCAGCGTGCCGCTGTCCCCTGTGCGCACCTCCCTAGATGTCGTCCCTCGTAAAGCCAGCATCCTCTGCCACCCCGACGCGCCTCCTGTGTTGACCGCCTGCAGCGTGCCACCACAATAGTGCAGCTCTCCTGCACTGTTCTCCTCCGACGACAGGCAGATGCCCAGCAAAACCCCCCACCTTGCCACGATGCGACACCAGCGACAGCACTGTGCCGAACACCAGACCCCTCCCCCTCCGGCATCCCTTGCGTCGTGTCGCCCCAGCGCCGACCCTGTCTGCGCTGCACAGCCCCGTGCCCTGCTCCCTATTCTACCACAGCAGACAGCAACATCAGCGGGAGCGACCCCTATCATCACCGTCCGCCACCTGTCGTCACTCACACCATCGCCGATCAATCGTGTGCAGCACCCGTCCTCTTCACAGTACCCCGATTGCTGTACACCTCTCTTCTCGTGAACACGAGTTGTTCTCGTGTGTTTAGACACGTGCATATGTTCGTGGATTGGTCGTGATCTCTTCTTGATCCGTTGATCTTGGCCGTTGGATTTGCATTGATCATCATCACCATCACCATCATCATTAAGATCTTGATCTCGACCGTCGGATCTCCTTTGATCATCGCGATCTTGATCTTGATCTTCGATTTCAGCCGTCCGATCAACCGATCACACTTGATATCGGCCCTTGATCGTCTCGATCGTCTCGTTCGTCTTCTACTTAGTGAGTTAAACATTTGATCCACCTTTTGTTCTCATTCATCAAATTGTGAATCATGGTATATTTACTCTTTTATTACTCTTCTAATTCTTATATATTTTATGTTCGATCTCACCCGTTGGATTCTCTTGATCTTCATCTTGATCACCATCTTGATCAACGAGATCCGTGCCCAATCGTGATCATTGTGATCGTTTGCTCGTCGCCGTGTCGCCGGGATTCCAATCTCGTTATTCTCAATATATCGGATTGAACGTCATCTAAATGCAAGTCATTCTTCTCGAATAGTTATTGTGTTATATTTGAGATTTTTATTGAATCCTGCAAGTAGATCCCCAATTGTTATCGTATACTGTTATTGTTGTCTATCGTTGGGATACTACGGATTACACGAGCGAATCCAAGTTAGTAGTCTTGACTTCGTGCCATCTTTGTCTCCAATGTATAGAGATCTTACATGAATTCATGTAGTTAGTTATTGAATATAAGAATAGGAAACTATTGTTGCATTTCATCTCATGACATTATACATAACTATTGTAGATTGTATATTAGGGTTGATTGTTCATGTGATTGATAATGATAAATTAGATGATTGTAATTAGTAGGGTTATGGAAATTATATATCATAATACCATGTTCACATAGGGTTAACTTGTTGTGATTTATGATTGTTAACCTCTAACTCACCATTCATAACATCTTGATTATTTTATGCATGAAAAATTATATTGAGATCTTGAATTTACTACCAACCTGAACATTGTTGTGCTGTTTCAACCAAGATAATGTCATTAAAATCATTACATTTCTGAATATGAAATGTAGCCCCAAATGTCTGAGTTATGGTTTGAGAGATATCGCAGTTTTACTGCTGCTGTGTCGTACAATTCCAGATCCTAAAAACTGCTGTCACACTTTGATTCACAATTAATTTAACCATGCTACCTGTAAGATAATGAATCAAAATTTTGCATGCTTATACTAGACACTTTAATGAACATTTTCTAATTTTCCTGAAATTAATTAATGTTGTTTCAGTCCTGTTCCATATGTATAAACACAATTTTACAAATTCTGGCTGAACACAAATACTGTATACTTTGCTATTTTGACACATGTTACCACAACTTTTATGTACCTTAATTATATGCATTGGAACCGGGCGGGAATCTAGTTTCTAGAACTTTTGACGGATCCACATTTTCTATCTTGTAGCAACGGGAATTCTGATTTTGGTAAAACAACCTACTGCTGTCCAAAATTGAGTTCCTGGTATGGCTAAAAATGGGGTTAAATCGGAACCGTCCAGATCGGGCGCGAATCTTGAAGCTCAGGGGTAAAACGGTAATTTTACATACAAATGGATCCAAAGCGGGTATTGGATCTCCTTCTCACAGATCCAACAGCCCACAAACGAATCCACTCCGACTGGGTACGGGTCCCGACCCGAGGCAAACCCAGACCAACAAAGAGACAAATCAGGGTCACTGATTTGACCAAGTCAACGGGCCTGTTTTATTCTCACCGGGAATCAGAGGTTAGTTTCCTAAACAGACTGTGAGTATTTTTCTCCTAACAGTTATACAGGGAATCAAGCCTTAAATCTCTCCCCAGGCGACTATAAATACCTCCCCTCTACCACTGTGACCGGGTAATCACTGTTTTTCCACCTTAAGCTCTTTCTTTAATCACCACTAGTTACTGACAAGAGGGTCGAAGGGTGCATCGCCGGAATCAACCCCGGTGTCTCGCACTTCCTTGCAGGTTGCGGCAGGAATCAGAAGGCTTGGATCTGCTGTTCAGGTTTTCTTGAACTCACAAATCTCATCTGTTTACCCGCACACCGAAATCAGCGGTAACAGATTGGCACCGTCTGTGGGAAACACCACACGAACAGCCTCCGTCTCTTCCTCGTCCCCTAGCCCTGCTCCGACCATGCCTCCTAAGAAGGTCAGATCCAGAGGATCCAACCGCAGGGCCAATCCCGCCGATCAGACAGAGGAAGTCCCCGTCAATCCAGTTCCACAGCCCGAACTTCCTCCCCCGACTTAGCAGGGCCAACCTCCTCTTCCCAAACAACAACCCCCCAATGGCCCTTCCGGTCACAACGGTCGAAGGCAGAAGCAGCCCCTCAACCCGGACCACGTCTCGGTTCACAATGAATCCTCGGATTCAATGGCTTCTCATCACCCCGACCTCCGCAACACAATCCTGAACCGCCAAAAAGATGAGGACCTCCGCACCCACCTTGATGAGAGGCGGGCCCGAGAGGGAGCCTCCCGCCAGCATCAGGGGGATCGATCCCCTCACCGCCGGGATGGCAGAAGGTCTTCGGACCGCAGGGGCCGAGCGACATCTCCTGAGCGCCGAAGGAGGAGGCCGCATTCCCCCACGGATCGGCATCATCGTAGGAACAATGAGGCACCTATCACTCGTGCCGAGTTCCTACAATTTCAAGACACCGTGCTGCAGGCCCTCAACCTTCGGCAGAACAACCAAAATGCCCAGAGGGCTCCAACACCTCCGAGGGTTCCCAGTCCTCGTCGCCGATCCAGAAGTCCTAACCCGGCTCCCAGTAGCCAGCAGCAGCAGTATAGTCCCCGCCGATCACAGGACTACCGGCGCCGCAGTCCCCGCTCCCCTTTCTATGAAGAAGAGTTCGGGGGATAGTATGATTACCAGCGGAGGGACGATGTCCTCAACCGCCGTCTCCATGAGGTGGAGAGGTGCATTGGTCGCATGGACAGAGAGGAGGAGTCCAGAGCAGGAACCGTCCGGCCCAGCAGACCCCCTTTCTCTCGGACGATCATGGAGGCCCCCATACCGAGGGGTTTCAAACCTCCGCAGTTTGAAATGTACTCCGGGGAGTCCGACCCAGTTGATCACGTCGAAAGCTTCAAGACATTAATGCTGATCCATCAAGCTTGCGATGCTATGCTCTGCAAGACCTTCCCTGCCACCCTCCGGGGGTCGGCTCGGGAGTGGTACTCCAGGCTCGCCCCCTCTTCCATCTTCTCATTCGAGCAGTTTGAGACGCTGTTCATAACTCACTTTGTGAGTAGCAGGCGAGCCGAGAAGACGAGCCTCTCCCTGCTCAACCTGCGGCAAGAAAGGGGGGAGAAACTGAGGGACTACGTGAAGAGATTCACCGCAGAAGTCAGGTCTATCGCCTCCCTAGACCAGTCAGTAGCGACTATCGCGTTCCAATCGAACATCCTCAACTCCAACCTCCGGTCGTCCCTCGCCAAGAAGCCCCCGCACAACTTTGCCGACCATCTCCTAAGGTGCGAAAAGTACATCCGAGCGGAAGAGGCCGAGTGCCTCCCGAACTTCGGAGGATCGACCTCCGGATCGAAGAGGAAGGCGACCGAGGAGGGGGGATCGAAGAAGACGCAGAAGGATAACGGCGGTCAGCGCCGTCCTCCCCCTAGGTTCGAGAAGTTCACTCCCCTTACCACCAATGTCTCCACTATCTTGATGGAAGTAGAGAAGGAGGGCCTGCTACCACCGGCTCCGAGGATAAACACCCCGGCCAAAAGGAGAAACAAAGAGAAATGGTGCCGTTATCACCGGGACCACGGCCACGAGACCAACGACTGCCGGGCGTTGAAAAATGAGATAGAGGCCCTCATCCAGAGGGGGCAGCTGGCCAAATTTGTCAAAACAACTGATCGGGCGGACCGCACTACTCCTCCGCCTCGGGGGGCTAACAAGCGCTCCGAGCGGCGCGACGAAACTCCTGAGTTTGAGGAAGAGCAGGTCCTGCACCTCATCCACGGAGGCCCTATGGGGGGCTCCTCCAATTCCTCTCGAAAGGCCTTCGTCCGAGAAGTCAATTCAGTCCACAGCACTCCTCCCCCCAAAGGCCTCGGCGTCCCGGTGACCTTCTCTGATGAAGACCTCGAAGGGGTCCGGATGCCCCACTGCGATGCACTGGTCATCGACCTCCGCATGGCCAACTTCAAAGTGCAGAGGATCTTGGTAGACAATGGGAGCTCGGTCAACATCCTTTTCCTCTCGGCCTTCCGAGGACTGCAGCTGTCGCGGGACCGTCTCAAGCCGGCCGGTTACACGCTCCACGGGTTCACGGGGGTGCCAGTGACTGTCGAGGGAGTGATAACCCTAGACGTGACCGCTGGGAAGGCCCCTACTACCCGTACCGAGCCGATGGACTTCATGGTCGTCGACGTCCCGGCCGCATACAATGTCATCCTAGGTCGGCCCGGCCTAGCTGCCTTGGAAGCTGTTCCCTCGGCATACCATCTCAAGATGAAGTTCCCCATTCGGTCGGGAGTGGAAGAAGTCAGGGGTAGTCAGGAGACAGCTCGGAAGTGCTACATGACTTCCACGGGGGGTCCGGTGCTCTCCCTAGAGACCCTGGATATCCCCGAGCCAAATGTCTGACCCACGTCCGAACCGGCGGACGAGTTGGAAGAAGTGCTCTTCTCGGATGAGGACCCGAGTCGAAAGTTCCTCATCAGCAAATCCTTGCCGACCGCACTTTGTTCCGACTTAGTGCTGTGCATCCGGGATAACCGCGACCTGTTTGCTTGGTCAGCCGTGGATATGCCCGGAATTTCAGATGACCTGCTCGTCCACCGCCTAAGTGTCGAACCGGGGTGCAAACCGGTTCAGCAGAAGAGGCGGAAATTCGCTCCCGAGCGACAGCAGGCCATCAAGGAGGAGGTGGATAAACTCTTGAAGGCTAAGTTCATACAAGAAGTAAACTATCCTGAGTGTCTCTCCAACGTTGTAATGGTCAAGAAGTCCAATGGCTCTTGGAGGATATGCATCGACTTCACTGACCTAAACAAGGCGTGTCCGAAGGATCCGTTCCCTCTGCCAAACATTGAACACTCATTGACGCCACCTCGGGCCATGAGCTACTCAACTTCATGGACGCCTTCTCCGGCTATAATCAGATCTGAATGTTTCCTCCGGACATTCCGAAGACCTCCTTCATCACCGACCAGGGCCTCTACTGCTACAGGGTCATGCCATTCGGGTTGAAGAACGCCGGCGCCACCTACCAGCGCCTCATCAACAAGGTATTCCAGATCCAGATAGGCCGCAACATGGAGGTGTACGTCGATGACATGCTCGTCAAGAGCATCCGAGGGACTGACCACGTTGCCGACCTCCAGGAGGCATTCGGCGTGTTAAGGAAGCACAACATGCGGCTGAACCCGAACAAGTGCGCGTTCGGGGTCTCATCGGGGAAGTTCCTCAGCTTTATGGTAAGCCAGCGAGGGATCGAAGCAAATCCCGAGAAGATCAAGGCCATCCTAGACATGGCCCCGCCCCGGAACGTCAAGGAGGTGCAGAAGCTGACTGGTCGGCTCGCAGCTATCAGCAGATTCCTCTCGAAATCTGGAGAAAAGTGCCTCCCCCTCTTCAAAGCACTCAGGGGGACTAAGGGTTTTGAGTGGGGCCAACCACAATAGGAATCATTCGACCAACTGAAGGCCTACCTGGTGAACCCCCCTCTGCTCAGCAAACCTGTCCCGGGGGAAACTCTCTTCATCTACTTGGCTGCCTCCGAGCAGACCCTGAGTGCTGTTTTGGTGAGGGAGGAGGACCGGGCCCAAAGGCCAATCTACTACGTGAGCAAAGTGCTTCGGGACACCGAGCTCCGCTATCCGAAGATAGAGAAGATGGCATACGCCCTGGTCATGGCGGTGAGGAAGCTCCGACCGTACTTTCAATCCCACTCGGTCGTTGTCCTCACCGACCAACCTCTAAAGCAAATCCTCCACAAGCCTGAGACCTCGGGCCGGCTAATGAAGTGGTCCATAGAGCTGAGTCAACATGACATCTCTTACCAGCCTCGGACGACAATTAAAGCACACGCCCTCGCCGACTTCATCGTAGAGTCCACCATCCCTGAAGTCAGCCACGTCCCGAATGGACCCCCCATTTGGACGGTCTTTGTGGACGGCTCCTCCTGTAGCGAAGGGAGCGGCGCCGGTATTATCCTGAACGGTCCTGACGACTTCGTCCTCCAGTACGCGATCCGTATGAACTTCAAGGCCTCCAATAATGAGGCGGAGTACGAAGCCCTCATTGCTGGTCTCGGACTTGCACGAAGTGCTGGAGCGCAGCGCCTCCAAATCCACAGCGATTCCCAGCTTATCGTGAACCAAGTCTTGGGCGAATACAAGGCCCGAGATGAGCGAATGGCGAAGTACCTCGCTAAGGTCTGGGCCCTCATGAGCCGGTTCGAAGAAGCGCTCATCCAACGGGTCCCTCGTGAGGAGAATTCGCAGGCCGATGCCCTCTCCAAGTTGGCCTCGTCATCCCTACAAGGTCTTGAACAGACCGTTCTGATCGAGGTCCTCTCTAAGCCGAGCATAGAAGACGAGACATCCGGCCCGGTGGAGTCGTTGCCGGTCATGCTGCAAGATAATTGGATGAAGCAGTTGGTGGAATTCTTAAGGGATGGGCTCCTGCCCGAGGATCCCAAAGAAGCACGCCGAGTCAGAACCCGGGTCGAGCGGTATGTCTTGATCGAGGGCATCCTGTACAAACGTTCCTTCTCTCAAATAGACGGCCGACCGTACCTAAGGTGCCTCTCCCCAGAACAGGCCGACTAACAAGAGCTCCACGAAGGCATCGGCGGGGCACATTCTGGATCCAGGTCCTTGGCCAAGAAAGCTTTGAATTATGGATACTTCTGGCCGACCCTCCTTCAAGACGCCGAGCGACATGTTCGGCAATGTAACTCTTGCCAGAGACACTCCAACATCCGTCGGCTCCCACAAGCCAACCTTGCCTCCCTATCAAGTCCCATTCCCTTTGCAATGTGGGATTTACTAGGGCCCTTCCCTCCGGCTTCCGGCCAGTTCAAGTTCTTGGTGGTTGCCATTGACTACTTCTCGAAGTGGATCGAGGCCGAGCCCCTCGCCACTATAACCGAGAACAAAGTGCTTCAATTCTTCTGGAAGAGCGTTATTTGTCGGTTCGGCGTCCCCCGTGTCCTTGTGACGGACAACGGGACTCAGTTCACTGGCGCGGCATTCCGAGCTCTGTGCGACGACCTTGCCATCCAGCAGCGCTTCTCGTCCATTTCCCACCCCCAGTCGAACGGACATGCAGAAAACGCCAATCGACAGATCCTCATAGGCATCAAGAAAAGGCTGGACAAAAGTGCCAAAGGTTTATGGGTCGACCAACTTCCCAACGTTCTATGGAACTACCGCACGAGCAAGCGGACCCCTACAGGTGAGTCCCCTTTCAACCTCACCTACGGGTCCGAGGCGGTGATACCCCTCGAGGTCGGCATACCCTCTCCTCGCCTTGCGGCCTACGATGAGGAGCAGAACGCCAGAGACCTCAGAGCAAGCTTAGATCTGGTAGATGAGCACAGGGAAAGAGCGTCAATTCAGTAGCAAAGTTACCGAAGAAGGGTTGAGTTGGCATACAATAGGAAGGTCCGACCCACCAACCTTAAGCAAGGGGATTTGGTATTGAGAAAACTGGCCATATCCTTCCCCAGCCAGAGGAGCAAGCTGGCTCCGAACTGGGAAGGGCCTTACAAAATCACAAGGGTAGTTTGGCCCAGAGCATATCGTCTGGAAGATCTAGAAGGCAGAGAGATTCCGAGGACCTGGAATGCCGACCACCTCCTGAAATACCAAGAGAGCACCCCGGCGCCACTCTAAGTATCGCAGGATATCGAGCCATTCCTCTCCTTCAAACTTGTAATCTATTTCATAAGTTGTAATATGTAAAAACGGTTCGCCGTCGATTATTAATAAAGAATGACCTTTCATGCTTATAAATTTGTTTGCACCTCTCCGCCTCTATCCCTTGTTTTTGCTTTTCTCAACCAATGGTTCGGGGTCCAATGTCCGGCTCGACTTTTCCCCCTCGGCTCGTCCCTGGAGGAGCCAGAGGTAGATCGCCGTATAGGACTGCCTCCACAACCGTTGAACTAACACCGATGGTTCGGAGTCCAACACTCGGCTCGACTTTACCTCCTCGGCTCGCCCCCGGACGAGCCAGAGGTAGATCGCCGTTCGGAATTGCTCCCACAACCGTTGAACTACACCGATGGTTCGGAGTCCAACACTCGGCTCGACTTTACCTCCTCGGCTCGCCCCCGGACGAGCTAGAGGTAGATCGCCGTTCGGAATTGCTCCCACAACCGTTGAACTACACCGATGGTTCGGAGTCCAACACTCGGCTCGACTTTACCTCCTCGGCTCGCCCCCGGATGAGCCAGAGGTAGATCGCCGTTCGGAATTTCTCCCACAACCGTTGAACTACACTGATGGTTCCGGAGTCCAACACTTGGTTTCATTCTACTCCCCAAGCTTGCCTCACAGCAGACTAGGAGTGGACCACCGTTCAGAATTGCTCCCACAACCGTCGAACACATGCTATGACCAACGAGTCCCACGAAGGAAAAACAGCTCGGCTCACCCCTCAACTTCGTAAGAAGTAGGAGACCGAAGCACTGTTCGGCCCCAAATCTGAGCCATCCTGTCTCGAAGCCGAAACCCGAAACCCCATGCCTTCGGTCGGCTACCGAGCAGGGGCCTTTCCGAACCTGCAAACGGAAAAAACGCTCTTTCTCCTCAACTTTCGCGTCGGATCTCGATCAGACGGCCCAGATCTTGCCAACAGCGCTAAATGACAAGATAACGTTTTCTTGGGAACTGAGCCGCCTCGAGATTCGTGCCATCATCCAACGGCCCAGATCTTGCCAACAGCACTGAACGACAAGATAGCATTTTCTTGGGAACTAAGCCGCCTCGAGATTTGTGCCATAATCCAACGGTCCGGATCTTGTCAGAGTCACTAAACGACAAGATAGTGTTCTCATAAGAACTGCTTCGGCTTGACAGACTTACCGACGGCATTAATACGCTCGGCTCGAAATCCTCGAAGTGACCAACACGCTTACATGCGAGATAGATACGCAGAGCAACAAGAAAAGCGCTAATTCTCGAAAGAAATTTTATTAATAGTCTGGGCATAATACAAAGCAATCTTTCATTGGTCACAAAGTATTAGAAAACAAAAATACAGCGCCGACCCACAACACTTGGTACTCAAACAAAAATGTCTTCACTGATCTGTTCGGTCCCCAGCCCATCCACTTCGGCCGAAAGCTCCTCCACTTCTTTCCGGAGCTTCGCCTCCTCGGTCTGCAAATGATGGATCTCATAGACCAAATCATCTCACTCAGCAATTATTTTCGACTGATTGTGTCGAATACACTGAACCCGAAGAGCACTGCTAAAAGAAGATTGCGAATCTTTGTCCTCCCTTACAGAAGTCGCCTCGACGATCCTATTCTCCAGACGTTGGATCTCGGCATCTCGTTGGCCGAGGACGGACTGGAGGTGGGCCCGCTCGCTCTCAGCTCGGTGCAGCTTCAGCTCGACGCCATGAAGCTGCTCTCGGTACTCCGACGGGCGAGACTTCATCGCCCCTGAAGCTACCTCGGTTTCAGCGGCATCATCCGAGCTGTTGGAATCCGAGTCCTGGATTGTCACCACGAGCTGAAAAGAAGGGAAAACGAATAGCAAAATTTCAATACACTGCTGAAGTCCAACACTTGGGAATTTTCTAAACAAACTTTCAGATTCATATTCAGATATAATAGTGTTACAGACGGCCGGACCGACCCCACAATTGAGTCTTTACAATAGCCAAAAAAAAAAAAAAAAACGCATAAAACGATATGATCAGGGCCTCTTCGGAAGGGGAACGCTTCAGTTTAAGGAAACGCGAGGATGACGAGGCCTGCCCTCCGAACTCGATCCTAAACCCACGAAACGTGATCCCCCTTCGTTGCTGACCCTAATTGTGGTGCCGACCGAGGCTCCGCTCGACGAGACGGCCACGCTACTCTGAGCGTCGGCAGGGCTCCGCCTAACCACGGGCAGACGTGTCGCAAGTTCGTAAAATGTAATTCCTCTCTCGCTCTCTCGCGGGTACACGATGTACTGCGGACGTTGGCTCTCTCGGGTAGGGGCTTGAGCGACGCGACCTCTTCCTCCAGTTCGATGATTCTATCCCTCAACGCGTCATCCTTTGCCAGCCTCTTCAGACGCGGGAGCCTCGACGAGCCCGAGGCGTTAGCGCTATCGGTCGCCAGCCGTCGATAATGGGTGGCCTCGATTCCCCTATCTATCGTAATCCTCCTAAGCTTGTCGACCTCGGCTAGCAGCTTCTTGCGCTCAGACGACACCTTCTCCAGCTCGGAAGCAAGCTTCTCTTCCTCTGCCGAACGACTTCGCCCCGCTGCCTCCAAGTGTCGGATCTTGGCCGAGAGTTCTTCGTTCTTCTGCTCGGCGACGACAAGCTCCCCACTAAGCCGCTCGACCTCGTCCTCAAGAATAGGAATAGGGGGTCGTTTTCGTAGCTGCGTCAACTCGCAACACTGCCCCCTGGCCAGTGCCTTTATCTCCCCCAGTTCCAGAAATAAGTAAAAGCGCTTATCATGGCTCAGTGACAGCTCTCGCTTCGTCTTGGCCAGCTCTTTACGGAGGTACGAAACCTCCGTGATCGGACCGAACCTCACCTGAAAAGCAGAGATAAATCCGATGGGCCAACACTTGGAAACATCTACAACTAATCATACACAAATCCGAGACTCAACACTTGGACAAATTTTGGCCAAACAAAATATTTTCATTCAAAACCAAGGAGAAGGTTTTACAAGAGCGGTGGCCAGTCCGCGGTTAGGCTTACAAAAAAAAAGGAAGAGAAGAAACGAGACAACGAAACACTAAAAGAGGCAACCGAGTCAGGGGTCGACCTTTTTGCCGTTCGGGTCCGTCGACCCCTCGGCCTTGTCCTCGGCATCGCCCTCGTCTCCGTCTTCGCTCTCACTCTCCTCTTCAGAGTCGCCCCCTCTTCATCCTCGGCCTCGGTCTCATCCGGGCCCTCGACACCCTCCGTCTCCCCCTCGGGGTCGAGCATCCCCTGGGGAACCTCCTCCTCCCCCTCCACGGGGTCGTAGAAACGGTAGGAAGACGTGTCGAAACCCGGATTCCTGGCCGCAACATGTAGCAGGGCTCGACCTTATGCGTCCTCCATGTTCTTGAACATGTGTTGGACGGCCTCCTCCTGCACGGCCTTCTTCACCTTCTTCACCTTGGACCGGTGTTTGGCCATAATCTTCTCGGCCCTCTTCCGAGCCCTCTCCACTTCCGAACGGGCATTGGCCAGCTCCCCCTTCAGTTCGGCAGCCTCCTTCTCCGACGCCTCGAGCTTGGCTGCCGTGTCCTTCGACAGCTGAATGGCATCGGCCAGCTGCTTCTCCAGCCCGGCCACCTCGGCACCCCTCTTTGTCGAGAGGAGTTGCTCAGCATCAAGCAGCTTTGAGGTCTTGACACGCTCCACCCTCTCCCACTCATGCTCCTGTTCCTTGCTTGCAAACTCCTCGAGCAGGAAGTTGAAGTGGCAGAGGGTCTGAAAAGAGGACAACCAATTAGAACCCGACCCCAAGAACTTAGAAAAATCTCAGAAAAAGTTTCAATGAAGAAGAGCTCGGCCCACTTACCGACATGGTGTTCCGAGCGATCTGCATTGCGGCGTCCCCTGCTAGCCCGGCCTTTAGGGTCGCTCGATCCTTTGGGGTCGGCAGGTGCCTCACCGCTTCCATGCAAATATTGCTGTCGCCCAAGAAGCCGTCGACATTCATCACCTGCCAGTCAGGGACGAAGATCTGCTTATGACGCTCGATCAAGATCTTCTCCGCCTCGGCAGTGAGGGGCGGAACTTGGAGGGACAGCACCTCCTTCACGCCGAACGCATCGCTCGACGAATCGGGAGCATCCCCCTTCGAGGTCGGTGTCGGCGCGCCCGAGGTAGGAGGGTCGAGGACCATGACCTCCCCCTGCTCGGAACCAGCCTCCGGCACCACAACCTTCGGCTGGTCGGTAGGCTTCGCGACCGAAGGCATCTTCGAAGCTCGGCCGCCCTGAGGCCCTGCAGAGGGTCTCTTTTTCCTCGTCTCCTGCGCCTTCACCATTAGAGCCTTATAATCCATCTTCATTGTCTCTGCACAGGCCGAATGAAGAGACTTAGAAAAATTTTCATAAACTTTGAGCAAAGAATATAAATACCAGAAGCATACTAGGGTCGATCGGACTGAGACCCCCTCGAAACAGAGCCTCTTCGGTGATTTCTTTCCAGCTTAACGCTGGCAGAGCGAGGAGCTTCTTGAGGACCTCTGCTTCCTCGTCACTCAACGCCGGCTCCTTCTTAGCTCGCTTCGGCAGCCCATCCTTCGCCCAAACTATCGGGATCACCCACGGCGTGGGAGCCCGGATAATGAAATACTTCTCCTTCCAGTATTTGATCGAGTCCGGGTTCTCGACCAACTTCACGCCCGTCCGTGGCGAAAGATAGAACCTCTGCACGTTTCGGCTCGGCTGACAGGGTCGGTAGAGGCTCCGGAAGAGAAACATGCTCGGCACAACACCGACCTCTTTGCACCGGAGTAGGAACACCATGACGTGTCTCCAGGTGTTCGGCATCAGCTGGGCAGGGCTCAAACCATACCAATTCAAGACGTCAATTATAAACGGGTGGAGGGGGAAGCGAAGCCCGGCGATCAGGGAGTCGACAGGAAAGACGCACACATCTGTCGAAGACTTCGTATTGGCTCGGAAGCCTGGCCCGGGGAGTAGCAGCCCGTACT
The DNA here is from genome assembly GCA_017893485.1 of Hemerocallis citrina. Taxonomy (NCBI): domain Eukaryota; kingdom Viridiplantae; phylum Streptophyta; class Magnoliopsida; order Asparagales; family Asphodelaceae; genus Hemerocallis; species Hemerocallis citrina. Next base: position 498,849 of record JACEHZ010000596.1, on the reverse strand, counting down.
CGGTGGGGATCCGAAATCCCTCTCGGATCAAATGTAGATTAGCCTCCGTAAGCGAGGAGATGGTATGGTCCACCTCGGACAGCTCTCTCGGTTCATTCTCCTCCACCGACTTGGCCGTCCCTTGGGTCACCCTCTCCAAGACATCCTCGGCGTAGTCCCGAACGCCACCACGCTCGACAGGGCAATGGGCTGCCGACCGAATGCCCCCGCCGTTTTCGGAGTCTCGACGATCGTGACCACTGCCTTACCCTTGTGAGACACCGCCGCGACCTCCTGAGGTGGTTCGGCTACTTCACCCTCTCTGTCCGGCCGAACGATGCTCTGATCGGTCGGCTCCACTATCTCCTTCCCTTTTCCCGCTCGGCTTACGGCTTGCTCCGAAGCGGGGGTCTCATCGGAAGACATAATCTTAACCATTTTCAAAAGAGAGAGGAAAGAGACTGACCTCGAAGTGACAGCTACGGTCGAAAAAGTTCGCCGGAAAGCCGCGACAGCTAGCAGCGCCACCAAGGAGCTAAAAACTTCGAGGGTAAAAGTAAAAACAGAAGAGAGAGAGTAAAAGTGAATAATGAGACTTGGATTAAGGGGGGGTGAAGATTTATAGTAAAAAGGAATGTCCCTTGGACTTCCAAACAAAAGAGCGCGACTCTTGGGCCGCTCTCGAAACATCATGAAGGCCCAACGCAACTCTGTCTTCTTCACCAAGTCAACTAGCTCGGCGCAACGGGATTTGAATCCGAACTTCACGCAATCCGACCCCACTTACAAATAGCCCGGTCGGCCGCCGAACAAGTACCATTCCGAGCTGGCAAACGGAGAAAACTCACTTTCTCCTCAACTTTCGCGTAAAATCTCAATCAGACGGCCCAGATCTCGCCAAGGACACTAGACGACAAGATAGTGTTTTCTCGAGAAATGTATCCGTCTCGAGATACGCGTCGCCATCCAACGGCCCAGATCGGGTCAAGTCGCTCGGACTGCCTACACTCGCCCCATGTCATCAGACGGCTCTGGCTGCTCCACGTCACTGGGATAATCGTACCCTCGGGCGTCCCAACTCTGTCTGAAGAAACCAGGAAAAATTTCGATTTAAAGTTTTAAGGCACCGCCTTCGGCGAGCCCCCCAGGCCCCAGGTCTCGGTCAGTGTTCCGCCGACCCATGGGGCCCGGTCAAAATCAGATCGGCACCCCCCCATCTCTAACTCCTTCGGGCTGGCAACCATCGGAAGCCGTCAGCCCGGAAGGAAGACAGAGATGGGAAAAGACCCATCATTCCGAAGCCACTGCAGTCCCTCGGACCCGGACTTGGGTCATCACCTCTTCTACCGTGATCTTCCCCGACCCTGACACCCACAACGGGGCAGTCAGAATTGGGAGAAGACCACGGTGGAAGAACGACCACCCGTCCTCCCGAAACAAACTCTTCCCTCGGGCCAGATTTGGGTCATCACCTCTTCTACCATGACCCTCCGATTCAGACACCCACACCGGGGCCGTCAAAATCGAGAGAAGATCATGGTAGAAGAACGACCACCCGTCCTACCGAGGCGGATCGCCCCCTCGGATCTGGACTTCGGCAGTCAACCCTTCTGCCAAGATCTCCCCTGACCCTGACACCTCCACCCGGGCCGTCCGAGTCAGGAGAAGATCTTGGCAGAAGAGCGACTCCCCGTCCTTCCGAAACACACGGCCCCTCAGATCCGAGCCTCGGTGGTCTACCCTTCGGCCCAAATCTCCCCTGATCCTGACACCTTCACCCGGGCCGCCAGAGTCAGAAGAAGATTTGGGCGGAAGAACGGCCACCAGTCCTTCCGAAATGAACCCCTCCGTCGGATCCGGACTAGGGTCATCGCCCCTTCTACCATGACCACCCCCGATCTTGACACCCACATCGGGCCGGTCAAAATCGGGTGATGATCATGGTGGAAGAGTGACCACCCGTTCTTCCGAACAGGCTCACCCCTCGGATTCGGACATGGGTCATCACCTCTTCCACCATGATCCCCCCCGACCCTAACACCCACGATGGAGCAGTCAGAGTCAGGAGAGGACCATGGTGGAAGAACGACCACCCGTCCTTCCGAAGTAACTCATCCCTCGAGTCCGGACTACGGTCGTCGCCACTACTGCCTTATTCTCCCCCGACCCTGACATCCACGTTGGGGCCGTCAGGAACGGGAGAAGAACAAGGCAAAAGAGCGACCACCCTTCCGAACCTCGAAGGTGAAGTTACCCAAGGCAAATACCTCCGAGGTATGAAACTCTACGTTGTTGCAATTGAAATGACAAAGGGAGTGGGATACTTATAAGCTATCCTCCAAGATCTGGCCATTATGAACCTCGAAAATTGAAACGCCACGCATTAATTAAGGGAATCATCCTTAATGACCTAGGGAAGGCGGAACGCCGCACTAACCCTGGGGCACCATTAATGCCATTGGGAACAGGATCATCTCGAAACAGATTGCGCCACGGCGCTCGGACTGCCGAGACTCCACGCCTCCGTTCGGCGACCGAGCAAGTGCCTTTTCGATCCTGCAAACGGAGAAAACTCACTTTCTCCTCAACTTTCGTGCATGATCTCGATCAGACGGCCCAGATCTCGCCGAGGACAGTAAACGACAAGATAGTGTTTTCTTGAGAAATGTGTCCGTCTTGAGATGCGCGCCACCATCCAACGGCTCAGATCGCGCCACGGCGCTCGGACTGCTAAGACTCCATGCCTCCGTTCGGCGACCGAGCAAGTGCCTTTTCGACCCTACAAACGGAGAAAACTCACTTTCTCCTCAACTTTCGTGTAAGATATTGATCAGACGGCCCAGATCTCGCCGGGGACACTAAACAACAAGATAGTGTTTTCTGGAGAAATGTGCCCGTCTTGAGATGCGCGTTGTCATCCAACGGCTCAGATTGCGCCACGTCGCTCGGCCTGCCGAGCCCCTATCCCTCTGGTCGGCGGCCGAGCAAGTGCCTTTCTGATCCTGCAAACGGAGAAAAAAGACACCGAGCTATTACGACCGTTGGATCTCTCAGAAATTCGTGCTTCTAATGATGAACGGACCAGATTGCGCCACGTGCGCTAAAAGATAAGATAGCGTTTTCTTGGGATTCATACCATCATCCGACGGCTCAGATTATGCCACCTCGCTCGGCCTGCCGAGCCCCTATCCCTCCGGTCGGCGGCCGAACAAGTGCCTTTCTGAGCTCGCAAACGGAGAAAAAACTTCCGAGCGGTAATAGCCGATGGATCTCTCAAGAATTCGTGCTCGTCCATGATGTACGGCCCAGACCAAGCTACGTCATAAATCGGTATTTAAAATCGTTCTTTATTTATTTAAATCATTTTATTTAATTAAAAATTGCGAAAAAATTGTTAAAAATTCGGGAAAATTAACTAAAAATTCTGGAAAATAATTAAAAATTCAGGGGTACATTTTCGAACCCCTGAACAAATAATTATTGCCTAGAATGTACTATTAAGATCCCCGAACGATTAGCAAACACGTCGCAAAATTAAATAAATAATCCGAAAAAATAAATGAAAAACCGTCAAATACTCGATATGGCTAGAGAACAGCACATAGCACCAAAAAATTACCTCACTACCCCCTTCGAGATTCAAACTCCTCCATTTGGACTCCGATACAACTCCACTAGTCACCAAAACAGTTAAACTACTCCTTAAAGGCTGATCACACTCAACCTTTAGGAGTGGGGGGCTCGTGGTATGGCTAAAAATGGGGTTAAATCAGAACCGTCCAGATCGGGCGCGAATCTTGAAGCTCGGGGGTAAAACGGTAATTTCACATACAAATGGATCCAAAGCGGGTATTGGATCTCCTTCTCACAGATCCAACAGCCCACAAACGAATCCACTCCGACTGGGTACGGGTCCCGACCCGAGGCAAACCCAGACCAACAAAGAGACAAATCAGGGTCACTGATTTGACCAAGTCAACGGGCCTGATTTATTCTCACCGGGAATCAGAGGTTAGTTTCCTAAACAGACTGTGAGGATTTTTCTCCTAGCAGTTATACAGGGAATCAAGCCTCTAATCTCTCCCCAGGCGACTATAAATACCTCCCCTCTACCACTGTGACCGGGTAATCACTCTTTTTCCACCTTAAGCTCTTTCTTTAATCACCACTAGTTACTGACAAGAGCGTCGGAGGGTGCGTCGCCGGAATCAACCCCGGTGTCTCGCACTTCCTTGCAGGTTGCGGCAGGAATCGGAAGGCTTGGATCTGCTGTTCAGGTTTTCTCGAACTCACAAATCTCATCTGTTTACCCCCACACCGAAATCAGCGGTAACAGTTCCTATGTTTAATAACATACAATTGAATCTATAATGTTATATTTGGTGCATTTAATTGTATAGAGTACATTGCATGATCTTAAGGTTGTGTTGTCATCTTTTATAGTGTCCCTTATTAATCACATTATTGTATGGTAATTGAATAAAGAATGTTAATCAAGCCGGAGTTAAGGGTTGACTAGGGTAGTTGATGACATAGTGACTGTACTCAGGAGTGTAGGACTTGTGTTTCCCATGTATTATCGTTAAATGTGACTAAGTACAATGTAAAACTAAGTACCACGTCAAGGATTGACGGGGGCCACCTCTAGGACCTACGGGGGCCACCTCTAGAACTCATCATATGGAACTAAGTGCCATGTAGAACTAAGTGCCACGTCAAGAATTGACGGGGGTCACCTCTAGAACCTACGGGGGCCACCTCTAGAATCCATTACATGATTGTGTTATTATTGAAATGTTATATTGTGACGAGTAAATGACCTATAGAATCTACCACCTCAGTCTAAACGAAATTGATTGTATGCATGGAACCTGTAGTATGGGATACAGTAGTACGTGCATTAGTTAGGATTAAAAATGAATTATAGACTTAAGACTTTCATCACATTGTCATTGCATATTGTCATCTTTATTGAACAGTGTTATCGTTATTGTTACCATTATTGTTATTGTTTATCGTTATAAATCATCGTTATTGCACATTGTACTATTATTGCCTTGTCACTGTTCAATACTATTGATTTCATCATCCATTGTGTTCATTGTTATACCGTTATTGCCATTGTTCTATGTTTCTCTACTTGCTGTCCACAACTTGCTCTAAGGACATTTTTTTTTCCTTCTCTTTAGATGAATAGTTTACAGGTAATCAAGGAGATTTGCCTGATGGACTAGGAGAATAATATTGGTGAAAGACTTGTGTTGCTGCGCCGTTGAATAAATATTGTTTCTCTTTTTGAACTTTAATAATTGAACATGGTTGTATTTGTGGGCTGTTGACCTGATTAATGTTATTGTCGATTCCAGATGTTGGTTTTATTATTAGTTATTTATGCTTAAAATTTCAAGTACTGTTATTTATGTGATTACTTCATTTATTGTATGCGTGGTTGTATACTTCATGTTTTATATTGTTGAGATGAAACAATGACAGCCTATGAATGACGCAAGTCATTCACTGGGGCATGTCACGTACTTGCATTCCGTATTTTTGTGAAGCGGGCGTGACACATACAATCCAGGATGGAGAAATCACCACAATTTTTCGTCGAACAATAATCAAGGAGGAGCTAGACCACAACAAAATTTTCAACAACAAGAAAAGAAGCCGACACTAGAAGAGATGTTTATGCAATACAAGCAAAAAACAGATTTGGCAATCCAAAATGTTGCAAGTTCAACTTCGGCTTTCATTCACAATCTTGAGGTACAAATTAGTCAAATTTCAAATATTCTTAACAAAAGAACTACATGAACATTACTAAGCAACACAGTGGTCAATCCTAAGGAGCATGTCAAAGCAATATTACTTAGAAGTGGGACAACAAATGAGCAGCCATAATTCAAAAATGTCGAACAAAATGTGGTTGAAAAGCAAGGTGAGAATGAGCAAAGTGTGGAGGAACAAACGCGGCACAAAGGAGGGTCGACAAGCCAAACAATTTCAGGGGAGTTTAATTCTAACACTTGTACTAATTCTCCTTATGATCCACCTATTCCTTTTCCACAAAGACTTAAAAAGAATAAGCTTGATAATCAGTTTTCAAAATTTTTAAATATTTTCAAGCAATTGCATATTAATATTCCTCTTATTGAAGCTTTCGAACAAGTGCCTAAATATACTAAATTTTTGAAGGATATTTTATCAAACAAGAGGAAGGTAGAAGAGCATGAGATGGCGATGTTAATTGAAGAAAGTAGTGCAATTTTACAAAAGAAACTGCCACCTAAATTTAAAGATCCAGAGAGTTTTATAATTCCTTGCACTATTGGAAATTCTTCTTTTTATAAAGCACTATGTGATTTAGGAGCAAGTATTAATCTTATGCCATATTTTATTTTCAGGAAATTAGGTATTGGAGAAGTAAAGCCTACCACAATTTCTTTGCAATTGGCGGACAGGTCAATCAAATATCCAAGAGGGATCATTGAAGATGTTTTGGTAGAAGTTGACAAATTCATATTTCCAGCTGATTTTATTGTGCTTGACATGGAGGAAGATGAACAAATCCCTTTGATTTTGGGGAGACCTTTTCTTGTCACAGGGAGAACATTGATTGATGTGCAACAAGAAAAACTTATTCTAAGGGTTGACAACGAGCAAGTAACTTTTGATGTGTGTAAATCCATGGAGCTTCCCTCAGAAGTTCATTCATGCTTTCAAGTAAGCGAAGTTATAGGAGAAACACATTGGGATGAAATTGATAAATTACCGTTAGAAGAATGCTTAACAACTTCAGAAACACTTGAATTAGAAAATGAAGAGATTTTGGAATATGATCAAAATTTAGAAGATACACCACTCATTTCCTCATCACCACAACAACTTGAGCTTAAACAACTCCCATCGAGTTTGAGGTACGCTTTTTTAGGCCAAAACTCCATTTTCACTGTTATTATTAATGATTCTTTAAATAATTTTGAAAAGGAGAAATTGTTGAGAGTTTTGAGAGAATATAAAATAGCCTTGGGATGGAATATTTCTGATATAAAGGGGATTAGTCCTTCAATATGCATGCATAAAAGTTTAATGGAGGATGATTTTAAACCTATAGTGCAGCCACAACGAAGATTAAATCCATCAATGCAAGAAGTGGTGCATAAGGAGGTCTTGAAGATTTTAGATGCAAGTATCATTTATCCAATTTCAGATAGTGCATGGGTAAGTCCTATACATGTTGTGCCAAAGAAAGGAGGAATAACTGTAGTAAAAAAATGATAATAATGAGCTAATACCAACTAGAACAGTCACGGGATGGCGAGTATGCATAGATTATCGAAGACTAAACCATGCAACTAGAAAAGATCATTTTCCACTAGCTTTCATTGATCAAATGCGAGAAAGACTTGTAGGCCATTCATACTATTGTTTTCTTGATGGGTATTCAGGATACAATCAAATTGCTATAGCACCAGAAGATCAAGAGAAAACAACTTTTACTTGCCCATATGGAACTTTTGCATATAGATGCCTTTCGGTCTTTGTAATGCACCCGCCACATTTCAACGTTGCATGATGTCAATTTTTTCGGATATGGTTGAGAAATTTATTGAAATTTTCATGGATGATTTTCCAGTTTTTGGCTATTCATTTGATAATTGTTTATCTAACTTATCTTTGATTTTGCAGCGTTGCAGGGAAACAAATATGGTTTTGAATTGGAAAAAATGTCACTTTATGGTGAAAGAAGGGATTGTGTTAGGCCACAAAGTTCCTTTAAGGGAATTGAAGTGAATCATGCTAAAATTGATGTCATTGAAAAACTACCACAACCAACCAATGTTAAAGGAGTGAGAAGTTTCTTGGGTCATGCAGGATTTTATCGACGATTTATAAAGATTTTTCTTCAATCACTAAACCTCTTTGCAATCTTTTGAACAAAGGTACACATTTTGATTTTTCTTATGATTGCTTGCATGCTTTTGAAACATTGAAAAAGAAGTTGATTTTAGCACCTATAATTATTGCACCAGATTGGAATTTGCCTTTTGAATTAATGTGTGATGCTAGTGTAATTCCTGTTTCCCCGTATTTGTACTTTTATACTGTATTTTTCTCAATTGTACTCTTTCATCTATTTGAGATCCTGTATTTTATTTCAGTTCGAATAAAATTATTATTTTTGCCTCGACTCAATTTTTGGTCCTTTTATCGAATTCATTTGTGTGCACTTTGTGTCGTTCTTCATGAAGAATTGACTATTTCTCCTCATTTATCTTTTTAATCCACATTTTGATACATTTTGACCAATTCTCCTGTTGGGCCCTATTCGAAGCGGATACCCTAATACTCTAAAACCGAAACCCTATCTATTTAAACCCCTTAACCCTAACCCCTAACCCTAATCACTGTGCTACCCTAACAAACCCCCGCCGCTCTCGCCATTCCTTCCGTCTCCTTCTCCTTCGCATCACCCATACCCAATCCTAATCGTCATCGGCTCCTCCATTCACCCCTAGCCACTTCTTCGCCATCCCCACAACCACCTCGACCACCACCTACTCGACTCCCGCTCCTCGTCAACCTCTACAAAACCACCTATCACCACCATCCTCCGCCATTACCCAACTCCCTTTCTCGAAGCCATCCCCCGCCATTAACCGTTCTCACCATTCTCCACTACTCCGACCACCATCGCATCGCCGAATCCCATCTCCTCATCGCCTCGCCTCGCCCATCCACCAACGCTAATACCCAGATCAATCCCCACTCCCCTCCTCTATTTCGAACACAAGAATAGGGAGGTCGGTCCTCGCCGCACCACCCAGCTCGACGCGTGCCGCTCTCGCCTCCTCGCGCCGTCGTCTCTTCCACCGTCGCCGCATCACCGCTCGCCGCTGCCGGTCGCCGTCGCCATTCCCTCTCTCTCGCTCTTTGTTTCAACGAAGAAGAAAGGCTGGAATGGTGGGATTCGATCTTAGCCGTTGGATCGCATCAAGATTCGTGCCACTCAGATCAGATCGGATCGGTGTTTCGTGTTCGGCTACAGCTGATCCAAAATAGCTGTTCTGTGTTTGAGCGTGATCCGGTGTGCGGAAGAGAGCTGATTGGAGCGTTTCGGTGTTTGCTGTTTTGCTGCGCTGGATCGAGGTTACCGTTCGCTATTTGGGACGGATTCGGTGTGGGGAAATCTTCACTCTTTGGTCGATCTTCGCACGTGCTTTTAGGATATTTTTTCCGGGATTTTTCGATCCAACTTTCTTCAGCAAGTGAATCTAAGCGTCGTCAATTAAGGCAAGTATCCCTTGTACGATTTTAATTGTTCTAGTACAAGCATCCCTTGAAAAATACTACAAATAGTTAGAATTGTGACTCCTCCTTGACTATCGTTGTTGATCAATATCAATCCTCCAAAATTTTATAATTCTAAGATTCACAAAAATTTCATTTGTATTAAATTATAATTACTTGGACTCTTTTACCCCTTGAACACATGAACACATGAGATTAAGGAGCCCTAAATTTGTAGACACATGGTATATTTTGTATTTGATGAACTTACAACCATTTGACTTGGAAAATAATTATTACTTGCTGTTTGGACCACCAATATCATGTATTTATATCACACAATAACTTAGACGCCTAATAACAAATTTCCATGAAATCTATACTAGTAAGTTATTCCCACATGTTGCTGTCCTAAATCTTCTTTTACTTTTTCGACCCATTTAACATTAGAATCTAAATCTAAGACCTGAATAGAAGATGTAGCCCTGGATGTCTAGATGTCGTTAGACTCCGAAACTTTCAAATTTGGAGTTACGGTCTAGGAGTTATTGCAGTTTTACTGCAGCTATGTCGGTAGGCACAGATTCACAAAAACTGCTGTACACATTTACTTTACGAATTAATTTAGCTGTGTAAACAACAAGCGTTGGACATGAAATTTTATATGTAGTTGCTGGACACCCTATAGGATATTTCCAATTTTTCTTAGAATTAATTTACAATATTTTACATATGTATGCTTGCTTAATAAGAATTAATAAAAGTAACAAGCCGGGGTTATGGGAAAGACTATAGAGTGGACAATATAGGTAAGTGTACTCGGAAGGGGGCCAGTGTTTCCCAAATACTTGGTTCATGAACTTGTTGTATCTTGTTCGATTCATGGAGTCAGTTACTTGGCTCATGAACTTGTTTGATTCATGAACCCATTGTGCGGTTCTTGAACTTGTTAGTGGATTCGCGAACTTGCTTCGTGAACTTGTTATTTAATTTTCGATTCATGAACCATGGCTTGCTTGATACTTGATACCTGAGTACGCCGCCCTATAAAATCCATTACAAGGTCTAAACGAAATTGTTTTGACTGTAGCAACTATGTAGTAAAAAGATGGATGCATGAAGTGCTACCTAGATAGTAATAACTATAAGACTTGAACATGAAACTTGAACATGAAACCTGTTACTTGATACTTGATGATACATGAGACTTGAAACCTGAAACTTGAACTTGATACGTGTTATCTGATACTTAACAACTTGTTACTTGAGACTTGACAACTTGATATTTGGGACCTGACATTTGAAATAACACTTGACACTAGACTTAGCACTTGTTACATGACACTAGACTTGATACTTGTCACTTGATGTTAGATACCCCTACAAGTTCACTTGTCATGTGTTTTACCATTAGCATTTGTTATCCAGCCTGTTTACTAAGATGTCCCACTTACTAGCTAGTTCTTGGTTTATCCACTACTTGTTGTATCCATGTTACATTCTTGATTCCAATTCTTGTCCCTTATTACTTGTACTCGTTTTTACTATTTGTGGCCCTAACTTGCACTAAGGGCATTTTCTCTTGTTTTTCCCTGTTTTTCCTTTTATATTTATTAAGCAGATTTTGGAGATGGGTTGCCTGCTGGAATTAGCGAGCAGACATTTCAGGTTTCGCATGGAGCAAGAACTTGTTTAAATAATTGCTTTCCTTAAGGTATTTATTTCTTCTGCTGTATAAGACTTGTTTCCGAGTTTACTTTTGTTCCAGACATTGAAAACATTTTTGATATTATTAATGTTTAAATTGTTTCCTGTTGCTTAATGAATTATTCATGCATGCTTGGTTGTATATATATGTTGTTATATTCTTGTTGTGATGCTGAGTCGATCCTACAGCTTATGGATGATGTTAAAATCATCCGCTGGGCTTCGTCACGTGCTCGTATTCCATTTTTTTTGGAAGCGGGGCGTGCAGCTAGTGATGTGGTGATATGTGCTGTTTTAGGGCAAAGAAAAAATAAATTTTTTCACACCATTTATTATGCAAGTAGAACTTTGACAGAAGCACAGCTTAATTATGCTACTACTGAAAAAGAATTATTAGCTATTGTATTTGCTTTAGACAAATTTCGATCTTATTTGATAGGTTTAAAAGTGGTTGTGTACACAGATCATTCAGCTCTCAAATACTTGCTTGCCAAAAAGGAAACTAAACCAAGATTGCTTCGCTGGATTTTACTTTTACAAGAGTTCGATGTGAAAATCAAGGACAAAAAGGGTATGAAAAATGTGGTGGCTGATCATTTATCTCGCATTGAGCCAAAAGATGAAAACAAATTGCAGGTTACACCAACAAATGAATAATTCCCAGATGAGTATTTAATGATGATACAAACTCTTCCATGGTATGCCGATATAGTTAATTACTTGGTATAAAAAATTCTAGCTCCTGAATTTTACTTATCAACAAAAGAAGAAATTTTTCTCTGACTTGAAATATTATTTTTGGGAGGAACCTTTCTTATTTCGCCATTGTGCAGATCAAGTAATAATGAGATGTGTACCTGAAGAGGAAATGGAAAGCATACTCAAACATTGCCACACATTGGAGTGTGGTGGCCATTTTAGTGGAGCAAAAATAGCAGCAAAAATTTTACAATCAGAATTTTATTGGCCCTCTATTTTTAAAGATGCTTTTAATTTTGTTAAATTATGTGATCATTATCAAAGGGTGAAAAATATTTCTAGGAAACATGAGATGCCCCTAAATAATATTTTAGTGATTGAATTATTTGATGTTTGGGGGATAGATTTTATGGGTCCTTTTCCATCTTCATTTTCTAATAGATATATTTTGGTTGCTGTAGATTATGTCTCCAAGTGGGTGGAAGCTGCTGCCTTACCAACCAATAATGCAAGAGTAGTGGTGAACTTCATTAGGAAAAATATCTTTTCACAATTTGGAGCTCCAAGGGCAATTATTAGTGATGGAGGAACACATTTTTGCAACCATCAATTTGATACTTTACTTGCTAAGTATGGAGTTACTCATCATGTGGTAACACCGTATCATCCTCAAACAAGTAGACAAGTGGAGGTTTCAAATAGAGAGTTGAAGCGTATACTTGAGAGGACAGTGAATATGTCACGAACAGATTGAGCAAGAAAATTAGATGATGCATTATGGGCATATAGGACGACATTTAAAACACCAATTAGAATGTCCCCATATAGATTGGTGTATGGTAAAGCATGTCACTTCCCGGTGGAACTTGAGCATCGCGCTTATTGGGCAATAAAGACACTTAATTTTGACATGAAAAATGCTGGTGAAAAAAGAATGTTGCAACAAAATGAGATGGACGAGTTTCGCAATGATTCTTATGAAAATGCCAAGATCTATAAAGAAAAGACTAAACGGTGGCACGATAAGCATATTTTGAGAGAAGAATTCAAGGAAGGGTAGAAAGTGTTGTTTTTCAATTCAAAACTTAGACTTTTTCCAGGAAAATTGCGATCTAGGTGGACGAGACCATTTGTTGTCACACGAGTTTTCCATATGAAGCTATAGAAATTCATAATGAGAAAAAAGGGACATTCAAGGTCAATGGACAGCGGTTGAAGCCATACATGGATAGAGAAGTTGGCAATGAAATCTTGTACATCGAGAAGGCCAAACAATAGTGACAAGATGAAGAATGGCTGGCTGAAGACTTTAAACTTAGCGCTTCTTGGGAGACAACCCATGTTTTCTTTTACTGCATTTAGATTTATTTTTTATTTTAGTTTATTTTAAATTTTAAATTTTAATTTTATCTTGTAGGATTGCATAATTTTGGAAGTAGCCGGGTGGAGCTGTTTTATACACCTACATTGATGGCTGTATTTGAGCAGGATGGAGTCAGAATCTGGAAAAGTGCTTCAAAGAGCGATTATAGCCTATCGTCTTAGCTTTCCAGCAAAAAAAATTAGCCCATTTGGACTTCTACAGCTTTAGATATCGCTGAAACACTGAACGCCGCACGTGCAGAATTTTTAAGACGAATCAGGGGAAAAATTTTGAACTTTTTGCATTCTTTTTGTTTTTGTTTTTTCCTTTCCCATTGAGCACAATGTGATATTCAAGTTTGGGGAAAGGGTTACAAATTTATTTTTTATTTTATATATTTTTGAAAAAAAACAAAACAAAACAAAATGGATTTCAATTGGGCTCACCATTACACTTTTGAGTTCATTATTGTGCAAAGCATTGAAATATTTTTTTAGGATTAACAATTGCTTATAAAGCAAGATTAAGCATACTTATTTACTTTAGGATTATTGAATTTCAAAATTCCTTGCACAATTATGACCGTCATGTGATTATACATAAAAGAAAAATGTGATGTTTTTTCTTGTGATTATCCCCTTTGATCTAGTCCTAAACAGAGTTTAAGTAAATAAAGTCTATCTACTCCAATGTTTCGAGTTGCTTAGTAACTAGAGGTATTCATCACCAATGTTTACTTTTACGTTAAATGGCAACTTGAAATATGAGTATGCAAAGCACTTCAAGTTTGTGACTTGTTGAGTAACCAGGTGAATTCATCATAAATGTTTGCATTCGTGTCAAAAGGCAAGTAACAACTTAGAGAAGAGACGAAAAAACCCCCCTCTAATTTGCTACTCGGTTTGTAGTAGTGAGAAGGGATAGTCACAGATGGCGTTGTTATATATGATAATTACATTAATTGCATGACAAATATAATTGAGTTTGGAATTATGAATAAATAATTGCACTAGAGAAAGTGGGTATGCTTGGTTTTACTTTATTTGCTATTGTTTATATTCTAAATTGAAATTTTGATCCTTGCATGATGAGATTTCTTAGTGTGATAAGTTGAGCTATTATTGATTATTATTCCCTTATTCATGATTTTACTTTTTGCTCGAGGACAAGCAAAATATTGAAGTCAAAACCATTTGAACAGCCAAGGCGAATGTTTCACGGTGGGCCCCACCATCATTCATAATCCATTTATTACACTTAATTTTATTAACCATTACACTAATCACAATTTTACACTATATGTACAACTTCACATTATACCAACCTCAACACATTATTCATTTTACACTTCATGCCATATATACTATATATATATTATACACTATATATTATACACCATTTATATACTGTATATAATAATATCCTACTATTATTATATTATTCGAAATTATGAGCTGTTACACACTCTTCGACATTTACTTTGAACAACAAATACGCTTAAATACACGCATCGAAAAAACACGTGCATCGCACGTAAAATACCAAAATACGAAAATTGACTTTATCAAAGAAAAAATGTTAAAAATAATAGAAATAAAATATAAGAAAAATATATTTGTTGATTTTACATATTTCACGACGTAATTGCTACGTACGTAGAAAATACGTGCATTTAAATCAGAACAAGGAAAAAATGAATTTCTGTTTTATGAAACAGATTTGAATACATAAAATAAATAATTTAATCACATAGAAAAATATTGCATGTAGCGGTGAAAAGACATAATCGATACGTGCATCAAAACACGTAAAAAGCACGTAAAATCCAAAAATTGAAATTTAATAAGATATTCGGGGAATGCATAAATAGTCAGAAATCACAATACGTAATGAAAACATGTTACAAATATTACTAGTAACTGTACAAAATACACGTGCGTAACACATAAGGGCAAAATTGTCATTTCCAATTTTGCGGGGTGTTACACAAAAGGTGGTTAACCAGACTATTGATCATAGGCATTATTATTTTAACATTATTTTATTCTAATATATTTTTGATATGGGACTAATCCCATACCCTCTCCCCTTTCTCTGTGTGTAACAGCCGAAACCCACTCAGTGGGCCCCTGCCACGTCACCTCACAACCAAAGAAGATAGCGCCTCTGTTTTTCTATCACCCGAGTGGGCCCCCATCCATGCTGATGTCACGGCGACGTCAGCTCACTACAGCAGCAGCCATCTTCTCCTGTGGGACCCCCCTCTCACATAATTTACCATTATGCCACTCTCCTCTATTATATATATATATATATATATATATATATATATATATATATATATATATATATATATAGGGTTTTGCTCCATTGAAAACGGGTTCGTTTTCAATGGGTTGGAAAACACCCCTCTCAACCGTCCGATCTAGCGTGATCTTGATCAGCGGCTGTGATCAAGATCCGCTAAGGTCTCCCACTAACGCTCCAAAAAGCGGATGGATAATTTCGTCACTTCACGCCAAAAAACGTTTCAGACAGTGTTTTTTTGGCGTGAAGTTTTTTTTGTCGAAAAAATCACTTAGGTTTTTTTTTTTATAAAAATAACAACCTTGGTCGTTGTTGCCAACAACGGCCTAGGTATGTACAAGTATTTTTCCAAACACTTGTACATACCCAAATCTCCCTCACTCTGTCTTCGTCACAAACTCTCTCTCTCTTTCTCTTGAGCTCCCAAAACTCATCCCCAAACCCTAGTTCACTCTCCCAACTCCTTGGCATCGATTTCTTTGCCTTCTCGATCTCCCCCTCTTGTGGAAAGCTCTCTATCTCTCTCTCCCTCTCCCGAATACAACAAACCATAACTTCACATCCAAACTCCCAAATCATCTGAACCCTAGCACAAATTTCCTTCCTTTCTCTACAACAGCGTGCATCGGCTTCTCACATCTTCGCCAACTTTCTATCTCTCTCTTTGGACTAGGTATTTACTTAATCCCAAATTACTATAATGAACTATGTTAATTTATTGATTTTTTCCCCAATTTTGGAGTTGGGTTTTTTTGTATTATGCGTAGTAGTCTATAACTTAGAGAGTATACAATTAGCTCTGATCATGTATGTTGTATATATTTTGTTGATATTTTCGTAGATGTAATGTTAGTTGTAGTGGTGGAATATAGGAGAAGCAAATAAACGAGATCCAAAAATTCAATTTGTACGAGTAGGTCGGACTCGCCGCGTAGAAGGTAACGAAACTTGTAGAGGCAATTTCCGTCTCACAATTTGTGAGATACGTCCATTTATCAGTTTTATTCAATACAACGGATATAAAGTGATACACGGCCATATCTTTCAAACCGAGAGTCAGAACTCACCTCTGCAAGTTCCGCTGGCTTGTGTTTGGTGTGCCAGCCAGACTTGACGGCCACATTTAGGAAATTTTCCTTCTCGTTTTTGTTGTTTTGATGCGTATATGAAACACCTTTAATCCACTTCGGAATTTGTGGAATACGTTATGAATAGAAAATTGCTTAAATGAAGTCCAAATAATACGAAATTGTGCGAGTAGGTTGGTATCGCCCCTCACAAGTCATACCAACCTATGCATGCGAGTTATGACCCACGGTTTGCGAGATACGTCAATGTATCGCTTTCCGCTCAGTTTTCAAGAGTGAAAACGATACACGGCCGTATCTTTCAAATCGTGGGTCGGAACTCGCATGTACAAGTTGCGTTGGCTTGTGTGCTGGGAGGCCGACCCAACGGCCAAATTTTAGAATTTTTGCATCTCGTTTGTGTTGTTTTGATGCGTATATGAAAAAACTTCAATCTTCCTCGAAACTTTTTTTAGTACGGTCTCAATACAAAAATACTTAAACGAAGTTCAAAAAATACGAAACGGTGCGAGTAGGTTGGGCTAACCATTCACAACACAATGCAATTTGTATTTGCGAGTTCCGACCCACAGTTTGCGAGATACGTTAATGTATCTCTTCCTGCTCTTTTTTAAAGAGTGAAAGTGATATACGGCCGTATATTTCAAACCGTGGGTCAGAACTCACTTCTACAAATTGCGTTGACTTGTGTTTGGTGTGCCCTAGTTGACGGCGAAATTTAGGAATTTTTACATCTCGTTTGTGTTGTTTTGACGCGTATAAGAGAACTTTTGAAATTTTTGCAGCTGGTTAGTTTGTGTTTGCTATTTTTCGGCGAATAGTTAGTTTTATATATGCGAACTTTATTACAGAGAAATGGCTAGAACGAGGGGAACCGGAAGGACATCCCGAGAAGGCCGGGGGGAACATTCCACAGAGAATGTGAGAACTATTAATTTATATTGTCCATAATTTTGTATTTAGTGATATTGATATTAGACTAATAATAATTATATTTTTTGGTTCATGTAGGTTGGTGCATCCTCTTTGATGGCACCACGTCGTGGTCCAGGACCAATATATGCCGGTGAACTGACCTTACAAGATCTCCACAGATCCACGGCTGTGTGGGGTGGGATGACGCGGAGGTGTAATTTCCGCACCCACGAGACCATGAAGGTGCACCCACGTATTGTCAAGTACCTAGTAGAGACCGGTTTCTATGAAATCAACATGATGGGTCAGGGTAAACTCGACAGAGCACTTCTCTTAGCACTCGTGGAGTGCTGGAGGCCAGAGTCGCATACGTTCCATTTACCGGTCGGAGAGATGACGGTGTCGCTATAGGATATAACGATGATATCCGGTCTTCCAATAGATGGGTTGGCCATGACGGGTAATATAAACTTTGATAAAATAGAGCTGTGCAATGAACTGCTCGGTACAGAGTTTGATGAGGCAGCCGCAGAAGATAATGACATTTTTCAAGGATAATCAATCCGACTATCTTGGTTGAAGGGACATTTTGATGGGACGTTGACCAATGCATCGCCCGACGACTATGTACAGTTCTACACCAGAGCTTACATTCTAACGGTGATCGGAGGGATTCTCTTGCCTAACTCATCCGGGGATACAGTACACCTCATGTACCTACGATTGCTCGCCGACCTAGGCTTAGTTGGCCAGTACAGTTGGGAAAGCTGCGCGTTGGCAACGCTATACATGTCGTTGTGTTCTGTAGCGCTAGATGGAATAGAGATGATTGGATCGACGGTTTTGTTACAAATTTGGTCATGGGAGTGACTGCACTTGGGTCTTCCCCGCATTAGGAGACCGGCGGACGGTTGGATGGCCCAACCAGAAAATCCTGATATGTTAGCACCCTTAGCGGTATATTGGGCTGGTAGTCAGAGTTACAAAGACAACCTCAAAGGTGTACTAACATACTACAGAGACGAGCTCGACCAACTACGAGAAGAGTTCGTGATTTGGGTGCCGTATACACCCGAACGGGTGGGAAGACTACCACCGATGTGCACCACCGGGTCGTAGTTGTGGCTGACGATGGCTCCACTCATCAACTTCAGTATAGTTGAGCATCCGCGATCGGAGAGAGTCCTTCGTCAGTTCGGTCTTCAAAAAGATAGTCCCCCAAGCTGCGCATATGATCATGAGTTACACGCCGTGAGGGGTACCGTTCGCATGCCTACTCATGATTGGGAAGATTTCCATTGTGTTCACATTGCAGAATGGAACGAGCGACGGTCTGAACTTATAATTACCGATGTAGAAGAGTACGATGGCAGAGTGCAAGGGAAGTACATGCAATGGTTCAGATCAATTACACGTTTGTACATCTCTTCCGATACAGAACTACCTGCTCGTGTTCAACGATTAATTGAGGAGAGGGAGATTGAACCACCACCCGCCTATTCTAGTTTACAACCCATGTTCCAGCCGAAGGCCTCAGCTATACGTACAGTGGTAAGTATAATCTTCAAATTTCTTTGAATGTTCGTTATATTTAAAATTATTGAATTATTTACTTTTCCGAATCTGTATAATTGTATTTTTTGGTGTTTTTTGTTTTAGATTGATAATACAATGGACATGGAAAAAAATGTGCAGATGTACTAAAAAGTAATATGGGCACGGCTATGAAGAGGTTCGCTTCGAGGATACTCGCTTAATGCCGTACCAATTTGGATGTTTTGGGAGAGGCTGAACGTATGGATCAAGAAATAAGGTCATCGAGGAATCGATGTAAAAGCGTGAGGGGTAGGCCAACTGCATTGATGGGGTAACAACGGGAGCGTGAGGTGAGGGAACAACAAGCTTCAACTTCACATCAGTCTCAAGAACAAAAGCAAGAAGAAGAGAGTGAGGAGAGGGTGGTCGGAGACGTACAAGAGGAGAGAGGAGAAGAAGAAATCCCCGAGTCGTCAACCCCGTTCCGGCATCGAAATCCTCCTCGGAAGAGACGAGCACCACAGCCATACATGCCCGGTTCTTAGCCAATACTGTAAACAATTTGTTTGTTGTAGTTATGTGTTCTTGTTTTTTTTTTTTTTGGGTTTTATCCTTGTTGTAACTTAAAATGTGAAAATTGTTGTTCGCAAGTTTAAGTGTAGTTAGTGTTGTTGTTATTAATTGCAAATAGTCAATTATGCTTGGTGATTTTGGTGGCTGTACATATAATTTTATTTGGAGAGTGTAGGTGATGGGTAAGTGTCTGGAATTTGGGAAAATTTTCAAGTGTAGCAGCAGCAGCTGCTGT
The DNA here is from genome assembly GCA_017893485.1 of Hemerocallis citrina. Lineage (NCBI taxonomy): Eukaryota > Viridiplantae > Streptophyta > Magnoliopsida > Asparagales > Asphodelaceae > Hemerocallis > Hemerocallis citrina. The sequence goes on along the minus strand of JACEHZ010000596.1, from coordinate 479,156 downwards.
GTCGAATTGTAGATAATTTTTTTTTTTAACCTAGGACGTTGTTGGAGGTAGTAGAACAAAGGTTGTACAATTTCGGCTGCTCTCTGACTTGTTGGAGTTAAAAATAGCAACAAGTCAGAGAGCAACACCCCTATATTGTGTATATCCTAGGCCATTGTCTCCAACAATGGCCTAGGTAGTAGGCCAAAAAGAAGAAAATTTGGGGTGCTCTCTGACTTGTTGGAGTTAAAAATAGCAACAAGTCAGAGAGCAACACCCCTATATTGTGTATACCCAACAACGGCCTAGGTAGTAGGCCAAATGTTACTCAATTTGGGGTGCTTTCTGACTTGTTGGATTTAAAAATAGCAACAAGTTAGAGAGCAACACCCCTATATTGTGTATATCCTAGGCCGTTGTCTCCAACAACGGCCTAAGTAGTAGGCCAAAAAGAAGAAAATTTGGGGTGCTCTCTGACTTGTTGGAGTTAAAAATAGCAACAAGTCAGAGAGCAACACCCCTATATTGTGTATACTCTAGGCCGTTGTTTAGTAGGACAAAAAGAAGAAAATTTGGGGTACTCTCTGACTTGTTGGAGTTAAAAATAGCAACAAGTCAGAGAGCAACACCCCAATATTGTGTATACCGGCCTAGGTAGTATGCCAAATGTTAGAAAATTTGGGGTGCTCTCTGACTTGTTAGAGTTAAAAATAGCAACAAGTCAGAGAGCAACACCCCTATATTGTGTATACCTTAGGCCTAGGTAGTATGCCAAATATTAGAAAATTTGAGGTGCTCTCTGACTTGTTGGAGTTAAAAATAGCAACAAGTCAGAGAGCAACACCCCTATATTGTGTATACCCTAGGCTGAGACAACGGCCTAGGTAGTAGTCCAAAAAGAAGAAAATTTGGGGTGCTCTCTGACTTGTTGGAGTTAAAAATAGCAACAAGTCAGAGAGCAACACCCCTATATTGTGTATACTCTAGGCCGTTGTCTCCAACAACGGCCTAGGTAGTATGCCAAATGTTAGAAAATTTGGAGTGCTCTCTGATTTGTTGGAGTTAAAATAGCAACAAGTCAGAGAGCAACACCCTTATATTGTGTATACCGGCCTAGGTAGTATGCCAAATGTTACACAATTTTTGCATTTTTTAATTTTCTCTTCACTCTTTACGAACAATCTCTGTGAAACTTTATACAAAAGATAGATGATCTATGCTTGTATATGTCCTTCATATATTTTTTTATTTTTTAATTTGACTACACCTAACTAACCACTATATAATCACGATGTTTTAATAAGAATACCAGAAAATATAACATAATATTATCATTTGTTAGGGTTAGGGTTAGTGCATTAAGTTGGAGTTAAGGTTAACGGCGGTTAAGGATAGGATAAGGGTAAGCAGGGGTTAAGGGTTTGGTTAGGGTTATTCGTTAGGGTTAGGGCTATTGCAAGGAACACATTTTTGGTAAGAGCTTGTTTTGGTTTATCATTAATTACGTTAATATTTGTAGTTGGGAGTTGATAGGTAATAAGTTTCCAGTGAAGAGTTTATAGATATTTAAGTTCTATCAATTCTCTTTATGACCAATATATAACCACTTGTTTGTGTTATGAATAGAGCATTAAACTCTTTTCAGTTAGTACCACTCAGAACATTCAGAATTACTAAAAATTAGAGGAAAAACAGAATAGTCACATGTGTCTCTCCACTCTTTACGAACATTGTCTTCTGAACTCTACAAAATAGACATTCATATGTATGTTTTTTTGTTCATATTTTTTATTTATTTCCATTCATATCCACCTAACTAACCAATATAAAATCGTTACCATCAAATGAATAAAAAAATAAAAAAAATAAATTGGTGTTTTGTTTCATAAAAATCAATAAAATATGATATGTAGGATAGGGTTAGGGTTATTGTAGGGTTAGGAGAGTAGGTTATGGGTTAGGGTTAGGGTTAATGTAGGGTTAGGGTCTCCACTCTTTTTCTCTTCGTAGCATCCAAAACACTATTCATCTAAAACGCTTCACTTGCCAAAACATTGAAGGAAGATGCTATACAGCTTAACCCAAAATACATATACACAAACTGGTAATTATCATACATACATGGATATATTCAACAACCTAAGTTAGCTTGAATCATCTGGTTCTTCTTTTATATCCTCGGTCCTTGTGCTTTTTCTTTTCATAGTTTCTCCTTCACTCGGATAGATTTTGCTAAGTTCGAGGAATGGAATGTTCATTTTGTTTATAATAACTTTGCCTACTATTATTGGAGAATCTTCAAATTATGCATCACATGTAGTAGAACCATTTCAATATGGGAAAAACCTAAAGTACATAACCACATGTAGATCCCCACATATAGCCTATATTTGGGAAAAACTACATGTAGATTCCCACAAGTAGCCTATATATAGGAAAAACCACATGTAGATTCCCACATGTAGCCTATATATGGAAAAAACGATATGTAGATCCCCACATGTAGCCTATATATGGGAAAAACAATATGTACATCTCCACATGTACAGCAAGACCAATATGGAAAAAACCACATGTGGTTTTCCCCACATGTATAAACCAATAAGGTAAGAGATTAATTCTTCTATATCTGACTTTTCACCACGAAATACGAAGAGGTGCGAAACCCATCTAATGCACTCTTCCGGAAACACCCTTCCAAAATTGGATAAATCATCTCCGAATATCAAAAATATTCAATAATAATGATGGACAAGAAGAAACCAAAAATTAAAAAGATTCGGTTCGCTTTAGAGCGGAGAGCAATCAGATCCAATTACTTGGCCATCAAGAACTGGATCTGATAATTTTCGGAAAATTGCACAAAATGAAATGGTGCAAAAAATGGTCTAAATAGGGACCATCATGTATTGGAAAACCATAACAGAAAATCACATGTAGATCCCCAAATGTAGATCATATATTAGGAAAACCAACATGTAGATCCCCACATGTAGATCACATGTTGGAAAAACCACATGTAAATCCCAACAAGGTTAAAGACCCACATGTACAACAAGTCCAATATGGAAAAAAGAACCTGGTAGAAACCCACATGTACATCCCCACATGTATAACCCAATAAGAGAAGAAATTAAGTCTTCTATATTTGACACGAGAAAGAAGGGGTTGTTACAAAACCCATCGGGAACGTGATTTCCCAAGACTCAAAAGGAGACGCAGTCTGGTTCTTTTGAATTTGAAGAGTATCCCAAAAAAGTTCAAAGATTACTCTAAAACACTTCCTGCAACTATTGATTCTGTGAAAATTTTGGATGTGGAATCTCGTCATCAAGTAATTGTGTGCAGTTCTTCGAGCAGCTGTGATGATGATGATATCCCTATTGCTTCACGTAATAACAGAGTTCGCTAACAGAAAACCCATATAACAAAAAACCCCTAACCCTAACCTAGGTGTGACTCCTAACCCCCTCTTAACACTAACCTTAACCTTATACATGTAAACCTACTCTATATTTTTGGGAATTTTTTTAAAGCATATTACCTTCATAATTTTATATGGGTTAGATAGAGCGAAAAAATTGGTACGCAATAAAAAATTATAAATGATATATACGCGTATATCATCTGTCTTTAGTACGTAGTTGCAGAGAGACTGTTCGTAAAGACAGATAAATGTTAGAGTTCATTTTTTTTCCCAAAATGGATGATTATGAATTATTTTATATTATTTTTTGTGCATATTTAACCACTATGATTATATATTGGTTTGAAAGGTGGAAGTAATGGGAAAATAAAAAAAATATAGCTAAACGATATACAAGTGTAGATCATCTGTCTTTGGTATAAATTTCCACAGAGACTGTACGTAAAAAGTAAAGAGAAAATTGTAAAAATCCTAAAAATTTCATACCTAGGCCGTTATTAGAGACAACGGCTTAAGGTATTCATATAAAGGGGTGCTCCATGACTTTTTGCTTTTTTCAAGTATTAAGCTACAACCTAGGCCGTTGTTGGAGACAACGGCCTAAGGTATTTATAAAAAATGGTGTTGCTCTCTGATTTGTTGCTCCTTTTGTCTACTCCAAGTCAGAGAGCACCCCCAAAATCACAATTTTTTGACTATAACCTAGGCCTTTGTTGGAGACAATGGCCTAAGGTATTTATAAAAAATGGTGTTGCTCTCTGCCTAGTTGCTCCTTTTGTTTACTCCAAGTCAGAGAGCACCCCCAAAATCACAACTTTTTGACTATAACCTAGGCCGTTGTTGGAGACAACGGCCTAAGGTATTTATAAACGATGCCGAGTCTGGGGGAAAACTTTCTTAACTGCGGCGGCGATCCCACAGTCTTGATCGGTGATGATACCGGATGGAGCACGATTCATAACCCCTAACCACTTTTCAAAGAACTATTCAAATAAAGAGGCCGTCTCATTTGGAATGAACCCACCTCCTAAGAAAGTCGATTGCCAATGTTGATTCAATCCAACAAAGGGAACAAATAACATTCTGCAACGGTTCGTATTGTACGTGGCATCAAAGCAAATTGCATCGCCAAATTCTTCATAATTCACCCTACAAATACCATCTATCCACATACAATGTGACAACCGCCCTTCGGAATCTACTTGAATGTCATAAAAAAATGAAGGATCCGTCTGTTTCTTAGATTCAAATAAATCAATTAGTATTGTAGAATCATGTCCTTTCAATGCTTCTTGCGAATCTCTAAGTAAATTTCTAACATCTTTTTCAGTGAATCCTACTTGATTGTGACCACCACTAGCACTTTCAAAGAAGAGCATTTATCGACATATCTGGATATTGGTTTGGTTCATTTGATCTATTATCCTTTTATCCGTATTTGACACGGACCTGTTCCGGGGCAAAAGATGCCTTCTACCAGGTGAGGTGAATTCGTGATTGTGTTCTTCGTGAAATGAATACACCACCCACGTATTACTTGCTTCGTTCAATTTTACACGAACGCAAGCCTTGCAACCCGTTCTCCAGGTTGTTCCCCGTCTACCATCACTATGTTGATTCGGCGACGATCCAGCTTTATTACAAAGATATGACTTATCTACTTCCATTCCTCCCTTTAATTTATTTCCACCCTTACGCATTGCAAAACCCCCACAACGAGCATATGAAGAATAAAAATTCTCGCCTTCAACTAAAGTGGGAAATGTCATACCTAACTTTGGTTTTAGATGGTCTTCGACTAACGGCATGGAATCAATAATTGGTTCTACCCGCAAAAAATTATCGCCGGCAGCAGAACTCTCCGTATCGTTGTTCATCTGGGGTAAAAATATATTATTGGTCAATTAATATACACATTATATATAAAACAGCTTGTCAACAAACGATTGCGATATATATACATACGAAACAAAATAAGTGACAAAATGTCGAAAATGACGTCATATAAATACAAAACTCTTCTATTAGGTCCGGCTTGCCGCGCACATGGTAACAGAACTTATACAAGTAAGTTTCGATCCACGGTTTGCTAGATAAGGCCGTGTCTCGCTCGCATTCCCCTCATTCTTGAACTGACATTGTTGTTTGGTATACAGTACAAATCCGTACAAACGAGATCAAAAAATTCCTATACTTTGGGAGTGGGACGGCGAAAAAACACATGAGCCACCAAAATTTGTCGAGATGAGTTTCGACTCACGGTTTTCAAAATACGCCAATGTATCGCTTTCACTCACGAGAATGAATTGAAAGCGATACACGGCTGTACACTTCAAACCGTGAATCCAAACACACTTCTACGAATTGCGTTGGCTTGTGTATGGCAAGCCCGACGTACTCGCAAAGTTGCATAAATTTTTTTTTTGCTTTTTGCGCTATTACTAACATCGAACAACAACCAACAACAACTAATACTACATCTACTTCCCCAATTAAACGAGAATTACTTACTCTATAAATACCTATGCATAATATAGCAATTGTACACTCAAACATTGGAGAAAAATTTCCAATCAATTAGCCTAGTTAGAACTACTCAAGTAGGAACAAATTAGTACCTTTAACAGTGAGGGTGTTCGGGAGGCCGCTGTGCGCTGCTGTAGAGAAAGGAAGGAGAGCAGGGTTTGTCTAATTTATTCAGGATTAGGGTTTTAAGGTTGGGTAGATTTCGTATGGGTTAGAGTTTTTTTGTATTTGGGATCTTAAAAAGAAGAGGGCTAGAGACTGAGAATAGGAAGAAATTGGGTGAAAAGCAATGATCAAGAGAGAGGTAGGGTTTTCAGTTTGATAGAGAGAGAGCTACGGTTTGGGAAAATAGGTTTATCGAGCTCCACTAGCGAGAGAGAGAGTTGTGAGGGAGATGAAGATCTGAGTATGTACAAGTGTTTGGAAAAACACTTGTACATACTTAGGCCGTTGTTCCCAACAACGGCCTAAGTTGAAATTTTTGTTAAAAAAACAACCTAGTCCGTTGTTTGGAACAACGGCCTAAGTACATTTTTTCCCCAAAAAAATATCAAATAACTTAGGCCGTTGTTGGAAAAAAAAACTCAATGCCAAAAAAACGCTAAGTCTGAAACGTTTTTTGCCGTAAAGTGACGAAATTACCCCTCCGCTTTTTGGAGCGTTAGTGGGAGACCTTAGCGGATCTTGATCACAGCCGCTGATCAAGATCACGCTAGATCGGACGGTTGAGAGGGGTGTTTTCCATCCCATTGAAAACGAACCCGTTTTCAATGGAGCAAAACCCATATATATATATATATATATATATATATATATATATATATATATATATATATAAATATAAATATACTATATTTTAATACGGGGTATTAAAGACACCTCTTCTTAAGAAATCAGCGTCCTCGCTAAGCACGGGGTATGCACAATATAGTGCAGGATCTACTTTCTAACCGTTGTGGAGCATCGGCTCTTCTATCTGCCCGATTATTCATGATCCCGAAATCCACTACGTGATCAATCAAAATCCCGGATTTAATTGAGCTACCCTCCTATCCGCCCAACTAATCATGATCCTGGAATCCACCGTCCGATCAATTACAGTCCCAGATTTAATTGAGGGATCACCACAGTCCTGAAATCCACCGCCCGACTATATAGACATGCCCCACACTTGGTGTCGAAAGTCGGCTCTGATACCATTTGTAATGCCCCTGCCCCTGCTCGGAAAATTTATACAATTTATTAGACAAATTATTTATAGTATGGTACAACTGCCCACCACAGGCTGCCTCTCAAAAAGTGGTTAACCGGATTGGTAACTTTTGATCATAGGTATTATTATTTTAATATTATTTTATTCTAGTATATTTCTGATATGGGACTAATCACATACCCTCTCTCCTCTCTTTGCGTGAAACAGCCGAAACCCACTCAGTGGGCCCCTGCCATGTCACCTCACAACCAGAGAAGACAACGCCTCTATTTTTCTATCACCCGAGTGGGCCCCCATCCATGCTGACGTCACGGTGACGTCAGCTCACTACAACAGCAGCCATGTGATCCCGTAGGACCCCCCTCCTCTCACATAATTTACCATTATGCCACTTTCCTTTATTATATATATATTATATACTATATTTTAACACGGGGTGTTACAGTTAATTTGTAGATTGTTAATTTTTCTTTTAGGTCATTTGTTTTTTTTGATTTTTTCACATACACTACTACTCTGTCAACTCTCTTATCTTATTTTTGGTTTTATCACATACACTACTACTAAACTACTTGTATAATGTCACGATCACGCAGTATTAGCCGTAGTGAACAAGAATCCACTAGTTCATCTCATCGCCCTCCAATAATCCCACAATTAGAGACCGATTATAATCCTAATATTAACATAGATAATGAAGGTGTTTCTCCTCATGATTATGATCCCGACACACAACATGATGATATCATAAACAGGGACACACAAACACAAGACACCGATGTTGCTCCTATTCAGTCTAAAAAATCTATGACCATGACAGTGCTCCTTCTCATGATTATGATTCCAATACACAACATGATGAAATCCTAGCCTGGGACACACAAACACAAGACACCAATGTTTCTCCTATTCAGTCTAAAAAACCTAGGACTATGAAAGTGTTCCTCCTTATGATTATGATCCCGACACATAACATGATGAAATCCTTGTCAGGGACACACAAATACGATCGATGTTGCTCCTATTCAGTATAAGAAACCTAGGACTAATGCACCTAATAAATTAAACTGGTACAATTCACATGATAGTGAGAGTTCTATCGCTAGGATTAAGGTGTTACAATGGTGAAAAGAGCATGAAATTTTATTTACAATTCTTTCATACATGGCTAGAGATCTACTAACACCTCTTATCTACAATTGCATCAGAAAGTATTTTTTCTTCAAGTGGTAGGGTATTGAATGGTTACAGGAATCGCTTGAAGCCGGATTTATTGGAGAAGCTCGTGTACACTAGAGATTGGATGAAAGCAGATGACATGAATCAAGAAAAAGCAGTGGACATCTCAATAAGTGGAAGCAATTCTCTTGAAGATCACGTCGAAGCTGAGTAGGAAATTTATAGCGATGAAATCCTAGATTTAAATATATAAGTTGAGGTGCACGATAGTAATCCAATGCATTCTCTTCAATCTAATTCTAGGCTGTCTCGAACTCTAAATTGTCCCCTTAAGTAATCATGTAATTCTATAACTTTGTATGTTTTTTAGTTTTTATTACATGTATTTGTTCGATAATTTGATTGTTGTAAAAACTTTTCCAATTTTAAATGAATAATATATAAAAATTTGTTTAACTCTTATATATTCTTGTACATTTATTATTATTATTTTGGATATTTTCTTTTTTAAATAAAAGGGACTAACCTGGGCCGGGTCTGGTTAGACCCGAGCGGATTTGCAAGTCGGTTCTGTAACGCCCATGCCCCAAACTCAGACAATTTATACAATTTATCAGATAAATTATTTATTATTTAGTACAACTACCCACCACATGCTGCATCTCAAAAGGTGGTTAGCCGGATTGGTGACTCTTAATCATAGGCATTATTATTTACTAGTATAATGTACGTGCGATGCACGCATACTAAAAGTCTAGTCATTAAATTAAATAAATATATATCGCATAAAAAGAAATAGTTTATATTTAAATGTTTTGATTTGGGTGACACATGCGGTACACATATATATTGTTGGCTTTAGTTTGGATGTGTATTGTACGGGTTTGTTTAATTACAAAGTTATGGTTTGTTTGGTTACAAATCCCAACTCTCCCATTAAAATAGTAAAGATAGAGAAACAACAGCACTAGTGCTGCCTCTCTCTTCCCAGGTGGGCCCCACGATATATATATATATATATATATATATATATATATATACACACACACACACACACACACACACACACACACACACACACACACACACACACACACACACACACACACACACACACACACACACACACACACACACACACACACACATATATATATATATATACACCTCTTTTGAAAATTACGGGGTGTGGCCTGGACCGGCCCGAGTTAGGACCCAACCCGGCCCGGTACGAGTTAGATCCTCCACTTACCGTTGGTCTTTTTGACCATCACAACATTGGGTAGCCACTTGGGGTATCTCACTTCCTGAATGAAATTGGCGGAGAAGAGTTTATGTACTTCCTTCTTAACTGCCTGTTGCCGATTGGGGGCGAACTTGCGGCGCCTCTGTTGCACTGGTTTGGAGTCCAAGCGGATGCTCAGTTTGTGCATAATAAGATCCTCAGAGATTCCAGGCATATCCGAGGGGACCCAGGCGAATAAATCCTTATTTCAATGGATGTAGTTGATGATCTCTCGTCTTAGGTCCCGAGGAAGGGATCGACTTACTTGGAAGCATTTGGATGGGTCGTATTCGGAGAATGGGATTTCTTCCAGCTCATCGAATGGCTCCTAACCGGTCGTACTTCTTTCGAGGGAGAGATCAGCTGCGTTAAGGGGCAAGACTGCTACCCCATAGCAGCCATGTAATAGGTTCGGGTGGCCTCCTAGTTGCCTCGGAAAATGCCTACCCCGTGTTCTATGGGGAACTTCATCTTCATGTGGTACGCCGAAGGTACTGCCTGGAGGGATGCGAGATCGGGCCAACCGAAGATGCCATTATAGGCGGCTTGAACGTTTACTACCATGAAGTCCATGGTCTCATTTTGGTAAGCTGGAGCCTGCCCTGTAACGCCCCGTAATTTTTAATACAATATTTCGAATTAATGAATAATTTTTAAATCAATTTATTTAATTATTTTGAATTTTTGTAAAATTGATATTTCACACATGCAAAACATGTGCAAATATTTTTGAGGTGCAAATTTTCATTTTTAAACTGATGAATAAATTCTCCTATTTATAATTGAGTATATTCTAAATTTTGGGATTTTTCTGAATAAAGAAACTATTTTTGTAAATACTTTGAAAGAAAAGAGTTTTTGTGCAAAATGTCGATTGGGGGGTAAAATTTGAATTTAAATTTTTGTTATGCTGTTTGGTAGGCTGATGTGGAAGTGGGGAGATTGAGGGGGAGATTTTTTATCCCTCTAATTTTATTTGATTCAATTTTATTGAGTAAATATATAATTATGCAATTTTGGAATTGTTGGGAATTTTATTGCAGAACTGTGATTAAAACCCTAATTTCCCAGAACATGACTATATAAAAGAGAGCATGAACATAGGATTTATTTCTACCCATATATTTCTATATTTTTTTGATTTATTAAGCATTTTATGAAATTTATTTTTTTTGCACGTGCAAAACATGTGCAAATATTTTTCTTGAAAAATAAAAAGTTAGAAAATTTATTTGGAAAATCTAATATTTATTAGTTTATAGCAATTCTAAATTTTATGGATTTTTATGAATAATTTATGGCATTTTTGCAAATATTTCGAAGTGAAGGATTTTTATGTAAAATTGCCACTCAAAGGCAACTTTTTGAAAATTTAATTTTTTGGGTTACACATGAGGGCCGGTCAACTAGGATTGTTTAGGGGAGATTAAATATTACCCTAATTGATTTAATTAACTACTTGATTTGGAAGATATATATATATATATATATGTGTGTGTGTGTGTGTGTGTGTGTGTGTGTGTGTGTGTGTAAATATTTGATTTTGGAGGGGGGGGGGGGGTTGTAAAATCTTCGCAAAACCCTAGGATCTGGACCCCCTCCTATATTAGCAGCAGCAGCAGCCTCCCTCCCATTTTCACAACAAAATAATATTTTTATTATTATTTCTTGGAGTTTGGAACTTAGATCTTTCGATTTTTCGCAATGAGGAGGATGAGATTTCTTTTCATTATTATTATTCTTCAACTGATATTTTTTAAGATGGGTGATACTTCTTGGCTCTTGATGTATTTTTTATTATTTTATTATGATGACTCTAGTAGAGATCATGCTAGGGCTTGTTGTGAATTTGTAGATCTATATTTTGACAATTTGATTATGATTTAAAAAAAAGAATGAGTTGATGGTTGCTATGCATGATGAATAAACTTTTAGATGTTTATATGAAATAAAGATGCAATTTTTATGATAGATGATCATGTATTAATTTTGAATGCAGGGCCGGCCCCCACCTCTAGGCAGGTGAAGCGGCCGCCTCAGGCCCCCGATTTTTTTTACAATTTTAGGGGCCCCCAAATTTGTATTCTCCTTGTAAATATAGGCACATATTTTGTGCGTAAAATAATTATATTGTTATTAAGGCCCCCAAAAAATAATTATTTAGGCCTTTCACCTCGGGCGCCCGGAAATTGAGAGCCGACCCTGTGGAATGTTAGATATTAATGATGTATGATGAATCTAAATTTTCATCTATAGAATTGATTGGATGACCATAGATTTAATTGTAGATGATGGAGATTTGTAGGGATAATTAGAACTTGTTTTATGCTCTTAAATTCATGCTTGATTGATTTTAAAGTTTGAGATTTTTCCATGTTTTTTCATTATTATTAATTATTAAAATCCAAGCTTAATATTAGGGTTTGAATAATTTTTGTATAGATCGAAATTAATTTGTCTTGAACAAAGAAGTTGTTTGTGCATGAAAGATTAATATTTTGTTTAAAGAAATAAATTTAATGAGAACATATGTGATTATAGATGTTGGATTTTGGTGTTTAATTCAAGAGGCATGTTTTAGAAGATTAAAGGATGAGATTTTAAATGCTTATTTCGATGTTTTAATACAAATAAATTCTTGATGATAAACCCTAATTGTTGTGCATGCAACGTGTCTAAGGAAAGTAATCTATATGTAAAAAAAGTATCGAAATTCATTGGGGGCTAGGGTTTGAAATCAAAACCCCAGGGTTAGGGTTTCAGGTGAACAGTAACCCGAGGTTACTATTCAAACCCGAATAGTGCAGGTTTTGGGTGAACAGTAACCCGGGTTTACTGTTCAAACCCGAACAGTAACCACATCAGCGGTTTTCTATTTTTTTTTGAGTTTCGGTTGAATTTTTTTGGTATTTCGAGTGGGTTTTTGTATGTGGCTTTGTGTGCTGAGGTTGAGGAACCCTAGTACACATATAGATGAGTATATATATGTGTTTAAACTAATATTTGTGTGAAGTTTAATGAAGTTTTTATGGAGTTTAGAAGTTGTTAAATTTCAGATTTTATCAAAATCTAGTTGCAAGTTTCTAATATATTCAAGTAACGTTTTGAGGAAGTAAATATATGATCTTAGAGATTAAATTCTCAGTTTTGGGGGATTATATATTCAGTTTTTAAAGATGAAAAATTTGAGTTCTAAAGGTGGTATTTTCAGTTTCTAAAAGAGGTAAATTTCAGATTTTTGGAATAAAAGAATTTCGGAATTTTTGGGACGAGATCCCACATAATTAAGAGGCTTGTTCAGTTGAATTGAATGAATTTCTAGTAGAATTGATTGAATTTATGAATGAATGGAAAGTGGTATTTAAAAGTGGATTTTAAAGAATTTTCATAAGTTGGATATGTTTCCATATATGAACGAGTCTTTTATGGTAGTACCAAATGATTTAAAGGGATATGATTAATGAAGAGTATTTTTTCTAATTAAACCAAGTCGGGTTCTGATTTAAGGCTTAGGGTTATGATGTGGACCCTAGAAAGATTGTTGATAATATTTTGAGTTATAAGACTTTAGAGGTTGAGTGGGACCTTAGCCTGCCGACAAATGAGATTTTGTGAAATTTTGGCCAGTGGGGCTTTTGTTATTGATTTAGTAGAATTCAGTCTGGTAGGGTACACCAGCTCTAGGGAAAAAGTGTGATTTTTATTTAATTGAATATAATAAACATAAGGACATGCACTAGTGGAAATGTGAAAGATCTTGAAAAACGTAAGTACGGGCTTTGTTTCCAGTCGGACGGATGTATTTCGGGACTATGTATTTGTTATGCCTCTCTAGTATGTTCGCACGTCGAGAGTCGGCAGGCCTATTCACGGAATGTCTAGAAGTGAGACGGATTTAGTATGTTCGAGTGTCGAGGGTCAGCAGGCCTATTCATAGAACGTACGGTATGTTCACGTAATATACATGGCTTCACAAAATATATTTTGTATCTTTTTTCAAATTACATCTGCTAGCCTCCCACTCATTGTGAAAGACTGAGTACCCCTCATTCACATGTAGAGCAACCTACGCCCCTCCACTGTGGAGGGCACAATCTGTTTGATTTTATGTCTTGCATACTTGTAGTTCGATGAGAAATAGAATATGGTAAAGTGAATGAAGGTCGAATCGTCGATGGAGATATGAAGCAGCCATAGAAGCAGCACAACAGTCTTAATTGATAGTCAACTGCCATAATGGCAATCGACTGTTGAAGCTCTCTGGTTTGGAGCCAGAGAGGTCGAACGCCCGCTTTGGGCAGTCAATCACAGATGGCGGGAAACAGTATTTGGGCTGATTATTTTTGTATCTTTCGGGACAATTTCTTCTCCAAGTCAGATCGTACGACCCTTATCGTATGTCTCTTTATTCATGATATATCAGAAAACTAATATATCAAGACTACAACCTAGAGTTTCTCTATATCTCTATATACTATTGTGTAAGTTTTCATTGAGAGGCACGAGAGAGTACTTCATATGAGAGTTTAGATTGATAGTTCTCCATTGTACACAACTGATTATCTTCCAGTTAGGCTTAAGAGATAGATATGCTTTTGGTGTGAGTGTAATACTTTGTATCTTCTCTAGTTGAATAACATGTCTCTGATTTCTACCTCGGGTTATGGTTTGCCCAAACCATGACAAATCATTATGTGATTAGTTTGATTTACATGTTTGATTGTTCGTTATTGGATCTATTGTTGCTAAATTCAGCAACGAATTCCTAACAATTAGTATCAGAGCTCCCACACAATTCCTAACACAATCACCCCTCATCAACTCATAAGGACGTGCCCCACCATCATCGCATAGGGCACGAATAATGGAGAACCACTATCCCATTTTTACCATGTGAGATTCCTTATTGCAGGACTCCTCAACTCTTACATCAGACATGATACAAAACCTATCAAGACCAAGACACTCTCTGTACTCGAAGTCTCCATGGACGATCTCCATAATATGCGTAGACTGCAAAACTTCACTCATAGCCTCACTACAATCTGCTCGACCATACTCATTGATATCACCTTATGATCCAAACGATTCCATGCTGCCAAGATCTTTGCATCATTGTCTGCAACTTTCGATTTCTGATCAAACAATGAAATATCTAGATCTTTCTGATGGAAGTACGCTACCATCTGAATCTTCTACATCGTGGAATCAGTTCCATCAAAATTTTTGACTTTTGACTTGCTATCGGCTATCACAAAAACGACCATAAAGACCTAATATACCAATAAAAATATTTAAAACAAACGCAAGATCTCACATATACAAGAACAAAATGATATGTAAAGGTAACCAATACTTCTTACTTAAAAAGCACAAAAATATAACTTTTTATTAGGAGATTTTCTACCCAAAAATATCTCCGAAACAAAAAAGAAAACTCTCTCTAATTTTTTCCTTTATCTTTTGACGGCGTATATTAAAACCCTGGAGTATATAATATATTTATAATCTCAAGTAAAGCCTAAAAAGATAAATATAATGAAAGCTCAAGAATATCCAAATCCTCAACTCCATACCCAATAATATATGCCAATCTTGCTAGTTGCTAGATTAATTCGGGAATATAATATTTCAGAATTTGGTGCTACACAAATTTCAAGAGCATCCTGATTCCTCTTGTCATCATTTTTTTTGCCAATTCATCTTTAGCCCCTCCTTGAACACTATTTTTCACATAGGTCCAAACTTTGTGTTTTAATAAATTAAAAAAGGGTGACAGACCTATTGGCACCTAAAGTTTATAGAAATTACCTACACACACCTAAAGTTTCTATAATATCCCAATAGCACCCAAACTCTTATAAATTGGACCTACAGGCCCTCGTTGTTTAATTCTCAGTTAAGTTAGTAGAATATTATGGGAATATTCCTCTTAATGTGTTTAAACCCATTAAGAGGCATGCGAAATTACAAAAATATCCCTCTAAAAAACTAATTTGTGAGCGGTGGGTGCGTATAAGTCTAATTTCCAAAACTTTGGGTGTCATTGAGGTATTACCGTAACTTCAGGTGTTTATAGGGTATTATTATTAACTTTGGGTGCGAGTAGGTCATTCACCCAAAATCAAAACCCCTTTCTCTCATTCTGTCTTCGTTGTCTGCCTCTCTTCTCCTTCTCATCCTTCTCTCTCTTATAAATCCTAGCCCCCGAAGCTCCTTCTTCAGCGTCACCCTCACCACTACCGCCACCCATCTCCACCTCCATCTCGTGCTCTCGACATCCGCCCAAATCCTAAAACCCTGGTTTCTTTGTCTTCTTCGTTCCGTCAAATTTATCCCCAAATTCAACCCTTGTCCCACCTGAGCTTTCCCCGACGCCCCTCTTTGCCTTCGATCTTGATTCCCCAGATGCCCCTCTTCGCCGTCGATCTTGATGCCCCAGATGCCCCACTTCGTCTTCGTTCTTAATGCCCCCGAAGCCCTTGATTCCTCTCTATTTTGGAGGGAAGTGTTTGATTCTCATACTTGCTTTTAAGCTTCTGGTTCAATTTCTTGCAATTTATTTTGGTTGTGTGTGTAGGCAATGATGATTCACAGTTGGATATAAGTTGGTCCTTGTAATCTCTAAACTGGAATTTCATCAAGTTGGTTCTTGCAATTTCAGACTTTACAAGTAGGTCTGACATCTCCATTAAAGGGTAAGGGATTTGAACATTATGTTGCATGTTTAATTTAGAGAAAAAAATTATCTTATAAATACACCGAGAGGTAATCTTGTGTGTTTTGGAGAAGAAACATGTGTAATATATTTGGAAAGGAGATTCATCCTATGGTGATACACTGATACTAGTGGCACGAGCTGTAAGAGCAAATTAATTTGCTTTCATCAATTATCTACTTTTATGAATGAATGGATGAATGAATATGAAGTATCTGATTTTATGAATACTAGATACATCTCTGATCATTTAAATATCAATTATCTATTTTTTACTTGATTCTTTGGTTCTTACGTGAGATCTTTTCCTTGTTCTTTGATTTTTTGGTTCTCATAGAAGCATTACCTGGTTCTTTGGTTCTCTGGAGTATTACTCTGCAGCATTACCTGATCTTTATGCTTATATGCTTATATGCATTGCCATTTACTTATATGCTTAAACAGTCTGAGCCTACTAGTATGCTATGCTATGCTGACTTATATGCCAGTTACTTATATGCTATGCTATGCTTATATGCTTATATGTATTGTCACTCTTAAACAGTCTAGTACATATCATCTATTTTTATTTTATTAAACTTATTAACAGAACACTATGCTTTATCAAATTCTGTTGTAGGTTAAATGGTTCATGAGTAGATTAAGTCAATCATTCATGTTACTCAATTGTGAATTCCATATTTGTCATGGAACCTAGACTTGATACTTCCTGTTAGTCAATTGTCAATTTCAATATGAGAGAGGGTTACCTTTTGCATTTGAACTAGTTGGCATGGCATTTCAATGCAGCCCTGGTGACACAATTTTTTATCTCTTTGTTACACTGATGCTTGAATATTTGGCAAATTTGATAAATTATTGCTGAAAGTTGTGTTCTGAGCCTACCAATAATTATTTCATGTATTGTTTAGTTTCATGTACATACAAATACATAATTATTTCTGATTTTTTTTTGGATGGCAGCAGCAGCAGTAGAAGAAGAAGCAGTAGTTTGCTTCGTTATGTAATATTGATTGTGTAATTGTTTCATGTCATGTAATTTTTGTTTCATGTTATGCAATAGTGATTGTACATTTAAAGTATACAAAATAGTTATGCATTTAGGATTATATCTATATTCTTCAGTTCTTTCTTTGCTATCTGTTGGATACTTATGATCTAGAGATGAAAATATATCTCAATAAACTCTTTGCTCTTTGTTGGTTCGGAATAATTTGTTTGTTCTTAATGTTATGATATATTGATATATAATGATTAAATATTTTTGGTTCTGAACAAACTATGGCCTCTATTGAGGATTTAGAGAACAATTTTTTAAAGGAATTTTGAAGGATTTTTGGTTCAGTTGGCACTCTCACTTGCAGAAATACTCTCAATTTTGAAAGACTTTTTGTTCTATTTTAAAATTAATTGTAAATAAATTTTAGAGAAAATTTAGAGAAATTTTAAGGAATTTTTAAAGGAATTCTAAAGAAAATTCAAAGAAATTTTAAAGAAATTTAAGAGGAAATTTAAAGGAATTTTAAAAGTAAGTTTAAAGGAAATTATAAGGAATTTAAAAGGAATTTTTAAGGAATTTTAAGGAACTCAAAAGAAAATTTTAAGAAAATTTAAGGGAATTTTAAAGGAAAATTTAATGAATTTTCAAAGGAATTTTAAGGATTTTTTTTTAGGAATTTAAAGAAATTTTTATGAATTTTAACGAATTTTTAAGAAATTATTAAGGCATGGAGGTAAAAAAGTCATTTTACCTCTTAACTGTTTGAAAATTAACATAAATGAACAAGAAGGTGGCTATAGGTCCAATTATAACAAGTTTGGGTGCTATTGGGGTATTACTGTAACTACAGATGTGTTTAGCGTATTAATACCACCTTTAGGTGCCAATAGGTCAAAAACCCATAAAAAAAATCCCAACGCAATGGGCATAGCTCAGTCGAGAATCCTTCATAGTAGTGAGTGTAAATATCTTTTCATATGACTGTTGTTGCTGTTCAAGGAGGGAGTGTATAATTGCATTTGATGGACTTAACCACGATAATGTCATCACATTCTATCTCATGTTTTTATTATGATCAAGAAAGGGAATTGTGATGCCTTGGAGAATAACCTTTGCTTCAGCTTATTCAAGGTTCATCAAGCTGTATTATGAAACACATGTAACGCTAGTTACCTAGCCTTCTTATCTAGCAATGCTCTGAAGAAAACTGTAACAATTAGATTGACTTTTACATTTATCTTATGAAATATCTCAAACTCATGAGTTGTAAATATCTAATGATCAACTAATCAATTTAGCCAAAAACATAAATAAAATAATTAAAACAAGCTGAAAACTTGAGATCATGTTTATCACCATCAACTCGAATAACACCATGGTTTTTTTTTGAAAGGATGATAACACCTTGTTGAATTCAACTATATGATCAAGAAGAGCGGTACATTCATTCATTGAAAAATGAAATAATTTTCTTATCGTGTGTATCCATTCCAGTAACGACGATCCCGAATAGTTAATTTTGAGTTTCACGCACAGATTCACTGCGTTTCTCTTCTTAAGGAAGTTTCACTTGTCTTCATCCGCCAAACATAGCCAGATTAAACTCAACGCTTTTAAACAAATATCATCTCATTTCTCATGTGCCATACTAGCTAGCTTTATCGCCAAACCCGAGTCCTGTTGAAGCAGTACGCCGTATATGTCCACCTTCTAGAAATTAAAGTTATCTTACCGTTGAACTGCTTGATTTTCATAAAATCATGATTTGTCATATTCACCAAGGAACTCGAGCAACTCTTGAGTGCTCTGATAATACTTGTTAGGAATTCAGCGCAAGAGGCGACAACCGATCAAAACGAAGAATCAAGGAAACGTAGCTCCCACCAAACACAAAAGCACACAATTTGTTCTGGTTCGATGAGCCTAATCTGGAGGAGAAATAACCAAGATATTTTTCAACTAGAAACGAAATAAGTTTTATAGAACTCTCACAAAAAGTTTATCTATCTCTCAAGTCTCACTATAAATTTCTATGTTGTTAACAATGAATTTTTTTGGATGAAGTACACACCTCTCAATGGCGGCCACAATAATTATATATAGAAATGTAGAAACCCCTATGTTTAATTTCCATCATTATCTCTAAACACGTATATCGGAATTTTATGTTTATCTCAGAACCAAAACTAAAATATAAAAGATAAACTAAACTACACCTTAAATTTTTTTTTAAATATTTAATAATTATCCAAACTAACAAATTCGACTCTTTACTGGATGTGAAAGTTTAAAAATTTCCCATCATGTCCCTGCTTGACCAAAACTATTTGCAGGCTTTTAAGATATTTTTTCCTTAAAAAACTAGTTACCTCAAACCTCAAATGTGAGATATATACCAAAAATATTGAACTTGCTTTTTCCTATTTATAACTTTTTATTATTCGAAGAATTGGTAACCCCATTTTATGAAATATAACGTGTGTCAATAGATTTGTCATTATATCAGGAGTTGGATTGCGGTTACTCCGTGAGCGAGCCATGGCAATGAACTCAGGGAATCTAGGGTTGAGAGAGGGAGAGATTTGGAGAGGAAATATCTAGATTTTTATTGATTCTCAGAAAGATTACAACTCAGGATTTTATAGGGGAGTCAATGAGCGGTTACGCTATAGGACAGATACACAATGACACGTGCTTAGTGCACTAAAACGTCTCCCGCCATCTTCCCGCCCTAGACCCATTCAAATACAGACTCAAACGACTACAGACTCAGAACAGAAAAAACAAAGAGAAAAGTAAAGTTACGGCAATGGAGCACTGACGCCATTGAACCCAAGGTGATGATTGATGATGGTTGCTCTTGCAGACAACGCCGGAGAAGTGTATTGTTCCACCGATGACCCTGACAGTTCCTTCCCCCTTAAAAATAAACTTGTCCCAAGTTCGAAATTGGGAAACCTGCGACGAAGCACATCGAGGTCCACCTACGAAGCCCCCTCTACCCCTGTGTTTTTCCACTTGATCAACAACTCAATTCCCATTTGATTTTGCTTTTTGAACACCCTTCTATTTAGTACCCTCTTTGGCGATTCTTAAGTGTCCTCTTCCACCCACCATTTTGGAAATTCAATCGATATATTTGGGCTGTGATCTCCATAACATTTCTTAAGTTTTTGAGACATGGAAGACGGGGTGGATCACTGCCCCTTCAGGTAGTTGCAAACGATACGCCACTGCCCCGACTCTTTCTATCACTCGATAGGGTCCAAAGTACTTCGAGGATAATTTTTGAGGAGTGGGATTGCAGAGAGTAGTTTGCTTGTATGGTTGGATTTTTAACAAAACCAGATCGCCAACCTCAAATTCCCTCTCTGTACGCTTCCTATCTACAAAGTGTTTCATGCGATTTTTGAGCCAGAGTGATGTTGTCCTTAAGAAGCTTCAGAATGTGGTCCCTGGTCATGAGCTCCTCCTCCAATGCTAGCATGCTTGTCGTGCCTCTGACATAGTGATGTAGGGAAGGTGGGGTCTTCCGTATATGCCTTCGAATGGTGTTAACCCTGTGGAGACGTGCTAATTGTATTAAACCAAAATTCTGCCAACAACAACCGTTTCACCCAATCTGTGGGTTTTTGGCCACAAAAGCAGCATAGATACAATTCTAATGCCTTATTAACAATCTCCGTTTGGCCATCACTCCGAGGGTGATATGCAGTTGAGTGATTTAGTTTGCAATTTTAAGTTTTGAAGAACTCCTTCCAAAACCTGCTAACGAAAATAGGGTCTCTGTCGCTCACTATACTCCTCGGCATTCTGTGTAATTTATAGATGTTTTCGATGAATACTTGTGCTATTGACTGTGCAGTGTATGGGTGGGAGACTCCTATGAAGTGAGAATATTTGGTTAGACGATCTACGACCACCATTATAACACTTTTTCCATTGATTTTGGGCAAACCTTCTATAAAATCCATCGAAATATATTCCCAAACACGATCAGGGATGGGGAGAGGGTGTAGCACGCCTGCAGGGTGTATAGTTTTAGTTTTAATCTTTTGAAAGTTAAATACTCTTTGATCCATTGCTTAATATCCCTGTTCATCCATTCCTAACAAAAATCTCTCGTTATTCTTTGTAGAGTTTTGTGAAACCCAGAGTGGCCTCCCAAATTGGATGCGTGGAGGTCAAAGAAGATCAAATTCCTCACATTGGTAGTTAGACTCACTAGAATTCTTCCCTTGTAGTAGCAAATTCCATTTCAATTCCTATAGAACTCCTGTTTTAATTGCCCATTCTGCAGTCTTTCTTATAGCTTAGCGAAGTAGGGGTCCTCCTGGACCATGAGCTTGATCCCATTTAGCCATTCTAGTACAATGTAGGTGATTTCACAGCATGTGTCACCCTCTCCTAACCTCCTCGACAACCCATCAGCTGCTGGGTTATCTACTCCCCGTTTGTACTCTACAGTGAAGGTGTATTCCAACAGCTTCCAAAGCCATTTCTTCAAGATTGCAGTATGGATTCTTTGATCAAAAATATATTTGATGCTCTTTTGATCAGTTCGAATGATGAATGTGCTTCCCAAGAGGTATTGCCTCCACTGTTTAACAGCTTGCAGGATTACAAAGACTTATTTCTCGTATGTGGAAAGTACTAGCAGCTTCCCCTTCAATCCTTTACTCATAAACGCCATAGGATGTGACTCTTGCATAAGCACAGCTCCAATACCATTTTGTGATGCATCGGTTTCCACTACAAAAGGCTTGGCAAAGTCAGGAGCCTTCAATACAGGGGTTGTGATCATCACCTTCTTAAGAGCTTGGAAAGCTGTAGAGGCTGTAGAGGTCCATAGGAATGCGTTCTTCTACTAGAGTTGAGTAAGTGGTGCAGCGATCCCCCCATAATTCTTCACAAATATTCGGTAGTACCCAGTTAACCCTAGGAATCCTCTGGTCTCTTTAACTGTCTGTGGTTCTGGCCACTCTTCTACAGCTTTAATTTTATTGGAGTCGACTGAGATCCCTTCTACGCTTATGATGTGTCCCAAGAACCCAACTGAACCTTGGCCAAAGGTACACTTACGAGCTTTAGCCACTAGTTGATGCTGCCACAGGACAGTTAAGGCTGTCTTCACATGAAGAAGGTGATTTTCCAAAGTAGAGCTATAGACTAAGATGTCGTCAAAGATGACCAGTATAAATTTGCGAAGGTACTCTTTGAAAATATCATTCATCAAGCATTGAAAGGTTGCGGGAGCATTTGTGAGTCCAAATGGCATCACCACAAATTCGAAATGGCCATGGTGTGTGCGGAAGGTAGTCTTGGGGATATTGGAGTCATTAACTCTTATATGATGAGGGTCCAGATAGTTGTGCGTGGAGCCAATGTCGATGGGGATGTTAACTGCTTTGCCATTGATCTTCCCTTTAACCTTCATCGTTTGTGGGTAAACTTGGTTCCTTATGAGTGCATGAAAGGAGATTTCAGGGTGCAAGGGAATCTGTACTAATGTTTGCAGGGTTGTTTGTGGAGTTTCCTCAGCTTGAACAGCCTAAAAAACAGCCTCCTCCCTCTCTTCCCCCTCCTGCAAACCTTCTAGGAACTGGAACTTTTGTGTCTTGCATACTTGTCCTGGGGTATATCTATCGTCATAGTTGAAGCATAGCCCCTTGGCTCTCCTTTCCCTCATCTCTGGAATACTCAGGCATTTGGGTATAAAGTTTGATGTTACAGTTGAGGTAGGGTGGTAGTTACTAGTAGAGGATTGGGAGTTGGAGGTTGCAGTTGAAGTAGAATGGGGTTGATTGGTAGTGATCGGGGTGTTTGTAAGTCTTGCAGGAGCTACAGTAACTTTTGGCACTTGATAGTTTCTAAAATTTCTTCTCAAACAAGTGAGTTTCTCTTCATATCCTCATGCTAACAAAATCGCTTCGTTCACATTCTTGGGTCGCTGCGACTTCACATCCATCGTATCTCATCCCGTAACCCGCTGATAAAAATACTCAAGTAGTGACGAGGTCCCTTTTTTGCTGCAGCTTGGACAGTATACCATTAGTCTTGAAACTCAGTCGGACCGAATCTCGTTAGCAATTCTTCAAGAAACCCCGCCTATGTCACCATCTGGATCCTGGGTTTAACGTGTCTTCGGAACCACTGTGCCGCTGTTCCCCTCAAGTTCGGGGCTGCATATTTCAGCTTCTGATTATCTGGAATTTCATAGAACTCTAGAAATTGTTCGACACCACAGATCCATTCTGTAGGTTCCCCCTCATGAAACACTAGAAATTTTACCATGAAGGGGGTTCTAAACACATTCCCTGCATCACTCTGATTAGAAAAATGCATTGGGTTGAGGTTTGAGATCGTTACCTCTCTATGCAGGGGTGGAGGATTTGGGGTTGGAAGTAGGGGAGGGTCTGAAGAGCGAGGCTGGGATTGCTGCAATAACATCATCATTGGTTCCATCTTGGACTCTATCAATGAAAATCTCTCCCTGATGCTGGTCGCGATGACCTCTACTCTTTCGGTGTTGTACCCAGTTGGAGTTGCGTCTCTGTCAGTTGGCTCCGCAGGTTTGCCACTTCCCCCTCCACTGTCGTGCTCCCTTCGATGCGCCCATCGTCGTCGAAGTTATCCCGCTCTGATACCACATTATCAGGAGTTGGATTGCGGTTACTCCGTGAGCGAGCCATAGTAATGAACTCAGGGAATCTATTGAGAGAGAGAGAGAGAGATTTGGATAGGAAATATCCAGATTTTTATTGATTCTCAGAAGATTACAGCTTAGGATTTTATAGGGGAGACGATGAGCGGTTACGCTACAGGACAGATTTACAATAACACGTGCTTAGTGCACTAAAATGTCTCCCGCCATCTTCCTGCCCTAGACCCATTCAAATAATGTGCGCATTGCATATAAAAAAAATACAGACTCAAACAACTACAGACTCAGAACAGAAAAAACAAAGAGAAAAGTAAAGTTGCGGCAATGGAGCTCTAACGCCATTGAACCCAAGGTGATGACTGATGATGGTTGCTCTTGCACACAACGCCAGCGAAGTCTACTGTTCCACCGCTGACCCTGACACATTATTAACGGAAACACTTAATTACCAGATTATTGATACTGAACTGTTGTCTCATGTTTGCTAAATGATTTAGGGGGATGTTTGTTCTATTGATATTGAACTGTTCATGAGTTTTGCAAAATGATTTTAGGGTGTTTCCACTCTGTTCGTTATGTACTAAGAGCTTTTGTTATCACTATTATACTTTTTCTTTTTTAGTAAACTAGTAAAATGCACAAGTGCAAATGCGCGATGCAAAATAGACTTGAAATTCATTGAAAAAAAGATGCACTGGGACATGCAAGTAAAAAAAATAAAAAATCAAATATGAATAAATAACATTAAAGTATATTGATGTAAAATAATGAAAAGTAATAATTTTATTGTCACTCCTTAAAATTGGTAATCGGATTTTAAGGAGTTAAAAAAATCAGTTTTTTAAATTATTTTATTGTTTATTGTTTGTTAGTAACAAAAACAACAAGAATTCGCATGCTGAAATAATATATTGCTGTTTATTTGTTTGTTTGCCAGAAAAATTAACAGAAGAAAAATTGGAGAGAGAAAGAGAGATAAATTTTTGCAAGCCAATTCACCACATTTTATGGTGAATTGGTTTCCGGCATTTTTTATGAGTTGTCACAAATTTAACAAACTAATGTGAAATTATGATCACCTATTAAGTGGATACCCATCTATTAAGGCAACGGCCCAAGTGGACCAACCACACTCTAATCATAACTTTTCCCTATATATATGTTATGAATAAAGAGTCATATGACTTGGATTTAGGCTACATCTCTCTGTCTCTCTACTTTTGTAACACGTTATCAGCACGATGCCTCGAAGAAAGATATATAAGCCTCTTCTCTTTTATCTCTCATTAGAGAATTATCTTAATCTTTCAATAAAAATCACATCTTTGTAATCTATGGTTTATTATTATACCAAGATTTGATCTTTCTACCAGGTTTGATTAAGAAAATGTTTGGACCGAAATCTAGTGCATGATTTGTTTATTTTGATTGTGAATATTATGATGGTTTAACCTACTGCCACAACAGAAAAGAAATAAATATTTTGCTTTCACGTGTTTTAGTCACTGTAATATTTTGCTTTCATGTTTTCTGTTGCAAACTCGTGTAGTTATGAATGTGTCTATTGCAATCTAAACTTCTGTCACTCGTTAGCATTACTATGCGTCATATTGTGTGTTCCAAAAGTCGCACCATTTATTTTGTTACGATTCTGCAATGACGATTCTCAATAATTCAATGCTTATTTCCGATCCAACTCTGTTATTTATTATTGTCTGTGGCCTGTATAACCTGCTAAGAAAAATATTCAGATGTTTATCATATTGACAAGTTATTCAATAAATTGAATTTCATATTTGAACAAAAAGGACGTAGAGAATGCACCTTTATAGGTGAAGAAATAGTAGGTTGGGCTAAATTCACTGTTTTATCCCTGAAAATGAATGATTTATCTCAGAGACATTTTGGGCAAAATTCACCATGGGTTACAATTCCTTGAGAATTCTATTACTACGTGTAATACTAACACACATAAACTGTTGTCATCCTTCAGCAGATTGACGACTAATAAGTAAATTTGCTCACTGAATTCATATATGAAGTATAGTCGACTTATCACTTTTATTTCGATGAAATTGCTGTCGTACATACTTCATTCTCTAAGTAGCATTTCATTCGACCGATAATTTAAGGTTCAATGTTGATTTTGAGTACTGATAAGTGTTAGCGTGTGAAATACTGAGCTGTTAAGGCTATTTGCATGTCTACCAGAACATAGTAGTCTTTTGTCTAGATATTTGGTGTCAGTTGTTCATTAAATCTCCTCTATTTTATTTGTAGTTTTAAGTAACTATGAGAGTCATGCAAATAGTGGTAGTTCGTTTATAATAAATCTATGAGATTTGTTCATGATCTGTTTCATTTACTATGGATCCTTTGTGAGCATCTAGTAATGAAATTTCTGTTATGTGCAGTCAATTCTGAAATTTGATATTGGTGATATATAGTGGAATACAAGGTTGTATTAGTGATATAATATAGTAGCCGATGGCTTCAATATATATATTTGTCATTATGAAATTAAGTTATTTGATATTGATTTGTCCATTCATCATGTTTTTAGAACAGTATGAGCCTACACAAATTTTCCTTCCAAAAGGTTACTAAAACAATGATATTGATGTTTTAATTTGTAGCAAACAATAAAGGAGATTAACAGGGTTCAACAATTTTTTGTTAACTGATTCTGTCCATAATTTCCAGGGCCGGCCCCACCCTTGAGGCGGCTGAGGTGGCCGCCTCGGGCCCCCGGCGTTTTTGCGATTTTAGGGCCCCCAGATTTATAATTTCCTTGTAAATATAGACACAGTATTTTGCACGTAAAAAATATTGTTATTAGGGGCCCAAAAAATAATTATTTGAGCCTTTAAAAAATTTTAAAAATTATTTGGGTTTAGGCTTGAAGACTTGAATAAAGTTTGAGACTTTAAATTTGGGTGATTTAAAATAAATTTATATATTTTGCATATTTTGCTTTCCACAGTGTGCAAATTTTTTATATACATGTTTTTTTTAAGTGTATGGGGGGCCCATTTCGAGAGTTAGCCTTGGGCCCCGGGAACTCAGGGCCAGCTCTGATAATTTCCTTGTGTGACTGACTGAGTGTCATCATATTGGTTGTTTAATTTTCAAGAATAATAAAGAAGCATAAATATTTGAAGTTTCTTTTTTATATACCCCCCCCCCCCCCCCCCCCCCCCCCCCCCCCCCCCCCCCCCCCCCCCCCCCCCCCCCGTTTCATTAAAAAATTTAACAAAACAAAGAACAAGAAATAAGGCTTATAAAGTTCAGATCCCAACATGCTGCGTTTTGGAATTCATACACCCCAACCAACAAACAAAAATACAATGAAATCTAGTCCTACTTATCGGCTACCCCCGCCAGAACAACATTTTCGTGCCAATTAGGGCTCACTCTCTTACTCAGTTCCTCGCTTGTACGCCGTTTATTCTCTCCAACTATTGTACGCTCTCCCTCGTCGCCCCCAGCAGTGACCCATACGACAAGCGTATGCACCATATTAGAGACCCTGCAGACACTCCACCAATCTGACAACTCCATGTCAAGATTGGGTCCTCGTTCTCATCCCCTTGCTTCACCCTCGATGACTCACCGCAACCTCGTAACAAGGGTAGGCGTCGCACTTGAACCCTGCGAGCCCTCTGACATGAAAGAACCAAAGGCACCCCTCACTTTAACCAACCAAGGCCAAAGTAGAACCCAAACTATAAAATTGCCCGACAATCTCGCCTACACCAACTAGGATACATTTTGTTGCTACTTGTAAGTCGGTTGTAATTTGGATATTAGGGATAAATTTGGATCTTAGGGACTCCACCGCGTCAACTCAAATTTCAAAACTCAATTTGAAATTCAAATCTCCCCCCTACCGTAGCACTCCCAAATTAGAAATCCCCCTCCCCCCACTCTCTCCCCGACCTCCCCCACATGCCTCCACGACAGCCCCGACTACCCCTGTAACTCCTGTTTCCATTAATACGTATTTTTCAAGTATTTTTCTGTATTTTAAATTCTTAGTATCTTATAATTATCCTTCTTAATTGATTACATTATTCAAACTATTTTATGAAACCCAATTGTTTATTATAAGCCCAATTTCGTATTTTGATTTTATTATTTATTAATCTGAACCCAATTATTATTATAAGCCCAATACCGTAGTTGATTTATTTAAATGTTTTGAAGCCAGCCAATATTACTATATTATTTTATTTTACCATGAGCCCATCTATTAAAGCTCATTCTGACTATTGGATCTCCTTGACCCATTATTCAAATCCAAACCCAGTACCCATATACTTGTACAGACTAATCATACACACCTACCCGTATACAATATCTTAACTTCCCCCCACTCTTCAATTCCCGTACTCCAACTCCCTACCACCACGTAACTCCCCCCACTCTCTCTCCCCGTTACTCTCTATCGCTCCCCTCTGTTTAAACAGAGCACTCTCCCCACTCTGTCTCCTCCCATCCCTCTCTCCTCTGTTTACCCAACCGAACAGAAAACCCCCAACTCAACCCATCTTCCTCGCCTTCGACCACATCCTCGTCATCTCCTTTCCGCCATTGCTGAACTCGACGTCTTCAACCCCGAGCACTCTCGCCCTCCTCGTCGAGCGCTCCTTCCGCAGCGCACGTTCCTCCTCCTCGTCATCTAGAGCTCACGCATCCCCTCGCCTCGCCTCCTTCTCTCTGGCGCCATCAGTGCCGTTCTGCCATTCCGCCATTGCCGTAGATTTGCCTCGCAGCACCATCATCCTCCTCCTCCTTCCGCCATTGTTGAGACCCTCGAAGTTCCACCCCGTCACTCAACCGCTGCACCATCGAAGACCTCATCAGACCGCCTCCGCAACCGCTCGTCTTCCCCACCGAAGAACTCCGTCGAAGCCCCGTTCACCCCGTCGCTGCTCCTTCTCATCCACCTCGAGCGCTTCCCACTCACACAACACTGCCTTTCCCCTTACCTCCTGCCGTCCCTCCCTACCGTCACTGCCTTGCCTCCAGCGTCGTGACCTCTAGTAGTGCCACACTGCCAGTCGCCGTTCCCATTCTCCAGTGCTCTCTCTGTGTGTGTGTGTGTGTGTGTGTGTGTGTGTGTCGTAATTTGGGAAGAAGGAGAAGAATCACAGAGTGCTCTTGGGTGTTTGCTGTTGTGGGATTTGGGGATTGAATTAGATTGTTTCTGTTTAGGTGTTGTTGGTGTTTGGTGTTTGTGAAGAGGTTTGGGTTGTGTGTTTACTGTTGTGGAGAAGTGGAGTTTGGTGTTGCTGTTGTGTGTTGTTGGAGTGTTGTTGTGCCTTGGTTTTGCATGTATCTTGCACGTACTTCGCTGTCTGGAATTCTGATCCGTTATTCTTGTATTTGGTATCTTCGTCATCGGTTAACAGGCAAGTATCTTCTTATACAACTCGTTTGTTCTCATACAAGCTTTCTTTGCAAAATACCGCAAGTATATTCTTTGACTCTAATTTGTATTCATAGGTCGAATTGAAATTTGTTACTATACATAATCCGTTGATCCCGTATTCGTACATGATCACGAATACTTTGTTGCCATATGCATTGCATGAATATGATTGATACACACATATATACGCTAAGAATTATACAAGATGTTGTGCATGAATTGCTTGTCTTGTTACTAGTTTGAATGTTGTTATGATATCTTTTTATTCTTGATTAAGTTTTGCATATGTCATTAATCACATCATAGGTACAACATGTTTTATAAACCCTGAAATATGTTTTCCTGTATTGTATAAGTCTTGATACTCGATCCTGTCATATTACCCGTTCTTGTTGTTGCATGTAGATATTTACCGATCTAGTTATTGTTCATGTTTGATTAAAATAAAAATAACAAGCCGGGGTATAAGGATAAAGATTTAGTAGTGGACAATATAGAAGAGCGAACTCGGATAGGAGCTCGTAGTTTTTCGATGCAAGTTACGAGTTACAAGTTGCAAGTTTGCAAAATTACAGGTTTACATGTTCACGTTACAAGTTCACACTCTACATATTCCATATTGCACGTATCTCGATACAAGATACAATTGACATGTTTTTCCGAGTACGTGACCTATAGAATTCACTACTAGTCTAAACGTTCACTTGATTGCGTGTATCAAACATGTGGTATGGGATGCATGATTGCTGCACTAGTTAGGTTAATAAAAGATATGAGATTAACACGTGCACTTGCATGATCCAACTACATGTTACATATTCCTGTTGACTTGCTTACTTGTTTACATGTTACATGCTCATGTTGACTTGTTTACTTGCATACTTGTTTACATGCATGCCGCTTGTTTCATGATGTCTTGTTCATGATCCTGTCTGTATTTTTCCTGTTACATTATTCTTGACTCCATGATATTTTTCCTACTTCTTGTTTCGTTTTATACTTGTCCCGTTAGCTTGTACTACTTGCGGCCCGTGACTTACATTAACGGGCAACTTCTTATTTCTTCTTTTTGTAATAATGTACTTGCAGGCCCGGATGGAGAGTTACCAGAGGGTGTTGCTGATCAAGTGTTTTAGTCTTGTTAATTGTCATGTTATCTTTAGTTCATGTTTATTCATGTACTCTTTATTGTATTCCGGGCATGTTTGACCCGTAACTACTTTGTATTTTTCAGTTGTTGGTTATGTCATGTACTATATCATGTACTTTTGTTATCCTATTGTGATTTTACATGCCTGTGTGGTTTTGTTATTATCTTGTTGTTGAGTTACCTGTACAGCTTATGAATGGTGTATTCGCATCATTTGCTGAGCCTCAGTCATGGACTCGTATTCTCGTATTTTGGGAAGCGGAGCGTGACAACCCCGTAGTCCACCGCTCGCCGCTCCACGCCGGCGCTCGGCAGAACTCCTGCCACTAGCTCGATGCCACTAGTCTGAGCACCACTAGGATCTGCATCGCCATCCCCGATGATGCCAACCCTAGTCAGCTTATCCCACAACCACAGTCACGAATGACGGAATATATCCCGTGTGGCGCCTTCGGCCCTGCCAAAGATGCGGCGTTCTCGACCAACCGACCATCTGACCATAACGGCGTACTCGACCATCGCTGCCGACCATCCGATGATCGCGGCGTTCTCGACCATAGCATCCGACCATCCGATCATCACGGCGTTCTCGACCATCCTTGCGATCTGCGTCGCCATCCGACCATCGCCGTTGATGAAACCTTAGCTCAGATCTAGGGAAGAAAAGTAAGGATTTGGAAAAAAATGTGAGGGAAAGAGAAGCTGAGATTTAGGGGAGAGGGGTTGAGAGGAAGCAGGGAGAGGGGGGGGGGGGGGGGGGGGGGGGGGGGGGGGGGGCGGGGCGGGGACGACGATGGAGCCCTAGCCGCCGGCCGGCCCCTAAGCTCAGATCTAGGGTGTGGGTTTTTGGTTTTTGGGTTTTTAAGGGGAGAGCTTCTCTCTCTTAGATTTTCAGAGAGAGAAACTCCTTTTTACCTTTTTTATAAATATTTGAAGTTAACCTTGCCATTTGATCATTTCTGTCCATAGGGGACCTGGTGTTACTATTTTGATACTGTCATTGATGATAACTCTGTACACCCTGTCGTTATATATGTCTAGACACACATAATTATTTCTCATATCGTCATTTCTTATTGACCTTCCAGTTTAATGAAGTGCTATATATACTGTCTGTATTTTCGCAATGCAATCCACTTGTTCGGATGATAACACATCTATATAATAAAACACAAAGAAAGATATCAAGTGGCTCTCATTCAATTCTCCTAAAATCAAAGGTCCAGATTTAACCTCACAAAACACATCCCCCCCCCCCCCCCCCCCCCCCCCCCCCCCCCCCCCCCCCAAAACAAAAGTTCCTCCTCAAAACTCAAATTCAAATCTCCCAAAATAACTCATTTACTTATTTAATTCTCTCTCTCTCTCTCTCTCTCTCTCTCTCTCTCTCTCTCTCTCTCTCTCTCTCTCTCTCTCTCTCTCTCTATATATATATATATATATAAATCAACAATTATATAGCTCAAGTTTGAATAGTATGACAATAATTAGTTGTAAATAATTCCATATTTTCATTAGTATATATTGAAAAATAATTAGTATATATATATATATACTAATTATTCTATATATATACTAATTATTTTTCAATATATACTAATGAAAATATGGAATTATTTACAACTAACTATTGTCATACTATTCAAACTTGAGCTATATAATTGTTGATTTACTATTTACAAGGCTTTTCATATGCTGTATCGTTCTGAAGATGTGCCGTAAACACGTGCCCACGGGCAAATCTAGTTCTATTATAGTTTACAACAGATTGTTAACTTATCTGATTTTGTTTGGTCCAATGCCTTTGAACAAATCATTTCAATTTATTCATTTGAAAATTGTATACATGTATGTTGTGTTTAGAAGTGTGTGTTAGGAAGTGCATGCATTTGAAAGGAAAAATGGATGCACCTTTGTTGTTGTGGAGTCTTCGATTGAGCAAATAATGAACTATTGTTAAGGAAAGTTATGCATACGCACACAGATATACATTCTAATGTAGTTATACACAGAGAAAAACCCACACACAAGAAATACATGCTGGCGTTTCTGGTGAAGGTCAATAGATATACGCATCCATTTCTTTTGAGTTAAAATTTGTTAATCTAGGCTCCCCTACTGCGCCTTCACATTTAGTCTCGCTCAACCATCTTGGCTCGATTTTCATCCCTATTTTTGACTCTTTTTCTGACTCAGATTTAGCTGCTAATGCTCAAGCCCTAGGATTCCTTCTTGATCCCTTAGACTCGCCTCGCATCCGCTCTATTAGGTGTCAGGAATCTTCCAGAGTTTATGAGCACCGCCGTTCCAAATGATTAGTGCCTCTTGGAATATACGTGGATTGAATAGCCCTGTTAAACAGAGGGCTATCTTCGACTTCATTAATTCCTCTCATTGTGACTTGATCTCCATTCAGGAGTCTAAATTGGACTCCCTTCCTCCGGTGATCGCTCGATCCTTAGGTGGATCCATTATCACCAAATGGATCTCCTTGGATGCGAACGGATCTAGAGGAGGTATTATCTTTGGTTTCAAGGAGGCCCTATTTTCCCTAGTTTCGGTGCATCGACTGAACTTCTTTTTAATAGTTCAGCTCCACTGGAATCATCATAATTGCCCTCTCACCGTTATCTCTGTTTACGGTCCTTCTACGTCTGACAGGCGTCTATTATTTTGGAATGAATTCCTTTCCTTACAACAATTCTCCGCTCAACTCTGTATTTTCTGTGGGGATTTCAATGTTACTCGGTTTACTTCTGAAAGATCGAATTCAGTTTCCTCCTCATCTCAATCTACCTCTTTTAATGATTGCATTCGCGATCTTCATTTATCTGATTTGCCGATTTCTGGTAGATCTTTTACCTGGTCCAATCTTCGCGAGAATCCTTCTTTTGCTAAGCTTGATCGCTTTCTGGTTTCGCAGCTTTGGATCACTCGTTTTCACCAATCTTTCGTCCAAGCGTTTCCTAACCCTTCTTCTGATCATGTTCCTTTAGTGCTTTATTCCGACTTTAACTTTCACCACCAGCATAAATTTCGATTTGAAAAATTCTGGCTTCAAGACCAACTTTTTATTAACCTCGTCTCAGAATGTCTTGCGTCAGTCACCGGCTCCTCCGGACTGGGAAATATTTTACTTAAGATGCATGCCATTAAGTTTGGATGCAAAATTTGGCGTTACGAGAGGAATCGTAACACGAACTTTCTCAAGGCCTTTCTATTGCAAACCATTGATTCCATTGATAAGATGGAAGAAATGGGGTCCTTATCGGAAGCTTACCGTTCGGAACGTCGTTCTTGCAAGCAAGAATACGCAGATTTGCTCCACCTAGACCACGTTAAATGGGCTCAACGAGCTCGGATTAAGTGGTTGAAGGAGGGGGACGCCAACACTGCTTTCTTCCATAATTTTGCGTCGCATAGACAACGCTCTAATCACATCTCCTCCATCTCTTCCCGTAACAGGGATCTTTCTTCCGATGATTCCATTCATCAGGAATTCCTTGCTTTTTATAAAAACCTGATAGGAACTCAGAAACACCGTTCGATCGAGCTGGATTGGGATCACCTTTATGGTGCCCAGAATCACGACCTTTCGTCGTTAGAGGCTCCTTTCTCATTGGAGGAGATTAAATCTGCCGTTTTCGCTTTAAAAAGTGATTCAGCGCCTGGGCCCGATGGCTTTCCCGCTTTCTTCTTCCAAAAATTTTGGGATCTTCTGAAGTCAGACCTTCTTAAGATGTTTCAAGATTTGCACCAAGGTAATTTCTCTTTTGATCGCATTAATTACGCGCACATTGTGCTTATCCCCAAAGTTGCTGGGGCTCACCTTGTCTCACAATTTAGACCGATTAGCCTGATTAACACGTCCTTCAAAATTATTATGAAAGTCTTGTCTTCCAGACTTAGTGCCATCATCCCTCCCTTAATAGACTCAGCCCAATCTGGGTTTATTAAAGATCGATTCATTCTTGACAGTGTGGCTTCAGCTCAGGAAATCATTTCCCACTGTCATCGTACTAAGTCGGAAGGCATCCTTCTAAAGCTTGATTTCCAAAAAGCTTACGATAATGTTAATTGGAATTTCCTCTTGGACCTTCTTGTTTTTCGCGGGTTTGGACCCAAATGGGTTGCTTGGATTAAATCTAGCCTGTTCTCAGGCACCTCCTCTCTTTTCATCAATGGGTCGGAAGGCCACAAGTTCAAAATCAGGTGTGGACTCCGCCAAGGAGACCCTCTCTCTTCTCTGCTCTTCTCTCTCGTTGCTGATGTCTTTAGCAAGCTTCTGCGAAACGCTTGGAATCTGAATATGGTCGAGGGACTTGGCAGCTCCCCCACTTTCGAGGGAGTGCTCAATCTCCAATATGCTGACGACACTATCATATTCACCAAACCAAATTTCCACTCCCTCCGTAACCTCAAGCTGCTTCTTTACTGTTTTGAGTTGGCTTCCGGCTTATCGATTAATTTTCAAAAGTCCTCTGTTCTTTGGTTGGGGGGTACTTCCAACCGTCAGACGGAAATATCCAACTTTTTTAACTGTCCCATTGCTTCCTTTCCGATCTCCTACCTTGGTATCCCTCTTCGTTGGGGCAAACTGCATAGATCAGACTGGTTTCCTCTGATTGATAAAGTTGAAGCCAGGCTCAATGTCTGGACCAGTAAGCTTTTATCCAGAGGCGGTAGACTTACCCTCATTAATTCAGTTATTTCTGCTATGCCTCTTTACCTCATGTCTTTCTATTTTTTACCTGCTTGGGTCATCAAAAGAATCGACCAGATCAGAAGTAATTTTTTCTGGAATGGCTCTTCTTCCTTCAAACCTGGCTCCCACCTCTGCCAATGGAAGCTGGTCTGCACTTCTAAGGAGGAAGGGGGTCTTGGGGTCATTGACATTCGTAATCATAACTTAGCTCTTCTAGGGAAATGGTTATGGAAGTTGCACAATTCTGACCATTTACCATGGGTCAAATTCATTAGAGGCGTTCGCTCGGGTTCTTCCAAATGGTGGGAATTTCCTGAAGCGACCCATCTCCGTGCCTCCCCCTTTTGGAAAGGCATTTGGAAAGCCTCGGCTGCTTTTCAGTGTGGTATAGTCCGCATCTGCAAAGATGGTTCCAGGGCTAAGTTGTGGACTGATCTTTGGATCGGCAACACCACACTTGCCTCGGCTTTCCCTTCCCTTTTCCGCCTTGCGGTCCTTCCTCATGCCTCGATAGCAGACTCGTTCATCTTGATTGACAATAATCGTTATTGGTTAATTCCCTTCACTTGCGATCTCCCGCCAGCTTTGTCGGAGGTATATGATAGCCTTATTCTTTTTGTTAACAGCTATGATTGGCGTCTGTCCGAGGGCATTGGCTGGCGGTGGACACCCGCAGGGGTATTCTCGGTGAACTCCTTTTATAAATTCCTTAACTCGAGAGGGATCAAATCCCCTTCCGCCAATCACATCTGGGACTCGCCGGTTCCTTTAAAGGTTAAGATCACCTCTTGGCTAGCGTTTAATAATAAGCTTCTGACTGTCGAGGTTTTGAAAAAACGCAACCTGGCCTGGGGTCAGCCTTGTATCTTATGCAACCAGCACGAGGAAAACGCTAACCACCTCTTCCTTCAGTGTCCCACTATTATCCCCTTATGGAAGATCTGCTCTCTGGCTTGGGGGAATTCTAATATTCCCCTTCTCTTGGACTACGTTTGGTCAGCTAAGCTCTCGAGCCCTTCTTTTAGACTACCTTGGACTCTATCTGTTCATGCTATTATATGGATCATTTGGAAAGAAAGAAACAATAGGTTGTTCCGCAATCATAGTTCTCCTGTCCCGGTTTTAATTGATGAGTTTTTAATACTTTTTGATCAATGGTCATCGGTGTTAGATAACAAAGGATTAGCCTCTCGCTTTGCTTACTTATTAAAGAATGCTTACGATTGTCTTCGCAATCTTAATGCTATTTAATGCCTGGTTTTGCTATTGCTTCTGGTAATATATTATCTCCTCATCTCCCTTGTCTCATCTTGCAGGATAAAGCATCCCCTCCAGTTGCGACAACCAGCTCTATTCCCCAGTGAGCATAGTTCTCTATATAGCAGGACTTGTGCTTTTTTGTTGGCCTAGATCTGGCAGTTTTTGCTCTTTCTTTAACTTTTGATGGTTGGAATTTTGGTTCGTTCTGGGGTGCGGCGGTTAGCTGCGTGGCTGTCGTACTGATCCTTCTTCGCCCTCTCTTTAATCCTTTGTTATGTTTGCTTATGCTTTATTATTCGATGATCCTGGTTTACGATGGTGGTTTGTAGACTCTGGGTTCGTTATGTTGGTTTTAATCTATGCTTGCGTTTATCTGGTTGTTTGTTTAGCATGAGGTATGGCAGTCTGTGTTATTCGCTTGACTGGGCTTTGCTTTCTATTTTGGGATGAGGCGTTTCAAGTTTTATTGAGATCTCTCTTTCTGATTTGCCTCCTGTTTCCTGTATATTTTTCCCCTCACCCCTGGAATATATATTGCATGCTGTTTTTGTTTTTGAGCTTCATCCCTTTGCATGGTTCTAGTTGGCCTGTAGACTTTTTGGTCTCTGTTGTCCGCTCTGCTGCTATTTAGCCGGTGTGTCCTCCGTTGACGAGCAGGGGTGTGCTACTGCCTGCTTGGAGTGGAAGGCGTTCTCCGTCATTTTCGATTGAGAGCCCTCGGATGTTCAGTCTTCGCCCTATCAGTACCGGAGCATCATCGACCTTGCCTCTGCTCTGCTGATCTCGCTTTATTTGAGAGTTGTATACTATTACTGTATTTTGGTTACGATGTTCTGTTTCTTTCATTTTACGCCTTGTAAAATTGCTGTATTAACTGTCTCTATTTATATTATATTGCTGGCTGGGGTCGCAAGATCCTATCCGATTCATCAAAAAAAAAAAAATTTGTTAATCTATATCTATCTCTATATCTCTACTATTATAATGGGAGAAGGCCTTAGTGGTATTTGTCATTAATTTTTTTTTTTTCATTTTGTCATTTTGAAGCCAAATGACTCATTTTGGTAAATATTTTCAAAAGTGGTCCAGTTTGGTAAATAGTTTCGGCAGTGGATCAGTTTGGAAATTATTTCCCCTTTTTTTTGTCTTTTTCCTTCTTCCTCCGCGTGCACGTGCGAAAGCGGACCAGTTTGGTAAATATTTTTGACGGTGGATCAGTTTGGAAATTATTTTCCTATTTTTTTGGTCTTTTTCCTTCTTCCTCCACGTGCATCGCACGTGCATGATACTAGTCTCTACTACTATAATGGGAGAGCCCCTTAGTCAGTAACCCAAGTCAGTAACCCGACCCGTGCAATGCACGGGTTGGGTTACTTTGGTAAATATTTTCGAAAGTGGACCTGTTTGGTAAATATTTTCGAAAGTGGATCAGTTTAGAAATTATTTTCTTTTTCGTTATGGACTAATTTTGGTAAATATTTTAGAAAGTGGACCTGTTTTGTAAATATTTTCGAAAGTAGATCGGTTTGGAAATTATTTTCTTCTTACCCTTTTCATTATCCTTCAACTTTTTTCCACGTGCACGTGTGCACGTGCATGATACTAGTACTATTATAATGGGGGAAGGCCTTAGTGGTATTTGTCATCAATTTTTTTTTTTTTTGTCATTTTGTCATTTTGAAGCCAACACGTGCGCTGCACGTGTTGACAAAATGACTCACTTTGGTAAATATTTTCGGAAGTAGACTAGTTTGGTAAATATTTTCGAAAATGGATTAGTTTGGAAATTATTTTCTTTTTATCCTTTTCATTATCCTTTTTTTTCCCTTTTCATTCGTTTTTTTAAGGTCTTTTTCCTTCTTCCTCCACGTGCATCGCACGTGCATTTTTATTTTTTTTAATTCGATTTTTTTTTTGGGGTCTTTTTCCTTCTCCCTCCACGTGCATCGCACGTGCATGATACTAGTAACTATTATAATGGGAAAGATGGGGTTGGGAAACAAATAAACAATTTTTTATTTTTTTTTGTATGTGTGCAAACACGTGCAGCGCACGTGTTGGTAGTTTTTTTTGTCCTTTTCCTTCCTCCTCCACGTGCATCGCACGTGCATCATACTAGTAATTATATACCTCAGATTCACAGTTGTCCTCTCTCTTTTTCTATATACTTTGTGATGGGGATCTGCCCTTGGGTCTTGGGTTTTGGATTGGGGTTTTGTGTACCACCCACCACCGGGCCTAACTTCAGGATTTAATCATTTAATTTTTACCTTGATATTTTATATATTCATATTATGCTGTAAAATCCATGCAATTAATATTTTTGCAAATACTCTCACTAGAGTGAACATATATGACATCAATCATATTCATTATTCTATTAAGATCTTGTTATTCATAATTTTGCATTGTTCCATTAATTAATGGTATCACATAACAGTATATTTTGCCATAAAATCCAAAGTATTTACAAATTGCATGAGTGGAACACATGGAAAAACTAAATAGATACAGCTCATGTCTGATTGACAGTGCTATTACTCACAACATCCTTAAGAGTAAGATCTTTTTTCCCAATATTAATTCTAGATCGAACGTAGTATCCAAGATAGTTGGTCCTGCTCACATTATTGAAGGCTCCGATAGAGCACATTTAATTTTACTTGATGGAACTCATCTACATATTCAGTAAGTCTTATACTCTCAAAATTCCAGAAGAAACCTACTGAATTTTAAGGATATGAGGGCAAACGAGTATCATATTGAAACATTGAGCGAGGAAAATAAAGAATACCTTGTGTAACCTTTAGTATAGGAACCAGAAGTTCATTTTAGAGAAATTCTCCAGCTTATCATTAGGGATCTTCTTCACTCACATTAGGGTAGTTGAGTCACATAACACTATGAGCCAGCAGCTCACTATTAATCAAGGACAACAACAACCCCTTTCAAGTGATAGAGGACCAAGTGAAAAAAGTTTCAAGTGTGGGCGTGAAGGTCATTGAAGCCGCACCTGTCGTGCACCAAAGGAAGTGGTAGCCAAATATCAAAAAATCTAGAAGATTGAAGAAAATGTCATCCTTGACTTAGACAATGATGAACACCTTCATGAGGATCTTGAGGAACACTAAAACACAAACTTGACATCTGCAGATTTTTTTGGGATTAACAGTAGCTTAGTTTTATTTATTTAATGTTGCACTACTTAACAATGAGACTCTATGGCTTATGTTGGTATTTTTCAAGCTATTTTTTAGCACTTATGATTTGGCAACAATTTTTTTTTATGCATACATTTTATTTGCCCCTATTGATTACATATTGCAAGTTTAGACACTTTATGATATTACTTGATACTTCAATTAGAAAACATTTCTAGTCTATTGACCCAAATCATTCATTTCTCTGAATAAACTATCAAATCAATAAGTCTAGACAATGCAGTTGAATTTACCTCATAGATCTTTAATGATTTTTTATTATCTTTAGGAATAGAGGTTGACTAACATGCTATATCGATTGGAAAATATTCCCGCCGTTAGGGGGAGATAAAAAAGAAAGATAAATGCCTTGAAATACCCAAAGAACCAAATAAAACAACAAATGAAATAGCTCCACATCATGAATGTGGAAGACCTAAAGATTCTAAAGTTTTCAGCTCTCCTAAAGAGGAGATTGAATAACATAACACACCCTAATGCTCCTGGAGAAGTAACTTCTGAAGTAGCATCTTCTGTAGAGAGAGACCATGATGCTCCTGAACAAGTAGCTCCTGAAGTAGCATCTCCTGTTGTAACACCCCGAATTCCAAAATACAACTGAATTCGAGATTCCACAGGATCTTTACACTTCTTTCGTACAACTTTACAAGGAATTTAAAACTTTTTCACTTTACATCAGAGTTACAAATAAATCTTTACATTTTACAGCGGAAGCAAATTACAACATTTATGAAATGAAATTACAACAACATTTAAATAATCTCTAAGCATCAGTTCTTCTTTAATCTTTATCATGTCATTTATCCTGCATACAAAACTGTGGGTACGTCAGTTTATTCAACCGACGAATATTATACACGACCATCCTCTCTATGCCGGAAACAGTATAATTGATTTTCCATATTTAACAAACACAAACTTGTTCACATATCAAACTAAGGGGAATACCTTATTGATGTCGTGTTGTGATTGTGCACTTAGTCCTTAATGCAATTATTTATATTACATGACACTAATGTGCACTTGTTCGGATTCTATGTATCCCATACTACATAGGTCCTAGGGCAAGCCTCTTATTCGTTCTTCATCTTGTAGGGTTCAATCCCTCGTCATGACTTAATCTACTACTGTAACTACGGTAAGTATCATAGATGTCCTATGAGTACAAGCTCATGTACACAAAAACTGAAGGGAAATCCCACGTCATGTCACGGCGCATCGTGAAGACTATCTATGGACAATTCAGCCTCCTTCATGGCACACGATCCTCTCGCAGTCACCAAACACCCCACAAGCGTCGCCAAGATTCCGATAATTCCGGAGTAGTGCCCACGTCATGTCATGACGCATCGTGAAGACAAACTGTGAATCACACCCACATCGTAAACTCGAGGTCCTCATACTTGTGTTTTTCTCTCACTTTCATCACCTCTTCACTATGTACTAATTCTTAAATTGATGAAATCATGAACAAAATCAATCTCTTAGAGTTAGCCCTCTCACCAATACCGATCTTATTTCTTTCATTTCACATTGACCCAAACTTGATCTTTTCAATTTCAACAATCCTATCTCATCACTTTTCACTTGCCGGTGTGAGTTTTGCTACTCCTAATTTTCAATTTCACTTCAAAAATTCACATATCTGAGTTGTCAAACTCAAGAACATTTCTCTTTTTCAATCACATGATTTCCAATCTTTTCATGAGTCAATAATCACACATGGAGTTCAATTATACATCATGCATTTCATAACTAACATGTATTTCCACATTAAAATCACATCACAAAATATCTAGTCAAAGTGAATATTCACAAACTCACTATTCTTAATAAGAATAACTCATATAAAACTTCACATTTATACTTTCTTTCTTTCAATTTTCCTTTTCTAACACTTATCTCAATTTCTTCGTAAAAACACATTTTTATGAAATTATACGAGTGTAAAAACTATAGTTCCAATTTCACTTTTACTTTAAAAAATGCACTTTATTTCATTCTAATAACTCCCAATAAATTTTCATAAGTCACACATGATTTTAGAATAATAATAGTATTTTTTTCGAAATTTTTACACATCAAGAAAACCCAAAAATCATTTTTCTTAAAAAAATTTAACATTCTGGCCGCACCAGGAATCGAACTCACAATCCAAGAGAAAACAGCCGCACGCGTAAGCCATCTGGCCACTTGTGCTCAACGATATAAAGAGAAGACGGAGAGTTATATACTCTCTGTCCGAAAACTGATTTAATTTTAAAACGCACACATAAAAGAAAGGTGGCCACAAGTATCGAACTAGCAACCTCATAACACACCCACCCGCGCTACTATAGCGCCAAGGAGCTCACCGACCACTTGAGCTATAGGCTCAAGTTGTCATAACTACAACTCGCATTTTATTTAATTAAACTCTCTGTTCATTAGAACATTTCGATGTTCAAAAGCTCTTATTTTCGTTTTGCTTTCACTAAAATTTTCTGTAAATCTCCAGAATGTATATTCTAACATAATTTAACACTCCGGTATTAAAAAATAATTTTTTCAGTAATTAAACACGCATTTCTCATAAAATTGCATACTATCATTTTGACATTTCTCACACAACTTAGTATTAAAAATTTCGACATTAATTCCCGGTTTTTCTCTCTTTCATAAACCCAAAAGCATAGTGTAATCTATTCATTCTAAAAAATATCACGAAAGTCCATCTAAGCACACAAAACAACAATTTCATCTACTAGCATATTCTACTTAGTTTTGATATTAACAACAATTCTAATTCATATATTCCATAACTTCAAAACGATTCGCATACAACTTAAGATTCATGACAAGATAGCATGCAATCTATCAAGCAATCAATTTAGTCAACTAGCAAGTCCTTTTTCCAATTAAGTGTATTCTTATTAGTTTCTTTCATGCATTATCATTTCAATCACCCCTAACATGATATCTAGTTAGAAATATAGAAAACCAACCCACCTTATTTGGAGAGAAAGATTCACAACACCTCCTGAACGAAAGAGTCCTTATCGAGCTTGCCAAACGAGTGCTCCTCCTCCTCCTTGAAGTGCAACCCGAGCCTCCCCAATAGTGCAAACTGAGAGCTCCTAGTAGCCGGCCTCCTTGTATGCAAGCACACACAAAACCCTCTCTCTCAATCTTTTATTCTCACTCTCTACCAACAATCTACTACTAACAATTTTATTTTCTTACTATAGGTTTGGAGAAATAAAGAGTGCAAGAATAACTAGGCTAAAGGGGGGGGGGGGTATTTATACTAAATTTTGGGACAAATAAAGGGCTAGGATTAATCTAGGAGTTAAGGACCAAAGGCTAGGATTTAAGGGGAAGTTGTAGTAACCAACCATGATCCCAAAACTACCTCCCACAAACTCCACTTCTCTTTTTTTTCGCTCCCATTCAAAACCGGCCAAAATGAAGTGCACAATACACGTGTACGTGCAATGCATGTGCATTCAATAGTCCCCCATTTTAAAAGTTGTACATTTTATTCTTTATAAAAATAATCTAAAAAATTGTCTACATTACAAGTTGTATTTAAAAGAGAAAATAAACTCATGGGCCTTTATCTAATGGGCCAAATTAGTTTACAAAAACATAAATTAAATTGGGTTATAAAAGAAACTTATGTTTATTAAGGGAAAATGGGCTTTGATAAAAACAAATAGAGGAGACATATATATATATATATATATATATATATATATATATATATATACTCATTTGTCTATGTAATGAAAATAATTATAAGATTTTATACTGCAAAATTGTACGTGTACAATATGTACAAAAAAATAATAGTACAAAATAATAATTTTCATAAATGAAAATCAGGGTATTACACCTGTAGAGAGAGTTCATGACGGTCTGAAAGATGTCTTGAACCAAATATTCAATTTCTCCAAAACAAAGTATATCGCTCCAGTCAAGGATATGCCTTACATCCCAGAAGAGACTGAGAAAGAGAAACCAGTACCCAATAATAATGATAAATCTATATTTTACACATGCTCAAGAGAAACTTGAATCGAAAATAATTTGTCATGGATAACATTTTCTCATATGCACTAGCAAATGAGATTGAAAAGGGTGATAAAAATGAAGATAACACTGAATCATGAATAATCTTTGAATGTCGAAAGAGACAAGATTGGCTAAAATGAAAGGATGTGATTCAAGCGGAACTAGGTTCCCTAGCAAAACGTGGAGTGTTTGGTCTTATAGTATAAACCCCAAAAGGAATAAACCATGTAGGTTTTAAAACAGGTGTTTGTAAGAAATGAAAAGAATGAGATCCAAAGGTATAAAGTAAAATTGGTTTCTTAAGGATTCTCCCAAAGACCAGGAATAGATTATGAAGAAACATATTCTCCGGTCATGAACATCATTATATTCAGATAAGTCTACATGTTTCTGAAAAACTTGATATAAGACTTATGAATGTGATGACATCATACTTATATGGTAACCTAGACAGTAAGATATATATGAAAATCCCTGAAGGATTTAAACCAAATCTAGAAATACGCACTGTAATTAAAATGAGCCATATATAGACTAAAACAATCCGGAAGAATGTGGTACAATAGGCTCAGTGAATATCTGTCTAAGGAATGATATAAACTTGATCGGATCTCATGAAGAGATTGAAAAGGCTACTAGCTATCCTAAGGAACAATTTGAGTAAAAGACTTGTGTGAAACAAAATTTTATCTCGGCTTGCAGATCGAGCACAGTAAAACTGGAATTTTACTGCATCAAGTCAATATACTAAAATCTCCTGAAGAGATTCAATATGAGTGATTGTGATATACTCAGTTGACCTATGGTGGTAAGGTCACTAGAAGCTGACCAGGATCCATATCGGCCGAAAGAAGAAAATAAATATATTCTGGGTCTTGAAGTACCTTATTTGAGTGCAATATGCACTCCTTTTTAGCACAATGCACTAGATCTTGGTTTATATTATTTATGTGAATTTGCTAACCTTGTTGGATATATAGACGC
Organism: Hemerocallis citrina; assembly: GCA_017893485.1. Lineage (NCBI taxonomy): Eukaryota > Viridiplantae > Streptophyta > Magnoliopsida > Asparagales > Asphodelaceae > Hemerocallis > Hemerocallis citrina. Next base: position 434,358 of record JACEHZ010000596.1, on the reverse strand, counting down.
AGGTTATTTCTCTTATCCCCAAAGGCGAGATTACAAACATGATATGTTTTTCTTAACAGTGGTGCACATATCTCATGGAGATCAGCCAAATAAACAATTGCAGCAATATCGACCAATAATTATGAGATACTGCACTCCATGAAGCAAGTAGAGAATGTGTATGGTCAAGGTCTCTAGCTCAATATAACAAGGGTAGTTGCGAACTCCTATAAGTTACAAACAAGCCTACAATCATTTATGAGGATAATACAACATGTATAATCCCACTTTGCCCCAATCTGCGAAGAAGGTCTATGGGATTCGGTAGTGTGGCTCAAGAAAGCTGCCTCAAAAGAGATAGGATGAAGCACATCTCACAAAAATTTTTCTTCACCCACCAGCTTCAAGTCACAAAAGATGATTGATGTAAACAGATCCCAAAGTCCAGATTTCAAAAGTTAGTACATCAGATTGACATAACAAGATTTCAGCAGATAGGCATATAAATGCATAGGTTGATAAATTTTTTGGTTGTGATGTGACTAAATGTATTATTTTTGGGGAGTGATTTTTCATTCAAGTTGATTTAAGACTAAATGTAATAGTTTTTATGAGCATCCTGCAGATGCAAGCATCCTGAAGATGCAGATGGAGACACCCTGAAGAATGTCTTTGCACATTGTACTATTTTCTTTTGATAAGGTTTTTTCCCCATTGAGTTTTCCTTTGAAAGGTTTTTAATGAGGCAATGTAAGTCACACCAACTTAGTCCTGAAGAATCATATTCCTGAATAATTATATTCCTAAAGAATTAGTTGCACTCTTTTCTTTTGCTAAGGATTTTTCCCAAATGTGGGATTTTTTAAGAAAAATTTTTATTGAGGCAATATTTAAAAGTGGGCATCCAAGGGGTAGTGTTGTCAAATTATGATCACCTATTAGGTGGATGCACATCTATTTAGGCAACGACCCAACCCCACCTACTTAGGTGGCTGGCCAACCACACTCTAACCCTAACTTTCCCATATATATGTTATGAATAAAGAGCCATATGACTTGGATTTCGACTACATCTCGCTGTCTTTTTACTTTCGTAACACAAAATTCTATTTCTCTCAAATAAACAAAGTATTTTAAAATATAAAAAATAATGGAATTGAGAATACTAATGTGGCATGCTAGAAAAACTAAATCTGAGGTCTTTCTTATCAAACAAACGGTCCCTTAGGTAGAAGAATGTAAAACAATAACAAAACCTCTCTCTCCCAAGGGACAGATTGGTAAAGCTTCTCATATTTCTGCCGATTGGGTTGACTCCGACAGTCTACTTACTGGTGAAAAAAAGATCTCTTTGATCCTATCACCACCGCTTGTGCTTGTGTTTTTTATTCTGTGTTAAAGATGCCACAATATTCTCTTTTGGATTTCATGCTAATCTATTCACTATTTTACAACATTTTAGTTCGTACGGATTTAAATTTATAGCTGGTCAGTTATCACCCAACTCTTTATTGGATTTAACATGCTTAGGATGTGCTAATCACCATTATTTATCTTTTCATACTGAGATTTCTTCTTCGGCTTCTGTTGCTCTTGAATCTTCTAAGGTTTTGAACTACTCTGTTTGTTCCGAACAGATCCCCACCCTGGAGGATAATCCAGATATCTTAATTTCTTCTCCTCCTTTTTCTACATCTCCTTCATTTTCTCATTTGAAAACTAAGCGGAAGTAATCAAAGAAAAAATACAACTCTTCTCTCATTCGCACTACTGCTCGCATTTGGGCTAAGAAAGACTTTCATTTATCTTCCTCTTCCAAAGCTACTTTAGCTGCTCAAATTTGTAACCTCGAAATTCCTCCGATTCCAGCTAATTGTAACCCTAATGATGCCCTAGGATCAGTCTATCAAATTCAATTTGACTCTTTATCTAATTTGGAAATGATAGATCTGGCTTCTGGTATGGGCTTTGTTTTCGATAATGCACTCTGATATCTGCTAATCCATCTGTCACTCTGAATTTTCTAGAGCTAGTGTTAAATACTATCATCATGATTAATTAATCTTGGAATATTTGTGTGTTGGGTAGCTCCCACAAACAAGAAGCTATCTCTCATATGATCACCTCTATTCATTATGATATTTTTTCCATTCAGGAAACAAAACTCGATTCGATTCACCCTGCTATTACTCGTTCATTTGGGGGCAATAGGTTGATGTAATGGATTAACCTTGACTCTATTCAATCTTTTGGTGGTATCATGCTTGGTTTTAGATTATCTACTTTCCATTTAGTCTCTGTTCGTCATCTTAAATTCTTTCTTCTGGTTACTCTGCAGTGGCTTGAATTTAACCCTTAGTGTAGTATCTGTTTACCGTTGTCTTGAATTCTAGATCGAATTTCATTCCTTTTCTGGTTCTATTAATGGATTATGGATATTCTGTGGAGACTTTAACGTTATTAGATTTCAACATGAAAGATTTGATAACTGACTCTCAGTCTTTCAATGATTGTATTCGAGATCTTGATCTCATTGACCTACATATTAATGGTAGATCGTTCACGTGGTCCAACATGCGACTTCTCCCCTCTATGGCTAAATTGGACCGTTTCTTAGTTTCCTAAGAATGGATCCCCTGTTTCCATAAATCATTGTTCAAGCCTATCCTAATCCATGTTCTGATCACATCCGTATTGGGTTACATTCTAATTTTAACATCTCCAAAACTTACAAATTCCGTTTTGAGAAATTATGGTTGGAGGATCAGATTTTTGTCAATCTCATTATCAATTGCCTTTCCTTGATTGTTGGTTCTCAGAGTATGGGCCGGATTATTCTTAAACTTCATGCTGTTAAGCATGAGTGTAAAATTTGGCGTAAAGAGAGATTCAGAAACTCTCTCGTACTCAATTTTTTTACTCTCTACTATTCAATCTATTGACCCATTAGAATACCAGGGTCATATTTCGGGTAACGATCGCATGAAGAGGAATGATTGTAAGAATAAATTTAATTACATTCTTCATATTGATCATATAAAATGGGCTCAGTGTGCTAAACTCAAATGGCTCTAAGCCGGTGATTGCAACACTTCCTTTTTTCATTACTTTGCCTCCCACCGTCAAAGATGTGATCAGATTTCTTCCGTTTTACATAAGAATATAGAATTATACTCTAATGAAGAATTTCATTAGACATTTCGTTCCTTCTTCAAAAACCCTGTGTGCTCCTCTTTCTCTCCCCATATCCATCTCGACTGGGATTACCTTTATGGTGTGGAACATCATGATCTTTCCTCTATTGAAGCTCCCTTTTTCTTAGGTGAAATTAAATTGGCCATTTTCTCCATGCGCAGTGACTGTACTCCTGGTCCCGACGGTTTTCCTTCTTTCTTCTTCCAAAAATTTTGGGATCAACTTATAAACGATCTATTCCATATGTTCACCAATCTTTTCATGTGCATCTGTCCTTCGATAGGATTAACTATGCTCATATAGTTCTTATTCCAAAATTTATTGGCGCTAATAAGGTATCGGCTTTCAGACCGATTAGCCTTCTTATTGCACTTTTTAAAATCATCATGAAAGTGCTTGCTAACTGTGTCAGCACGGTTTTCACTCCTTTGATTGATCTTGCTCAATCAGGTTTTATAAAAGACAGATTCATTTTAGACAACTGTTGTGCGGAATACGAATGAACCACCAATCAAAGAGAGAAATAGCGAAAAACCAGAAAACAAACAAACACAAGGACACAAAGATTTACGTGGTTCGGCAAAACAAGTGCCTACATCCACAGGGCGGTTGGGGTTTCTTCTACTATAATCACCAATGGGCGAAAAACAAACCCTTACAAAGATGACGGCTGCAAAATTCGAATAGAGGTGTTACTCTTTACAAAACCCTAACGGGTGTATTTATAGGGAAACTACTGGGCTTTTCGAAATGGGCCTATTCTGGTTTACAAACCCGCCGACAGTCGACTGGTCTCCTATCAGTCGACTGGTAATTAGTTCTGGACAGTCGACTGAGACCCATATGCCAGTCGACTGGTGTACCCTGCTGCTGTAACCTTAGCCTTTGGAACTCCTCTCTGATCAGTCGACTGAAACCCATAGACCAGTCGACTGGTGTACTGAAACTTCCGATCGCTGCAGTTACGATGGATATAAACAAACTGAACCAGAATCGAGCCATTATCCTACAATCTCCACATTGGCGAGATCTTCCAAGTTGCCCAAGCAATCTCCAAAAAATACTCCAAAACAAATGCTTATCATCATATGCAACAAAAACAAACTCCACCTTAGTATGATATCACATACTAAGCAGACCAATAGCAAAGCACCATCCCAACCGCCCATGCCAAATCATCAAACATGCAAAATATTAGCCAGGTTCATGCAATGCTTGAACTTGGCTGCCCCAACAATTTTGGTCAACATATCAGCAGGATTATCAGCTGTCCCAATCTTCACCAGAAGAATATCACCATCCTTTATCAAATCACGCACAAAATGATAACGGACATCAATATGTTTGGTCCTCGAATGATGAACTTGGTTCTTCGCTAAATGGATAGCACTTTGACTGTCACAGTGTACCTCCACCTTCTCCCGATGAATTCCCAAGCTCTTCAAAAGTCCATGAATCCAAATGGCTTCCTTCATGGCCTCAGCAACTGCCATGTATTCAGCCTCAGTAGTAGACAATGCTACAGTGGACTGCAAATTGGACCTCCAACTTATAGGTGCTCTAGCCATAGTAAACAAATAGCCTGTAGTAGACCGCCTCTTATCTAGATCACCTGCATAGTCAGAATCAACATAACCCACCAATAATCTGCTAATATTGTTATCCCTCTCAAACTTCAAACCCACATCTGTGGTGCCACTTATGTACCTTAAAATCCACTTAGCCGCTTGCCAATGCTCTCTGCCTGGATCATGCATATATCGACTAACCATACTCACCGCCTGAGAGATGTCTGGTCGAGTACAAACCATGACATACATCAAACTGCCAACCACACTAGTGTAAGGTACATTAGCCATATACTGTCTCTCTTCATCTGTACTTGGAGACTGAGAAGCACTAATTCTGAAATGAGTGGCTAAGGGTGTACTGACTGGTTTAGTTTTCTCATCTATACCAAACCGTTTCAGCACCTTCAAGAGATATTGCTTCTGTGTCAAACTCACTATGCCCTTTGCTCTGTCTCTAGCTATCTCCATCCCAAGTATCTTCTTGGCTTCACCAAGATCCTTCATCTCGAATTCAGAACTCAGCTGATTCTTCAAATTTTGAATCTCCTTAGCATTTTTAGAGGCAATCAACATGTCATCCACATATAATAACAGATATATGAAAGAGCTATCCTGCAATTTTCTGAAGTAGACACAATGATCATACTCACTTCTGGAATATTTCTGCACTTTCATAAACTGATCAAACCTCAAATACCACTGCCTTGGAGATTGCTTCAACCCATAGAGAGACTTTTTCAACCTGCAAACAGAACTTTCCTTCCCAGCAATCTTATACCCATCTGGCTGCAACATATAAATTTCTTCATCTAGGTCCCCATGTAAGAATGCAGTCTTCACATCCATCTGTGTCAATTCAAGATCAAACTGTGCTACTAATGCCAACAAAATCCGAATAGAAGGATGCTTCACAACCGGAGAGAACACTTCATTATAGTCAATTCCTTCCTGTTGAGCATACCCCTTTGCAACTAGTCTAGCCTTGAACCGAACACTGTCTTTTGGACCTTCTTTCTTCGTATACACCCACTTGCAACCGATGGCTTTCTTCCCCTTTGGCAATTGCACTAGATCCCAAGTCTTGTTCTTATGAAGAGAGTTCATCTCTTCATCCATAGCAACTTTCCAATCTGCATTTTCAAAACTTCTAGTGGCTTCTTTGAAGTTGGAGGGAACTTCATCATCAACAATGGGAAGAGCAAATGCAACTGTTTCTGTAAAGCGAGATGGTCGTTTGATATCTCTTCTTTGCCTTCTTGCTGCAATTAATTCTTCCTGCTGGGTAGGGTCTTGGATAAGAACTTCTTCCTCATCCTCAGTATCAACCACATCATCTTCATTTTGGGCAGGAGTAGGATTTTCAACTGAAAGCTTTTCTAACTCCACCTGTTGGAGAACTCTCGAACCAGTCGACTGAGAGCACTTGTCAGTCGACTGTCCCGAGCTAATCTTCTGCTTCTCTTGATCACCAGTCGACTGAGAGCACTTGTCAGTCAACTGTCCAGAGCTAATCATGCTGGTCTCATCAAAGGTAACATCTCTGCTGATTACTAACTTTTTCTGTTCTGGACACCACAACCTGTAACCTTTGACACCAGTACTAAAACCAACAAATATAGCCTTTTTGGCTCTTGCATCAAGTTTAGTTTCAGTTACATGAAAATAAGCAGGACAACCAAATATATGCAAAAAACTATAATCAGATGCAGGTTTACCACTCCATACCTCAATAGGCGTTTTGCCTTCAAGTGCTGCTGATGGTAAACGGTTGACAATGTGGCTTGCATATATAACAGCTTCTGCCCAAAATGTCTTCTTCAATCCAGACTGTGCTAGCATACATCTCACCTTCTCAAGTAAAGTTCTGTTCATCCTTTCTGCAACCCCATTTTGTTGTGGAGTCTTTCTAACTGTGAAGTGCCTCTGGATCCCTTCATCTTCACACAATTTCAGAAACGGATCGTTCTTGTATTCCCCTCCATTATCTGATCTCAGAACCTTAATCTTCCTTCCAGTCTGGTTTTCAACTTTCTTCTTCCAACTTGTGAACAATGTCAAAACTTCATCTTTGTGTTTCATGGTATATACCCAAACTCGTCTGGAGTAGTCATCAACAAATGTAACAAACCAGTGTCTACCACTCATAGAAGGTGTCTGAGTAGGGCCCCAAACATCTGTGTGCACATAATCGAGGATACCCTTTGTCTGATGTACAGCTGTACCAAATTTCACTCTAGTTTGCTTACCTAAAACACAATGTTCACAAAATTCCAACTTGCAACCTTTAGCATCTTTAAGCAACCCTTGCTTCACAAGCCCCTGCAAGGCCTTTTCTCCTGCATGCCCGAGTCGCATATGCCACAACCTTGTAGAGTCGGGAACAACCTGTTTAGGCTTTTCAGTTACACTGGCAGCCTGACCCAAATATGTTTTTCCCTGCAAGAAAAACAAGTTCCTTTTCCTTTGCCCTTTCATCACCACAAGTGCTCCGTTAGTCACCTTCAGAATGCCACCTTCACTAGCAAATTTCATTCCACTGGCCTCCAAAACACCAAGTGAAATCAAATTCTTTTTCAAATCTGGAACATACCATACATCTGAAAGCTCCCTAATAAGACCATCGTGCATTAGCAATTCAATCTTCCTGATTCCTACCTTCTTACAAGGCGCATCATTTCCCATCAAAACTACTCCACCATCCATATACTCTAAGGAAGTAAACCACTCCTTTTTCCAAGACATATGATAGGAGGCTGCTGTATCAAGAAACCATACTTCTTGATAAAGTGAGGGACTAGCAGCAAGTGCAAAGGAAAAATCATCATCACTATCTAACTTATCAACAGTCACATTTGCAGTCGAATTACCCTTATTTCGCAGCTTCGGACAATCCCTTTTTCAATGCCCCTTTTCATGACAGAAAGCACATTCATCTCTGGCTGGTATCTTCATGTCCTTTGAAACTCCTCTCGATCTGAAACGAGATTTGTTTCCTTTATTCCCAGATTTGGTCTCAGATCTGGTCTCAGTTCTGCCCCTTACAATCAATGCTTCAGAAGTTTCTCTATCAACCATTTTATCCCTTCTCCTAGTTTCATTATTCAACAGAGCATTTGCAACATCTTCATATTTAACAGTATCTTTTCCATATATTAAAGTTGTTGCTAAATGATCATAACATTCGGGTAATGAATTCAACAGAATTAGGACTTTATCTTCATCTTTAATTTGCTCATCCAAATTTAACAAATCAGCCAATAATTTATTAAATGATTCAACATGAGCGTTCATAGACATACCTTCAGTATAGGTGAAGCGAAAAAGTCTCTTCTTCAAATACAGCCGATTCTCCAAACTTTTTCTCATGTATTTGTCTTCGAGTTTCTTCCACAACACCGCAGCCATGGTATCCCTCATCAAATCGTACTTCTGAGCCTTCGCGATAAAGAGCCAAATAGTCCCACACGCAACTCGGTTCAACTTCTTCCAATCTACATTGGACATATTCTTTGGTTTTTCTTCCTCCAAAGCAACATCTTGTTCTTGTTGAACCAGAACATCCAACACCTCACACTGCCACATCCCGAAATTGTTTGTTCCATCAAATTTTTCAACTTCAAATTTTGCGTTGTGAATCGTTGTTCTAGAAGAACTTGATCCCGCAACATCCTTGGTTGCATCTGCTTCACTCGCCATCTCCCTCTAGGTCGAACCCGACGCTCTGATACCACTTGTTGTGCGAAATACGAATGAACCACCAATCAAAGAGAGAAATAGCGAAAAACCAGAAAACAAACAAACACAAGGACACAAAGATTTACGTGGTTCGGCAAAACAAGTGCCTACATCCACAGGGCGGTTGGGGTTTCTTCTACTATAATCACCAATGGGCGAAAAACAAACCCTTACAAAGATGACGGCTGCAAAATTCGAATAGAGGTGTTACTCTTTACAAAACCCTAACGGGTGTATTTATAGGGAAACTACTGGGCTTTTCGAAATGGGCCTATTCTGGTTTACAAACCCGCCGACAGTCGACTGGTCTCCTATCAGTCGACTGGTAATTAGTTCTGGACAGTCGACTGAGACCCATATGCCAGTCGACTGGTGTACCCTGCTGCTGTAACCTTAGCCTTTGGAACTCCTCTCTGATCAGTCGACTGAAACCCATAGACCAGTCGACTGGTGTACTGGAACTTCCGATCCCTGCAGTTACGATGGGTATAAACAAACTGAACCAGAATCGAGCCATTATCCTACAACAACATCGCCTCTGCACCAAAAAATTATCTCTGCTTGTCATCATTCTAATTATAAAGGTATCCTCTTAAAACTTGACTTTGAGAAGGCCTATGACAAAGTTAACTGGAGTTTCTTTACGACATTATTTTACATCGAGGATTTGGCCTTAGATGGATTTCTTGGATAAAATCCAGCCTTTTTGCGGGTATTTCCTTGATCCTCATTAATGGTATTGAAGGCCATAAATTCAAATAAAAAAGAGGCCTTCGTCAAGGAGACCCGATCTCCTCTCGATTATTTTCTCTAGTCGCTAATGTCTTTAGTAAGCTTCTCCTTAAAGCTTGGGAAGTTAATATTATTGAAGGACTTGGTGGTTTTCAAGGCTTTAAGGATGTGCTTAATCTTTAATATGCAGATGAAATCATCCTCTTTGCTAAACCTGTAGCGCACCCAAATTTCTAATATAATATCTCAGAAATACGTGGCACAATTCCCAGCATCTACCTCAATGTAATAGTAAACATAGCAAAAACACAGATAATTTTTTCAACTTTTATTACATCAATTCTTTACAAAGCACAACGAAAAATTGAACACCTTGAATTACACTATCTTTCTTTTACAACACATTTTTTACAATTTGCATAGGCCTTATTATCATTATACCACATGCATCCAAATTCCAAGCTATAGGTACCTACTTGTAAAATATGAGGCTAGAGATAACTCTAACCCCAAAACTACGGGTCAGCCATAACGGTGTGAGTGACATAAAAAAAATGCAATATAAATAAAACATAAAGAATAAAGCCATAATCAACACATACCAACAGTAGTAACAAATAGAATATGAAATAATAATAAATAAAATATGAAAACGTCAAGTGAAACTAAGCTAAGTGTCAAGTGTAGGAAAACAAAAAACAACATGCATAAAGCCAAGTTAAGAAAACACAAATGCAATATGATGACTCTCTAATGCATACTTGTCGGATTCTATGCATTTCATACTACATATGTCCGGTGCAAGCCCTCATCGTTCTCCATTTTATAGGGTTAGATCCCTCATTATGCAACTAATCCTACTAAGGTGATGAAACAAGATCCAGATCACTCCGCGAATAGTCATCACAACCCTCAACGTGCAAGCATCATGTAAGAATAGATAAAAAACTAGTGAATCACCTCCCTGCCGTGTACCCCTTTGTCGCCCCCCGATGTGCAAGTACATAGGCACATCCCGTGAATAGACCCGTCGGCCCTCGACATGCGAATGTACCTATATGTTCCGTGAATAGGCACTGCAGACTCTCGACACGCGAACATACTAATAGTCTTCTCGAGACAGAACACACAAGTCCTAGAACGCATCCGTTGGACTGGACCCCAAGAGCATATACTTACGTTTCTCAAGTTCCATCACATCTCCACTAGTGTATGTCCTTAAGTTGATTATTATTAATAAAACACAAATTCTCCCTCTCTAGAGTTAGTGTATCCTGCCGGACTTAATTTCACAAAACGACCCCAATGATCCCAACTGGTCAAAATCCACAAAATCTCATATGTCGATTCACAGGACTCCTACTCAACTCCTAGAGACTCACAAATCGAATATCATTACCAAATCTTTCATTAAAAATCATAATTTCACCATCAAAACGTTTATATAAAGAAAAATTCTTTAAGCCAACAAAACCCAAAGTTATTCAAGATACTCACAAATTTTCAAAATTGAAATAAAATATTAAATTCAATAAATAACTGAGAATTATATTTTGAAGTCGTAAAAAGTCATAAAACATCAATTCCATCGAAACCGTATATATTTCACTTTATAAAGTAATAGAAATACAATTTAAATTCTATTATAATCAAAATATAGCTCTCTGTAAAATACTGTAATCTATAGCAAAAATATCATCTAAAACAGTAGATCAATAATCCATAAGTTCGAAGAAATAATCGTTCAAGAAAAACGACGGAAGAACTCACAAAACAACCAAAAACAATGAAGTCGATCTACCTTCAAAAGTCACAGTCGACTGACATGACAGTCGACCTTCATTTTAGTTCAAAAAATAGACAATTGACCTTCATGTCAAAAATAGCCCATACAGCAGCTTTAAATTTCGTGCACTTCTCAACTGATACTTAATTTAAACTTTTTAAAGGCATGAATTTAAAAGATTAAAACCCTGAGATGATAAAATACAACTTGTCTAACATACCAGAGTTCATAAATCAAATCAAAATCTCATCATGTTCATAAAAGAGCAATTTTTCATCAAGTAAAACATAAATATATAAGTGTGTATGTGTGTGGGTTTGCATCAGTAAAAGCATCAAGAAAACATCGTATATAGGTAATATATTGTTCAAATCAGACTCAGTATCAAAACAATCAAGATCCAATTGAAAACTTTGCAAAAACTCACAAAAACACAATTTCGGCTGAAAGCATCAGACCCGAAAACTTCAACCCCTCTTTTCACTTCAAGAATTGATCTTTTTGATCCAAAATTCCTTTCATAACTTGTCATACACATACCCCACTGATTACATTAGTTTACCCATTAATATATGTGATTACAATAAGTAAATAATCAAGTTATACTCATCAAATTATCAAAACAGAGAAACATATGTGCATACACAGTGAAGAACCCTACTCTACTCACTTTTGTGCAATTTATAACATACAACTTGTTATATGCAATCAAATCAGCAAGAACATGATACAAAACAACATACCCATAATTTCTATTAGGTTCTTTAACAATCTCAAGTCATCTATATGAAATTTCAATCATTAATAGCATAGTTTTCATGAAAAGATTCAATTTTTATTCACCCATCCTTCAATAATTCAATACATCACCATACAAACCCTTAACATGCTTTCCAATAGACAAATAATCACATACAATATGCATACAACAGTAAAAAATCAAATATATGTCACTCACCTTATTGAAGAATCAACCGAAATAATAAAGAGAATAAGAAAAGTCATTCTTTTCGCAAGAAATCCAAGTTCCTTGCTTCAAAACTCCAAGAAAACCAATAGTAAAATAATATTTTGTTTTTGCAGAGGAGGGGGTGGCTGTAGTGGCCCTTTAATAGGCAGAAATCTGGGTTTTTAGGGTTTTACAAGTTATATGGAAACATCTCTCAACAAATTATTCCTTCACATATATAGACATTTCTTTAATAAAGTAGTTAAATAAGTTAAATAAATTAAAATAAAACCAAATTCCTTTACTACTGAGTTATCCATTCATCAAGCATAGCCCAGAAATTAAAAAAATTCGGATTTGTACTCAAAATGGTAATTTTGCACAAAAGTCCATATCTTTGTAATATTTGCAAATATGTAAAATAAATATATAAAAAATCCATAAAATTCATAAATAATACCTACTAATAAATATTATATTTTCCAAAAAAAAAATTCTGAATTTTAGTTTCCAAGAAAAATATTTGCACAAGGTTCAACTTAAATTCCATATTTGCAAAAATATCATATATGTTTAAATATTTACAAAATAAACTCTAAATATATTTTAAATAAATTTTATCTTTAATAATGACCATGGCCGGTTGCCCGGTTGCGGTCTGCCCGGTTGTCGGTTCCGTTGCTCGGAGGTGGGTTTTGGGTCGTCCTCCTCTAGTGATGCTCGAGGGTCCCTTTCCTTCAGGTGGTCCCCTCGGCGCTGAGTTCTTCCGCCAGCTTTATCCCTCGGCCCACGGTGATATGCTTTTAAAGTGGCTTGCTTGTATTGTTTCGTTGTGGATTGTTTTGACTGTTAGTCCTATAGCTTCCTTGTATACCTTTGTATTGTTTGCTGGAGTGCTTGTGGTTTGTTCTAATTTTACATCATGTAAAATTCCATTGTACTTTTCCTTATTATTTATATATTGGGCTGGAGTCGTAAGACTCCATCCGCGCATTCAAAAAAAATAATGACCATGGCCATCCCAAAAAGCAGAAAAAATGGATTTTTATTATTTGTTTGAGATTCAATCGACTTTTTTGACATAAAAGCTCATCTCTTTCGAAGTATTTATAAAAAATAGTTTCTTTATTCAGAAAAATCCCAAAATTTAAGATATACTCAATTAAAAATAGAATAATTTATTCAGAAATTTAAAATTGGAGATTTGCACCAAAAAAATATTTGCACGTGTTTTGCATAAAATTGACAAATTAATTTAAATAAATCTGAAAATTTAAAATATCATAAATAAATGAGGAAAATCAATTATTAACCATAAAATTTTAAAAATTCAAAATTTTCTAACTTTGCACATGTGTTGCACATGCAAAATTGCAATTTTAAGAAAATAGTCAAAATAGTCAACTTTACCAATTTAGTATTATTTAATAATGCAAAATAAATCGTTTTATTTTTCAGGGTGTTACAAAACCCACAGGTCCAACTCTGCGAAATTTGAAGCTTCTTCTTTATATCATTGAACAAGCATTCGACTTGCCAATTAATTTCCAAAGACATTTGTTTTTTTTTGGCTCGATTGTTCTGATAATCGACAATTTGAAATAGCTAAGTTCTTTAACTGCATCTCTGATTCTTTTCCTATTTCTTACCTTGGCATCCCTTTGAGATGGAGTAAACTGCATAAGAATGACTGGCCGCTCCCTATGATTGACAAAGTTGAATCCAGATTGAATGCCTGGTCTGGTCGTCAGTTATCTAGAGGGGCATGCTGATTCTTATTAACTTTGTCCTCTTTTCTATCCCTCTTTATATGATGTTCTTTTTCTATGCACCATCGTGGGTTATTAGAAGGATCGATCAAATTAGAAGAAATTCTTTTGGTCCGGATCCTCTAACTTTCATATTGGCAGACTTCTTTGTAATCAGAAACTTCTTTGCAAATTCAAACTAGAAGGCGAACTTGGTATTCTCAACCTTAGAAATCAGAATTTAGCTCTTCTTGGGAAATTGTTATGGAAAATCCTCACACAAGATGATTTGGCTTGGGTTCATCTCGTGATCCATAAGTACCACAAACGTCATCGTATTTGGGAACTTTATCATTCTCTATCACCTCACACCTCTCCTTTCTGCAAAGGAGTGTGGAAGGTGGTTCAACCCTTCAAATGCGGCATGTTTAAGGTTTGTGGAGAGGGTCTCAAAATTAAGTTCTGGTCCGATTTATGGGTTGGCGATATTCCACTCGCTTCTAATTTCCCTGACCTTTATCATCTTACTGACAATCCCAATGCATCCTCAGCTGATTATCTTGTTTATAATAATCATATTAGAGGTTGGCACATCTCTTTTCGCAGATCTCTTCCTACCTCCATGTATCCTATTTATTTTAATTTACTTATGCTTTTGGGATCCTATCAATGACAGCCAAATTATGAATTTATATGGCGTTGGTCGAATTCTGGTACCTATACGGTTAAATCCTGTTATAACTTTATCAACTCTAGAGGGGTTATTTTCCCTTACTGTACAACGATTTGGAAGTGTTCCGCTTATTTTAAGGTCCGCATCCTCACTTAGCTGACTATTCACAATAAACTCATTACAGTGGATATTCTCAACAAAAAAAATCTTGCTATTGGCCAACTATACGTTTTATACGGTTCCGGCCATGAAAATTGTTGTTGTTTATTCATAAAGTGCTGTTTCATTTGGCCATTATGGAACATTTGTAAACAAGCTTGGAATGTGGACAGAAGGCCCGGTTCCGTACACAATTGGTGGGATTCTTGGCGATTGCGTCGCGTCAAGCGTTCGTCTCGTCCTATGTGGGATCTGTCCATGATGGTGGTGATTTGGATAATTTGGAAGGAAAGAAAAAATCGGATTTTCAACAACAATTCTCACACCATTGATAGTTAAATTTATGATATTCTTTTTTTCACTAAATTCTGGATGCAAGTTATCCCGCCCAACAAGTTAGCTAAAATACATTTATCAAATCTTGATAAAGCGGTCGTCTCTTATTTTTATTCCTACATATCATTGCTTCTTCCTTTCATTGCTCTTCAGTTTCTTTATTTGAGCCTTCCATCGCATATCCTATCATGAGTTTATGTGTTATTTATATCCTATTTTACATTTCTTCATCTTCTTATTGTTGTACAGTGTTTATATTTGAGACTTCTCCTTCCTAGCATATCATGTTTTTTGTGGGCTTTTTGCAGGGCTAGACTTCTTCGTTTGCTATGGAGGTTAGCTTGTTGTCTTCTTCTTGTTCTGCTTTTTGGGCGGGGTGTTTTGTGTCATCTGCGTTTCCAGCTTTTGCTGCTTATTCTGATCTTTTCGGCTGATGATCAACTTCCCTCTATCAATAATAATAATTAGATTGATACTCAGTTTGGTAAATCTGTTGACAGAGAGATTAGTGGAGAATCTGTTAGCTTGATTTACTCCAATATCAGATCTGGTAAGTTGTATTGATTAGTGGAGAATCTGTTAGCTTGATTTACTCCAATATCAGATTTGGTAAGTTGTATTGATTAGTGGAGAATCAGTAGGAATCTGTTAGCTTGATTCTAGCACTAAATTAGTGGAGATCTGTTATTGTGATCAGATCTGGTAAGTTGTATATATACTACCACATACTAATAACAAATAATCAAGTTATTTACAATTTCATTTCTTCTTTATGGTATCAGAGCCAAAACGATCCTACCCTCTTTCTCTCTAATTAAGGACGCCGCTCCTTACTCTAACCCTCACCCTTGCCTCCAATGGCCAACGACAGCACCTCCTTCATTTCCAACCCCTATGAACCTTCCAAACCCTTTGCCTGTATCACTCTTATCAGTGTCACCAAGCTTCTCCCCACCAATTATCTTAATTGGAAACTCCAAGTTGAAGCTCTCCTTGATGGCTATGATCTCCTCAAATATCCAGATGGATCCTTCCCCGCGCCATCGGAAACAATCTCCACCACTGCATCGCCTCCAGTGACGACCCCAAATCCTGCCTATCAGACATGGCGTCGACAGGACCGCCTCATCTATGGCGCCCTCCTCACCACTCTCTCCAATGAAGTGGCCTCCCTGGTGTCTCAGACAAAGACGTCGCATGATCTTTGGACCCTTCTCAAAAGCACATATGCCAAGGCATCCCGCAGTCATCTCAAGCAACTAAAGGAGCGTCTCCGTACTGCTTCCAAAGGTACACAATCCATCACAACCTATATGCATTCCCTGAAGCAAACAGCAGATCTTCTTGCATCACTTGGATCTCCTGTCTCTGTTGAAGACATGACTGACCATGTCTTACGCGGTCTCGACGACGGCTACAGAGCCGTCATTGACGGCGTGAATGCAAGGGACATCCCAATCACCTTTGATGACCTCCTCGAGAAACTTCTCATCCAGGAACTCTCCATCGTTGCTGCTCAGAGACAGAATCCTGCTCCAATTACAGCCTTGAGTGCTCAGGCTCGGCCTAACTCCAACAACAGGTCTCGGTCAGGGCAATTCTCTGCACAGTCTAATCAGCGCACTGGCTACCGCAACCCTCCAAAACCGTTTCTAGGTCGATGTCAGTGGTGCAATGTCAAAGGGCATGTTCTATCCCAGTGCCACACCTTCAGACAGCAACACCCCGGTATCCCGCCTCCCCCTCGGGATCCTCCGGCTTACACTGGACAAGCTCGGGCCAATACTGCAGCTGCTGGCCCATCCCAGACTGGTTTTTTGGTTGACAGTGGAGCAACGCATCACATCACCAATGATCTTGCAAACCTGGCGCTTCATCACCCGTACACTGGCCCCGACTCATTGTTTATGGGTAACGGTTCAGGTTCAAACATCTCTCATTCTGGAACACTTTTACTTAATGATTTATCCTTGTCTAATGCCTTGTGCGTTCCTTCCATGAAACAAAATATCATCTCTGTCTCTAAACTTACCAAACAAACTAACTCTGCTGTTGTTTTCCTGCCAAACTCTTTTTATGTAAAGAACTTGCAGACGGACCAAACAACCCATAAAGGCCCATGTGTGGATGGACTTTATCTCTGGCCCGCTACCTCACCGTCCGTCCACACCGTCCACACGGAATCCTCTGCATCATGGCACCATAGGCTTGGGCATCCTTCATCTTCAATCTTCAAATTCATTCAACAGCAATTTTCTTTGGGCTCAAATAAATTCCAGCAATCAGATTGCCACTCATGCCAAATTACCAAATGTCACAAGCTTCCTTTTCATGAATCCACTCTAAAATCTTCTTATCCATTGGAAATAATTTTTTCGGATGTATGGACTTCTCCCATTTTATCCATTGATGGTCTTCGTTACTATTGCATGTTTGTTGATCATTTTACTCGCTATATCTGGCTTTATCCAATGAAACACAAATCTGATGTGCAAACCATATTCCCAAAATTTAAATCACTTATTGAAAATTTCTACCACCACAAAATAAAAATCTTATACACAGATAATGGTGGCGAATATATTGGTCTTCGTCCCTTTTTAAGCAACCATGGTATAAGTCATCACACCACCCCACCTCATACACCCGAGCACAATGGAATTTCAGAACGCCGGAATCGTCACATCGCCGAAACTGGTCTCTCTCTCCTCCATCACTCGGGATTGCCCCTAACCTATTGGCCTCACGCCATGAGCACCGCAGCCTACCTCATAAATCGCCTCCCAACTCCAATTCTTGGGTATGAATCACCCTATTCCAAATTGCTCAACATTAGCCCGGATTATCATAAGTTAAAATGTTTTGGATGTTTGTGTTTTCCCTGGATTAAACCATATGCTGATCATAAACTTGCGCCAAAGTCTGCTATGTGTGTTTTTGTAGGTTACTCGGCTGATCAACATGCATATTTGTGTCTCGATCCCAAAACAGGAAGGATTTACACTTCTCGCCATGTGAAGTTCGTAGAATCTGAATTCCCGTTCAGCTCTCTAGTGGCTCAATCCAATTCAAGTGTAGAGCAACAAACAGGCCCACTCCAACTCTCCATTTTACAGCCCATAGACCAACCCACGGTGAGTACCACTCTAAACACACCTGAAGACTTATCCGCTGCCACTCCCTCTCCCTCCATCACCCACCCACCAAATCCGGCTCCATCATCACCCTCAAACGAACCCACCCACACCACTCAATCCTCCAGTTCAATCTCCCAATCATTTCCACAACTTCCTGCCCCACCAACCCAACCCGTTGTCAAGAGACAGAAACCCAATGGCGGTGGGATCATCACCCGGTCTCAAAACAACATCGTCAAACCCATCAACAAGCTCAACCTCCATGTCCGACCCTCCTCTCCCATCGAACCCAGCACCATCACCCAGGCTCTTCGCGACCCTGATTGGCGCTCAGCCATGCAAGATGAATTTGATGCCTTACACCGCAACAACACTTGGGATCTTGTCAGTCGGTCCTCTGCTCAGAATTTGGTTGGCTGTAAATGGGTATTCAGAATCAAACGGAATCCGGATGGATCGATTGATCGTTACAAGGCTTGGTTAGTTGCCAAAGGGGTTCACCAACGCCCTGGTTGGGACTATACGGAAACATTCAGCCCAGTTGTTAAACCGGTAACCATTCGAGTCGTCCTAACACTTGCGGTTCGCCAGGGTTGGTCCATACGTCAGCTTGATATCAACAATGCGTTCCTTCAGGGGACACTCAAGGAGGAAGTCTTCATGATACAGCCACCTGGTTTCGTCAACAAAGACTTCCCGGATCATGTCTGTCGCCTCAAAAAGGCACTCTATGGACTAAAGCAGGCACCCCGCGCCTGGTACATGGAGCTCCGAGTATTCCTACTCTCCCTTGGCTTCGTAAATTCAACTGCAGATGCATCTCTCTTCATCTACCAAAAACTGAGTGTTACACTGTACTT
Source organism: Hemerocallis citrina (assembly GCA_017893485.1). Classification (NCBI taxonomy): domain Eukaryota; kingdom Viridiplantae; phylum Streptophyta; class Magnoliopsida; order Asparagales; family Asphodelaceae; genus Hemerocallis; species Hemerocallis citrina. The sequence goes on along the minus strand of JACEHZ010000596.1, from coordinate 415,498 downwards.
ATTAGTGTATGTTGACGATATAATTGTCACTGGGAGCTCCTCTGCCGAGTTGTCTAAACTCATTGCCACACTCGCTGCTCGTTTTTCATTAAAAGACCTTGGTTGTCTTAGCTATTTCTTGGGTGTTGAAGTAATTCCTTCCGCTGCAGGTATGTTTCTTTCACAAAGAAAATATATCACTGATCTGCTACATAAATCTGGCATGGCAGATACGAAACCGGCATCCACTCCCTTGTCTGCTAGTGTTCCATTACTCAAGGATTCAGGTTACCTCCTGCTTTCCCCAACTGAGTACCGAGCACTCGTTGGAAGTCTCCAGTATTTGAGTCTTACTCGCCCAGATATTGCTTTCAGCACCAACAAACTTGCACAGTTCATGCAGAACCCACGAACGACGCATTGGTCTGCACTCAAAAGAGTGCTCCGATATTTGGCGGGCTCTTGTGACAAAGGGGTATTCATTTCGGCAACTGCTCCGCTGAATTTTCATGCCTACTCGGATGCGGATTGGGCGGGCGACAAGGATGATTATATTTCAACAACTGGTTATTTGTTGTATCTCGGCAGCACTCCCATCTCTTGGAGCTCCCGAAAACAACGATCTGTTGCTCGATCATCAACAGAAGCAGAGTACAAAGCCTTAGCTGACACGGCTAGTGAGCTACTATGGGTCCTTTCCTTGTTTACAGAACTTGGTCACACACCCACTACCAATCCGGTTATATATTGCGACAATCTCGGTGCCACAAATCTAAGTGCTAATCCTGTTTTCCACTCTCGGATGAAACACATAGCCTTAGCCTATCACTTTGTCCGAGAAAATGTCCAACATGGCAGGTTTCGAGTGTCTTTTGTGTCTACTGATGATCAGCTTGCTGATATTCTAACAAAACCACTGCTTCGTCCTCGGTTCGAGTCCTTACTGTCCAAGTTGCATCTCTCTTCCAGATTATACAACTTGCGGGAGGATATCAATAATAATAATTAGATTGATACTCAGTTTGGTAAATCTGTTGACAGAGAGATTAGTGGAGAATCTGTTAGCTTGATTTACTCCAATATCAGATCTGGTAAGTTGTATTGATTAGTGGAGAATCTGTTAGCTTGATTTACTCCAATATCAGATTTGGTAAGTTGTATTGATTAGTGGAGAATCAGTAGGAATCTGTTAGCTTGATTCTAGCACTAAATTAGTGGAGATCTGTTATTGTGATCAGATCTGGTAAGTTGTATATATACTACCACATACTAATAACAAATAATCAAGTTATTTACAATTTCATTTCTTCTTTACCCTCTCTTTTTGTTTTATATTCTTCTTCTTCTGTATGTTTGCTTTTCATATGGCTGGCCCTATTATCTTAACTTCTATTTACCAGTCACTACTTTGTTCAGGTTATGTATCCTTTCTTTATGTTTATGTATTCTGGACTACTTGTTTTAGTCTTTGCTGGTTTGTCTTATCATCTTTCTGTTATTATGATGGTGCTGGTTGTTTTATTCGAGTGGAGCTTAATTTAGACGTTACATTCATTGTGTTGTTTATTAGCTGTATGCTTACTCTTTCTGCAGCATTTACTATCTTCGAATTTTGCTTTGTGTTGTGTTTTGTGTTTGCGGCATGCTTTCAGGTTGGGGACTGCCCCCTTGCTTCGGCTTTTTTTGGGGCTGTATTTTGTTTCTTTGCTGCCGACTGCGTCGTTCCGAGTTATTGGCAACCATCTTAGCTACCATTTGCATACGCTAATTTTGTAATTATTCATTTTCCTGTAGCTTTGTATTACTCCTTGTAATCATTCGTTCCGTAAGCTACTATTATATTTCTTTTATATTTTATTTCTAGGGTGGAGTCGGTTGACTCTATATGATTATTATCAAAAAAAAAAGAAAAGAAAGAAAATGCATTTTTATTACAACCATTGTGGATAGCATTGGTATAAATACCCGAAATCCGGATCCGACCTGGACCTGGCATTGGACCGGAACCGACCCATCCTATCCGGGTCCGGGTCCGGGTCCTAAAATAAGACATGTTGTACTTTCGTGTCTGGGTCCAGGTCCACTCAAAAGAGACCCAACCCGGACTCGTTAAAAAAACCCAAAAATCAATATTAAATAAATATTCTATCATCATCCCTTGTAACACCCCGAATTTCAAATAAGCCTGAATTCGAAGTTCCACAGGATCTTTACACTTCATTTCGTACAATTTTACAAGAAATTTAAAACTTTATTTACATCAGAGTTTTTTACATCAACACACAGCGGAAAGTAAATGAAATACAACAATGACAAATGTATAATTGTAACAACTTTAGCATTTAAGTAATCATCAGCATCAAATTCATCTTTATATCTTCTTGTAAACTCCAAGTCTTGCATATGAATCTGTGGGGACGTCAGTTGCTTACATCCGACGAAATATTATACACGATCATCCTCACTATGCCGAGGGTATAACGGTTCTTAAATACTTTAACAAACACAAACTTGATCACAAACAAAGCTAAAGAGAGACTATCCTATTGATGTCATGGGCTTAATCCTTAATGCAGCTATTTATATTAAATGACACTAATGCGCACTTGTTTGGATTCTATGCATCTCATACTACATAGGTCCAAGGGCATGCCCTTAATCGCACTTCATCTTGTAGGGTTGGATCCCTCTCCATGAATTAAACTACTACGGTAACTACAGTAAGTATCCTAGGTGTTCTATGAGTTATGAGCCCATGTCCAGACATCCTGGAGAGAATCCCACACACTTACATGACGCATCATGCAGGCATCCTATGGACAATTCACCTCTGCCATGGAACGATGGCACTACGTAGTCACCAAACACCCCACAGGCATCACCAACGGTACGATATCCTGGAGAAGGATCCACGCCCTAACATGACGCATCATGTGGACATCCTCTGAACACTCTCACACCATAGATCTGATGACTCTCATACTTGTGTTTTTCTCTTACTTTCATCACATCTCCACTATAATGTAGTCCTTACATTTTTAGTTTGTTTTTAGAAGAAAATCATCACAACCTAGAGCTAGCTCACCCTACCGGACTAAAACCAAAATAAAGAGACAGTCAGCCTAACTGGCTACTTCTCAAGGGATGTTCAACCCACACTGGTTAGCTCTCAAAATCATTAATAAAACTACCGGTCACTAGGGTCTCGCCTAGCCTCTAGATTTCAACAACTCTCTTTCTAGAGATCAACAATAAGTTATATTCAATCTCAAAATAACATTTTAATTTCTTTATTCAAAATCTCTTTCTCAAAGAGAAACATTTCTTTATAATCTCATATCATGAAGTATCTCATTTCGACTTTTTTTTATCAATTTAATCATTCATAACATTGTGTGCATTTCAAATAATCTTAATCAAGTGTTAATAATTACAAAATCTCATCATGAAGAAAATAATTGCATTCCAAACTTTTTTTTTTTAATTATGAAAGAGTGACATTTTCAATATGAAAATCACTTCTAATTCTTTTAATCAAATAAATTCGAGTCCTTCAACAATATTTAATTTAAAAATCCTCTTTCAATACTCACAAAATATATCAAAATATTGTAGAAATAATTTTTATAAAGTCAAAACAATTTTAGAGAATTAAATAGAATTTTTCCCAATTTTTATTTCACTTAAAACTCAATATATCAAGAAAAATCAAAAAGAAAAATCAAAATGGCCAAGGTCAGGTTCGAACCCAAAACTAAGAGCCAACCCGTTTGTGAACAGTAACAGTTTTAAAACACACACAAAGACCAGTAAGTCCAAGAATGACTACTGTCTAAATGGGGACTTACTTTATATTTAAGGTTTAGTCTTTAGATTTGAGTTAAATTGAATTTTCAAAAGAAAAAAAAAACACTCTCTAACCAGACTCGAACTCAGGCCAGAGCCTCCGCACATGAATAGTAACAGATCCAAATTACACCCGAAGACCAACTGGTCTCAAGTGACTAACTGTCACAAAATGAGTTGGATTTTGTATAATCTGACTCTCTGTTTCCCGCTATATTTTAACTCATTCATAAATTTCGATTTCTACCTTTTGTCTCAAAATATTTGTTCATAAAAATACATGTCCACATTCTCAAAGACGATTTTATACTAATTTTATTTATAATAAGGTGAATCCATACCCAATAATTTCAAATTAGTAATTTATGAGAACTTTTATACACATCAATTAACACTACTACTCTTTATAACAAAATAGCATGAACGTAATTTCATTTAATTATTATTTGAGTTGATGGAGAAATTTTCACATCTCCATATAATTGTAATTTATCCCAAATAAGGCATAATTTTATCCCTTTCACATACACATACATTTCATCTACAAAATCTAATTATGGTATACTACAATTTGCATGATATCAATTTAAATTACTCTAATAAAAATTGTAGTTTGTCTACATAGCAATTTCACATTGCAATTTTTTTGTTCCATGCATTCTTCCACATTTATTAACTACTAAATTTCTAGATATCAGTAAAATATGCATCACATAAAGGTAATATAAATTTAACAACGCATACTACATCTACGAAAATTACTTAAGCATCATACTCTTAAATTTAGAAAGGATTTAAGAAACTCCGACCTAATGAAGAGTAGTAGAAGCAAAAATTCCTAGAAATAAAATCCAAGCGAAACTCCAATTTGGCCTCCTCGAATTCCGCGCACCAAGAGAAACTCCAAGCTCCATCTTTCGGCCAAGCAACAGAAAGCTCCTAACTTCATTTTCATGAACAGTGACCAACTCATGGCACATTCCCATAATTATATATACGTGAATCTACATGTGTGTGTGTGTGTGTGTGTGTGCGTGTGTGTGGGTGTGTCTATATATATATATATATATATATATATATATATATATATATATATATATATATATATATATATATATATATATCTGTTGCTTGGCCGAAAGATGGAGCTTGGAGTTTCTCTTGGTGCGCGGAATTCGAGGAGGCCAAATTGGAGTTTCGCTTGGAGTTTCTTTCTAGGAATTTTTGCTTCTACTACTCTTCATTAGGTCGGAGTTTCTTAAATCCTTTCTAAATTTAAGAGTATGATGCTTAAGTAATTTTCGTAGATGTAGATATAATATTATAATGGGAGAAGGCCTTAGTGTCATTTTTAAATGTTTTGTCAATCTATCAACTCGTGTAACACACGTGCATAACTATTATAAAGTAGGTCTTAGGTTCAAATCAAGACTACGTCTAAATTATTATTTTAAAAAACTATATATTTATTAAAACGTGTATCGCACGTGTAAACTACTAGTTAGTGTGTATATATATATATATCTATATGAGTCTTCTTCCGTTGTAAACAGGTCTGTGCACAGACCCGTGCGAACTTTAATCTGGGCCGTTGGATCTTTGATCCGATGGCCCATATATTTTTTATAATATTTTGCCTTAACCCATCACTGGGAACGACGGGTTAAGGCTAAATATTATTAAAAATTTTAGCCTTAACCCGTCGTTCCCAAGAACGGGTTAAGGCACTCTAAATTCATTTAGATCTGCATACAGATCATCTTCTTCAACGACTCTCTCCCACTCTCTCCCTCGTTTCTTCACCGAACCCAAAGTGACGAAAACCCTAATCCTTGATCTAAACACAAATTTGTCCCCCTCCGTCCGCTCCCCCTCATCTCTCCCAATATCTACTCCAAACATTAAAATCCAAATCTCTCATCCCCTCTTCGAAAGCAAATCGAAACCCTACTTCGACCCCAAATTGAATCATTGGCTAAATTTGGACTTATTTTGTAAGGTATTGACTATTTCTTTACCTCAGTAGATATATTTGTATTTATTTTTTAATTTGTGTATACTAAATTATTTAGAAAGCGGGCAAAAAATTGTTTGCCTTAGTAATTTGTAGATATAGAATTAGGAAGACTTTTAATATATTCAATTGCCGAAAATTTTTGTTTGCCTTAGTAATTTGTAGAACTAGAATTGTATAGACGAAATTATTTAGAAACTTTTCACTGCGGTTATGGTTGAGAACCCTGCAAACGATACAAAACATTGCGAGTAGGTTGGTCTCACGTAGTACAAGCCACCCCAAGTTTTAGAAGTGAGTTTCGACTCACGGTTCGAGAGATACGGCCGCGTATCTGTTTTGGTTGAAAAAAACCAAGTAAAGCGGTACCCGGCCATATCTCGCAAACCGTGAGTCGAAACTCACTTCTACAAGTTCGAGTGGCTTGCGCTACGTGAATTTGACCAAGTTGAAAAGTTTTATAAATTTTGGATGTCGTTTGTACTGTTTTTTCACGTTCCTCGCATTAGAAGTTAATGACTTAGAATATTTTTAGTGCGGTTAGAGTTGAAAACCTTGCAAACAGCCTCCAAAAAATACGAAACTTTGCGAGTAGGTTGATCTCACGCAGCACAAAACACCCCAACTTGTAGAAATGGGTTTCGATTCATGGTTCGAGATATAAGGTTGTGTATCGCTTTTGGTTTAAAAAATCTAATCAAGCGGTATACGGCCGTATCTCGCAAACCGTGAGTCGAAACTCATTTCTACAAGTTTGAGTATCTTGCGCTACGTGAATTCGACCAAGTTGGAAAGTTTTATAAATTTTGGATGCCGTTTGTATGGTTTTCTCACGTTCCTCGCATTAGAAGTTAATGATTTAGAATATTTTTAGTGCGGTTAGAGTCGAAAACCTTGCAAACGGCCTCCAAAAAATACGAAACTTTGCGAGTAGGTTGATCTCACGTAGCACAAGCTACCACAACTTGTAGAAGTGGGTTTCGATTCACGGTTCGATATATAGGGTCGTGTATCGCTTTTGGTTTAAAAAAACCTAATAAAGCGGTATACAGACATATCTCGCAAACCGTGAGTCGAAACTCACTTGTACAAGTTCGGGTGGCTTGCGCTTTGTGAATTCGAATAAGTTGAAAAGTTTTATAAATTTTGGATGCCGTTTGTGCGGTTTTCTCACGTTCCTCACATTAGAAGTTAATGATTTAGAATATTTTTAGTGCGGTTGGAGTTGAAAACCTTACAAACGGCCTCCAAAAAATACGAAACTTTGCGAGTAGGTTGATCTCATGCAGCACAAGCCATCCTGTAGAAGTGGGTTTCGATTCACGGTTTGAGATATAAGGCCGTGTATCACTTTTGGTTTAAAAAAACCTAATAAAGCGGTATACGGACGTATCTCGCAAACCGTGAGTCGAAACTCACTTCTACAAGTTCGGATGGCTTGCGCTACGTGAATTCGACCAAGTTGAAAAGTTTTATAAATTTTTGGATCCCGTTTGTGCGGTTTTCTCACGTTCCTCGCATTAGAAGTTAATGACTTAGAATATTTTTAGTGTGGTTAGAGTTGAAAACCTTGCAAACGGCCTCCAAAAAATATGAAACTTTGCGAGTAAGCTGATCTCACGCAACACAATCCACCCCAACATGTAGAAGTGAGTTTCGATTCACGGTTCGAAATATACGGCCGTGTATCGATTTATTTGAGTTTTTTTACAACCAAAAGCGGTACATGCCCGTATCTTTCCAACCGAGAGTTGAAACTCATTTCCACAAGTTGGGGTGACTTGTGCTACGTGAATCCGACCAATTTGACTTTTACTACTTTTTTTTGTTGTCATTTGTGTATTTTTTCCTATAATCTCGGTATGTTTATTGATGATAAATAACTGGATGTAACGCGTACCAACCACATTTAAATTTTTTGGTACATAGATAAATGGCTAGAACAAGGCAACCAAGAAGCCCGTCCGGTACCGCTAGTGGCGCACCAACTACTAAGGTAAGATTGATAATTATTATTTGTTTTAAATACGAATATGTAATATTATCTCAATAATAACATTTGTTATCTTTATTTGTGTAGGTTGGTAGCCGTCAATCTACATCTGCTGAGGTAGGTCCGTCGTCCTCGGTTCCCGTTACACCACTTGAACCCGTGGACACAAAATTACTCACCTTGCAACCCAAACACCGATCTGAAGCCGTATGGAATGAGTCTGATAAGAAATATAAATTCCGGAAGCACGCGGTTCTTCCTTTTGACCCCATATCACGCCATACTTAGTGGAGGTCAGTTTCTACGGAGCAAAATTCATGGGTTCACTGAAGCTAGATCGGTCGCTACTTATAGCTCTTGTCGAGCGGTGGAGGCCGGAGACACACACATTCCACCTACCAGTGGGTGAGATAACTGTGATCCTCCAAGATGTGGTAATGATAACTGGGCTACCAATAGATGGGGTCGCCATGATGGGAAACATGGACTTCGATCGAGTTGAAGTTGTTCGTGATTTGCTCGGTATCAACCTCCAGTTGATAGTTCTCCAAAGAAGAGAGGCCGTTGAAAAAGAAATCCTCGATAATGTTCCTGCATATATTGATGAAGATTTATTGTATGAACAAATAGAAGCTGTGAAAGATAAAGCAAAAGCTGAAGTTATGGATGAAATTTTCGATAGTAAATCACTGTACATCAGTTGGTTGAAATTTCAGTTCGAGGAGGATTATTTGGCCCCCGATTCGGACGAGCAAACCCTAACCTACTATGCACGTGCATACATTTTTAGTATGATAGGGGGAGTGATCTTTCCGAACTCATCCGGATCAACCGTGCTGCTAATGTACCTACGGTTGTTGGAAGATTTCTGTTATGCGGGCCATTTCAGTTGGAGGAGTGCGACACTAGCGCTACTATATAGGAATTTGTGCACATGTTCTTTAGGTGGCGTACAAATGGGTGGCCCGATGGTGCTATTGTAGATCTGGAGTTGGGAATGCATCCACATCGGATGTTCCCGTATTATTGAGGTTACACCGGATTGGTTGGCCGACCCGGGGGTGCCGGAGTTGTTACCTCCTCTAGGAGCATATTGGGTGGGGCGGCACATGTGGATCAATAACCCATGCCAATCTTTAACCTACTACAGAGATGAGTTAGATAACCTGTAGGACGAGTTCGTCAATTGGGAACCGTACTCGACCGCCAGGTTGCAAAGGGTTCCACCGGTCTATTTAGACAATGCCCTTTGGTTGACGGCTGCACCACTTATGAATTTTAGAGTTGTCGAGTTCCAGTATCCTCATAGAGTGATGCGGCAATTTGGATATCAACAAAAGATTCCAGATGTCAGGTGTTATGATAAAAAGTTGTATGCGGTGAGGGAAACGGGACGAGTGCCCAACTTCGATTGGGCTACCATCATTACCATGTAGCCAACTGGAACACCATGCGGCGTCAAATGATACCGAATATGATGTTCGTCGCGATACCGTATGATGGCTCCCTCCAACAGATATACATGATGTGGTACAAGCGGGTAACACGGTTCTATGTTTCTCCAAAGGCCACTGTACCAGCCGGTGTACAGATTCTAATTTCCCCAACCCAGGTAGAACCAGCTCCGGCATATTCCTCCTCCCAGCCGATGTACCAACCAAAGGCTGAGACATATCGAAAAATGGTGAGTCAAATTTCATATAGTTGGTATGCATGTACTGTAATTTGAGGTGAGTGATGTGTTAAGTATGCATGTTGTTTAAATTGAAATTGTGAACCAAATGTAGATTGAAAATACATGGGAGAACGTTCGAACAGCTGCTCGCGTCTTGAAGAGTAAGGTACCCGAGAGCTTTAAGGAGATAATGCACGAGATGCTAACGTCGTGCCGTCATTCTCTAGAGGACGCGGGTGAAGGTCCGCAACTTGAGGCGTATTTGAAAGCCAACGTGACAGCAACGGATTCTAGGCGAAAGAGCGTGACAAGGCAGAAAATTCACATCGCCGAGCCACAACAAGTGCAACAACAGCAAAATCCTGAAGAAGTTGAAATGGAGCAATGGTCGGATGACCCTGAATCCCCCGGGACAAAAGGCAGACGGTGAAATTCTCAAAGTAAGCGGAACCCGCCCGATCAATTCACACCAAGCGGTCGTAAGCCGCGTGGCCGTAAACGGTAGTATTCAATACTCTTTAGTAGTTTAGCATTTGGTTGTTGATTTTGTTATTCCAATAACTAATGCATAGTTTGTTTCTATGTTGATAAATTGTTGTAGGTAAATACCGGGCATGCTGTGCAAACCAACGTGAAGAATGCCTTTATTAATATTATTTTTTTATTTTGGACATGTGCAACTTTATATGTATAATTTTGTGTAAATTTTGGATAATTGTATTGATTTGAATTAATTATATGGTTTGGTTGACATTGTACATTTGTATGCTTTAAAATTCTTGTGAAGTTATCTGTTGTATTATATACATTGATGTGATCTGAATTTGTGAACAAAATTTGGTGAAGTTGTATTTGTATCAACAAAAATGTATAGAGCCAAACACAAACAAAAGTGCTGCACAAATCTCTATACTTAACCCGTTATTGACGATAACTGGTTAATTGAGTTTAGCCCATCATTCATGATGACGGGTTAAATAGAGAGATATTGGCAGTCCTTTAGAAGCCTATAGACCAAGTCTTAATAAAGTACTGCCAAATCGCTCTTCTTAACCCGTTATTGTGAACAACGGGTTAAGATCACATAACCCGTTATTCACTACAACGGGTTAAGAAGAGCGATATTGGCAGTCCTTTATCCCCTACAGACCAAAGTACTGCCAATATCGCTCTACTTAACCCGTTATTATGAACAACTGGTTAAGATCACTTAACCTGTTGTTCACAATAACGGGTTAAGTAGAGCAATATTGGCAGTATTTTATCCATCTACATATAAAGTCATCATAATGGACTACCAATATCTCTCCACTTAACCCGTTATTGGGGTTAACGGGTTAAGTTTGCTTAACCTGTTATCCATAACAACGGGTTAAGCAGAGAGATATTGGTAGGACTTTGCCCAAGTTTTCATAATATTCTGCCAATATCTATCTACTTAACCCTTTCTTGTGAATAACGGGTTAAGATCACTTAACCCGTTATTCACAATAACAGGTTAAGTAGAAAGATATTTTTATGCTTTCTACAACTTTCTCTTCACCCTTTGCGAATACTGTCTCCTGAACTCTGCAAAGTGACATGCACATGCCAATAATTATTTATATTTTTTATTAATTTCCATTTATTGCCACGTAACTAACCAATATAAAAGCGTTAACATTAAAAGTGGTGTAAAAGTTTTAAAAATAAAATTTAATAACTAGCCTAGGGTTAGGGTTAGGGTAAGCTAGGGTTAAGGGTTAGTGTAGGGTTAGGGTTAGGGTAAGCTAGGGTTAAGGTAAGCTAGGGTTAAGGGTTAGTAGTAAGTGGTTATTTTTTGTTTTGATTAATTAGGTTAATATTTGTAGTTCTCCGGTCTAAAATGCACTGAATTTTTTCAATTATTGGGTTCTACATGTGATCATCCACATGTGGGGAGTATAATCTGATGTGGTTCTACATGTGGTTCTACATTGGTTCTACATGTGGGGTTCTACTTATGGAATTTTATGCTTTCTACAACTTTCTCTTCTCTCTTTGCGAACATTGTCTCCTGAACTCTGCAAAGTGACATTCATATGCTTGTAAATTATTTATATTTTTTAATAATTTTCATTTATTGCCACATAACTAACCAATATAAAATCGTGAACATTAAATGTGGTCAAAAAGTTCAATTTTTTTTTGATAACAAGCCTAGGGTTAGGGTTAGGGTAAGCTAGGGTTAAGGGTTAGTGTAGGGTTATGTGTTGGGGTTAGGGTAAGGGTTAATATTAGCCCTAAGGGTCTGTTTGGTTGGAGGGGAATGGAGGGAAGGGGAGGGGAGGGGAGGGGTTTTTTAATACTTTTCTTGTTTGGTTCAATTTTTAGGAGGGGAGGGGAGGGAAATGGGGGGGTGCAACACCCCTCCTGAACCAATTTTGACTCCCCTCCAAAAGTGGGGGGGGATTTGGAGGGGAGAGAAAATATGGCTAATTTTTTAAAATGACTAGACTAAATTGCCCTTTAAAAAATTTAAAATCTAATCTCTCTTTCTCCCTACAGACAAAAGAATAACACTTAAAGTAACCTTGTATACAATAAAGCTCTGGAAGATTGCAAAGAACTGTATTGGTTCTTTTCCTTCATAAAAGCGAGCCTGAGTGCACAGTGAGAAATAATCAGGGTCACATAAATTTTAACTAGAAAAATAAATATATATTAAGAAACATTAGTGCATTCACCTGAACAGCTTCCGACTTCAATGATTCAACTATTTTGCTAGTAAGGGATATAGCTGCAGACTGCTCTTCCTGTACATGAACAAAGAAACAATGATATAATACTGTATCTGTGTAACAACTAAAATGTTTATATTCAAGAACATACTTAATTTCACTGAAGGTGAAAATCCATTTATACTCACAAAACTAAGATGGCCATTTCTATCCTGCTGCAGGTATATAGAACAGAAGCTCTATAACATAATCTCTAGTTTAAATTTAAACAAAAGCGTAGTTGCACAATTGACAAAGATAACTTCGAATGGAACTTCCATTCAGTATGAGAGATGCACACCCAACTTATAGAACAGAAGCTCAAACCTTTACAATCGTTGTTGTTTCAATTCTTATTGTATGAAGTGGTTGTATGAATTTCTTATTATATGCAAAAGGGTATAAAAGTAATTTTATTATAAAATCCATTCCCTCCCATTGTGAACCAAACAAGAAAATTATTATTTCCCCTCCCCTCCCCTCCTTTGAACCAAACAGAGTTTTCATTAAATCCCTCCCCTCCTTTTCCCTCCCCTCCCCTCCCCTCCATTAAAATCCCTCTCCTCCCCTCCCCTCCTTTGAACCAAACACACCCTAAGTGGTTGTTTTTTTTTTGATTAATTAGGTTAATGTTTGTAGTTCTCTGATCTAAAACGCACTAAAATTTTTCACATTTCAACTATATTATTTAATTTCAGAATGTTTAAAATTACTCTAACCCTACTGTAACCCTACTTTAACTATCCAACCCTACTGTAACGCTATTCTAACCCTACGAACTATTCTAACCTACTCTAACCTTATTTCTAACCTACTCTACCCTCCTCTATCCTTATCTCTAACCCTTTCTAAACCTACAAACTTGTCCTAACCCTAAACCTTACTCTAACCTTAGGGTAGGGTTACACCTTGAGTGAGAGTAGGGTTACAGTAGGGTTACGGTTAGGGTTAGAATAGTTGGGTTATATTAGGGTTAGAGTAGTTCGTAGGGTTAGATTCATTTTTAATAAACTTTTTTAAATTTTCAACTATAATATCAAATTTTCATAATGTTTAAAATTACTCTAACCCTATATTTATTTGTTGTGAACCAAGTTCCTCTAATTTGAGTTTTTTTTTATATATTTCATCATTTTCAACACTCAAAGTTTTAAGAAGTTGGATTTTACATAACCCGTAACCCTATTTTTACCCTAAGAACTACTTTAACCCTACCGTAACCCTACAATAACCCTGTAACCCTAGCCGTAACCCGTTGACACTGTAAGTTTTAAACCGAATTCGTTGAATGTATGTAATTGTTATAAAAAGTTATTTGTTTACTTTAAAAGTTCAAATTGTGTAACGAACTTCTGTGGATAGGTGATTATATAATTTTTTATGAAGAGTTTTTTGGTAACGTACTAGGGTTAGAGAGTTTTAGTAGGATTACAGTAGTGTTTGAATAATTTATAATAAATTTTTTTCATTTATTGAACTACATTATTTATTGTATTTACAAACATTTTGATATATTTTTTTCAAACAATGTTAAAATTATTAGTACTGCCAATATATGTCAAGTACTGCTAATATAACTATACTTAACCCGTTATTAAGGATAACGGGTTAAGTGTCCTTAACCCGTCACCGCCAATAACGGGTTAAGTAGACATATATTGACAGTGCTTCATCATCTACAGACTAAGTTTGCATAAAGTACTGCCAATATATGTCTACTTAACCCATTGTTGGTGATAACGGGTTAAGTGCACTTAACCCGTCATCCTTAATAACGGGTTAAGTAGACAATATATTGGCAGTGCTTCATCATCTACAAACCAAGTATGTTCCCGCCATTTGTGACTCCAACGCCCATTCGGTCTTCAATTTTGGCCTCTTCTAGCGATTACGATGTGTTTCTTTAAGTTCATCGTGTCTTTGTTTTATTAAGACTTGGTCAAAGATGACGGTAAATTCATGTAATGAGTACTTCTTATGAGTATGGTGCTTCAAGGATGATTGTAGCGATTCGCTACGTTGGGTACTCAACATGTCGTCCCAAAATGAGTCTCTTGCGTACACGGGAGCTCATTTCTCGCGAATCTCAAAATTTTCCTTCAACCATTTGTTATTCTCAAGTTTGTACTAGAAAATCAAATTTTTTCCACTTCTGTTCAAATTCAGTTTTATATTCCGCCGTATAAATGATAGTCTTCAAAACATCCCTAAACTCGTCAATATTATTTGCCATACGCACTTCATGCGGTAACTTATCCAAAATATGCCAAATGCAATATCTATGTGACGTAGTTGAGAAAACTTTAGAAACTACAGAAGTTATTCCACGATTCTCATCTGTCACGATATTCATCGGATCATAAGTCATTGCTCATCGCCACTTTTCAAAGAACCACTCAAATGAGGATGTCTTCTCATTTGGGATAAACCCACAACCTAGAAATATTGATTGCCAATGATGATTGAATCCAACAAATGGTACAAACAACATCCCGTATCGGTTTGTGTTGTAGGTAGCATCAAAGCAAAGAACATCCCCAAACACTTCATAATTCTTTCTAGCGATACCATCCACTCAGACACAATGGGACAATCGCCCTTCGAGATCACATTGGTAATCATAATAGAATAAAGGATCGGTCTCCTTTTTGGATTCAAAGAACTCAAGTAACATTTTTCCGTCGTATCCTTTTAAACCTTTCATCTCGTCTCTCCTGAGATTTCTGACATCGGTTTCAGTGAAACCAATTTTCTCATTACCTCCACTTGCACCTTCAAAGAATAGTATTTGTTTGCATACAGGGACATTAGCTTCGGTAAGTTGACCAATTACTTTTTTATCTGTAATTGTCAATTCACGATTTCGAGGTAGCAAGTGACGTCTACCGGGTGAAGTAAATTCATGATTGTGTAGTTCATTAAATGAATAAATAATCCACGAATTACTTTGTGGGTTTAGTTTGACACGAACGAAAGCTTTGCAACCCGTTCTAGAAGTTGTTCCTCATCTAGCTTCATTCTGATTATTCGGTAACTCCCCAGCTTTATTACAAACATATGATTTATCCACTATATCGTTTTCCTTGTATTTATTTCCACTTTTATGCATAGAGAATCCCGCACATTTGCAGTACGATGAATAAAATTTTTTCGCTTCCTCTAGAGTGGGAAATGTCATACCAATCTTCGGTTTTAGGTGCTCGTTAACATGAGGAAGAAACTCGCCAATTTGTTGTGCTCGAACAAATTTCTCTCCGGCAACAGAACTTCCTTCAAAACTGTTCATACCTAAGAAAGCGTGTAAAGGAGAACAATTAGGGCTACTAAACCCGTTACGGAATGTGATGATAACTTTTTAACTTTATTTACATATTATTAGAGAAACGTTACAAAATCCCACAAAACGGCATCCACAATTTACAAAAGGATGCACCTAGATTGAATTCACGTAGCGCAAGCCACCACAACTTGTATAAGTGAGTTTCGACTAACGGTTTGAGAGATACGGCCGTGTATCACTTTATTTGGATTTTTTTCAACCGAAAGCGATATACGGTCGTATCTCTCTAACCGTGAGTCAAAATTAACTTATACAAGTCCGGATTGTTTGTGCTACATGAGCCCATCCTACTCGCAAAGTTTCGTATTTTTTGGATGTCGTTTGAAGGGTTTTCTAATCTAACCGCACTTAAAAAATTCTAAGTCACTAACTTCTAATGCGATGAACGTGATAAAATCGCACAAACGGCATCCAAAATTTATAAAATTTTGCACCTTGCCTGAATTCATGTAGCGCAAGTCACTGGAACTTGTAGAAGTGAGTTTCGACTCACGGTTTGCGAGATACGGCCGTGTATCACTTTATTTGGCTTTTTTTCAACCGAAAGCGATACACGGCCTTACATCCTGAACCGTGAATCGAAACCCACTTTTATAAGTTGGGGTAGCTTGTGCTACGTGAGATTAACCTACTCGCAAAATTTTGTATTTTTTGGAGGCCGTTTGCAAGGTTTTCAACTCTAACCACACTAAAAAATTCCCAAGTCATTAACTTCTAATGCGAGGAACGTGAGAAAACCGCACAAACGGCATCCAAAATTTATAATACTTTTCAGTTTGGTCGAATTCATGTAGCGCAAGCAATCCGAACTTATAGAAGTGAGTTTCGACTCACGGTTCGAGAGATATGGCCGTGTATCATTTCATTTGGTTTTTTTTCAACCGAAAGCGATACACGGCCTTATATCTCGAACCGAGAATCGAAACCCACTTCTACAAGTTGGAGTAGCTTGTGCTGCGTGAGATCAACCTATTCGCAATGTTTCGTATTTTTTGAAGACCGTTTGCAAGGTTTTCAACTCTAACCGCATTAAAAATATTCTAAATCATTAACTTCTAATGCGAGGAACGTGAGAAAACCGCACAAATGGCATCCAAAATTTATAAAACTTTTCAACTTAGTCGAATTCACGTAGCGAAAGCCACCCGAACTTGTAGAAGTGAGTTTTGACTCACGGTTTGCGAGATATGGCCGGGTACCACTTTACTTTGTTTTTTTCAACCAAAAGTGATACGCGGTCGTATCTCTCGAACCGTGAGTCCAAACTCACTTCTACAACTTGGGGTGGCTTGTACTACGTGAGTACTACGTGAGACCAACCTACTCGCAAAGTTTCGTATTTTTTTACGGCCGTTTGCAGGATTTTCAACCATAACTGCACTGAAAAGTTTCTAAATAATTTCGTATATACAATTATAGTTCTACAAATTACTAAGCCAAACAAAAATTTTCGGCAATTGAATATTTTAAAAGTCTTTCCAATTCTACATCTATAAATTACTAAGGCAAATAATTTTTTGCCCACTTTCTAAATAATTTAGTATACACAAATTGAAAAATAAACACAAATATATCTACTGAGGTAAAGAAATAGTCAGTACCTTACAAAATAATTAAGTCCGAATTTAGCCAATGATTCAATTTGGGGCCGAACTAGGGTTTCGATTTGCTTTCGAAGAGGGGATGAGAGAGTTGGGTTTCAATGTTTGGAGTAGATATTGGGAGAGAGGAGGGGGAGCGGGCGGAGGGGGACAAGTTTGTGTTTAGATCAAGGATTAGGGTTTTCGTCACTTTAGGTACGGTGAAGAAACGAGAGAGAGAGAGTGGGAGAGAGTCGTTGAAGAAGATGATCTGTATGCAGATCTAAATGAATTTAGAGTGCCTTAACCCGTTCTTGGAAACGACGGGTTAAGGCAAAATATTATAAAAAAATATATGGACCGTCGGATCAAAGATTCAACAGTCCAGATTAAAGTTCGCACGGGCCTGTACACGCAGACCCGTTTGCAACGGAAAAAGACTCTATATATACATATATATATAGAGAGAGAGAGAGGGCAAAAGGGGACATGCTGGATTTGATGGTTTTTGGCAGATAGAGAAGGAAAGAAGGGGAAGGAGGAGAAATGTACTAGGGGGTATTAGTATATATATATATACTAGGTTTGCCCGTTGACACGTACCTACGGCACGTCTTTGAAACGGTGCACCTTGTTTGATCATAAAAAATAGTTTGGGAGGTCCAGCAAATTAATTAAAGTAGCAAACATAGAGCAAAATACATATTATATGTTTTTTTTGAATTATTTTTAAAGTTTTTAAATTTTTTAAATTTTATAATTTTTTGATTTTAAAACTTTTTTAAAAATTTTATTTTCTTAATTTTTTAATATTATATAGAAGAGGAAGGGAGAGAGAAAGAGAAAAAAATTTAAATAAATATAGGAGTTGTTTTGGGTGGGAAATTTGAATTTGAGTTTTGGGATGAACTTTTGGGGGAAAAATATATTTTGTAAGATTAGATCTGAACCTTTAATTTTTGAGGAGATGGAAGGTGGGCCACTTGATAGCTTCCTTTGTGTTTTATTATATAGATATATATACATTCTTATATGTATTGAATGGTGGAAATGGGTGAAAAAAGCAACAGTGGGGGGAAAAACATGCTGGATGGTTTCAGATGAAGGCAGAGGAGAAAGGAGGGGAGGAGAATGTGAAGGGCTTTTGGGTGGTATGTATAGGATTTTGATGAGTAGTTACTACACCCATAAACTCCAATCTCCTAATTCGAAACTACATTTTTCCCTCCATGCAAAAATCAGCCAACTACCATCTCTTCTACATGTAAAATACGTGCATGTGCATTGCACTTGCACACACTTTATTCTTACACATATATATATTTAATATAAAATATATGTATACAATATTTTAAGATGCATATAAAATTTAGTTTAATTAAAAAATTATAGTTTTTCATGCACAAATAAAATAAACATACACACACTTTAAAATTTTATTTTGAAAGAATATGCTTAAATACGTGCACAGAAAAACACACGTGCGTCGCATGTAAAATGTCAAAGTACGAAACCGAATTTCTCGACGGAAAAATATTTATAAAAAATTCGAATACAATATAAGAAAAATATATTTATTAATTTTATATATTTCACGACATAATCATTACGTAAATAGAAAACACGTGCACCGCATGTATAAAGATATTTTAATCAAAATGAATTTCCGTTTATAAAACGAATTCGAACACGTAAAAATAAATAATTTTAACACATAGAAAATATTACACGTAGTGGTGAAAAAATACGTAATCGATACGTGCATCGATAATACGTAAAAAGCACGTAAAAACACAAAGATTGAAATTTAATATTTGAGTTGACTCAAATAGGATAAAAATAAAATTTGAGAATATGGGAAGTGCATAAATAGTCAAAAAATAAAATACGTAATGAAACACGTTACAAATATTATCATTAACGGTACAAAATATACGTGCGTAACACATGAGGGCAAAATTGTCATTTCCAATTTTGCAGCGTGTTATATCTCTTCCCTCCTTCCTCAATTCTAAATCTTGCTCTTCCAAACTCAAAACTTCTGTATTTTTCTTCTCTGCTCTATTCTAAATCATCTACTCGTCGCTCATACTCCTGCTCTTACTCGAACGGGTAGGAATATTTTAATAGGACTCAGACCCGGAACCGGACCCAGTACTCACGGGTTCGGGTCCGGATCCAATTTTTTAATCCATAGGGAATTGGGTCCGGATCTGGATAGTGAAGGATCCGACTCGCCGCGATACCAATGCTAATTGTGGATCTCCCTTGCTTTTCTTTATTACTAAACTGTGAAGTTCAATGTTACAGCTGACATAAAGGTTACATGCAGTAAATATTTTAAAAAATTTGTGGCTGACATAAAGATTACATGCTCTAAGTCTACAAAGATGTTTATCATGTTTCCGTGATTAATTTGTGGCTTTCCAAATATTCATTATATTTATTGACTACGTGGCTCTGCTATATTATAAATAAATAAGTACTACAAAAATTAGATATTAATTAATTTCTTATAAATTATTGTCTCTGTATTAACATCTCATAATGTTGGCACCTACATATACTAATTCTTTTATTTTTTGAGTGTTTGTTTACATAGACTAATTAATATGTAATCGAACATAACCACATAATGACTATTCTTTGAGAAAAAAAAGATTAAAAGAATCACGAATGCAGGAATGCTTATATCACTTCTTACAACCAGTTCCAGCATATAGCTCATAACGCTCACGAGTCACGACTAGGTACGTTATATAACCACTACATATAAATAATACAAAATTTAAAATATCGTCTTCTAACTCTACCTACTGTCGAGTCCTAACGAGAAGTCAGCCTAAATTTTTCTCTCCTCATTGTAAATTATATTTCACACATTACTAACCCATACCGGAACATAACTAACTTCCAGGGCCGCCCCACCTTGAGGCGAGTGAGGCAGCCGTCTCAGGCCCCCGATATTTTTACAATTTTATGGACCCCAAATTTGTATTTTTCTTATAAATATAAGCGCATATTTTGTGGGTAAAAAATATATATTGTAATTAGGGGCCGAAAAAATAATTATTTGAGTCTTTTGCCTTTGACCGAACTCAGGGCCGCCCCTGCTAACTTCATGCTAAAAATATCCACAATTATATAAGCAACTAAACAAGTGTTAGAGCATCTATAACGGTTTCTCTCAAATATGACAAAATGACAATTTGAGAAATAACATATAGCTAGTGTGTAAGCAACGGTTGTTTGACAAATTTTGAGAAAAAAAAAAAGGATTCTCGAAGGGATCATGTAGTTCCGTCTGAGAGGTTTTTTCATAATTTTTTAAACGTTTAAAATTGTAATAGTTTTTAAATAATTATTAGTGTTACTAATTAATACTAAATATGATTAATTAACACTAAACCTCATTGATTAAGTCTAAACCCAATTAATTAAGTGGGTTTGCTGGTCAAAAGTCCTCAAACGGGACATGTTGTCCCATTTGAGAGTTTTTCTCTTCGAACAGGACATGTCCCGTTCGACCATTTTTTTTACTTTTTTGGGACGGAACAAGTTGTTTCGTCCAACACTTGAGAAAAGAAAAAAAATAATAATAAATTATATGACGGTACATGTTGTATTGTCCAATCCCATTAAAACATAATCATAAAAACAGAACAACATGTTCTGTCTCTTATATTTTTAGAATGAGCAAAAAGTTTCTCAAATATGAGAAGCTACTGTAGCCGATGTGGCTCCTATTTGTTGGATGTATATGTATATTCTCATTATAATAGGATAATATTGTGTATATTATTCTATGGGGCAACACGGGTTTACACGTGTTATGTTTTAATATTGGAACGGGTTGAGTGGGCTAAAAGCCCAGTACCCTAAACCCAGTCTAATCTCTATATAAGCTGGTCTAGAGGTAGTGCCCTGTGATATTCCAATACTGATAAGCAGGGTATAATATCTTAAGCGGCTAGAGATTAACCCTAACCCTAATTTTCCCAAATCAGTATTAACAATCTTAAGATATTACCATCTTCTACCTCTGGTCGCCACTGTCTCCGACCAAGACCGCCGCCGTCGCTGATCCAGAGCGCCGCCGTCGACAAGATCGCAACGCCGCGCCGTCGCGATCAGAACGCAGCGCAGTCGCGATCTCGCTCGCAGTCGCGATCCCGCTTGCCGCAGCCCTCGTCTTCGAAGACGTCGCAGATCGAAGGGGGCGGCTCTCCGATCGTCGTTGATCCGGTGCGTCGTCGCCGGTGTGGATCATCTCTGGTCGTCGAAGCCCAGATCCGGTCGTCTTCCTCAGCTGTTGGAGTCTAGGGCTTGATCAGATCGAATCAAAGGGGCTTGTTCTTCATTGCTGATTGGAGTCTAGGGCTTGATCAGATCGGATCAGATTTGGGTTCTCTTGATTCATTGCTGTGTGCTCTTCAGATCGGTCCATTCTAAACTCTTTACTTTCTCTTTACTAAATCAATAAGTAGTAACTGTTTAGAAAGAACTCTCTACTGTTGGGAATCTATTGTTTATTCCTTTGTGATGGAAAAACATAGTCGTCCGTACGAGGTTCCCAAATTAGAGGGATTCAGTAGTGCTGAGTTTAATAGTTGGAAAAGAAAAGCCCAATACGGGATGAAATTCATGAAAATATTCTATACATGTCAAACAACATATGATGAATGTGTTGAAGATGTTGACGATGCAACATGGGTAACTGATGAAGACTTATGTAGAGAATTCTTATTGAATAGCATATCAGATCGCCTTGCAGACGTGTATATGAAATATGAAACTGCTAAACAAATTTGGGATAATCTACTAGATGAATTTAAGAAAGAAGAGAAAGTTTCTAAGGCACATCTAGTTGATAAGTTCATGGGTTTCACTTTTAAAGAAGAAAATGCAATCCTTCCTCAGGTAACAGATTTAGAGAATCTGGTAGGGAAACTGAAAACTGAAAACATTACTGTGTGTGATGAGTTCCTTACTGGAGCAATAATTTATAAGTTACCTGCTTCGTGGCTATCTTTTAAGACTGAGATGTATAGGTTGCCTGAATAAATTAAACTTGCACATCTAAAACGTTGCATCAAAGTTGAAGATGAGACTAGAACTAGGATGAATTTGGAATTGGTCAATAAACAACTTTCTACTGCTAATGTGTTAACCAATACCAAACGCACTCCTAAGTTCAAAAAGAACAAGTTTAATTTTAAAGGTGAACCAACTAAGTTAGAAGTCACGAAGAAAATTGCTAAAAAGAAAGGAAAATGCTACAACTGCAGAAAGTGGGGACATCATGCCTCTGAGTGCAGGTTACCCAAAGTGGAACAACCCAACATGGAAAAGGTGAACTTGTTGGAGGGGAAAACTGAGCCCACCAATTTTCTTTGTGTTGTTGGTGATGTAAAGGCCAGTACCTCTGCTAGTTGGTTGTTGGACTCGGGAGCCACCTGCCATGCTTGCAACGATGAGACCCTGCTATCTGATCTGAGAGCTGCAAATGAATCAGTTTCAATGGCAAATGGAGAATCAGTGAAGGTGCTTCAGACCGGGACAGCGAATCTCAGTCTCTCCTCAGGTAAAACTTTAATTTTACGAAATGTTAAATATGTACCTGCTTTAGCTAAGAACTTGATCTCTATTAGCTTACTAAATCATGCTGGTATGGTTGTTACTATGATTAGTGGTAAAGCTATCTTGTCTGTAAATTCTTTTTATTTTGGTTGTGCTTATTTAGTTAATGGCATGTTCAGAATTAGTTTAGCAGATGAAGTAATCAACAATATTAGTTCCAAATTGTGTAGTCCACATACATGGCATAATAGGCTGGGACATGTGAACTATGTTAAGATTCTTAATGTTGCTAAAACTTTTAACTTGCCGATTGACACATCCATTAAAGGTGACAAATGTGAAGTGTGTGCTCAAACAAAGATAACTAGAAGACCTTTTCGTGCCGTCTCTAGGAGTACACAACTACTTGAGTTGATACATTCTGACATATGTGATTTCAAGAGTTTTATGACACAAGGAGGTCGGAAGTACTTAATCACCTTTATAGATGATTACTCTAGATATTGTCACATTTATCTGTTAAAAACTAAGGATGAAGCACTAGAAAAATTCAAAGAATTTAAGGATCGTGTTGAGAATCAGTTAGATGCTAAAATTAAAAGATTTAGATCAGATAGAGGTGGCGAATATGTTTCATTAGGATTCAGAGAATTTTGTAACTCACATGGAATCATAGCAGAAACTACAGCACCCTACTCACCACAGTCAAATGGTATCGCCGAAAGAAAGAATCGAACACTCACAGAGATGTTGAATTCTATGTTATTGACTGCTGGATTACCTTCACATTTTTGGGGTGAGGCTGTATTAACTGCTAATAATATTTTGAACATGTTGCCACACTCTAAGTTACCTGCTACACCGTATGAACTGTGGCATAAGCACACACCCAATTTTAATAAATTAAGAACATGGGGCTGTATTGCTTTTGTTAGGATACCTGACCCTAGAAGGCCTAAAGTGGGACCTCGGACAAATACGTGTGTGTATTTGGGTAGTGCAGTTGATAGTGCTGCAGACAGATTCTTAGATCTATCTCTCAACAAAATAATAGAATCAAGAGATGCAGAATTCTTTGAAGATATGTTCATCAAAGATAAAGGCATCTCATTATCTGAACCTGCAGACACTAGGAATGATCCACAACAGGAATCTAGATATATTTCAACTGACACTGAACCCTCACATAATGTTGAATTAAGAAGACTCTCTACAAGAGATAAAACACCTAGAACCTATGGTGATGACTTCGTGACATATGCACTAGCAGCTGACCCTGTTAGTGTTAAGGAAGCCTTAAGGTCTAGGGATGGTTTGCTTTGGAAAGAAGCAATTGATGATGAAATGGATTCTTTATTGCAGAACAACACTTGGGAATTGGTTAATTTGCCAGTAGGGGCTAAAACTATAGGAAACAAGTGGGTTTTGAAGAAAAAACTTAATCCTGATGGAACTGTAGCTAAGTATAAAGCACGCTTAGTAGCTAAAGGTTATACTCAACAAAGTGGGGTGGATTATTTTGATGTCTATTCATCAGTTTGCCACATTGCTACAATAAGGATTCTTCTAGCCATAACATCTATTGAAAAATTTGTTATTCATCAAATGGATGTTAAGACTGCTTTCCTAAACGGTGACCTCAATGAAGAAATCTATATGAATCAACCTGAAGGTTTTGTACTTAAAGGTTCAGAACATAAGGTTTGCAAGTTAATAAAATCTTTGTATGGTCTAAAACAAGCACCAAAATTGTGGCATGAAAAATTTGATAAAACAATAAAGAGTTTAGGTTTTGAATCTAGTAATTCTGACAAATGCCTTTATTATCGTGATGAATCGAATAAAATTGTCATTATTTGCTTGTATGTTGATGACTTGCTAGTTGTTGGAAGTGACCTCTCTATTGTTATAGAAGTCAAAATCTTGCTATCCAAACAATTCAATATGAAAGACCTAGGTGTTGTGGACACCATATTGGGTATGAGAGTGGGCTTTAGAAGGCAAGGAATAACCCTTAGCCAATCCCACTATATTAAAAGTGTGTTGAAGGACTGGGGATACAGTGATTGCAAAAGGTTTAATACACCTTATGATAATACCAAAAAGTTGACACCTAACGATGGTGCAACAGTGAGACAGTTAGATTACTCTAAACTTATTGGGAGTCTCATGTATGCAATGACATGCACTAGACCTGACATAGCCTTTGCGATAGGCATGTTGAGCAGGTTCACTAGCAATCCTAGTCAGTTACACTGGAATGCCCTTGAGAGGCTACTGGGATACCTAAACGGTACTCAAGAGTTTGCTTTGTGCTACTCTGGTTATCCTTCAGTACTAGAGGGATACTCTGATGCATCGTGGTGCTCAGGAAATGGTGACAGTAGGTCCACTAGTGGTTATGTGTTTACACTAGGAGGAGCAACTGTGTCATGGAAATCTAAAAGACAACCTGGTCTTGCCTTTTCATCCATGGAGTCAGAACTCTTTGCGCTATCTTCTGCTGGTGAAGAAGCGGAATGGATAAAAGAGCTATTGTTAGATATTCCTTTGAGAAGGTTTAGAGTAACCACTCTCAGTCTTTATTGTGACAATCAAGCTGCAAATATTGTAGCTAACAACACTCTCTACAATGGTAAGAGACGTGTTGTGAGCCTTAGACAGGCCAAGTTGAACTATCTCATTAAACAAGGGACAATTGCCCTTATTGATGTACGATCAGAAAAGAATGTGGCTGATGCCTTTACAAAAGGACTAAGTAGAGATCTAATTATCAAAACTGTGGGGGAAATGGGGTTAAAAACTTTTGAGGATAAGTTTTAACACCCTGGTTATTTTGATAAATTAGAATCCAAAGTTGAGAGCCATAGAGTAGTTCAAACTTTAAGCATCAATCTTGACAGTTGACATGCTTTAGATAATTAGAAAAGTTTTATGTATTTATTGTTGATATATAACTTCATTCCAAATTTGATGATGTTATATATGTTTCAAAACTTACATAAAATTATCTTTTATTCCAAAAGAAAGCATGAAAATTTATCGATGTGTTTCCGATGTTTAGAACTGTTGTTATATCATTCCAACTCTGATGATATATCTTTTTTATGGGGTTTATGTTTCATTCCAATCTTGATGATTCAGAACTTAACCATAATTGATCTAACAATTCTATCATTCCAACATGAAACACAGTATAGTTCTTGTGTAGAAACTATAATAGTTCTTGTACTTTATTTTGATAAAGATACTTGATTGTGATGCTTATGATGTACCTTTGCATATCTATGTTGAATTGTACTAAGTTCTTTAGCTTGAACTAGATACTCTTATACATTTCATTTGAACTCTAAGAGAAGCGACTCATGAGATTTCTATGTGTTATGTTTAAACAGATGGCAGCAAAGGCAATGGAAATGAATCAGTCAACTTTGATTTTGAGAATGATGATTTGCTCGATATGGAGGAGTAGACACAAAAGAACTCGCAAGATTTGTTTGTCAATTGCTTGGAGAAACTTCTATTTCAAGTTTAAGACTCTTTATTTGATTGAGCTTAAAACTTTTCGCTTATTTTGAAGTTTATTGTTTGGTTGACTTGAGATTATGATTTTGCTTTGTTGGTTTAGTCTTTGTGAACTATTCATTTATGGTTTTAGAACTATTTGATTATTTTGGTTTAGTCATATTTGAACTATTCAAGTTATAATTGATTTAGTCTATGATCCATGTTCTTTATGATTTAATAATGTTTGAATTTTTGTGATCCAATATTATAACATTGCTTAGCCTAATATACTGAGAATATAGGAGGAGATTGTTGGATGTATATGTATATTCTCATTATAATAGGATAATATTGTGTATATTATTCTATGGGGCAACACGGGTTTACACGTGTTATGTTTTAATATTGGAACGGGTTGAGTGGGCTAAAAGCCCAGTACCCTAAACCCAGTCTAATCTCTATATAAGCTGGTCTAGAGGTAGTGCCCTGTGATATTCCAATACTGATAAGCAGGGTATAATATCTTAAGCGGCTAGAGATTAACCCTAACCCTAATTTCCCCAAATCAGTATTAACACTATTTTGTCTTTTTTTGACAAAATGACAGTTATAGCAGAACCATTGTGGATGCTCTTAGGTGGCACATGTAAGTTGGTGATGAAAGTGATGGAGATTAGAAAGCCAACAAGGTTTGTTAGAGTATCCACAGTCGTTTGCTATATTTGCCATTTTCTCATATTCTGAGAAAGTTGACACTACAGTCGTTTCTTATTTTGTCATTTTACGGCAAACGTGCTACAGTACGTTCTCATATTTGAGAAACGAAATGGCGATTCTCATAATATAGGGGACGGAACATGTTGTTCCGTACCAAATTTTTTTTTAAATCAGACTGGACGACACATTTTTTTTTTTTTAATAATGATCAGACGGTACAACATGTACCGTGTGAAAAAAAATAAAAAATAAAAAACGACGTCAAACGAGACATGTTGTCCCGTTTGAAGCAATTTTGGCTTGGACAGGACAACATGTCCCGTCCAGCCAAATGGTTTGTTTTAATTAAGTTTTAATGTTAGGTTTAGTTAATTAATTAGGTAGGTAGCTCATATTTTAATATTTTAATTTGTTTAATTAATCTTTTTTAATACTTAATCATTAGTTAATTAAGCGTAAAAAAAATTAAAACGGACGAAACAACATGTCTCGTCCAACTTTTTTTTAAATATTTTTTTCTCATATTATAACAAATGACGACTACAACAAATTACTTATTTTGCTATATGTTATTTTGTCACATTTTTAAATATGAGAAACACTACTGTGATGCTCTGTGGATGCTCTTAGTTAAACTCCCCCTTCTCATTCTTGGATGCTCAACCTCTAAATTAAATCTGTATGAAAATATCATTTTCAAACCCAAGTAATTTGGTAAGCTCTCGAATACAAATTATATATCCTAGCTATGATCCGTAGTTGGAAAGCATCCCTAGGCCAGCTACCACCACATCTTCCACTTGAGTCCTCCTTTCCTTACCTAACCTCCCCATCCCCCCCATATTTATCACACCTCTCCAGCTCCCCCTCACCATCCCTTTTTTTCCCCAACCCTTAACACAAATTCTCTCCCTACCCAAAACCCGACCATGATTTCCATCGCCACCCCTGACTCCCAAGTCCACCCACCAGAACCCACAACCAATTCAACCACCACAATTTTCCGCTCACGCCTCCCCGATCTCCCCGAGATCCCCAACCACCTCCCCCTCCATTCCTACTGCTTCCAAAACCTCGCCGCGTTCTCCTCGTCCCCCTGCCTCATCTCTGCCTCCACCGGCAACTCCCTCACCTACTCCGACGTTCACCTTCTCTGCCGCAAAACCGCCGCCTTCTTCAGCTCCCAACTGCAGGTCTCCAAAGGCCATGTCATCATGATCCTTCTACCCAACTGCCCAGAATTCGCCTTCTGCTTCTTGGCCGCCTCCTTTCTTGGCGCCGTCACCACGACCGCCAACCCTTTCTGTACCCCGCAAGAAATCAAGAAACAGATAACCGCATCTGATTCCAAGGTCGTCGTCACCCACTCCCAGTATGCTCACAAAGTACTGCTCCTAAATCCCGACAACAACCTCAAAATCGTTGTTGTCGATGATGTCGTCCCCGACGGATGCATCCCTTTTTCGGATGTTTACAGTGCTGATGAGACCAAGGTGCCGGAGGATGTCAGCATTGAGCCGGATGATGCGGTATCGATGCCGTTTTCGTCGGGGACGACGGGCCTGCCCAAGGGTGTGGTGCTGACGCATAGGAGCGTGGTGTCCAGCGTAGCGCAGCAGGTGGATGGGGAGAACCCTAACTTGTTTCTCAAGCCTGGGGAGGATGTGATGCTGTGCGTGTTGCCTTTGTTCCACGTGTTTTCGATGAATTCGGTGTTGCTCTGTGGGATGAGGGCGGGGGCGGCCGTGGTGCTGATGGCCAAGTTTGAGATGGAGAAGATGTTGGAGGTGATAGAGAAGTGGAAGGTGACGGTGGCGGCGGTGGTGCCACCGTTGGTGGTGGCGCTGGCGAAGAATCCGGTGGTGGAGAAATACGGTTTGGGATCGGTGAGGATTGTATTGTCAGGGGCAGCGCCGTTGGGGAAGGAACTCGAGACGGTACTTCAAGAGCGACTGCCGCAGGCAGTGCTGGGACAGGTACGCATGCAAATTGTCCTAGATTTCCTTATTCGTACTTTCTTATTTCACTATTCGGATATATGATCCAATCTATACTATATATTTGATATATAGCTCCATAAATTAAATGCAACAAAGTTTGTGTCGGTAGCAGTTCAAAATATGTATCTCTACTATTTTAATGGGAGTTTAATGGAAGAGTTGGGGTTGTATGACATACATCGTGCATATCATGAAGCCACCTATTGTAGTCACAAATTGGGGGTTCGGAAATAATTCGTCTAGATTTAATGTTCGGAATTCGGCAAAAAACTGATAAATTTAGAGAAAAAAACTAAACAAAAATTCGGGAAGAGAGAATTATATAATTTAATGCTTATCAGTACCTATCACCTAAATAAATATATATTTAAATCCATAAATGTTAAAAATAGTAACAAATTTAGCGATTAATTTGTTTAATTCGCAAATTATTCACAAATAATTCACGTTTCTGCAAATTATTCATGAAGTGCGTGATTTAAACGGAAATTGATGATTTAATCACGTATTGATTCGACAGATGAATTATTCGCGAATAATTTGCTAAATTCGAAAAATTATTCGCAAACTTTATTACTATGATTATAATGAGAGAGAGAGAGAGTTGAAGATGTCGTTTATAAATCTACTAATTTATACGTATCACACGTGCATAATTAATATAAATTAAGGAGATCTCAGGTTCGATGTCAAACTAGGTCAGAATCTTTTACTTTCAAATATATAAAGGAGATCTCTGATTCGAGGACTACGTTAGAGTTTTTACTAAATAAAATATTTATTAAGACGTCCATAACACGTGTAAATTACTAAAATAATATTATAATAGGATGTGCATAACTAATATACGTATCTAAAATTACAAATATTATTAAAATGTGTATCACACATGTAAATTTCTAGTATGATATAATTGTACTATTTTTAGTGTAGTATTTACAGAGAATCTAATTTCTTCAATCTCATAGTGGTGTGAAAGTACGTAGCACTAAAAATAGTGTATATCCTTTTCGAACTTATTAATTATTTGTGACTCTTACCTTGAGTTCAGTTACACTTCTCAAATTATGTTTCGGTTATAATTTGTTGTTTTGCTGGGGGGGGGGGGGGGGGGGGCTGTTCAGTTTTACTCTCTCTTTTCCCCTATATATCCCTATTTTGGCCTTTATTTGCTGTTATACTCACATATTTATTACTGCAAATTAAGTTGTTGGATATGGATATACCCACTTGTTTTGGTATTTCTGTCTTCGTATTTATGATCCGAATCGTTTTGTTTATATTGATCTATACGTTTAAATTAGTCTAAATATGTAAAATCAAATTATTTGAAATTTATTTGTCCATCCATTGTGACTATAAAAAACAACGATTTTCAGTCATACAATTTTGTAACACTTCAATAGATGGATAAATGAATTTCAAATGATTTGATTTTACATATTTAGACTAGACTAATTTAGATATATAGATTAATTTGAACGGTTCGGATCGTCGATACGAAGACGGAAATGCTGAGTAAGCTCAAGTGGAAGATGTGGTGGTAGCTGGCCTAGGGATGCTTTCCAACTACGGATAGCTATGATATTTTTTATTCGAGAGCTTACCAAATTACTTGGGTTTGAAAATAATATTTTCATACGTATATGAGATTTAATTTAGAGGTTGAGTATTCAAGAATGGGAAGGGGGAGTTTAACTAACAAACCTTGTTGGCTTTCTAATATCCATCACTCTCCTCACCAACTTACATGTGCCACCTAAGAGCATCCACAATGGTTCTTCCACATCTTCCAGGCCAGCTACCACCACATCTTCTGCATCCTCAATTTGTGATTTAGAATTTAAGATGTGAACAAGTAAGCGCTTACCTTTTCTGTTTTAATTAATTATGAAAAATTTAAAAAGAGAAGAATAGTAATAAGCTCTATCTATGTGGTAGGTGGGACAAGTTAGTTATTTTGAATCTGGACTTCAATTTGGTGTCCTACAACATTGTCTTGGCGCTCTTGGGTTGGTGATATTTTCACCTTTATCTTCGAAAAAAAATATATTAAAAGTCCACCCTCTTTGTATTTGATTTGATTTGAGGGTTCTTTGCTGTTTAGTCCTTCAAAAACTCTACGTATTTGCAAAATGGTTCTCTAAAACTTGATATGATTAGAGGAAAACACAATTTCAGTTAAAACTAGCAAAATTAATGAGTAACTAGCATTATATTGCTAACTCAGAAGACACAAGAGTGGGAAAATTTTTTAAAGATAAGAAATAGCAAAAATCCCTTTATTTCTAACTCAGGAGGATTATTTTTTAATTATTAAAATTGATTATCCAAAGTTGGTACAGATGGAACAGAAATGGACAATTTACAGTGGACCACAAGAAACTAGACCTAATAAGAGCATCTGTAGTGCTTAGTCATTTTTGCTAAATTTTTTAAAATTTGGCAAAAAAGATGCTGCAGTTGTTGATCAAATATCCAAAATTTGGATTTCGTCACTATAATAATCGGCTATATTTAACAAGCGAAATGGTAATTGTCAAAATATAGCTAACGAAAGATGGTTTTTCGTTCGTTTGATCGGACGAAATATTATCTTTCGTCGGAGAGATTGTTTTAATTTCAAACTTATCGGACGAGGAATTATTCTCTGTCGTTTGATTTTTTTTTTATATAAAAAAGATCAAACGGGAAATTATTTCCCGTCCAGTCCATTTTTCAGAAAGAAATAAAAATACTCATTTCATCGGAAGGGAGATGATTTCTAGTCCGGTCGGAAAAAAAAGGGAGATCATTTCCTGTTGGCCCTTCAATTTCAACAAAAAATTAAAAAAAAATAAAAATTGGTAGTCGACGACCGCAGCGCAAAACTATGTTTCTCATTTTCAATTGCTAAATATCCAAAAATTGGATCTGAACTACAGATGCTCTAATAAATCCGTGGAAGTTATAATGAGTCACCAAAACATAAATTAACACATTTCTTTTCAACATGTATGAATGTGTGTTCACTAAAATCGTGAGAAATCTCTGTACATGTATACAATATATTTCCACAAATCCGTGACGTCACGTATGAATATAATACCACTGCAAAGGGAAACTCCATGATACGGAAAAAATTATGCATTGTCTATTGGTCCACGTGAACGAAGAAACAACACAGCTATCATCAACGAAAAAGAATTAAGTACAGAGAGGGAGAAAAAAATGCAAACGAAACTACGCAGCTACCAACAACGAAAAAGTACAGATAGAGAAAAGAAAATGCAGAACATAGATGAGCCCAAATGTGAGCGATATTGATCCATGTTATTGAATTTTTTTTTATATGCCATTTTTCGAAATTATTGGTACTTATAAAACAGTTACCAAAGTATTTATGTTTGTAGACTCAACAATTAATCTCGCCGTTCTTAACGGTGAGTTTAGTTGTTTCATGCTTACCGTTTGGATACGACGAATTTAGTGCTAATTTTTTTGGGGAACTCGCCGTTCCCAATGGCAAGTTCAGTTCAAATTTGTTCATGAAGACTCGTCATTTCCAACGGCAAAAACATTTATACTAGATTCGCTATTGGGAACATCAAGTTTAGTCCAAAAATTTTAATACAGACCCTCCGTTCCCAACGGCGAGGACATTTACACTAGACTCGTTGTTGAAAACGACGAGTTTAGTTCAAACAAAATTTCAAGGAGTTTTTTTTCTCCGAAAATTCACTAAGTGTAACAGAATGTTTCACTCTCTATGAAATTTCTTACATCCTTCCCAGCAGTGAGTCTAGTATAAATGTCATCGCTGTTAGAAACAGCTAGTCTTCTTTGAAAATTTTGAATTAAATTCGTTGTTCTCAACAGCGAATTTAGTATAAATGTCATCGCCGTTGATAATAACGAGTCTTCATTTAAAATTTTGAACTGGACTCACCGTTGAGAACGACGAGTTTTATAAACAATTAGCACTAAACTGGTCGTGTCCCAACGATGAGAATGAAATAACTTTGAGTCCACGAATATAAATATTTTGACAATTATTCTTTTTCTACAAATAATTATGAAAAGTGGTGTATAAAAAAATTCCATGTTATAAGTGTCTAAATCGTCTCATTAATCTACACTAGTAATTTACACGTGAGATACACGTCTTAATAAATATAGTTTTTTAAAATAAAAATTTAGACATAGTCTGAATTTGAACTTAGAATCTCCTTTATAATAATTATGTATGTATATTGCACGGGTTAGTAGATTGACAAAATATTTACAAAAGACACGAAGACCTTCTCTCATTATGATATTAGATTAGATATTAGATTAGAGATATATAAAATATCGCCTCATTAATATTAGACATAAAATAATCCTGGCTAATATTCATTTATGAGCTTTTTCCCAGTCTTTGTAATCAAGGGACAGTCTAACATACATAGGCGTGTACAGTGCCACGTGATATCATGGGGAGATCTATCTTTCTCTCTATCTCTGTGTGTTCTCTCACTCTATCTGTGTGTATATCTGTTGCAGTAATGGGAGAGTTTATCACTTTGTCACTTTGAATTTGTAACTAAATAAATAATTTTTTAATATTTTTTTGTCACAAACGAAACACATGCGTTGCACGTGTAATGCTAACTCTATTTATTAACATGTGCATCACGCGTGTAAATCAAAATTTTTTCCTTCACCAAACAAATAATTTTTAAATTTTTTTGTCACAAAGCAAATACGTACGTCGCACGTGCAACTCCAAATCTATTTCGTAACACATCACCGTACGTACAATTCAAGATTTTTCCGTCAAAAAATTTAAAAAATTGTTTGCATTGCCCGTTCAACTCCAATTTTTTTAAAGTTAAGGCATTCATCACAAGTGCTGATTACTACCGACTTACATGTATCGCACGTTCAACTCCAACATTTTATCAAAACGTGCATCGCACGTGAAATTACTAGTATATATAGATAGAGAGAGAGAGTCAGTCATGCTATTATATATATATATATATATATATAGTCATGCTATTACGAGATGGTGAGATAGAATATTTTTTGTGTGAGATGGACGATTTGAATCATCCAAATCTTGATCACACCGTTCACATCATTCTACATGTCATCTAGATGGTGTATACAAAATTTTAAGCCATTTGGAGACCTCTAGCCTTTGCATCAAATCGTTCAACACATCATGAAGATGGTGCGAAATACATATATATGTATTTATTTGAATGCTTTGATGCATAGGCTAGAGGTCTCCAAATCGCTTGAAATTTTGTACACACCATCTATATGATATGTAGAATGATGTGAACGGTGTGATCGAGATTTGGATGATTCAAATTGCTCATCTCACAAAATACATTTTCATCTCACCCATCACATATTAGCATTTTCCTATATATATATATATATATATATGTATATGTATATGTATATATATATATATATAGCCATCATGTGACTATAAAAAATAACGATTTTTCAGCCATACGATTTTGTAATACTTCAATGGATGGGCAAATGAATTTAAAATGATTTAATTTTACATATTTAGACTAATTTAGATATGTAGATCAATTTGAACGGTTCGGATCGTCGATACGAAGGCGAGAATGGTTTTTTTTTTTGTTGAAGGAAAAGGTGGAATAAACGAAGGTGAGAAGGTTGAGTGCACATGTGTACACACGAAGACCTAGTGCACAACGGAATATTACTCATATATATATACTAGTAATTTACACGTGCGATGCACGCCTTAATATTGTTTTAAAAAAAATAAAAACACTGACGTAGTGAGGACTCGAACCTGATACATCATTCATATTAGTTATGTACGTGCGTCACATGCGTTGATAGATTTACAAATGAAACTAAGGCATTCTTCCATATATATATATATATATACTAGGTTTGCCCGTTGACACATGCCTACGACACATCTTCGGAACGGTGCACCTGGTTTGATTATATAAAATGGTTTTGGAGGTCCAAAAAATTAATTGAGGTAGCAATACTGCTTTCTTGAGTGTCGTAGGACCTCCAAAATTATTTTATATAATCAAACCAGGTGCGACGTTCCAAAGACGTGCCGTAGGCACGTGTTAACGGACAAACCTTGTTATCATATAGGTTTTATAGAGCTTACCATAATCCCATAACCACTATGAACATGTCTAAATACAATGGTAAACTTTAAATAAATAAAGCATTAAATAAATAAAGGAGTTGTTATTGAGAGAGAGAGAGAATGGGAAACTTTAAATAAATAAAGGAGTTGTTATTGAGATTTGAATTTGAATTTTAGAGAAAAACTTTTTGGAAGAAAAATGTGTTTTGTTAAATTGTTTCTGAATCTTTGATTTTGGAGGGTTCGAAGGAGAGCCACTTGATAGCTTTCTTTGTGTTTTATTATATAGATGTGAAACAAAGGAAAGTTAAGATGTGGAGAGAGATACTGTGAGAAATAAAACGAATCTCAATAGTGTTTAATCTGTTATTTAATTTGAAATCTCAATCGGGAACATTATTGACGAATCGTTTGTTTCATGCCAGAGTTTTTATTCTTTAATGAGTAATGCTACAGCCACTACTAATTTCACTACATTTCTTTTCACTATCTTAGGTGTCACACTCCAATAGGTAGAGAAAGATAGAGTAGGTGGGGAAACTCTCCAATAGGAGTATGCCACCTAAGGTAGTGAAGAGAATGATAGTGAAATTGGTAGTGGCTAAAGCATTACTCTTCTTTAATTTTCTATCTTTACTTACCTCGATCGAAGATTTACGAAAACCTCCTTATTAAGACTTCATGTACAGTTTATATAGAGTTATTTATTCCCCCACTTTTTTATTTTACAAGAAACTCATTGCTATATATGTGTGACTCATACATATTGGTCGACATTTTTTTTTTGTTGCAATTTTTATCTTATCAAATAACCCCTTGTTTGTTTTCTTCAAAGAAAATAAACCCTGATTGTTTTAATTTCTCTGTTCTTTTTTTAAAAAAATTTCTGCAGGGCTATGGGATGACGGAGGCTGGTCCGGTGATATCAATGTGTCCGGGATTTGCCAAGAACCCAACGGATGCAAAGTCGGGTTCATGCGGGACGGTGGTACGGAATGCAGATCTCAAAGTTGTGGATCCGGAAACGGGTCTCTCTCTCGGGCGCAACCAACCCGGTGAAATTTGCATTCGTGGTCCCCAAATCATGAAAGGTATTGTAATAAGTAAATACTACAATTGATCAGCATTGGTCGGCCTCCATTACATATAGGGATATATGGCATTTTACCTGTTGTAATAAATAACCCCACAGAGCCATCCGAATTGGCTTTTAATTTTAGGGAATATATCCTCCAAAATAGATTCGCTATCTTCCTCGGTAGGACATGGATCCAATATTGGATCCTAATTCGGATCATTGATGATAGGAATCCAATAATGAATAATCCCAAGTACACCATTTTGTTTGTTTGTCGAGCAATTATATTGCTAGTCGGTATCTGTTTTCGTACTTCAAATTGAAATAGTAAAATAACTGTGACATCGACCTTCTTCTCATCTAAGAACTAGTATCGACTCAATTTCCTGTATTGAATAGGGTTACGGGGCATCCTGAATTATTGAGTGCTTTTAATTGTCAGATTGGAGACTAGAAGTAGATCATAATCTATATTAAAATGAATGAGTTCTGTTAAAGGTCTTTATCAACATAATTTCCTCGGCCACTTTCTGTACAGGATACCTAAATGATCCGGAGGCAACAGCTGCAACAATAGACATGGAGGGTTGGTTGCATACTGGAGATGTTGGCTATGTTGATGACGACGACGAAGTCTTTATTGTTGACAGAGTGAAGGAGCTTATCAAATTCAAAGGCTTCCAGGTAATAAGCATTGCCCAAAATGAGAACCATTGTAGGGTATGTACATTGTTACACAAACATATTATGTTACGTTGGCAAGTACTCTGTTACTGTAGCCCTTTGAACGGTTTTATAAAGATAATTAAGCATAATTCAACTGGTTCTGACTGTAAACTGCAAAATTGATGCAGGTGCCACCAGCAGAGTTAGAGGCACTTTTAATCAGCCACCCCTCCATTGCCGATGCAGCTGTGATCCCGTAAGCACAACTCCATGTTGTATCTAGTTACAGCATTAATTGAATATTAAAGAATATATAATTAATCATATCAATTTATATGCATGTATATCATTTTTGGGGATTGAAGGCAAAAGGATGAAGTTGCTGGCGAAGTCCCAGTAGCTTTCATCGTTCCTTCTCAAGATTCTGATATCACAGAGGAAGCCATAAAAGAGTTCATATCCAAGCAGGTACTGTGATTTAAAGACTGTTGCCTTCGCACAGTTGTACAAAATTAATATAGCCAAAATCTTCTTCTTACAAATACTTAGATTTTGCTTCTTTTTTCCTTTTCAATTCAACTTCTATCCTTAATGAAAAAATAATCTCTTATCTATATAATGTATCTTACAGGTTGTATTTTACAAGAGGTTGCACAAGGTCTACTTCGTCCTTGCCATTCCCAAGTCCCCTTCAGGAAAGATACTACGGAAGGATTTGAGAGCCAGAATTGCCGGTGCTTCTTGATTGATATGGCCCTCTACTCATTCAATTAATTGTTGATTCTGTTGGTAATGTTGTATTTGTTCTTTGTGTCAAACTATTCATCATAAAACAAGGGGGCAAAAGGAACTCTTTTGAGTTTGGCAAAGTCTATGTATCAGTTATCCTCTTTGCATAACTTACTTCCTAGTTCTCGACATACTTTCAGTGTGAGATTGTCAACGGTATGTTAGGTTTTTTCTGTAAAACTTCCTTAAATAAATTAAGTGACATTAGTATATATGTGTTAGGTTAATATAGTCTCTGCTCAAAATTTGGTAGGAATAGTTATGTAACAGTATTATATCTGTGAGAATAGTTTCATAAAAATGCTTTTTTTAAATCAAAGAGACCAGACCTTCCCCCCACCCCGGAAGTCCATTTCATCTGTACCATCACCATCCTATGCTACATCTTTGTTATCACCTTCACTACCATTTACCAACATTGTCATTCTCATTGTCATATTGATCGTCAAGGATTAGTGGGTCATCTCCATCTGTTGTTCACGAATAATTCGTGATTTGCAAATTTTGCAACTGTGGAGTGCACTATGTAGAATCAAGAATGCACGATCACAATACAAAATTTATATTTCACAAAAGAGGCTTGTAACATACAAACACACGCAATCAACTCAAACTCATCTAACTCACATGACACACTTTCTACCTGGGATGATGTCACGCTCCACTCACTATCTGCACGCAAACCGCCCAGCACATACACTACACACTTAGTGTCTACTTAGGAGCTTGATGCATACAACCAACTCTTGGGTTTAGATGTCTTGTATACTCAATCCGAAGTGAAGAGTAGACGATGTTACTAGAGAGGAATCGAAGCGACAATGATTGGAGATAAGAAGCAGTTGAACGACAATGATTGGAGATGAGAAGCAGCTGAAGCAACAACAGAGGCATGTGCGGTCGAATGTATAGTTGAGTGACACCCCCTCTATTGGTGAGACCAAGTGCGGTCGACCGCAAGATGTGCAGTCGACCGCGAGCGGCTGAAGCTTGTGTTTGAGTTGCGGGTTTGGGTGATTTGTTTGGAATCGGACTTCTTCATCAAGTTAGATGGTACGACTCTCCTTGTATGGTTATCTCTTCAGTGTACGTCGGATGGTTAATGTATCAAGTGTATCAAATAAGGGTTTCTCTAGATCTCTATATAATCAATGTAAATGGCTAAAAGAAAGATATGATTCTATTGAGTGCCAAATAGAAAAAGAATGTACTTCATCTGAGCGGTGAGAGATTCTCCATTGTAAACAGCAAGTAGTTCCGATTAGGCTTGAGAGAGGGTCATGGTGGGAATTATAATATTCTTGTATCTTCTCTAGCTGAATAGTATCTCAGTTCTTTCTCCCCGGATTAAGTTGAAAGCCCTAACTGGAACAATTCTTGTGTGCTTTGTGTGATTGGTGTAATATAGTATTTGCTTAGTGGTTTGTATTGATCGTGTCGAAAACTCAACAAGATCCTCTAGAGGGAATAATTTCGTAACAAGTGGTATCAGACTATCTGGTTCGTGAGTTTGTTTGAGTTTCTTGGAGAAGATGGCAGATCAAAAGACAAAAATCAAGCAGTTTAATGGTAAGATCAACTTTAATCTATGGAAGGTGGACATGTACGATGTATTAGTTCAGAAGGACTTGCATCTTGTCCTAGAAGAAAAGAAGTCAACCGGCATGAAACAAGAGAAGTGGGATGAGATTTATTTGGAGACCTTGAATTTAATTTGGTTGCCATTGGCGGATGAAGTCAAGTGTAATATTCTTTAGAAGAAAAGTGTGGCGAGTCTATGGGCGAAACTCAAATCTGACTACTCAGAATCGTCGTTGTTGGATCAGATATACTGGAAGAGGAAGTTATTTCGTTTCTCAGTGAAGGAAAGTACCCATTTTCAAGATCATATTCTGGAGTTCGATAAGGTAAAATCTGAACTGAAGATAGTTAACGTTGATGATCTTAGCTAAGTGGATAAAACTTTCAACTTGATATATTCACTGCCAGTTTCTTATGATCACTTGATAACTACCATGCTATACGGAAAATCTTCCAAGGAAACACTTACAGTAGTCGGGGTGATTAAGGATTTGAAGGAATATAAACTGAAGAAGGAGATTCATAAAGGGGGGGCTATTTCTGCAGGTTGTTTGTTTGTGAATGATGATACTTCATTGGGATAGGGCATACAAGGGTATGATCTGTTGCCATCATTGTAGAGGGATTGAGAATTACAAGAGAAACTTTCGCAAGTGACTGAGTCAGAAGGGTACTACTGCAGGAGGTGATCAGACCAATAACTGATGCCACCGGTTCAAGTGAATTTGATAAATTTGAATTATGTCTTCTTATTTCAAGTTCTTCAAATGTGGATTCGAGTTGGTATCTTGATTCGAAAAGTTGTTCTTATATTTGTTCTAATAGGGAGTTGTTTTCTACTTACAAGTTTACAACAAGCCATAGTGTGAGAACGGAGATTGATGAGATTTGTGAAGTGATGGGTGAGGGAACGGTTTAATTAGAGATGCCAGATGTTAAAGGGTTCACATTAGAAAAGGTCATGCATATTCCAATATTGAAGTAGAATTTGATATACTTGGAAACTTTTGATTCTTGAGGATGCAAGTACACAGCTCGATGAGGAGTTTTGTTAGTTTGGGAGAGTAGTCGTAAGGTGATGAAGGATAAGAGGGAGATTGGGCAGGGTCAGCACAACCTCTACCAACTTTGTGGGAGCAGAAAAACTCGGCCGAGTGTTTGGAAGCCCATTGTTCCTGAAGCATCATCTAGTATGTCGTCACTAGAATCACCAAAGCGAGACTGCAACGTACGAATACCGTTGGAAGGTGAAAAGATCCATGGGGTAGGTGGAGTTTGTGTGGAGGGTGGCACATCCATGATAACATCTATTGGGGTATGCCCTTGAAGGGGGCATACAGTTAGAGGAAAACAGGTTGAGGTAGATTCAACTAGTAGAAGAAGTCATAAAACCGGGTTGTTTAGAGATCAAGTGTCTAGAATAGTAAATCACACGTGTGAATTCATTCGTATGCAGTCCAAGGTGGAGATTGTTGGGTTTATATGTCTTGCATACTCAATCTGAAGTGAAAAGAAGATGCTGTTACAAGAGAGGAATTGAAGCGACAATGATTGGAGATGATAAGATGTTGAAGCAGCAACAGAGGCATGTGCGGTCGATAGTATAGTCGACAGACACCCCTTCTGGAATTTTCGAGACCAAGTGCGGTCGACCGCGAGCGGCTAAAGCTTGTGTTCGGGTTGCGGGTCTGGGTGATTCGTTTGGAATTCGACTTCTTCATCAAGTTAGATCATATGACTCTCCTTGTATGGTTATCTCTTTTGTATACATCGGATGTTTAATGTATCAAGTGTATCAATTTATGTTTTTTCTAGATCTCTGTATAATCAATTTAAACGACTAAAATAAAGATATGATTCTATTAAGTGTTGAATAGAAGAAGTGAGTACTTCATCTGAGAGGTGAAAGATTCTCCATTGTAAACAACTAGTAGTTCCAGTTAGGCTTGAGAGAGGGTCGTAGTGAGAATTGTAATATTCTTCTATCTTCTTTAGTTAAATAATATCTCGGTTCTTCCTCCCCGGATTAAGGTGAAAGCCCTAACCGGG
Organism: Hemerocallis citrina; assembly: GCA_017893485.1. Classification (NCBI taxonomy): domain Eukaryota; kingdom Viridiplantae; phylum Streptophyta; class Magnoliopsida; order Asparagales; family Asphodelaceae; genus Hemerocallis; species Hemerocallis citrina. The sequence goes on along the minus strand of JACEHZ010000596.1, from coordinate 374,239 downwards.
ACAATTCTTGTGTGCTTGGTGTGATTTGTGCGATCTAGTATTTGTTTGGCGGTTCATATTAATCATGTCAGGAAGTAATTCCCTAACACCAACCTCTAAGGGGGTATTTATAATACATAGCTGGGTTAGGTCGGTGGGAGAATTCTCCATTAAATGAACTAAACTGTTGGGAAGATTCTGGATATTAATTATGAGGCTAAGAGATATGTAACGCCCCAAACTCTAACACTTAAATTGGGGACATTAGCCAACAGATAAGAAGAAATCATTCTATGAATTATCTTCTCAAATGTTCTTTCACAAAATTAGTTCTCACATGATGATAAATATATCAATAATAATCAAATATCCATCAAATAAACATGAACCTACTAAAACCTTCGAACCTTCAATCCAAAGAAAGATCAAACACTCAACGATCTACACCCTAATCCTGCAAGAAACTGTGGTGGGATAAACTTTTGCCTAGTGAGTTCAACATATACCATAAAAACAAAGAAAAATAACCAAAAACTTCATAAAAACTTGGAAAACAAACTTCAAATACAAATCCAACAACAAATAAGGTGATCATACAAGTAAGCTATGCAAGATACCTAGTGCAATACTTGTTTAATGATTTACACATCTCATACTATGTAAATAATCATATACAAGTATTTAAATAGATTTTAGATATGCCCCCTACTCATGCGGTATATATATATATATATATATATATATATATATATATATAAGCTCATCAAAGTTATGCATCTCATCCGAGTTATATGAGAAATACTTGATTGCACAAATGTCAATACAACTTCTTTGCATAACCAATAATTCAACCATAAATACATGATGACAACAATCACCACGAAAACGACAAAAGACATAAAAAAGAACATAAGTAATTTATACCAATATCTGCAATAAACTTGAATTGACAATTCACATTTACAAATAAAATCATAGAAGAACCAATTATTAGCCCAATTCATAAATCACAAATTAAATCATTGTAAATAAATTTATAAATGAAGTATATGAATTACCACTCACTTTAACTAAGAAATCTAATATTAGTTCTAACTTGTCTACAATGATGACATCCTTAACCAACCATTTCTTTCCATGCTTTTATTCGCCATTGTTCATCATCACCACTAGCATCGTCATCATTATCATCATCTCTCTCCCTCTCTCTCTCTCTCTCTCTCTCTCTCTCTTCTTACATTTCCTTCTTTTCTGTCTAGTGGCCGTACGAAGGGGAAGAAAAGAAGGAAGGAAGAAAAGAAGGAAGGAGAGAAAGAAGGAAAACCTAACTTCTTTTCCACAAAACCCCATAAATCAACTTTCACCCTTAAATACTCAGATTTATAATATTTGCAAAATAACATAAAAATTATTGATATTTAAAATATTTAAAAAAGTCATAATATTGAATTTTCAATAATCACCTGAAAATTTGGGGTATTTCAAGATTAGTCCATATGTTGAACTTTCTAGAGTAAGTAGTCTAGAAATTTGGGGATGATTCTTAACACTCCCCATCTTCAGCAACTTTTCTAGATATCATTCCCAGATGCTTCCGAAATTCTCCTAACTTGGATGAGTTCAGTCCTTTGGTGAAAATATCTGCTACTTGCTTTTCGGTCTTGACCGACTCCATCCAAATTTCTTCATTTAGTACCGTCTCTGTCAAGAAATGATGAAGTACTTCTATATGCTTCGTTCTTGTGAGAAATAGTGAATTTTCTGCGAATCTGATAATTGATAAATTATCACAATATAGACTCACAGAATAATCTATTGGCTGTTGTAGATCTCTTTCATCAACTGCACCAGCCATGATCTTTCTTGAGTTGCCATTACCGTTGATTGATATTCTGTTTTTGTGGTTGACAATGACACTGTGGATTGTCTTTTGCTACACCATGAACCAGCTGCTGACCCCAGGTTAAAGGCATAGTCGATTGTAGATCTTTGGGTGTCGTGATCTCCAGCATAGTCGGCATTGCAATAACCGACTACTTCATATTCCCTGTCTTTCCTGTACATGGACCAAAGTCAATTGTTTCTTTTACATACCTTAAGATACACCAAATTGCTTCCAAGTGAGGCTTCTTTGGGTTCTGCATGTATCGACTCACTACTTCAACTACGAAGGCGATATCCGGTCTTGTCATTGTTAAATAGATAAGACTTCCAACAAGTTGTCGATACATTGTGGGATCTTCTTAATCTATTCCTTCGTGTGCACATAGCTTGATGTTGGTCGCTATAGGTGTAGAGATAGGTTTGTAGTTAAACATCTCGTACTTGGACAATAGATCCTTTGCATATTGATGCTGGCAGAGAAATATCCCTTCTCTTGTACGGTCGACCTCGAGCCCAAGAAAATGATTATGTTCTCCAAGATCCTTCAACTAAAACCGGATTGAAAGATTCTCCCTGGTCCTTCAGATTTCTGCCACGTCATCTCCGATGATGATCAAGTCACCTACATAGGTGACCACCATTGCTATCTTACCACCTTGATTCTTGACAAGTAAGCTCGAGTCCGATGGAGCTATGGGGTAACCATACTGGACAAGTAACTTTGTTATCTTACCGTACTATGCCCTTGGTGCCTGCTTTAGCCCATACATTACCTTCCTTAACTTGCAGACGTACTCCGACTTTTCTTTACTCACAAATCTCGTGGGCTACTCCATATATATCTCTCAATCCACTTCTCCATGTAGAAAGGTATTCTTCAAGTCCATCTAACACAACTTCCATGCTTTACTTGCTACTAAGCGATCAGAACTCAGACCGACGTGATCTTCACCATTGGATTGAATGTCTCGTCATAATATAGTCCATACTGTTGAGAGAATCCTCGAGCCACCAATCTTGCCTTGAATCTCTCGATTGAACCATCCAACCTAGTCTTCTCTTTGTACACCCACTTGCAAGAAATAAGTTTTACATCCTTAGGTAGTTGTATTAGCTCCCAAGTCTGATTCTGTTTCAGAGCTTGAATCTCTTCCTCCATAGCCTTGATCTACTCATCTTTTTGACACGCCTCTTGGTTGGTGGATGGCTCCTTCACTTCTTCAAGCACTACAACATTATCATACCTTGGATTTGGTTTTAATTGTCCAGTCGACCTCTGAAGCATTGGACTTGGTTCTTCTCTGACCTTTTCTATTGGACTTTGATGCTCCTCCTCAGGTGTTAGGTGTTTGCTGATAGACTCTAGCCTGCCATGGGATTTTCTCTTTTGCTTTCTCTGAGAGTGTACCCAACGGGCTTGAGACTGTCCCAAAAGATCTTGAGGTCCACAAATGCCTCTAAGGAGAGGATGTTCACCGAGCTCCTGTTTCTACCAAGATTTGGTGCACTTCGAAGTTCTCCATGGCAAGGCTGATCACTAGGGTGTTGCAATGAGATGTTTTGAGACCTTCGAGATCCTCGTCGGAGAAAGTTACTGAAACTCTAGAACCTTTGGGAGGAGGAAAGTTATGCACCGAGTTTACTTTCAAAAGGAATGCCTTTCGAGAGGAGTTAAACTCTCCGCCCATAAGTCCTCCGTGAATAGAGTGGAGGACCGCAATGCGAACCGAGCCTGGGGACTCGGGTTCCTTCTCTGGGCGCTTGTTAGCCCCCCAATAGGAGGAGGGGATGTTTTGTCTCTCTAGGAAAATTTGAATAGGTAACCTCGGCTGATTAGGGCCTCAATCTTCTCTATGAGGGCTCGACAATCATCGATGTTATGACCATGTTCTTTGTGGAATCTGCCAACAAGTACATATCCCTTCTTCTACTTAGCATCTGCAATTTTGGGGGAGGGTGGAGAAATCCTTTTTTCTCAATGTCTAAAAGGGCACTGATATGTTGGCATTAAGGGGAGTTAATTTGTCAAAGCGAGGAGATGGAGGAGCGCGATGGTGGCCAGAACTATCCATTTGGGCCTTCTTGGGTCCTTCTTTGTTCATGCTTTTCTGTTAGTTCCCCAAAGGGAACTTCTGGCCCTCGGGATGAAGGGCCTCTTTGGCTAAGATGTATGTATCACTCCTTTCTAGAAGGTTAGTGAAGTCCCGAGGAGGCCTCTGGGCGAGGGATGCTTTGAGTTCTTTGTGGGTAACGTTATGCCAAAGGCAGCTGCCGCTACCGCTGTATTGAGGAGGAAATGGAACTGGACTCGGCTGTGAAGTTCTTGACAAAGTCTTTAAGCGACTCTCTTTCCTTATGCTTCAACTCGAGTAAGGAGACACTTGTCTTTTTAGTCCTGCGACTGGTGACGAAGTGGGCTAGGAAGAGTTCCTTGAGCTGGTCGATGGAGAAAATCAACCTTGGACAGAGTTGGGAAAACCATTCCCGACCAGGTCTTTTCAAGGTTCTCGGGAACGTCTTGCAGAGGAGCGAATCAGAGGCTTGGTAGATCATCACGAGAGTTTTAAAACTCTCTACGTGGTCCGCTGGATCGGAGCCACCGTCATAAGAAGAATACAAAGAGAGGAACTTTGAAGTTCTCTATAATTGAGGCTTCCAAAATGAACATGCTGAAGGGGGGTCAGAAGGGGCGGTATGATCTACCCCGATGATCCTCCTCGTGATCGATTCGGGCTAGGTGGTGTTCAATCTCCTCAAGATGGCAAAGGACTAGGTCTTCCTGAAGTTCAGATCGGATTGACCCAACTCTTCCACTTGCACAGTTGTAGGACGGGGATTGCTAGTTCGTCGGCCCCTGTTCAGAGCGACTTGAAGGGCTCTGAGGATTTCGTTCTTATAGTCACGAAACTCGACCCTAGTGATGGGCACGTCCTCTCCTTTGCAGTGCTTGTAAGCCTATCGACTGACTGGAATTGGGCTCCTTTGGCCCCCGGGGTGAGGTCCATTGTCGGGACTTCTGTCGGCAGGGAGAAGGAATTCTCTTGCTTCCCTGGTACCCTAAACGGGGGATCTCATCTCGAGTACATTTTTCTTTTAAGCGTTGATGGGGGCCCTTCCCTTGCTGCTTGTTATTGATCGGGTGGAGACAGGGGCACTGCAGGGTAAGGCAGTATGGATGGAGAACCGGTGCTAAATCAGGGGAGGTTCATAGTGATGCTCAGAGCGACGTCGTTGGGAGCTCGCCAACCTGGCCTTGCTGCGACGGTGGGGAAGGGCCTGCGATAATGGGCATGGGGCTGCCATGGAGGAGGAAGAGGAAATTTGGGTTGATGGTCGGTCGTTGTCGTCTTCTTCTTGTGAGGCATGGCTGTAAAAAGTGGTTTTTCACCGACGGATATGATCGAAGGCATATCTATAGTTTTCCATAGACATTGTCAATTTGTTACTGATATTTTTGGTGTGGGAGCAATTAGATGATGAATTCGAATTTTGAGGAAGAAACCGTAGATTTAACTGTCGATCTTGGTTGGAAAATATGGTTGAAAACTCCTTATTGTTTGGATCTGAATTGTAGAGAGCACTTGATCTGGATTGGATGGCTGAGATGTCGTCCCCAAACCTGCAATACATCTAAAACACTGGGGTTGGCACCAGCTATAGACCCTCCGACTTTCAAGTCTGTAACTCAGAAATAAAAGAGAGTTTTTTGTGGCAAAAAATTGATTACCTCTTATTAATTGAATAGAGAGAATACTCATAGGCTAGGAGTCTTGTTCCATAAGACAAATCTGAAAATATATCTTTCTCAAATTTGGTTGAAGAAGATTCCTCTGGTTAAGGGATATAATCAATTATTTAATACATGATTTGAGAGATTTGATTGACTGCCGTAATTAGCTAAAAATTTCTCTTTTTTAGATTGTAAGCAAGTCTTATCTGCTGGACTTGGTTGAGCGGGCGGGCCTAGATGCGGCCCATGTTCCTTAAATGGGCCTATAGTGATGTGAAATTACCGTTCTGCCCTTGAGTGGTTTTAAGATGTGTGCTAGGATTGTGTGGCTCTGATTTTACCCGTATCACATGTCATACATGTGCTGACTTAGGCATCGGAGGGAGAACGACCGGGGTAAAACCCGGTCCCCTTCTGACGGTGTTCTTCATCCTTGTGCAGGAAACCTAGGGAAGGAAGCATCCATTAATCATCCCTCCAACTCACATGGCAAGCACGCGCAACCCCCAAGGTGTACAACATCTAAACAGACCTTTTCATTGAGAAATTTTTAGATAGTCCTCTCATGTGTCTTTGCTCATTCCCCTGGTTCTCATCAACGATGACCAAGTAATGCTTGAATGAGCGTTCTGAGTTCACCTGTGAAAAAATAGTTGAATGATCTTTAAATAATGCAAGTTAATGCTAAGTGAGCTTTGCATATATCATTAGAATACTTTTTTTCCCTTCTTCTTGCTATCACTATTTCAGATTAGTTTTGAACATGTCTAACCTCCAAATAATATTGACGCCAATCGAATAAAAGATGGCATTTATGAATTTGAATGCAACACAAAAAGTACTTAGTTCTTCATTATAAATGCTATTATCATTGGCACAAGAAAGTTGTTCTGTAGGGGGTGACCGATCATTAGGACTAGATTTCATTGTATTCATGTTCGTTGGTTGGGGTGTATGAATTCCAGAACCCAGCCTGTTGGGATCTGAACTTCATAAGTCTTATTTTTTATTGTTTGTTTTGTTAATTTTTTTAATGAAACACAGGAGGCAATTGTCAACCTTTTACGATAAAAAAAAATGCTATTATCAAAATTTGCTTACTGATGAAGTACTTTTTATTTTTTTCTTGACATGTTTAAAAAGAGTTGAAAACAGTACTGATGAAGTATTGAATGTATGTTTTAAAGGTGCACCAGAGTAGCACCTGCTAGTCATGCAACTGAAGCTGCTGGTATTGTTTCTGCGTTATTTTTTGTCGAATTAATTACACGTGGTTTCTTTTCTTTTCAGGCCCTGACCATTATCTCTTTTTTATGTATTTGGCAGTAATAAACAATTGAAAGACGGATTATCAGTTGCAGGTGCACTGGACAATTTCTAACCTAATGGAAATGTTTGATGAATGCTTGGCTCTCCCACCTTCGCTGAATGCATTGTTTCTCTTTTGACGTTAATCCACATACACAAAATCTAAGTTTTCTTTCTGAGAGTTGAATCAAATGTGGAATTTACTATTTAAAGAGCTGCACGACATTGTATTTGATGATTTGGTGATTGGTGACCATTTAATTAAATTTGGTTGATATGAGAATGCAAAATTATTGTGTTTAAACTGTGTCAAACTGGCATTCCATTGTGAAAATCATCACAAACTTATTTTAGCATCATCGGTATAAATGTAAGCAGATAGAAAGCTTCTTCAGAGCAAAGTCGGCCGCAAAGGCTTACTGACAAGTAATAACCAAATTAAAGTATTGCTGCTGATTTTGGCGTGAGAGCAAACAGATGAATTTGTGGATTCTTGGAGAAACGAATAAAGCAAACATGTTGACTTTCACCGGCGTTTGACTGATATCTTGCCGCTGCCGTTGATCTGCAAAAAAATTCGATATACCTGGATGGATTCCTGCGATGAACCCTCCGACGCTCTTGTTAGTAATCAGGAAGATTATAAAAGATCTTTATGTAGAAAAAGATTGATTACCCTGTTATGGTAGGGGGAGAGGGGTATTTATAGTCGCCTTAGGGATCAGTTTCGAGATAAGGATAAATCTCTACTTTCCGGTGTGGATGGATAGAAGTGGTTAAAACCACCTCTTAGAGATAATTATGAATCTGAATCCTTCTTTATCCATCTGAACTCGTTTGTAACGGGTTGAGACCCGTACCTAGTAGGACAGATTCGTTTATGGGTTATTAGGTTTTGAAGAAAGACCCAGTTCCAATTTCAGACCCGTTCGTAGGTGAAATTACTATTTTCCCTTGAGAGCTTTAAGATTCGTGTCCGATTTGAACAGTTCCGATTTTAATCCTATTTTTAACCATATCACGAGCCCCCCATTCCTGGAAACTGAGTTCCTACAGTCTTTGAGGAGTAGTTTTGTTGCTTTAATGACGTACGAGATTTTATCGGAGTTCTTAAGCGAGTATGGATCTTGCTCGAGATGTAACGGTATTATTCTGAGCCTGTAAAATGCCCAAAAATATTCTCAGATTTTCCTGAACTTTTTGTGATTTTTTTCAGATTTTTCTGAATTTTTTCCAATTTTTAATTATTTTTTGAATTTTTTTTTCAATTTCTGAATTTAAATAATTAATTATCAAAAAATTTAATTAATTATTCTAATTTAATAATTATTATTTTCTGAATTTAATAATTATTTTTAGAATTATTTTTATTTTTTTTGATTTTTAATTAAATTTTCAGATTTTTAAATAATTAATTTAAATAAATAAATAAATAAATAAATAAGTACCTGGACACGTGGCACAATCCTTTATGTTGATCATGATCAGGGAGCGCGCATCGTAAAGCGAAAGTTTTTTCCCTATAACCAGTTTGGAAACACGTATGCTCGACGCCAGCCGAATGCTTTCGCCCGCCGACCAACCGGGACGCGCCACGTGGCCGGTCAACATTGACCGCCACATGGCAGATTTTTTTTTCCTTCTCTCTTCTCTCTTGAATTTTTTCCCAAACCGACCTATTTTTTGAAAGTTTTTCCCAAACCGACCTACTTTTCTTTTTAATTCTCAAAATGACCAACTCAGTCTTTGAAAGACCGAGTCTTTCAAAGACCGCGCAGTCGTTTTGGCAAATACTTTTACAAGTGGGTCAGTTTGATAAATACTTTCAAAAAGTGGATTATATTGGTAAAAATTTTCAGAATTAACTATAATTATTATAGTGAATATTATTGACCAAGGTGAGTTCTTGTCCTTCATTTAGGTGCATATTTCTCTCCGCTAGTCAGTGAAAAATCATTGCATCTTTTTGTTTGATTAACTGACTGAAATATTTGCTGCTGCATATCCTATCTCTCAATTCTTATCTACTGGTGTGATGGGCGTTGTCCTAAATCTAGAAAGAAAAGCATTATTGGGTCTAAAATCATAACATGCACGTGTTTAAAACTTTCAAGATCGTCTGAGCTAATTTCCTTAGTAAAACTCTATACTTTGTATGGTCCTTTTCTTTTTTCATCTTTTGTTGTTATCTATTTGCCTTTTTATTTCCAGGTTAATAGCTGAAAAATAAGAATACAATGATGCAGGTTATTTATTTTTCTAGTTGTAATCTATACAATATATTATGCTAACTCACTTTTGGTTCAAGTATTTTTCTAATTTTTTCTTTTTAAAACAAACAAAAAAGAGAATAGAAAATATAGGAGGTAACTTCCCACTCCTTCTCCATCCAAATTTTGAAGTGCAATTATATTTCTTAATCAAACCTTAAAAAATATGCAATATTGTATATATGTTATCGGGAGAATTTTTTTTTCAAAAATAGCCCTCATAATTGTTCACTTTTCAAAAATTATGTGCAATGTATTATTGCATAGTGTTATATTTGAAGAACATGTGAAACAATATAAATTGAAAATTATGTTGAAGAACATGTGAAACAATGGCACTAATGTACCAGAATTACGGATTTGAATCCTATCCAGTGAAATACTAATTCACTAGAGTCGCCCATCTAACCACACATCTTGTTGATCATTTGTTGATCATAACATAGGGCACACATTTTGATGCAAGATGTATGGTTAAATGGGTCAGTAAACGTCTCTAGAGAATTATTCACCAAGAGGATTCAAATTCCATAATTACCACTGTATTACACATGTTCTTCAAATATAACACTATGCAATAATACATTGTACATAATTTTTGAAAAGTGAACAATTATGAGGACTATTTTTGAAAAAAAAATTCTCCCGATAACATATATACAATATTGCATGTTTTTTAAGGTTTGATTAAGAAATATAATTGCACTTCAAAATTTGGATGGAGAAGGAGTGGGAAGTTGCCTCCTATATTTGTTATCCTTTTTTTTGTTTGTTTTAAAAAAAAAAAATTAGAAAAATACTTGAACCAAAGGTGAGTTAGCATAATATATTGTATAGATTACAACTAGAAAAATAAATAACCTGCATCATTGTATCCTTATTTTTCAGCTATTAACCTGGTAATAAAAAGGCAAATAGATAACAACAAAAGATGAAAAAATAAAAAGACCATACAAAGTATAGAGTTTTACTAAGGAAATTAGCTTAGACGATCTTGAAAGTTTTAAACACGTGCATGTTATGATTTTAGACCCAATAATGCTTTTCTTTCTAGATTTAGGACAACACCCATCACACCAGTAGATAAGAATTGAGAGGTAGGATATGCAGCAGCAAATATTTCAGTCGGTTAATCAAAGAAAAAATGCAATTATTTTCCAGTGACTAGTTGAGAGAAATATGCACCTAAATGAAGGACAAGAACTCACCTTGGTCAAAAATATTCACTATAATAATTATAGTTAATTCTGAAAGTATTTACCAATATAATCCAATTTTTGAAAGTATTTACCAAACTGACCCACTTTCGAAAGTATTGACCAAAATGACTGCACGGGTCTTTCAAAGACCGAGTAGGTCGTTTTGGGAATTAAAAAGAAAAGTAGGTCGGTTTGAGAAAAACTTTCAAAAAACAGGTCGGTTTGGGGAAAAATCCTTCTCTCTTCTCCCTCTTCTTCTTCCCGCCTTCAACTGTCTTCTCCCTTCTCTTTTCGACGTCCGCCTCCACATTGACGAGCTCCCATTACCGGCGGAGGCGAAGGCGATGGATATGGAGCTCAGTACTGGAGGTCGACGGATGGGGAGCTCGACAAAGCACTCTTGAGAGGAGAGGAAGGAGAGAAGCTTCGACGGAGCTCGCCAAGGGAGGTCGGCGTGGAGAGGAGCTCGGCGTCGTTGGAGGTTGGTGATCATTTTTCCCCCTAAAATGATCGGAAACACATCTGTGCGGCCAAGGCGGCAAGCGCGCATCTAGCGCGGTGAGCGATCAGCGAAAGCTGTAGCGATCGTTCGCTGCGAGCTCGGCGACAAATGTTGGCGATCGCCGTGAGGAAGAAGCACGGTGAGAGAGGCTGGCGACGATGGCGAGGCCAGGCAGAGCGGCGTGTGGTCGCTTCGACCTGGAGACAAGCTCGGCGGTGGAGCTCGACGGTGGTGGTGTCGAGGTTGAGCTTCGACGAAGGAGGTTTGAGCTCGGCGAGGAGCTGGGGAGCTCGACAATGGAGCTCGGAGATAATGGAGAGGAGAGGAGCTCGACGTCGTTGGAGGTTGGCGAGCTCGTTAATGGAGGAGCTCGCCGATGGAGGGCCTCGACGGTTGAGGGAGGAGCTCGTCCATGGAGCTCGGCGAGGGGCACAGCGGAGATGGGGAGCTCGACTGTGGAGTCGAGGAGGGAGGAGTTCGGAGCTCGACGAAGAAAGAGGAGAGCTGCGGCGGAGCTCTTTCGAGGGAGTTTGGAGAAGAGCCTGGAGCTCGGTGGTTTCGCTGATGCGGAGACGAGCTCGACGAGGAAGGAGGAGAGCTCGACGACGGAGGGTTGAGGTCGGCGTGGAGGAGACAGTTCGGACCTCGGAGAAGCTCACGTTGGGTTTTTTGGTTTGGCGCTCAAACTCAGAAGGGAAGAAGGAGAGGTGTAGGGTTGCGGGTTTGGGCCTATAACGGGTCCAAACCCGACCTGTTATCCCATTAGTCACTTTTTTCTGTTTGTTTGTTTGTGACTGTTGATCTTGATTTGAGCGCGGATGTGAGGAGATTTTTTCTCTAATTTTTTGTTCGGAAATAGCTCTGTTCGGCGTGTTGTGGCGGACGTGGCGAACGATGCTTCGAACGTGGCGAACGATAGGCGAGCATTGACTGGTCAATGTGATTTTGCCTATTTTCAGTTCGGAAACACGTCTGTTCGACATCTGCAGCGAGCTTGGCAAACGTAGTTGATGCGGTTTGTTTCTGGGAGATGTGTGGATGCACCAGGTGTAAGTTCGGACTCGATTTGTATTGAAGGAGAAAGCTGCTCGTCTGACGACCCTCGGCTGACCGGGCGGAACCTGTGACGGGCTCGGAATGAGGTGGATGTCTGGGCTCGGATCAGAGGGTTCGGATCCGAGGTCTTGTGTACCTGCAGACGGTCCTGGAACACCGGGGTTTATCCCGGTGGCGGACCCTCCGACGATCTAGTCAGTCTCTGTGAGAGAGTAGCAATAACTAGGTGAATTTAAGTGACAAAAGATTGGTTACCTCAAAAGGTGGGTGAGGGTCTAGTATTTATAGAGAATTCCAACCGGGTTTGGATCCGCTTGGGGGCCGGGTCTGAATCCGAAAGCCCATGGGCCTGACGTGGCAGAAGGCCCAGGGGGTTTAGGGCAGACGTGGCAATACCAGGAGTGGTATAGGGCTGACGTGGCAAAACCCTGGGTGGTATTTGGAGCTGACATGGCTGATCATGGGTCTCCTGTGCCTCTGAGAGAATCGGAGGGCCTAGGCTGTGCCAGGTCATCCTCATACTGCGCCAGGATGGGGGGACGGCCCGTGGGGCTGTCACGGATCGGAGGCCGAGGACCATTGAGGCTCGTCGGATACGAGGAGACCAGTTCTGCGGGGGTGAACTTTGAGGTTCGGCGCCGACCTTGTCTCGGAGGGCCTAGGCCGAGCTAAAGTGTTGTTTTTCCTGTTTTTGAGTGAGAGTCGTATTGGGCCCTGGTTGGGCCCCAAGCCATTTTTATCCCACCACACAAGCCCCCCACTCCTGCGGGGGTGCAGGAGCTAGCCGGGGAGGAGTGTTTATGGTTGTAGAAATGGGATGGCGAATCACTGGGCCTTCATGAGGGAGTTATCCTGATGTTAGAGTGATCCTCGAGCCGGTCGAGGGTCTATGGATCGGCAAGGGTGGCAGCGAGCCATTGACACTCTGAGAAGATTACCCTGGTGCTAGACCGGACCTCGAGCTGGCGAGGGATTTCGGGTCAAGGAGGGCGATGGTGAGCAGTTCAGCCTTCCTGAGAAGATTACCCTGGTGCTAGACCTGACCTCGAGCTGGCGAGGGATTACGGGCCAATAAGGGTGATGGCGAGCCGTTGGGCCTTCCTGAGAAGACCACCCTGGTGCCAGACCTGACCTCGAGCTTGGCGAGGGATTACGGGTCGGTAAGGACGATGGCGAGCCGTGGAGCCTTCCTGAGAAGACTACCCTGGTGCTAGACCTGACCTCGAACTGGCGAGGGATTACGGGTCAGCAAGGGTGATGGCGAGCCGTTGAGTCTTCCTGAGAAGACTACCCTGGTGCTAGACCTGACCTCGAGCTTGGCGAGGGATTACGGGTCGGCAAGGGCGATGACGAGCCGTGGAGCCTTCCTGAGAAGACTATCCTGGTGCTAGACCTGACCTCGAGCTGGCAAGGGATTACGGGTTAACAAGGGTGATGGCGAGCCGTTGAGCCTTCCTCAGAAGACTACCCTGGTGCCAGACCTGACCTCGAGCTGGCGAGGGATTACGGGTCGGCAAGGGCGATGGCGAGCCGTGGAGCCTTCCTGAGAAGACTACCCTGGTGCTCGACCTGACCTCGAGCTGGCGAGGGATTACTGGTCAACAAAGGTGATGGCGAGCCGTTGGGCCTTCCTGAGAAGACCACCCTGGTGCCAGACCTGACCTCGAGCTTGGCGAGGGATTACGGGTCGGCAAGGGCGATGGCGAGCCGTGGAGCCTTCCTGAGAAGACTACCCTGGTGCTAGACCTGACCTCGAGCTGGCGAGGGATTACGGGTTAACAAGGGTGATGGCGAGCCGTTGAGCCTTCCTCAGACGACTACCCTGGTGCCAGACCTGACCTCGAGCTGGCGAGGGATTACGGGTCGGCAAGGGCGATGGCGAGCCGTGGAGCCTTCCTGAGAAGACTACCCTGGTGCTAGACCTGACCTCGAATTGGCGAGGGATTACGGGCCAACAAGGGTGATGGCGAGCCGTTGAGCCTTCCTGAGAAGACTACCCTGGTGCCAGACCTGACCTTGAGCTGGCGAGGGATTACGGGTCGGCAAGGGCGATGGCGAGCCGTGGAGCCTTCCTGAGAAAACTACCCTGGTGCTCGACCTGACCTCGAGCTGGCGAGGGATTACTGGTCAACAAGGGTGATGGCGAGCCGTTGGGCCTTCCTGAGAAGACCACCCTGGTGCCAGACCTGACCTCGAGCTTGGCGAGGGATTACGGGTCGGCAAGGGCGATGGCGAGCCGTGGAGCCTTCCTGAGAAGACTACCCTGGTGCTAGACCTGACCTCGAGCTGGCGAGGGATTACGGGTCAACAAGGGTGATGGCGAACTGTTGTGTCTTAGAATGTTTGAGCGGGGTAGCCCGCTGTTTTTGCGGAGCATTGAAGGCGCTCCGGGATCTGTGCGACGTTCCAATTTCCCAGGGGCCTTAAATGCGCCGCCTAATAAATGCAGGGCACATGGGCTTCCGTCGTTTGGCTTTTCCCATGTCATAAAGGCCGACCTATGGGGGAGGCTATAAGTACCCCTCCCTCCGCAGCGGGTTTGATCACAGCAAGGGTGGTCCATTAGCCATCAGAGGTGTCTGCTCCGGCGGACGTCTGTCTCTTGCAAAATTTTTCCCCCGGTCGTGTCGGAGAGGTGGTTACTCTGCCGCCCGGATCTTCTCTTGGATCTGATGGCTCTGATATGGTAGCCAGATCCAGGGGAGATCAGGGCGAGAAGGGTAACGACCGAAATCCGGACCGGCAGATAAGGAGCTTCGGATTAGTGGTGGCTCTGCCGTCTGGATCCTTTTTCGGGTCAGACGACCCTGACACGGTTGTTTGGCCCGAGAAAGATCCAGACGGGAGGGGCACCAGCTGAATTCCGGACTTGGGGCTGAAGAGCCTCTGATAGAGGGGTCGTCTCCGATTGGAGGTTGGCCAATCTGTCTTCCGATAGGGCTCCAGGTGATGGTGGTTTCTGTCCTACCCTCGAACAGTTCGGGGTTTCGGCTGCCAAGGCTGGAAGCCCCGAGCTGCTCGCGGGTGAGAGGGGGACCGACCGAGCGCTGGAGCCCGGGGCGTCTGTCGAAGGACGGCGCCTTAAATCTTAAGTAAAATGTTTTCTCCGCCGAATACTCTATCCGAACCGACCCCTGCGTCTGGCTGCCAGCCTGGCCCCTGATGACGTCAGTAGCGCACGTTTCGAGGACGTGGCACGATTTTCCAGGCGGCAGTTGCACGTCAATCGGTGAACAGTAATTGCGGAAATCGAGGAGTCGTTTTTATCCTCTATAAGTATTCCCCCCTCTCCCCCTCTCGCCCACTTCTTTCTCGCTGCTTTCTTTCTCAAAAAATCTCCCAACCCTTCAGCGCTCGTCCCTGCAGTTTGCTGTACTAGGCTCGTCCTTCCGAAGCGACTCCAGGTTAGTTGGTAAGTCTGTTTAGTTTAGGCACAGATGGATAGGGCTCAGTCTGGTTCGTCAGCATCGACGTCTAGGGGGGAAGTGAAACCTGCCTCCAAATCGACGTCGTGGGAGGAGCCCGTGCTTGAGGAGGAGTTAGTACACGCTGCGGAGCCTTCCGATTCAGTTTCGTGGGAGGAACCAGTAGGTGAGGGGGAGGTGGTACACAAGGTGAGGTCGTTACGCTCCCGACATCCCTTCGTGGTGGAGAGTAGCGAGTCGGAGGAAGCAAGTGATGGTTCGGACGGTGTCCGTGTTCTGGAGTTGTCTTCTGAGGAGGAGGGAGGCGAGGGTGACTCAGTAAGGAGATCCACGGTTCAGGGTGCGGGTTCGAGTTCCATGCCGACTGGCCTGGGGCCATTATCTACCCCCTCGTCGGAGCAACCCAAGAAGAGGAAGAGGGCTCCGAGGAAGGCAGGGTCGAGGACTGGTGGTTCGAGCCAGGCGCCTGTTCACCGCAATTTGATGACAGGTTCGCCCGTACAGCCGAAGCCTTTTCGTCAGTATCCCGACGACCTCTCTGACAAGGAGCTCTTCGCGTGCAGCCTTCTTCGCCGAGTCGGAAGAGGGTGATGATGGACGCAATCCCGACCGTCTTGGAGGACGGGGACTTGGAGGTTTTGCAGCTGGCGTACCACATAGGGCCCAACTACGAATTGTTGTTGCCGAGCTCTACTCTGTGCCCCACCGATCCCCTTTCTGCTTGGTATTGCATCTTCCCAGTGGACGCCTTTATCTCCGGACTGAGGCTGCCAGTCCACCCGTTTGTTCGGGATGTGCTGAACTGGGCCTCCTTGGCGCCGATACAGTACGGGCCGAACTCTTGGAAGCAGATTATCTGCTTTGTACTGATGTGCGAGGAACAGAAGGTACCCCTGCGGCTGAATGTGTTCCGAGCGATGTTGATGATCAGCTCGGCGGCTGAGGGTGTTTACTACATCTCACCCCGGAGTAAGGGGAAGGTCGTTCATAGCCACCCGGACTCCATCAAGGATTGGAAGAAAAAATATCTGGTGATCCGGAGTGAAGAGCCCTGGGACATTCCCACTCGATGGAACCACTCCAAGCCGAGTTATCAACCGCCGAGGCCGAGGGATTTGACGGCCAAGGAGTGGGGGTTTGTCGAGCGCCTCCGTCTATCACCTAGTATCGATTGGACGAAGGTGACGGAGGCCCACCTGGCGAGCGTTGGACTGAGCCCAGCCGTTCTGTGTATGTAGTCGTTTCTTTTCTTTCGGTCTTTTCGTACTTTCTTGCTCATTGCTCTTAATGGATTTTTCTGCAGACATGGATGAAGCATCGATCAAGGCAAAGAGGCTCGCCCTAAAGAAGGAGAAGGCCGAGAAGAAGGGGGAGGCGACGAAGAGGCCGAGGGAGTCGTCCCTAGTCATCTCGGAGGCCCAGCTCGAGCCGAGGACCACGAGGATTCGCTCGGAGACGAGCAAGGGGGTGGCTACTTCGAGGGGCCGGGGCCAAGCGGGGGCCTCCGCTCTTGACAAGGGGAAAGGTCCCTTGGTCGAGGTCGAAGAAGAGGATCCGATGGTGGAGATGCTGCGGCAACGGTAGGCACCGGACTGGTCGGTTCGGATGGGGGACTGTCTGACCGAGGAGGCCCAGGCCGTTGAGGTGGTGGAGAAGTTGGCAACCCCTAGCGACCGTAAGGCGATGGAGAGCGAGCCTGTGGAGGTGGCGTTTACGCGCCTGGCGCAGGCCACCGTGCTGGTAAGCTCGTCGACCCTATCCCCTTTGTTTTTTCTGTGGAAGTCTTTTCCTTATCGGCGCTTGTCAGTCGTAGGCTTGTGTGCAGGGGGCTAACATAAAGAACCTCTACGAGGCGTCCCTGGCACAAGAGCGAGATCGGGCGGATAAGAGCGAACGGGAGATGAAGGAGATGCGGATCGAGCTCGATGGCTCGCATAAGAGGGAGCAGCAGATGAAGCTCGAGCTCGAGGCCAAGGATGCGGAGTGGGGGAAGAAGGTGGCCTCCTTGAAGAAGAAGTTCGCCAAGGAGAGGGAGGAGTTGACGAATGCGGGTCAGATGATGGTGATCAAGGCCCAGGACGAATGTTACGCGAAGGCCCTCAGTCATGTGAGGCACTTCTACCTGACCGTCGATCTGTCCAATTTTGAGTATGACATGGAGATCGAGGGGACACCGAAGACTCCTGGCGAAGAAGGGCCCGCTCTCGACCCGCCGGCCGACCCCCCGGTGAACCCGTCTGTCGACGCTGAGGTGGGAAAATAAGTTGTATAATTTTGTCTATCTTTTTCCCTCTCTCGATTGTATTTGCCTCTCGCGGACTGGCCACCGCCCCCCTTTTTGTAAGAAGCAACTAATATTTATAGAAAAAGATTTTTGACCGGCCAAGTGTTTTGACCTCGGATATTTCCGAACCTTTGTGCATATGTGTGTTGAGTTGGCTGGTTCTCTTGTAGGTTGCGGCTTCCCTTCCCGAGGTGGACCCCCATCGCTCCGACGTGGCTTGGCTCCGGAGCAAAGTTGAGGCTCTGGAGGCCGCGTTGGTTCGTTGCCGAAGGGGGGCTCGTGACACTGATGCGGCTTTTAACTATTATCGGAATAAGTTTGAAGCCTTACGTGAGGAGGCGGGCCGGCTGAGGAGGGCGATGGTGGATCGGGAACTCGGCGGTGCAAGCTTTGGTCAGGCCATGTCGAGTGCCTCGGTGCAGAGGCCCTCTTCTGAGAGGTTACTTCGCGATGTAATTGTGGAGAAGGAGATGGAGATACACCGTTACAAGACGATGCTGGGTGTCTCGACATCTTCCTCAGTGGGTCGGCAAGCGGAGGGGGTTCCCTCTGCGCTGCTGCTGTTGCAGCGTATGCGACCGGATGACGCCCAGAGCTCTGTGGCTGGGGTGTCGACCGTGGCTGAGCCTAAGGACCATCATAACGAGGAGAGGGCTCCTAGTCGCTCGGTCGGGGTAATCCCGCCCTTCGTCGGACCCGAGGGGCCCTAAGATGACGACTTCCTCTTAGTTTGAGATGAGTGGAGTGGTCTTGTAACGGTCTTTGTTTGTTTTCTCAGAACAGAATAAAAGGGTATGAATAAAGAATTCTTTTCCTTCTTTGCTCCAGCCAGTAGTGTAGTGAATGATGGCGGAGGCGAGGTTCGGCTCTGCCGATCCGCGAGGGATCGAAGTGGGGCCTTAGGAAGAGTTCCTGGTCTGGATTTGGGTTGAACCTACCGAGGCGTTGGGGACGATACCAGAGTGAGGATTCAGGTGTCGATCCCATTGTCCGGCGTTAGGTCGGATCTGCCGAGGCGTTTGGAGTTTGACAAAAAGAGATTTCTTTCGTATAAGATAGGGAGGGCCGCTAAGACGGCCCTTTACACATGAGTGCTTACAAAAAAAACATATTTACATTTAGCCAGGCTAGAACCTATGTTCGTCCCTCAAGGAGCTTCATTAGGTGCTTGGCGTCGACTGGGACCTCCTCCAGCTCGATGACAGGTTTGAGAGCAGGGCTGTCCCTCTCAGGTTCGAGTTCGACGGCGTCGAGGGGGAACACACCTCCCCCGACGGTGGTCATGTAGCACGATCGCGCTGCTTCTTCGCTGCCTCGGACGATGCCGACTCCTTGCGGGGTGGGAAATTTAAGTTTCAGATGGTAAGCCGAAGGCACCGCTTGGAGGGAGCATAGTTCGGGTCGGCCGAGTATGGCGTTGTAAGCCGCCTTGATGTTGACTACCATGAAGTCCATGGACTCGGTCCTTTTGACAGGAGCCGATCCTGCGGTAACGTCGAGGGTAACAATCCCTTCTATCACGACAGGGACGCCGGAGAATCCATGCAAGGTGTATCCGGCCGGCTTGAGTTTGCCTCTAGGTAACTTAAGATTCTCGAAGACTTCGAGGAAAAGAATATTAACCGAGCTGCCGTTGTCGACGAGGATTCGGCAAACTTCACAATTAGCCATGTGGAGACTAATGACGAGGGCATCGCAGTGGGGTAGGCGAACGCCTTCGAGGTCCTCTCCTGAGAAGGAGACCGGCATCGGTTGTAGCTTGGGCGAGGAGTTGTCTTGGACAGCATTCACCTCTCGGATGAAGGTTTTTCGAGAAGTATTTGATTCTCCTCCCATTGGCCCTCCGTGGACACAGTGCAAGATGAATGGCGTATCTGCGGCTCCCTCGGACTCGGAATCTCGACCCTGGATGCGGTTCGGAGTAGGGTTCGGAGGTGAGAGCCTCCGGTTCTTAGCATCTCGCTGATCCCGTGGGCCTTCTCGGGTAAATTCTCGGAGGTACCCTCTGGAGATGAGTTCCTCAATTTCTTCTTTCAGGGCCCGGCATTGGTCGGTTTCGTGCCCGTGATCTCTGTGGAAGCGGCAGTAGAAGCGCTGATCTCGATTCTTGTTGTTATTAGAGCGGGGAGGTAGTCGGACAATGCCTTTGTCTTCGATTTCTAAGAGGATGGCAGATACGTTATGCGTCAAGGGAGTGTACCTCTCGAAGCGGGGGACCGGCGGGACCTTCTTCATGGCCCCCGCGTTAGGGATGCTTTCGGATCGGATACAGATCGGATATTGGCTATACCAATATCCGTATCCGCATTCCAAAAACGGATTCGGATACAGATACGAATATGACTCGGAAAATAAAAATCATATTCGTATCCGCAATTTTCGGATACGGATGCGAATCGAATACGGTCAACCGGATAACGGATACGAATTCGGATATTAAATATAAAGTTTTTGCTATTTATTTTTCTTAACTAGTCATTTAATATTTGTGTGTCTATTTCCTACTTTATAATGCTCTTATAACTCTTAACACTTGTTGAATTCTTGTTGCAGGCCTAAAATGAGATGACTTCAGAATATACAAAAGTTAAACAAATTGAAAACAAGACATACAGATATACAGCATGGATATTAATTCACCCATAGTTGTTTACAGGGACAAACAGTAAAGATGGGTTTTCATGTTTGCTCATCTTTCAGGAGACAATTCACCTTCAATATTTCTAACATTTAACTATCTGAATCAATCTCATGGAATACAGATGCTTAATGATTAACAAAGAATTCATTCCAGATTGGTATTGTATGATTGCAAACATAATCTACAGTCCACTCTTTTTTCAGTCTTACCTCATCAAGTGGCTTTTCAAATTGCAGATTGGCGCTTTCAGCATGTGCACGCATCACAGGAACACGTATGCATGTAGCACTCACTTTGACATCAGTGTCATTCTATTATAAAGTGTACGTATAAAATAGATCAGTTGATGTTAAATGATATTTGGAAAGAATAAAAGGAGAGAAAATATAAAAGAGGCACACAAGAATTAGATTTATGTGTACAAGTACTCACCCAAAATATTCTTGTCTCCTTCACTAATTTCATTTCCTCCTTGATCGTTCTACCCATTTGAGAGAACTGGTGCATTACGCGAGAACAAATTAAACGCATACTGCATATTAAGTTAAATAAAGAAAAAATCAAGTTTAGTGACAACAACACCGAATAGTTAATAAGATTACTCGATCTGCTGTTCAACTTAAAGACAAAGATGAACACAAGGTACCTGCTGTTTAAATTTTTTACAGGTGGGCTCTTAGCCATCTAAAACCTGGCAAGCCAAAGACACATATTAGCTTCAGCAATATAAGCTAGTGTTAAATTACTTTCATGTACAAGAAGACAATGAAAAAGACACATATTAACTGGAATTTGGAAAGTTTTCTAATTGGGTGACAGTGGTGCAAAGTGTTCTCTGTGGATTTTGATTCAGTTATCTAACTGTCAGGTGCTTCCTGTTCACATTAAAATGAATCTTATAATCATTGTTATAACTTAATAAGTGAAATAAATTAAATTGTGATACTGGCTTATGTGATAAATGATAGCACTGTATGGTAGTCTAGCCGTCTAGGAACCATTGACACTTCAAAATGAATCCAATATTAATGCCGATATACATGACAAACCTGACACTTGATGAACACTCGCCTGAACAACATAGGATAGCCCTCAGGTACTTCAGAACAAACATGACCCTTGATTGATTAAAAATAACGAATATGATAACTCTCAGGTATTTCTTGATCATCAAGGTAAACTCCATACACTCAATGCTAATTTTCCCACTGAAATTATGTTCATATACTTTCTATTCTTAAGTTTTTACTCTGCTCTAGAAATCATCTATCGGGTTTCAGTAATACAATATAATCAACAAAAACTAAACCAGAATGCATTTAGATAAAGTACTAACTTCTTTGGTCAGACCAGAATTAAGATGTTGCAAAGCCAACTTTTCTCTCCAATCAACAACCCGCCATGCAATACTTTCAGACTTGAGATATAGGAATCAGAAAGTTAAAATTGTCTAAGCAAGTGCAAATGAAAAAGTTTCACAAATGCAAGCTACCTGTTTGCTTGAGAAGTTTGGCAGGCTCCTCTTATCTGCACAGAAATATAGATGCATATGTAATCTACCTCATATGTATCTATGAACTTTTTTCTTTTCTTTTTTAAAAAGGATCATCTAAGAACAGTGATTACTTTTATTTTTTGTGCAACACAGAAGTGATTACAATTGAGACTTGAGAGCCCCTAATTTCCATCTAGAAAACAAACATCTGCATAAAAAAATAGTTAGTTTTTTGCAAGGCCAGGAGCCATACTCCAAATGAAAAATAAAGAAATTAAGGACTGATCCCTGCATGAAGGTGAGTTTAACAAAATGTCATTTGAAGAAATTGATTTGGGATTCCATGAGATGCCCTGTAATAAGCTAAAGAAGCACAACTCCAAATGAAAAAAACATTAATTAGTAAGTACAATCAGCAGAAAATACAATGAGTATGTGGGATAAGAACAATTCCATGGTATTTTTCTGCACCACGAAAATAGGTACATCAGTTGATGATACATTATAACCAAAAATAGTAAAGTCAATCATTGCAAATAGGACACTGCAGCTAATTTACCCTTCAGGTGCACAACTAGAAGAATAATTAACATAATATTATAAAGAAAAAAGTTGATAAACTTTGATGACTATATGAGACATTAACATGAAGAAAAGAAATGTGAGAAAATCTTTCCTTTAGTAGTTTACTTTGATTCATAACTCAAAATCCATCCAAAATAACAAAAAGAAAGGTCAAACAAATGGCCCTCCATACTGTCACCTCACATTACATCTATAAATAAACCATATGATGATCAACCAAGTCTTCAAAAGAAAGCGGGCTTCCATCAACCCAGAATGAAAAGATCAATAATCATCATCCAATTGTTCGAAGATATATTCATCCACCTCATCGTCACCTTAATAAAAAAAAATTAATAAAATTATATTTGTGCAAACAATCAAAAATCCGTGCAAGTGGTGTAAGTGTGTAACGTTATTTGAATCTCATCATACCTAGAATTGTTGGTATAAGAGTCACATATTCATCCTCCGTTCTAGCATCTTCATTGACCAAATCATTAGAAAATAGTTCTACTTTGGATGCTACAAATTAACACACAATAGAGATAATTAGATACTGATTAATAAATATATGCAAAAAAGAGGGCGAAAAGAGGGCGAGTATTGCAAATACCTCCATCCTCTGCTCGTAGCCAATCTTGAGTTAATATCAAGGCTTCAATTGTTTCCTTCTTCATTCGACTTCTATGACAACGGATCACACGACCACTAGTGCTAAAGGTGGATTCAAAAGCTACTGTGGAAACCGGAACAGCAAAAACATCTTTTGCAATCCTTGCAAGTATAGGATACTTTCCGATATTCCCTCTCCACCAAGCTAATATATCAAAATTTTCCATTGTAGAATCATCCCACATAAGAACACCCTCCTCCATATATATGTCTAAATCCGTCTTCGTAGGCAAGCTTTGACAACTCTGAATATATTGATTAAATCTACTCATTCTCTTTTCACCAACACTTTCAACTCTTCGTGAATAATTGCTTGAGCCAACTCCTTGTGGTATAGATTGACTTTTCTCATGAGAATTTTGCGAATATTCACCATGAAGTTCCTTGATTAACTTTACAATATTTTCTAACTGTCTTGCACCATCAAAACCATATATCTCTTCATAATACAACTTAATGGCAACTAATTTATATCTTGGGTCCAAAAAAGTTGCAACGGTAAAAAGCTTGTTAGCTTTCAACCAATACTTCATGAACTTCTTCTTCATCGCAGTTGCCATTCTCACAATTGTAGTATTTGAACTTCTCTCCCATTCATTTAGAAGTAATAAAACTTCACAAAATTCCTCGAAAAGAAGATTAGCAGTACAATAATCGGAACCGGAAATAAGCTTAGTGAGATCATTAAAATGCTTCAAGCAATTACTCATGGTATCAATATGATTCCATTCATCTCCCGATGGGCAAGAATTGTATTTGTTGTCTTTGAGACGGAATTTACTAAAGACTTGCTTATATTCTAGTGCAACACTTAACATATCATAAGTGGAATTCCATCTTGTGCAAACATCAAGGAAAACATGTCTTCCATTCACACCAAGTTGTTTAGCAATATCATAGAAACTTTCTTGCACTTGTGGTGACATTGTAATATATTTAATACTTTTCCTCACATTATGAATAGCTTCGGAGATTTGCTTCAAACCATCTTGGACAACAAGATTAATAATATGTGCGGCACATCTCACATGAAAAAAAGAATCCTTGCAAGGAAGCGTATCTAAAATACGATCCTTTGCCAAAGAGATAGCAACATCATTAGCCGTGTCATTATCAACGGTAACGGTAAAAATCTTACTATCTATATTCCATTGAAGCATGCACGACATAAAAACATCACAAATAATAACTCCCGTACCCCCTCTAACTTTAATAAAACCGACAACCCTCCGTTGCAAATTCCAATTAGCATCAATGAAATGAGAAGTAACACACAAGTATGACTTTTGTTGTGAAGATGCGGTCCACTTATCCATTGTGAAACTTATCCTACTTGTATGCGAGGAAAATGTGTCCAACAGCTTCTTCTTGTAATCAACATAGACATTCATACACAATTCCGTGATTGTATTGCGAGAAGGAACTATGTGTTCGGGACGAAGAGAATGCAAATGATCCAAAAACGTTCTATGTGTCACTATATTGAATGGGTATTCATGAGCAATAATTGCTTGTGCAAGTTTATAGCGACTTTTCTCATTGTCAAATTGAAAATTTTCTAGGCTACAAGTTCCATCATCTTTCTTGGAGGATGCTCGTATCAACATTTGGCGTATATCGGCTCTCGGTTTCTTTGAACATGTTGTTATATGGTTCCTTAGGTGTGTAGTTCCAAGTCTACTATCCGCATTAGTTTTGAAATGACAATGCATGCACTCGGCTTTTTTGCGTTTTGTCACTATCTCTTTCCCATCCACCATTTCTTTTACATCCTCGTCATATTTTACAAAATCTTTCCACACATCCGATCTACTTCTTGGTGGTTTTCGTATTTGAGCATTTGAGTTACTTGATGATTCGGTATTAATGGGTTGAGTGATAGATTGTTCATTAGGAGAAGACATGATGAGACTATTTTGAACCTATGAAAAAAACATTAACATATAATATATAATTAATCACTTTGCACCTATGAATATGCAGTAACTTAAAAGTTAAAACTACCAAAATACAGTGAATAATATATTCAAAAATAGAGTGAGAAAGAGATTTATACCGTCTCTTCAACAAAGTGCGACTCTAACGGCGGACAGGGGATGCACGACAGGACGGGGATGACGGCTGCCGTCGACTCTGGCTGCGGGAGAGGAAGGGGAGAAGAGGCGGGGGCGTGGCTGGCGACGGGGCACTGGCGACTGTGGACGGGGCGCTGGCGATGGGGCTTCGATCTCTCGATCTCGCGACGGGGCTGGCGAGCAGACGCGATGAAGACGGGTCCGGATGGGGGAGAAGAGGAAGACGGGGGAATGCGAGGTTGATGTGGAGTGGAGTTGGGGATGGGGACTGGGAATTGGGGAGAACCGGAGAAGAGGAAGACGGGAGAGAAGAGGATTTTGGATTCGATTTTGGAGTCGATGTGGAGTTGATTTGGGATTTTTGATTTTGGATCTACTGAATACGGGATGTAGGCGTAGCTGATTAGGGTTTAACTTTACTGATTGATATAACAATTAAATATATATATTAAATAAATAGATATTAAATTAAGCAGATATCCGTATCCGAATCCACTTTTTTATTAATATCCGTATCCGTATCCGAATCCGAATTTTTTAGGATTTGGATATCCGAATCCGTATTCGTATCCGCCCGGATACGGATTTTTCATATCCGTATCCGCAAAAAAATCGGATTCGGATGCGGATCGAATCGAATATGTCCTTATCCGAAAGCATCCCTACCCCGCGTCCCTCGGAGCTTTCTTTGATGGTTCGACTTCTTCGACCTTCCGTTTTCCCTTCCCGGTGGCCTCCCTGGTATCTTCGGGGTTAAGAGCCTCTTCTGCCCTAATGTATTTCTCGACCTTGTTGAGGAGGTCGGGAAAGTCGACGGGGGGTTTCTTTGCCAGAGAAGCCTTCAGCTGTTCATGACGGACGTTGTGCCGAAATGCCGCGGAGGCGACGCCAGGATCAAGGGAGGAGACCGACCTTGCCTCTGCGGTAAACCTCTGGACGAACACTCTGAGTGACTCCCCCTCTATCTGTCTGAGGCCAAGTAAAGAGGCGCTGGTCCGTTCGGCCTTCCGGCTGGTGACAAAGTGGGCAAGAAAATTGCCCTCTAGTTGGTCGAAGGAGTAAATGGAGCCGGGGGTGAGCTTCGAGAACCATTCATGAGCCGGACCCCGAAGGGTGTCAGGGAAGGCTCGGCACAGCAGGGGATCCGAGGCGCTGTAAATCATCATGAGGGTTTTGAAACCCTCCATGTGATCAGCAGGATCTCCCTCGCCGTCTTAGGTCTCGAATTGAGGTGGTCGGAAATTCCTGGGTATTTCCGCTTGGAGGATGGGAGCGAAGAAAGGAGGACGGACAGGTCTGTACTCCTGAGCCGCTCGTTGGCCGCCGTCTCCTATGTGGTCGAGGCGGTCCTCCATTTCTCGGAGGCGCCTTAGGAGTATGTCATCGTCCTCTGGCTGGATTGTTGACGGGCGGGACACGCTAGCCTCGGTGTCCGATACGGTTTGGGAATGGAGGGTTTCCTCCC
The DNA here is from genome assembly GCA_017893485.1 of Hemerocallis citrina. Lineage (NCBI taxonomy): Eukaryota > Viridiplantae > Streptophyta > Magnoliopsida > Asparagales > Asphodelaceae > Hemerocallis > Hemerocallis citrina. The sequence continues at coordinate 347,687 of JACEHZ010000596.1, read as the reverse complement.
TGGGGGGCCCGTCGGAGAGCCCCAAGAATTTCTCTTCGGAAGTCCTGAAACTCCTTGTGAGTGACGGGGGCTCCCTCGACCCTGTTTGGTCGGTCCGAAGGTTGCCTTCCGATGCGGCTGAGCGCTGGCCTCCGTCCCTCGGGGGGCGGTCTTGGATGGTTCGGGGCCGGGTTGGAAGCGGCCCTTCCCCTGCTGTGGGTAATCTGCCGGTTGACGATTATCCCCCGTAGGTCGGGCTGGACTTGACGGGTGACGCTCCTTTGGGACTCCTGATGGGGAGCCCTGTGCTTTGAAATGCATGGCCCGGCGTTAGCAGTTGGTGGGGGCGAGTCCCGTCGGTTGACGGAGGAAGCAGCCCCCTTGCCCGTGGAGGCCATGAGAGTTCGGCTGTCGAGGTCCCTTGATGGTCGGACTCGGGTCGGCTTCTGAAGCAGTGTTCCCACAGACGGTGCTAACCTGATGCGGTTTGTTTCTGGGAGACGTGTGGATGCACCAGGTGTGAGTTCGGACTCGATTTGTATTGAAGGAGAAAGCTGCTCGTCTGACGACCCTCGGCTGACCGGGCGGAACCTGTGACGGGCTCGGAATGAGGTGGATGTCTGGGCTCGGATCAGAGGGTTCGGATCCGAGGTCTTGTGTACCTGCAGACGGTCCTGGAACACCGGGGTTTATCCCGGTGGTGGACCCTCCGACGATCTAGTCAGTCTCTGTGAGAGAGTAGCAATAACTAGGTGAATTTAAGTGGCAAAAGATTGGTTACCTCAAAAGGTGGGTGAGGGTCTAGTATTTATAGAGAATTCCAATCGGGTTTAGATCCGCTTGGGGGCCAGGTCTGAATCCGAAAGCCCATGGACCTGACATGGCAGAAGGCCCAGGGGGTTTAGGGCAGACGTGGCAATACCAGGAGTGGTATAGGGCTGACGTGGCAAAACCCTGGGTGGTATTTGGAGCTGACATGGCTGATCATGGGTCTCCTGTGCCTCTGGGAGAATCGGAGGGCCTAGGCTGTGCCAGGTCATCCTCATACTGCGCCAGGATGGGGGGACGGCCCGTGGGGCTGTCACGTATCGGAGGCCGAGGACCATTGAGGCTCGTCGGATACGAGGAGACCAGTTCTGTGGGGGTGAACTTTGAGGTTCGGCGCCGACCTTGTCTGGCTCGAGGCCGAGCCAGATTGTTGTTTTTCCTATTTTTGAGTGAGAGTCGTATTGGGCCCTGGTTGGGCCCCAAGCCATTTTTACCCCACCACAGTAGTGTTGAACTTGGCGAACGAAACGTTGAGCCAGGAAGAGTATTGACTGGTCAACGCAATTTTGGCTATTTTCAGCTCGGAAACACGTCTGTTCGACATCTGCGACGAGTTTGGCGAACGAAGTGTTGAACTTGGCGAACGAAATGTTGAGCCAGGAAGAGCGTTGATTGGTCAACGCAATTTTAGCTATTTTCAGCTCGGAAACACGTCTGTTCGACATCCGCGGCGAGCTTGGCAAGCGGTTGTATTGGAACTCACCTACCCAGGGCTACGAAGGTCGGATCGGGACGTGTGACCCCTCGTTTCGAAGCTGACTTAAAGATCTACAACTTCTCTTTAGTGATAAGTCGAAGAATCATAATTCTTCATGGTCAAAATAGTCCTGCAACATACTTATCTTCATGAAGTTGAGAAGTGCTTTGTATGGCTCTTAGGAAGATTCATTCTTGGAGATGAGTTTAGGGAGCTCCTCTAGATGAGTTAGGCTCCGAACTCTCTTAGAAGAAGGCCGCTCGGGAGGCAAGCAGAGCAAAGAGCTTCGCTCTAGGAGAGAGTCGTTTTAGGAGACAAGTTTGAGGAGCAACTCTTGGAGAGAGTTGTGCTCCGAACTCGTTGAGAAGAAGGCCACTCGGGAGGCGAGCGGAGCGAAGAGCTTGGCTCTAGGAGTGAGCCGTTTGGAAGACAAGTTTGAGGAGCAACTCTAGGAGAGATTTGTGCTCTGAACTCGTTGAGAAAAGATCCGCCCTGGAGGCGAGCGGAGCGAAGAGCTTGGCTCTAGGAGAGAGCCATTTGGAAGAAAGTTTGAGGAGCAACTCTAGGGGAGAGTTTTAGGTCTGAACTTGTTGAGAAGAGGTTCGCCCTGGAGGCGAGCGGAGCGGAGAGCTTGGCTCTATAAGAGAGCCGTTTGGGAGACAAGTCTGAGGAGCAACTCTAGGGGAGAGTTTTAGCTCTGAACTTGTTGAGAAGAGGTTCGCCCTGGAGGCCAGCGGAACGGAGAGCTTGGCTCTAGGAGAGAGCCGTTTGGGAGACAAGTCTGAGGAGCAACTATAGGGGAGAGTTTTAGCTTTGAACTTGTTGAGAAGAGGTTTAACGAGTTGTAGGAGCAATTCCGAATGGTGAGCTGCCCTGCACTTGCTTGTTTGCAACGGCTAAGACAACGTCGAACCAAGTGTTGGACTCTAAACTTGTTGTTAAGAAAGTTAACGAGTTGCAGGAGAAATTCCGAATGACAAGCTGCCCCGCACTTGCTTATTTGCAAGCGGCTAGGGCAACGTCGAACCAAGTGTTGGACTCCAAACTCATCTTTTGAGCTTAGTATGTTGTAGGAGCAGCTCTGTAGGACGAGCTGGGCTCCGAACTTACCTTAGGCAAGTCGTAGACGTGACTCAGAGAGATAGAAGTGTGCAATAATTTTCAATAGAAAAAGCTGGGTTTTATTGAGATGAATTAAGTGGCCGCTTCAATGGGGCAAGCCAATATTACATGTTTCTTGGCCGTGTTACAAGCATCAACCTTATTGAAAACTGAAAATCTACTTCTACGATAGGGTGAGGGCCTCTTGGGAGGAGTTTGGTTCTCCCCCCATTGGACCTCCATGGATAAGGTGGAGGACGGCCCCAGGTTCGGAATCTTGGAACTCGGCGGACCTCTCTGTTCGCTTGTAGGCTCTCTAGGGCGGAATATCGGCCCCGTCTCTTCGGACGAACTTGGCCAGATGTCCTCGTTGTATGAGTTCTTCGATCTTCTCTTTAATATCCCGACAACCATCCATGTCGTGGCCGTGGTCCATATGGAAGCAGCTCCACTTGTTCCTGTTTCTTTTCTTGCCAGGGGTATTCATTCTACGGGGAGTGCGGAGTAGCCCTTCCTTATCCACCTCCATGAGAACTACTGATATACTAGCATTGAGGGGGTAAACTTCTCAAAATGAGGAGCTGGGTGGCGTTGGCCATTGTCGTCCCTCTGAAATTTCTGGGATCCTTCTTCACTCGTATTCTTCCGTTTGTTCCCGAAATATGGTTCCTTAAGACTCGGGGTGTTGAGAGCCTCTTCCACTCGAATGTATTTCTCACTCCTAAGTAGAAGTTTTGAGAAGTCTCGAGGAGGCTTCTTGGCAAGGGACGCCTTGAGGTCGGCATTAGTGACGTTGTGCTCGAATGCCGCAGAGGCTACGAACTGGTTGAGGGAGGCAATAGACCGGGCTTCGGCGGTGAAACGCTGAACATAATCTCTTAGGTGTTCACCCTTTCTTTGGCAGAGGGTTGATATGCTTGTTTTCTCAGCCCGACGGCTACTTGCGAAATGAGTTAGGAAGAGACCTTTCGAACTGATCGAACTAGAAAATGGAGGCCGGGGCGAATCGAGAGTACCATTCTCTTGCAGGCCCCTTCAGCGTGGCAGGAAAGATTTTGCAAAGGAGCGTATCCGACGCCTGGCGGATCATCATGAGATTTTAAAAACTCTCGATGTGGTCGGCTGGGTCCGACTCCCCGTTGTATGACTCAAAGTTAGGGGGCTTGAAGTTTTGCGGGACCGGGGCTTCCATGATGGCTCGGGAGAATGGGGACCTGCTCGGGCGGAAATTCCTTGCCCGTTGTTTCTCTTCTCTGTCAAGTCGGCCAAGGTGCCTCTCCATCTCATGGAGACGGTGGTAGATCGAGTCTTCCCTTCGGTCATATCCTGCCGAGCCCCTAGACTCTGTCCCATGTGAAAGGGGACTAGGATTGCATTGGTGACGGCTTGGGGCAGGTTGAGGACTAGGTGCCCGTTGCTCGTGGTTGGGAGCGACGTTGAGGGCCCGCAGAACGACCTCTTGAAAATCTTGGAACTCCGCCCTTGTGACTGGTGCCTCTCCAGCTTAGAGGTCCCTATGTGTGGCTCGGTTTACCGGAGTATAACTTCTCCACCGATGACGTTAAGGGGACTCTCTTCGCCTACTCGAGGGAGGGGATCTTCTGGTTCTTGTTCTTCATGGGGTCCGGACTCTTGAGGCCCCTAGGTGCTCAGGTTGATGGACTCCCCCAAGGGCTCGCCATCCACTCAGGCGAGTTCGGAGGTCAACCCCCTTTTGACGGTTGACAATCACTTGACGGAGATGCCGCTCGGGAGGGCTTTGAGAAGCCATAGAGTCAACTGGAGGATTGGAACCGCAACATGGTCATGAGGAGGATGTTGCTTTGGACGACTCCGACGGGAGCCCCCCGAGACCCTGGAGGGGCCTATTGAGGAGGAGGCTGTTGAAGAAGAACATCTTGAACTGGAGAAGGAGGAGGAGGAGGAGGAAAAAGAGTGGTTCTTCGGCTGGAGACCGCTGCCTTCCCCTTCTCTTTTGGATGCATGGCTTGAAACTACTATCGCTGATGAAGTTAGGTTGGATTGCTTTTTCGGTTCCCACAGACGGCATCAATCTGTTGTAGCTGATTTTGGCGTGGGAGCAAACAGATGAATTTGTGGATTCTTGGAGAAACGAATAAAGCAAACATATTGACTTTCACCGGCGTTTGACTGATTTCTTGCCACTGCCGTTGACCTGCAAAAAAGTTCGATACACCAGGATGGATCTTGGTGATGAACCCTCCGATGCTCTTGTTAGTAATTAGGAAGATTATGAAAGAGTTTTATGTAGAAAAAGATTGATTACCCTGTTATGGTGGGGGAAGAGGGGTATTTATAGTCGCCTTAGGAACCCGTTTCGAGATAAGAATAAATATCTACTTCCCGGTGTGGATGGATAGAAGTGGTTAAAACCACCTCATTGGGATAATTACGATTTTGAATCCTTCTTTATCCTTCTGAACTGGTTTGTAACGGGTTGGGACCCGTACCTAGTAGGACAGATCCGTTTATGGGTTATTGGGTTCTGAAGAAAGACACAGTTCCCATTTTAGACCTATTTGTAGGTGAAATTACCGTTTTACCCTTGAGAACTTTAAAATTCATGTCCGATTTGAACGGTCCCGATTTAATTCTATTTTTAGCCGTATCATAAAGTATTAAGAAAGCAACCAAATCAAAATTATCAAGATCGAGAAGGCAAAAGAGAAGGTCAGAAAACACGGTATGGTATTGATATGTCAATGCTCCCTTTGATAAGTGAAATTGATAGTTTTGTCTTTTTATTTTGACCTGGTAATTAAGTTCACCAACCATTTGCAAGAGAAACATTCAAAAACTGATTAATTAACTTACTAACTAATTAATTAGTTAATCAGCATTAAAGCAAGAACTGGTCCTCTACCTGGATAGCATTGACGAGGAAATAAAAAGCTTGCGCAAACAACTCTTATTGAATCTTTAAAGATTAAAATCAATAGAAGAACCCTTCCGTGAGAATTTTTTTTGGAGATAATTGGTACCACTATCTTTAGGCGTGTGTACATGTAAATTTTAGCACATGCAATGTATGAATTTATATTTTTGATGAAAAATCTTGGCTCAAACTAGAAACTCTGGATTCGAACCGTTACTTAATTATCCACCCCACCCAATACCAATCAGGACATTGCCTGTTGATAAGTACGTAGATATTGAAAGCCTCATTTAATATCTAATCGTGCAATATTTTTGCTGTGGCTGGAGTCTTTTAGACTCTATCCGTTCACGTCAAAAAATATCTAATCGTGCAAAAATTACTATCATTTTCCAATGTTGCTTTAAAATACATCTAATTATCCGGCTTCTTATGCTACTATAGTAGTAAAGATACAGCTTTCATCTACCTACTTCATAGAATCATCCTCTCATTCTTAACAATTTTTTTTTTAATAAATCTAATTCATATGTATTACATGTCAACAGTATTGAACTGAATAATGCACAGCAATATGCCAGTGATTGCAAGCTAATTTCTAGTAACTATGTACGTAGCTCTAGAATGCTAATCTAAGTAATCTTAATTGTACTCTAGAAATAACCATTCAAAAAATAATTAAGTAAAAGAGTACTCTCGAAGTAGATATTGGCCCAAAAGCATAAAGTAATTGCAATTATCTGCATTCAGTCAAGGAAAAAAAAAAGCAACATGTTTCTTTTTCCTTTTTCTTTGTGCTAAATAATGAAAGACGTAGGCGTCCAGGCTCCGGACAAAGGCTCATCTTCTTGGAATGTGCAAACTTACGGAACTTAGGTAGCAGTACACAATTGGAATTTTGATGATTTGATAACAATATGCATTAAGCAACGTACAGCTTAATTTGCATGCACACCACAAACTAGCACAGGATTAGAGCATCTGTAGCCGTCCAAATCTAAAAATTGGATATTTTGCATATAGCAACAGAAAATTTTGACAATGAGTTGTAGTAGTCTAAACCCAAATTTTGGTTTTACAACGACGTACGGAATATCATACCCCGTGGGAGCTTTTTTTTCTTCAAAAAAAAAAAGGACGGGATTCTCTCTCTAGGAACACTTGCGACAAACACTTTGCCTTCAGTGAGATTATAGAAATAGTATTCCTTAATTTTCTTAGGATATCCTACAAAGCACTTATCAAATTTGGGACCAAGTTTATCACATACTTGGCGCCTTACATAGGCTTCACAACCCCAAATCTTCATAAAAGACACACTAGGACGCCTCCCAGTCTATATCTCATATGGTGTCTCTTGAACCGTTTTAAATGAAACACAGTTAAGTGTGAAAGCAGTTGTTAATAGAGCATGTCCCTAGAAAGGAGCTTGGAAGATCTGAATGACTCATCATGGATCGGACCATGTCTAACAAGGTCCGGTTCCTTCTCTCAGAGACACCATTCCATTACGGTGTTCCAGGCGGAGTGAGTTGAGATATTTTTCAACACTCTTTTAGATGGTCATCAAAATCTTGGCTTAAGTACTCACCACCTCGATCTGATCGAAGGGCTTTAATACTTTTACCAAGTTGGTTTTGTACCTCATTCTTGAATTCTTTGAACTTTTCAAATGACTCTGATTTGTGTTTCATCAGATACACAAACCCATATCTACTGTAATCATTAGTAAATGTAATGAAGTACTTAAAACCTGCTCTAGCCAATGTGTTGAAAGGTCCGCAGACATCACTATGTATGAGATCTAAAAGATCACTAGCCCTTTATCCTTTTCCAGTGAATGGAGCTTTAGTCATCTTACCCAACAAACAAGGTTCACATACCTCATATGATTCAAAATCAAATGAGTCCAAAAATCCATTTTTATGAAGTTTGGATATGCAGTTCTCATTTATGTGGCTCAAACAACAATGCCAGAGGTAAGTTGACTTCGTATCATTTGATTTGAACCTCTTAATATTTATATTATAGACGGACATTTCGAGGTCAAGAATATAAAGTCCATTGCTCAATTGTGCACTAGCATAACAGATATTATTCAAATAAATAAAAATAACTTGTGTCCTTTATTAAAAATGAAAAATCCTTCTTGTCCAAATAAGAAATAGAAATAATATTCCTACTAATAGCAGGAACAAAATAAAAGTTATCTAACTCAATGATAAGCCCAGTGGTTAATGGTAAATGACATGTTTCTATAGCTAAAGCAGCAACTTTTGCTTCATTTCCAATTCGTAGGTCAACTTCGGCTTTAGCCAACGGTCTGCTCCTTTTGAGATCCTACACATTTACACAAATGTGAGATCCACATCCAGTATCTAATATCCAAGATGCAGAAGTAGATAAATTGACATCTATAATAAAAATATATGTAGTGAAAGTCTCACTTCAATTATTCTTCTTAAGCTCCTCTAGGTACTTATGACAGTTCCTCTTCCAATGTCCGGTCTCACCACAGTGAAAGTGTGTGCCCTCCTTGGCCACCCCACCCTTAGGTTTCAAGGCAGAAGTGTTGGGCTTGAAATTGCCCATACCCTTTCCCTTGTCCTTGGATTTCTTAATCTGCCTTTTGCCCTTGCCCTTACCATTGGCCTGTTGGACCATCATAATGGTCTTTCCCTTACTAATGTTCTGTTCAGCTGTTCTTAACATGCTTAACAGTTCTGGCAGAGGTTTGTCAATTTCATTCATATTGTAGTTCATGACGAATTGACTATAACTTTCCGGCAACGATTGCAGGACTAAGTCAGTGGCCAACTCTTGACTCAAAGGGAAACCAAACCTTTCAAGGTTCTCTATGTACCCAATCTGTCACGCCCCGCTTCCCAAAAATATGGAATACGAGCACGTGACGAAGCCCAGCGAATGATTTTCACATCATCCATAAGCTGTAGGATCGACTCAGCATCATAACAAGAATATAACTAGATTTATATATAACCAAGCATGCATGAATAACTTATTAAGCAACAGAAAACAGTTTGAAACAAATAATAATATTCAAATAGTTCTCATGTCTGGATCAAATATAAACTCGGAAACAAGTCTTATACAGCAGAAGAAATAAATACCTTAAGAAAAACAATTATTTAAACAGGTCCTTGCTCCAAGCAAAACCTGAAATGTCTGCTTGTCAATTCCAGCAGGCAACTCGTCTCCAAAGTCTGTTTAATAAATATAAACAGGAAACAAGAGGGGAAACAAGAGAAAATGCCCTTAGTGCAAGTTAGGGCCACAAATAGTAAAAGCAAGTACAAGAAAGGGGGAAACAAGAATTGGAATCAAGAATAAACCGAGTTATAAGAAGTAGTGACAAATTCAAAATCTAGCTGGCAAGAGGGAACATCATAATGACTAGATTGGATAACAACTGCTAGTGGTGAATCACATGTCAGGTACACCTATAAGGGTATTTAATATTAAACGACAAAACTCAAGTCTAGTGTCATATGTTATTTTGAATGTCAGGTCTCAAATGTCAAGTCCAAGTATCAAGTTCCAGGCTTTAAGTCTCAGGTGTCATGTTTCATGTATCATATCATCAGGTATCAAGTGACAGGTGTCAAGCTCAAGTCTTGGAATTATTACTATCTAGGTAGCACGACATGCATCCATTATACTACATGGTTGCTACAGTCAAATCAGTTACGCTTAGACCTAGTAATGGAGTCTATAGGGCGGTGTACTCAGGCATCAAACTAGCAGGTGATCAACCATGGGCTCTAGAGGTGGCCCCCGTAGGCTCTAGAGGTGGCCCCCGTCACCCATGACGTGGCACTTAGTTCTACGTGGCACTTAGTTCCAGGTGATTTCAAACATACATCATGTAATCATATAATGGGCTCTAGAGGTGGCCCCCGTAGGCTCTAGAGGTGGCCCCCGTCACCATGACGTGGCACTTAGTTCTACGTGGCACTTAGTTCCATTTAACATACAACTTGGGAAACACGGGCCCCCTTCCGAGTACACTTACCTATGTTGTCCACTCTATAGTCTTTCCCATAATCCCGGCTTGTCACATTTGTTCAGGCAGATTTTGTGTTCTTGTATTTATACATGTGAAACAGGGGTGAAATAATATAAATTAATTCTAAGAAAAATTGGAGATGTCCTATAGGGTGTCCAGCAACTACATATAAAATTTGGGGTCAAACACTCGCTGTTTGTACAGCTAAAATAATTCGCAAAGTCAATATATACAGCAGTTTTTACAGAACTGCGCCTACTGACACAGCTGCAGTATAACAGCCATATCTCCTAGACCGTAACTCCAAATTCAATCATTCTGGAGTCTATCGACATCTACACATCCTGATTTACGTTTCATATTCAGGCCTCGGGCCCAAATTCCAAAGATAAGAGGGTCGAAACCGCAAAAGAAAATCCAGACAGCAACATAGGGAAATAATTCACTATTGTAGATTTCATAGAATTATGTAATTTGGTGTCTAAAATCATTATGTGGCACAAATACATGGTAATGGGAATCAAACAGCGAATAATAATATTTTCCAAGTCATAATAATCACAAGTTGCCAAAACACTAAATTTATATGCGTCTACAATTTCTAGGGGTCCTTAATTCATATGTCCATGTGATTCGCAAGTTCAAGGAGATAAAAGAGTCCAATTGAATTATTATTTAATACGAGGAAGTTTTGTGACTCTTAGATTGGTGAGTTTGAAGGTTCAAATTGTTTTACTATGATATTTCAAAGGAGAGTCACAAACTAACTACATGTGGTATTTCAAGGAGACTTGTACTAGGACAATAAGATGTACAAGGTTACTTGCCTTAAATCGACGATTAAAATCTCCGCTTGTTGAAGCAAATTTGAGAAGAAAAATCCCCGAAGATGTCCTCGAAATGCGCGTGCAAAAATTGATCAGAGATCGAGCTTTCCTAGCACACACGATCGGCCCAAACAGCGTACAGCAAAGTGGGATCGGCTGCGGGTAGAACACGAAACAGCAACACGTCCAATCAGATCACTCCTGTGCACCGGATCCAATCCCAGAACAGCGAACACGGAATCGGATCTGCTGCGGAACGAACACAGAACACCGATCAAGAGCGCGAATCTTGATGAGATCTGGCGGCTGAGAATCGCTCCCGCTCTTTCTCCTCTTCTTCTTCGTTCTTCTTCTTCTTCGTTCGACGTGCGACTGAGCAGAGCTCGAGAGAGAGGGGCGACGGCGTGGTTGGTTCGCTGGCGGCGACTGCGGCGGTGACGGAGTGCGGTGAGGCGGCGACGACGTCGAGAAGCGACGCGCGGCGGGCTCTGTTCGTGGTTTCGAACAGGGGAGAGGGAAAACAGGGACTCGGCGGCGCTGTGGGGAGATGGAGGCGACGTCGATGGAGGTTTGTGGAGGCGGTGGTGCTGAGGGGTTCGACGAGGCGGTGAGGGGTCGAGTAGAGGTGGTCGGAGGTGTTCGGATAATGGGTTCGAGTTGTTGGGTTAATGGCGATGGGTTCGGGAGTTCTACGGTGGAGGGATGGCGAGCAGGAGTGGGTTGACGAGGGTGGAAGGGTATGGCGAAGGTGAGGGGATTGCTCGGAGGCGATCGGAGATGGTTTGGGCGGTTGCGAAAATGGAGGAGAAGGAACGGGACGAAGGTGATTAGGGAAGATGATTAGCGGCGGTAGTTTTGATTAGGGTTAAACAGTATAGAGGTAATTAGGGTTAGGGTAGGGGTTTAAATACTAGGGTTTGTGGGTATTGGGTTTTGGGGTTTAGGGGACCCGTTTCAAAAAGGGCCCAACAGAAGAAATGGTCAAAATGCACAATAATGGGGATTAGAGAGATAAACGAGAAGAATCGGTCTATTTCTCATGGAGAACAGTGCAAGATGGCACACAATCGAATTTGACAAAAGAACCCACAATTCGAGTTGAGACCAGAATAATAATTCCATTCAATCAGAAGAAATTACATGATATCAAAAATAGACGAGAAAGAGTACAATAAGGCACAAAACAGTACAAAATACAAATACGGGGAAATAGGAGTTACAAATCCTACCCACCTTACACAAAAATTTCGTCCTCGAAATTTGCTTAGGCGGTACATAGGACAGGGTAAAAGCAATTTAGGGGAGGGTAGCAAACAAGGGATCCAAAGAAAAAGTCAACTTGGTGGTAACACCAAAATAAGAAGGGAGTGGATAACAACGAGGTCAAATGGATGGCATGAAAGAGAATAACAGTATCTAAAGGATCCAAATAACACAAGATAATAAATACGATGAAGGAGTAGGCAGAACTGAAACCTAGGAGATGGAAGAGAGGAAAGAATTGAATCCAATAATGAATGTGTACATGATGGCAGGAGGGAAAGCAAGACGGAAATAACCGGTATCAAAAACGAAGAAGAACACTGAACACCACAGACTTGCAAGATAACGAGGCAAGGAGGTGAACGAATAGAAAGAGCTGGAATCGAAGAAGGCAGCGACAAGGGAAAGATGCACCACGCAATGAGTCAATGGATGAGAACAAAAGCAAGAGATAGGGGACAGCAAATGGTGCAAGGAATGGAACAAAACACAATACAAGAAAGGAGAAGCAACAACATGATCCTGGGTCCTGTGGGTCATGGGCCGGCCACGCATCCGCTGCGCCACTCTGATGGTGGCGTTCCAAGCTCCAGACATGTCGTTGTAGACCACGTGACACCAAACGACGATCCGAGCAGGAAGAATGGAATGAGACACCAAGATCAAAGAGAGTATGGGTTCAGGATAGATATAAACAAAGATGCACATAATATAAAATTGAGCTTCAATTCAAATAATCAAAATATATAGTATACGTCAAAACTAATGACTTTAACAGGAATAACAATAGTAACAATATCCATGATAATAATATCAATAGTAATAGAAAATAATAATGACAAAAAAAACTAATAATAACAATGATAATGACAAAATTAGCAATATTAGTAACAAAATAATAATAATAACAATAATAATAACAGAAATAAAAATTGTCATAATCATACAGGTAATAATAATACGATGAAATAAAAATATCAACAATACTAATAATAACGATAATACATACATGACAAAATAGAATTCAACACATTCATGAAAATAATGCAATAATAATAATAATAGCATTAAAAATAATATCCACAATGATAATAATAATATGACAATATCAAAATAACAATAATATCAATAAAGCAACAGTAATAATAATAAAAATAATAACAGTAATAAAGATGATGAAAACGATAATAATAACATCAATTGAAATGACAGTAATATTAATAATACCAATAATAACGAAAGTATTCTCTTACCATCAGTTTCATTTATATAAGTAACGAGTCTTGAAATATCAATTAACAATAGGTAGAAAATCTTGTCTCCCTAACATCAAGTTGCATATTTGCCTTCACGACATCAGGTTTCAAATTGCCATCCAAATATTCGGCTGCACATTTTGCCTCGCCGATATCCAGTTGCAATTTGCCTCCATTGACATCGAGTTGCATATTTGCCATCTCGACATTAGGTTGCAGCGAAATGGTGAAATGTATATAAAATTGAGCATGCTCAGGCTCAAAACAAATTAATAATAATAATAATAGTAACGTTAAAAATAATAATATTAATAACAACAATAATAACAAAATATCGATACTATTAACAATAAGAGTAACAATGTTAAGAATAATAATCATAACAATAATAATATCAGTAATCGCAAAAAGAATGATAGCAATAATAATAATACCAACGATAATATTAAAATATTAACAGCACTAGTAAAAGTAATAATGTAAGACAAGATATAGTTTGAGCCCAACATTTTTGTGGAAGTAATTTAATATTAACGATAATAAATAAATAATGAAAACAACAATAAGAATATCAATAGTAGTAACAATAATAATAATACTAGTAATGATAGTGAAAATAACAGCAATGATACTAATGGTAGTAAAAATAGCATTATACAACGAAATAAGAATTTGCCTTATATAATAATAATTCAGTAGAAATATATAGTCGATTGAAAATGAAAAGTGAGTTAAAATACATCATCGTTCGAAATAACAAAATCCTTGTTGAGAAACATCTTTATAGAAGATCGAAAATAAATATAATAATGAATAATCAAAATATAGAAAGCATTTGGGGAAAATATATATATAAATAATTAAATAAATAAATAAATATAAAGAGGAAAAATAGGTAGGAGAAAAATAAATCTATGCCCAATAAAGAGTTAAAGAGGAGGATGACTAGAAGGGACAAAAGAATATTAAGGCATTGAATACGAAGGAAGAAGGATGAGGGGCAAAATCGGAATTGAAGAGAATATAGTCAGGAGGAAACAACCAACATGACACTCAGTATGAATCAACAAATGATAATGAATGCAAAACAGGGAAGGCAATGATTGACACACGAGTTGAAATAAGAAGGGATCAACGAGGCAAGCAGAAATAAGAAATTCCTTGCACCGGAAGCAAAAGAATATGGGTACGGAAAGAATAAATTGTACCCGCTAGGGAATCAATAAATCAGGACGACTGCAAGAGATGGAAGGAAACAATGAATCAAAGAATTGAATATGAAGGGATCAAAATGGATATGATAAGACTTGTGTCCAGATCGAGTTGACCATTAAATTATTCATGTGGTTGCATGGCCTGTTTAATGTTGAGTTAATCCTGACTGAGTCAAGCCTGTCTAATGTATTAGTCAAACTAACACATTAGCCAAACCTGAGCTCTGATACCACTAAAAACCTTGTCACGCCCCGCTTCCCAAAAATATGGAATACGAGCACGTGACGAAGCCCAGCGAATGATTTTCACATCATCCATAAGCTGTAGGATCGACTCAGCATCATAACAAGAATATAACTAGATTTATATATAACCAAGCATGCATGAATAACTTATTAAGCAACAGAAAACAGTTTGAAACAAATAATAATATTCAAATAGTTCTCATGTCTGGATCAAATATAAACTCGGAAACAAGTCTTATACAGCAGAAGAAATAAATACCTTAAGAAAAACAATTATTTAAACAGGTCCTTGCTCCAAGCAAAACCTGAAATGTCTGCTTGTCAATTCCAGCAGGCAACTCGTCTCCAAAGTCTGTTTAATAAATATAAACAGGAAACAAGAGGGGAAACAAGAGAAAATGCCCTTAGTGCAAGTTAGGGCCACAAATAGTAAAAGCAAGTACAAGAAAGGGGGAAACAAGAATTGGAATCAAGAATAAACCGAGTTATAAGAAGTAGTGACAAATTCAAAATCTAGCTGGCAAGAGGGAACATCATAATGACTAGATTGGATAACAACTGCTAGTGGTGAATCACATGTCAGGTACACCTATAAGGGTATTTAATATTAAACGACAAAACTCAAGTCTAGTGTCATATGTTATTTTGAATGTCAGGTCTCAAATGTCAAGTCCAAGTATCAAGTTTCAGGCTTTAAGTCTCAGGTGTCATGTTTCATGTATCATATCATCAGGTATCAAGTGACAGGTGTCAAGCTCAAGTCTTGGAATTATTACTATCTAGGTAGCACGACATGCATCCATTATACTACATGGTTGCTACAGTCAAATCAGTTACGCTTAGACCTAGTAATGGAGTCTATAGGGCGGTGTACTCAGGCATCAAACTAGCAGGTGATCAACCATGGGCTCTAGAGGTGGCCCCCGTAGGCTCTAGAGGTGGCTCCCGTCACCCATGACGTGGCACTTAGTTCTACGTGGCACTTAGTTCCAGGTGATTTCAAACATACATCATGTAATCATATAATGGGCTCTAGAGGTGGCCCCCGTAGGCTCTAGAGGTGGCCCCCGTCACCATGACGTGGCACTTAGTTCTACGTGGCACTTAGTTCCATTTAACATACAACTTGGGAAACACGGGCCCCCTTCCGAGTACACTTACCTATGTTGTCCACTCTATAGTCTTTCCCATAATCCCGGCTTGTCACATTTGTTCAGGCAGATTTTGTGTTCTTGTATTTATACATGTGAAACAGGGGTGAAATAATATAAATTAATTCTAAGAAAAATTGGAGATGTCCTATAGGGTGTCCAGCAACTACATATAAAATTTGGGGTCAAACACTCGCTGTTTGTACAGCTAAAATAATTCGCAAAGTCAATATATACAGCAGTTTTTACAGAACTGCGCCTACTGACACAGCTGCAGTATAACAGCCATATCTCCTAGACCGTAACTCCAAATTCAATCATTCTGGAGTCTATCGACATCTACACATCCTGATCTACGTTTCATATTCAGGCCTCGGGCCCAAATTCCAAAGATAAGAGGGTCGAAACCGCAAAAGAAAATCCAGACAGCAACATAGGGAAATAATTCACTATTGTAGATTTCATAGAATTATGTAATTTGGTGTCTAAAATCATTATGTGGCACAAATACATGGTAATGGGAATCAAACAGCGAATAATAATATTTTCCAAGTCATAATAATCACAAGTTGCCAAAACACTAAATTTATATGCGTCTACAATTTCTAGGGGTCCTTAATTCATATGTCCATGTGATTCGCAAGTTCAAGGAGATAAAAGAGTCCAATTGAATTATTATTTAATACGAGGAAGTTTTGTGACTCTTAGATTGGTGAGTTTGAAGGTTCAAATTGTTTTACTATGATATTTCAAAGGAGAGTCACAAACTAACTACATGTGGTATTTCAAGGAGACTTGTACTAGGACAATAAGATGTACAAGGTTACTTGCCTTAAATCGACGATTAAAATCTCCGCTTGTTGAAGCAAATTTGAGAAGAAAAATCCCCGAAGATGTCCTCGAAATGCGCGTGCAAAAATTGATCGGAGATCGAGCTTTCCTAGCACACACGATCGGCCCAAACAGCGTACAGCAAAGTGGGATCGGCTGCGGGTAGAACACGAAACAGCAACACGTCCAATCAGATCACTCCTGTGCACCGGATCCAATCCCAGAACAGCGAACACGGAATCGGATCTGCTGCGGAACGAACACAGAACACCGATCAAGAGCGCGAATCTTGATGAGATCTGGCGGCTGAGAATCGCTCCCGCTCTTTCTCCTCTTCTTCTTCGTTCTTCTTCTTCTTCGTTCGACGTGCGACTGAGCAGAGCTCGAGAGAGAGGGGCGACGGCGTGGTTGGTTCGCTGGCGGCGACTGCGGCGGTGACGGAGTGCGGTGAGGCGGCGACGACGTCGAGAAGCGACGCGCGGCGGGCTCTGTTCGTGGTTTCGAACAGGGGAGAGGGAAAACAGGGACTCGGCGGCGCTGTGGGGAGATGGAGGCGACGTCGATGGAGGTTTGTGGAGGCGGTGGTGCTGAGGGGTTCGACGAGGCGGTGAGGGGTCGAGTAGAGGTGGTCGGAGGTGTTCGGATAATGGGTTCGAGTTGTTGGGTTAATGGCGATGGGTTCGGGAGTTCTACGGTGGAGGGATGGCGAGCAGGAGTGGGTTGACGAGGGTGGAAGGGTATGGCGAAGGTGAGGGGATTGCTCGGAGGCGATCGGAGATGGTTTGGGCGGTTGCGAAAATGGAGGAGAAGGAACGGGACGAAGGTGATTAGGGAAGATGATTAGCGGCGGTAGTTTTGATTAGGGTTAAACAGTATAGAGGTAATTAGGGTTAGGGTAGGGGTTTAAATACTAGGGTTTGTGGGTATTGGGTTTTGGGGTTTAGGGGACCCGTTTCAAAAAGGGCCCAACAGAAGAAATGGTCAAAATGCACAATAATGGGGATTAGAGAGATAAACGAGAAGAATCGGTCTATTTCTCATGGAGAACAGTGCAAGATGGCACACAATCGAATTTGACAAAAGAACCCACAATTCGAGTTGAGACCAGAATAATAATTCCATTCAATCAGAAGAAATTACATGATATCAAAAATAGACGAGAGAGAGTACAATAAGGCACAAAACAGTACAAAATACAAATACGGGAAAATAGGAGTTACACAATCATCTTGAGCACATGAGTTCCAACACGGATTTCTTCTGCCAGTTTGCACCGAGACTTCAAACCTCTCATGCCTAGCATGCTCTTGATAGAGCCTCTTGAGGTGTAAGATCATATCATAGGCATCCATGTTCTCATGTTGCTTCTGAAGCTTAGAGTTTATAGTGGCTAGCATGAGACAACCAAAGTCCAAGGCATCATCTGGATGCTTCTTATGAGCATCATTTTCGGTGCGAGGGGCACTTGTAATAGGTGGCTCAGGAATAGGCTGCTCTAGAAAATATAATTTTTTCTCATGCCCGAGACTATCCTCATATTTCTGTATCAGTCCAGAAAATATGTCCCAGTCAGTTTTTCCTTCTTAAGGACAGATCGCAATGATAGGTTATTTGATGTGTTGGATGTCATTATAATCTATCAATAGAAATATGCAAAGTAAATATCATTTTATTAAAATATTTAACAGAAATATGCAAAGTAAGAAATATTTAACCATCAATGAAAATATGCAGAGTATGTATAATGACATTGAAATATTTAATAAGGTCTTTTGTTAAATATAACTCACACTATTTTTTTTATTCAAATCAACGACCCTCAGCATTGACTTGGAAAATCCCATCATAAGATTTTCTAGTAGGCCAAGATTCATATTTCACCTTGTTCAGAGTCAGGTTTGGCTGATCACCCAAAATTCAATTATTTAGGTAGGGAACATTTTCCAATTACATCATGTGTAACTCTTGGATAGTTGGGTGAGTAATACTTACTCTAATCTATCTCATAAACTAAAGCCCTACCCTATGCCTCTAAACCTTCAATCCTATTGAAATTGTCTATTTAAGTCAGATCCAGTGGTTGGCGATTGAATATTACTTTCATCTCATCACATATCACTAGGATAGATAAAGGCACCATGCTTTGGCAGACCTACACTTAATCGGTCATAGCCTAGACGAGTGCCATGCACTGGAAGGAATTTTCTTGCAACTTAATATTTACTTTGAAGGATTTTGTTATTTTATTAATTGATCACACCATTCATCATCCATTCGCATACAACAATGCATTTCATAGAAAATTAAAAGCATAAAATTTATATGACATGGTTGTGGCCCTAACACACTGATTCTCTGAAGCCAATGAGAGTATAATAAACTGAACAATGAGATTATACCGTCTTCTCCAATCAGCTTCCCAATCTTGTCCGTGTATGGTTACGAATTTCTTGCATCCTCAGTGAGATTACATTATATAGAAAGAAAGAATGTACAATTGGAGTTTAGAGAGAAAGGATTACATTGCGAATGTAAAGAGAAAGGCACGACACGCAGACCGTATTCAAAATACCAAAATATAAACAATACATTACAGAACATAAACCACGCATCGCAGAACTAAACCATGCATTACAAAACTAAGGCCACAATCATGCACCAAGCATCATAGAACATAATAATCAAAGAATATTTTTTTATGATTTTATTAAGTTTTTTTTAAAAGGATTTATTTTTTGGGAATCATTATTGTCCTATGCAGAGCTGACACAAGGGTCTTGCTGCTCGGTCAGCGGGTGGGGGTCAAGGGGAGGCCGCCCCCTGGGGGTGAGGGGCAGGCCCCCGACCCAAAAAGTTTGCCTCATCATCCCTTACCACCACCAGAGCATGAACCCTTCAAGTTTTAAGAAATCCTAACGTCACCGCAACGACACAGGTGCATGAACTATTTATGCTTTAAGAAATCCTAACTTCACTGCAAATCACATCTTTCAAGGGTTTTCAATGGTTCCAAACCGATGGATACCCTGGTGTGGCATATGTGTTAACAACTAACACATAAATGAATTCTTATATTGCAACTGTTGCAAAAATTATATCACATATGAATCTTCCTAACAAAAGTGCGAACATATCATGAATAATCACATATCATACATAACCGAATTATGGTTTCGCAAGTGGCTCTGATACCACTATTAGGTTTCGAGGGTAATCTCAGATTAAATACATAGCTCAAATATTACAAAAAAAATATCGAAACCTAGCCATGAATCCATGCGAAAAACATAAATCGTGTTTATGAGTTATACCTTGAAGATGGATCTACTGTCTCCACAATATGCCGATCACAGCACTACAATATTGTGGTGCCTCTACGTCATCCACACGAACAGATCAAATCAAGCTTTCCCTCACATCGTCGTGCTAGCTGCGGGAAGGGGTTGTTCCTCACGATCTCTCTCTCACACAATTTCTGTGATGTCTAGGGTTTTCTCATGCGTAACTTTTTCACAGATACGTATCATATAGGAGTAGAAAATAAACCCTAAAGAGTAATGAGGCTAATGGACTTACAATCTGACCTGATTCAGATCCGTGTGTGGGCCTTTGAACTTTAGTCAGGTCATTTAATGTCAGGAGTCCGACACTTACTAGGATTCCCAATTAAATTCATATCATGAATTTAAATCCAATTTCGATCTATTCTAAGTGTGTGACCCTGTAGGTTCCCATTATGGTGACAGTAATACTAAAATCATATTCAAGTGTTACAAACAATGAGCGGTGCCTAGCAATACATCACTACTCAAGTAACGAGAATGTCAATGATTTGACATAACCTATCTGTGACCAATATTACCATGTAGTCTAGTCCTTTTGTCTAGATATCTAATTGACCACAAGGTATAGAGCGTGTCACCCTTGTATAGTTCAATCTTTGGTTTCTTGATGTCCGAGTAGACTTACAAAAATAAATGAGCTCAATATCTTATATTGACACATTTGAGCACGACCATGCATTTTGCAGTCTCACTCAATCAAGGGGCTCGTAGATATCGCTCATGTTATGTAAGAGGGACAAATCCTATCTAAGTCACTCACATTCCTCTGCATGATTTGTAGTATATCCAATAGCCGATTTTATAATCACTTTATTACAGAAAACGTTTGATGACATTAAAACATATAACTTCTCATGTAGGGAACCGTAGTGACTTCAAGTCAAAGGACTACATACACCATGATCACTATGAGAACCGCTTAGGAAACTCACGTAACGATCCATGCAGCGTTCTCATGGTGGGTGTCACGCCCCGCTTCCCAAAAAGAATACGGAATACGGATACGTGACTCAATCCAACGAATGATTTGCATCATCCATAAGCTGTTCAGAATCTTCACAACAAATCTCAGAATAATCAGAGTCGGAAGACAAAAGAATCATCCTCACACAGACATATATATCTCAAAACAAAACAAAGTGTCAACACAAATCAATTGAAATCCAATATTATAATAGTCTCAAATAAACAAATCCGAACAAGTTAATATCTTGGGTCACATTGCCTAAATAAAAATAAAATCCATATACTTAAATACATTGTTCAAAAGCAATAGATAATAATAATAGAAAAAGAAGTCCAGCACTAATATTTCATTTTTCCAATACCATCGGGCAAACGACCATCCTGATCTGCAATCAATAAATTGCAGGAGAAGAAAAAATAAAACAAGTACCCGTCCTGATAGATGTACTTCAAGCTTTTATGGTCCGTGTACATGTTCAGCTTCTCACCATACACGTAGTGTCTCCATTGCTTTAAGGCGAAGATAATCATAGCCAACTCTAGATCATGAGTCGGATAGTTCTTCTCATGTGGTCTTAGTTTCCTAGACCTATAAGCGATCACTTTTTCTTCTTGCATTAAGACACAACAAAGCCCACGATATGAAGCATCGCTGTAGACATCATACTCAATACCTGCTCTAGGAAAAGCTAAGATAGGTGCAGTAGTCAGCTTCTCTTTCAACTCCTGAAAGCTTGCCTCGCACTGCTCAGTCCACTTGAAGTTCATGTTCTTCTTGGTCAGACCAGTGAGTGGCACGGCTATCTAAGCATAGCCCTGAATGAACCTCCTGTAGTATCCCGTTAGCCCAAGGAAACTCCTGATTTCCTTCACTACAGTAGGCTGTGCCCAATCCTTCACCGCCTCTATCTTCTACGAATCAGTTGTCACTCCCTCCTTAGAAAGGATGTGACCTAGGAATGCCACCTCAGATTTCCAGAAATCCCACTTGAGCAACTTGACATACAACTCATGCTCCTAAAGCTTCCTCAAAACTGCTACCAGATGCTCCATGTGCTCCTCCTCCGACTTGGAGTACACAAGAATATCGTCGATAAACACCACGGCGAAAGAATCAATAAACGGACTTAGAACTCTGTTCATCATATCCATAAAAATTGCCGGTGCATTCATCACTCCAAACGGCATAACTAAGAATTCGTAATGCCCGTGTCGAGTTCTGAACGCAGTCTTGTGCACATCTTCAGCTTTTACTCGAACTTGATGGTATCCTGACCGAAGATCTATTTTGGAGAAAATAGCTGCCCCTTGTAGACGATCGAACCGGTCGTCAATTCGGGGAATATGATACTTGTTCTGAACAGTAACTTTATTCAGCTCTCGGTAATCGATGCACATCCTCATCGAACCATCCTTCTTCTTTACCAGTAGCACCGGTGCTTCCCAAGGCGACGCACTCGGTTGAATAAAGCCTTTCTCCATCAGTTCCTTAATTTTCCGTTTGATCTCATCCTGCTCTACAGGCGCCATCCTATACGGTGCCTTGGAAATAGGTGCACTCTCTGGCTGAATAGTGATGCTGAACTCTATATCATGATGCGGAGGTAACCCAGGCAATTCCTCCAAGAACACAGTCGGGTAATCCCGAACCACTGGAATTTGTTGCACCTCTACAGGAACATCCCTCTTCTTGCTGATAGCAGCAACCAAGCCTGAACATCTTCTCTTCCCCTGGAAAGTGACTTCAGGTCCACCTGGAGCCTTCACTGTTACTTCTTTGGTCTTGCACTCGATGCTTGCATTGTACACCGACATCTAATCAATGTCAATGATAACATCGACTCCCAAGACTTTCAGCTCGATCAGATCAATCCCGAAAATTCTATCTCCAATCACGATCTCGCAGTCCGCATAGTACCGATCAGTGGTTAAAGTCTCCCCTGACGGAGTAGCTACTGCTAAAACCTTGCCTGGAAAGACTTTCGGTTCGAATCCCAAGACTTTAGCAAACTTAGGTGACACAAAAGTATGAAAGGATCCAGTATCGAACAAAACAACAGCTTTCTTTCCATTCAAATAAAGTTCTTCTGTTACATAATGCACACTCGTTACATAATAGTTCACTATATAAGCGGGAAAAAGAAACAACAGAAAACACTCTTAAACATCCCCCCTCGTACCAGTGATGACGTGATCCACCTCATCAGCATCAGCTTCAGTCAAGGCAAATACTCGCTCCTACTGGTACGGCTTCTTCCCGGCCTGCTGAGTTGGTCCCTTACGGACGACATCCTGCAGCTTAAGGCACTGGGATTGGTAGTGACCTGTCTCCCCACAGTTGTAGCAATGTACCACCAGAGGTCTCATCCACGCATTCCCAGGTCTTCCTGCCACACTGATTGCATTTGCCCCAGTCAGTTTGAACCTTTAGGCCGGCGGTTGTCCCTTGACATTTCCAGCAACTGCGGGCCTCTTCCCCACATTCCAGTTGTTTCTCCAATTCTGAACAACGTGGAACTGCTCCATGTCCGCCTCAATGGCTGCAGCTCGTTTGACCAACTTATCAAACCTCCTGATACTGAGGGGTATCATCCTGGATCTCTGACTTGGTCTCAAATCATGCTCGAATTTTCGAGCCTTCTTTGCCTCGTCCATCACCAATACAGGAGCATACCTCGAGAGTTGATTGGATCTTATCTCATACTCCCTTACCGACATGCCGCCCTGCTGCAGTGCCAGAAATTCCATGGCCTTCTTCTCCTGGATGTCTGAAGGAAATAATGACTACGGAATTTCTCCAAGAATTCCTCCCAGCCAAGGACAATATCTCCCATCATCCGCTTCATCGAATGCCACCACACAGCCGCATCCTTCTCGAACTGCAGCGCCGCCAACTTCACCTTGCTGCCCTCCGGAGTCTCCAAGACCTCAAAGATAGTCTCGACCTTTCGGATCCAATTGTCAGTCGCGTCAGGGTCTGATTTTTCCTCAAACACCATTGGTTTCATCCATTTGAATGATTCCACAAGTTTGATTGCTTTGGGTACTGGATTCGTAGGCACCCTCCCTTTGTTCTGATTCATGGCAACGGCATTGAGTGTCTGATAGACCCTCGCTAATTCCGTTTCCAAGTCCAGACCTTCTCTGTTTTGAGCTCCTCTTCTAACCATATTCTGATGCAAAAGATCCATTAAATTCAAAGTAGAAAATATGAATTTAGATCAACTCTTCATTTCATTGAATTTTAAACATTATACATTTGAATTTAAAACAATCCTGACATCAAATGAAAGCAGTAAGAAGATACAACGGTCTAGTTTCTACGGTTCCTTTTGGCTTCACGAAGCTCTTCCCGTAGTTCCTCCACTTCCTCCTTCAGTACATCGTACATATTTTTCCTCTTCTCGAGTTCCCAAACACGATGACTGTGAGTGGCAATGCTCTCCTTGCACTTCGTACACTATGCCTGCAGCAGCTCCATTCTCTCCCTCTGAGTCTCTACCTGCCTCTGAAGAGACACAATGAGACTACTCGGAACTGGTTCTTCCTCATCGGAGGAATCATCAGATGAATCAGGAGGTGGAGTGATCTCTCGGGACTCAGGCCACTCCTCTTCGAATTCTTTGGGATTCTCTTCGTCTGAATCAGCTTGCCTGGGGTAGTAATCCTCCTCGATAATATGCCATTCATCATCTCCAGCTGGGTCGAAGTGATCTGCCATCTTAGAGAAAGGAGAAGAAGAAGCATAAATCATAGAGCAACACAAATGTAAGTAACTTACATTTAAATCTATAGAATCAACACACGCTCTAATGTCCACTTCTAGGGTGTCATTCCTTATAAATTTGTACTACTTGGAAGCATGGCTTTGATACCACTCTGTAACACACCGAATTCCAAAACAGACCGAATTCGAAGTTCCACAAGATCTTTACACTTCTCTTCGTACAATTTTACAAAGAAAATTAAACTTTTATTACATCAGAGTTACATCTTTAAATTACATTTAAACAGCGAAAGTTATTTATAATAATTACATTAATAAAATGTACAACACTTGAAACATTCTTTAAGCCGCATGCATACTTAATCTTGTCAATCCCTTTATCTTGCATAGAAACTATGGCTCGTCAGTTCATTCAACTGATGCAAGGATATAAAACATCAATTTTCTCCGACTTAGAAAATACACACTTGTCACAAACAAAACTACGGGGACTATCCTATAGATGTCGTGTTGTGTTGTGCACTTAGTCCTTAATGCAGTGGTTATGTTATATGACACTAATGCGCACTTGTTCGGATTCTATGCATCCCATACTATATAGGTTCAAGGGCAAGCCCTTAATCGTTCTTCATTTTATAGGGTTCAATCCCTCGCCATGCCTTAAAATACTACGATAACTACAGTAAGTATCCTAGATGTTCTATGAACTACGAGCCCATGTCCAGACAATCTAGAGGGGAATCCCACGCAATGACATGACGCATCATGTAGGCAATCTATGGACAATTCAGCCTCCGTCGTGGAACAATGGCACCACCCGTAATCACCAAACATCCCACAAGCGTCGCCACCAGGACGATAATTCTGGAGTAGTGCTCCGCCATGTCTTGACACATCAAGCAGGCAATCTATGAATCACTCTCACACCGCCAATCTGATGACCCTCATACTCGTGTTTTTCTCTCACTTTCGTCACATCACCACTATGTATCTAATCCTTAGATTATTTGAATCATGAATAAAATCAAGCCCTAGAGTTAGCTCTTTCCTCTATACCGGTCTTATTCAACAACATGACCAGCTTGGTCTTTCATCTCAATAATTCAACTTAACAATTATAATTCATTCAATTGCTGGTAATAAGACTTTAGCTACCCTCTAGTTCAAATTCTCATTTCATGTTCATAGCATTTGTGTATTCATATTCATAAGACTTTTCATAATTCATCAGGATATTTGATTTCACTTTCATGTTCAATTTTATGCATAAGACAAATAAATTCATTTTCTAATTTATCACATTCATAATTCATTCTTTCCACATCATTCTCTTATTCTCTTTTACCAATACTAAATCAAACATTCATACTTTCGATTTCCTTTTATCAAAATCTCTTTTCAAACTCTTTTTTTTTAGCAATACATTTTTCTTTATCCAAAGACACTTTAAAATAACAATTTATAATAAGTTCTTTCTAGAAAAATAGTCTCAATTTCTCCTTTACACTGGGCCAAGGGTTATAGACAATTATCTCATGAAATCTGGATATCAATTAAATCGTCAGGACAGTCGACTATTTAAAGCATAGTCGGTCGACTATTCTGCGAGGATTAAAACTCAAAAATTACGATAGTCATGACAGTCGACTGTTAAGACATAGTCGGTCGACTATTCTGCGATGATTTAAAACTCAAAAATAAACAGTCAGGACGGTCGACTGTTCTGCGATGATTTAAAACTCGAAAATAAACAGTCGGGACAGTCGACTATTAAGACATAGTCGGTCGACTGTTCTACAACTAAAATCCGAAATTTGGAATTTATACAGTGACTCAAGATTTTCAAAAAAAAAATTAACTCTCATTTTTATATAAACGACTATTCTATTGTGTGCACGGAAACGGAATCAATCTTACTAACAACAGGCATGCATGATTTGCTAATCAATCTACTTTCATAACAAGGAGATTTTCTCATAGTTCACATCATATAACCACACATTTATTCACATCGCATTTTTTCCACATTCATGAATAACTCAAACATCTTTGTTCATAATTTTTGTAATGCCCCGATTTTTCATTTAATGAAAAAATTATTTTTTTTTTATTTTGCACGTAGTGTACACGTGCAAATTTTTTTTTTGGTAATGATTTTCATTATGATGAGTATAGATATTTATACATGTGCTCTTTAATTATTTTTAAGTAGAGCCCTTTTTTCAAATAGACAAAAAGCCTTTCTTTTTAAAGCCCAAATTGAATTTATTTATTTTCTTTTATAAACTATTATTTTTGGCCCATAAACTAAAGCCCATGAGCTATTTTATTTTTAAATACAACTTGTAATGTAGAATACATTTTAAAGATTATTTTTATGTAAAATATAATGTACAATTTTTTAATGGGGACCAAGTTGCATGCACGTGCATTGCACGCACACGTGCAAAATGCACATGATGTGCTAGGCCAGTTTTTAGCTTTAGGAGGGAAGTATGAAATTTTGAGTGGAGTCATGGGTGGTGGTTACTTGATCATGGTTGGTTATTGTAACTCCTTCTTGAATCCTAGCCTTTTAATCCTAACTCCTAAGTTAATCCTAGCCTTCCATTTTTCTAAATTTTTAGTATAAATACCCCCCCCCCCCCCTAGCCTAGTTATTCTTGTGCTAATTATTTCCTCCAAACCTATAGTTCAATATACATTATCTAGTAGTTTATTAAGTGAGTAAAAGATTGAGATTGTGTGGGAGGTTTGTGCTTGCAACAAAGAGGAAGGCCGGCTTTCATCAAGGGGAGTGCTCGGGTTTGGTGTGCTTAAGGCTCGGGTGCGCGCATCAAGGAGGGGATTGTTCTTTTGCAAGGACATTTGTTTAGGAGGTGTTGCTAGTTGTATTTCTCTCCAATTAAGGTGGATAAATTTTCCGTATTTCTAATTAGGAAACATGCTAGATGTGAATTGAAAGAATGATGCATGAAAAAGATTAATAAGAGTACACTTTAATTAAAAAAATGACCTATTGATTGATTGAAATGTTGATATGCAAATGGTATGTGGTTCTATCATCAAATTTAAGTTGTGTGTGTATTGATTATCGCCATGGATTGTTTGAAGAAAATTTCATTATTACCATCAAGAATTATATACAAAAGTTAGTAGATTGACAATGTTACTTGATGTGGTTAAATGGATCTTTGTGATAATGTAGAAATGAATGAATTAAGATGTAGATTGTATGTTTGGGAAATGATTAAAAACAGAGAATTATTATGAAGTTTGCTAATAAAGAGATTAGTGATGTTAAATTTGTTAAGAAATGTCGAAAAAGAAATATGGTAGAGGTAGTTTATAATTCGAGTCAATTGTATGAAAAATATGCATTATTATTATTAAAAAAAAATTTATTTCTATATACTGGAGTATAATTTATGATGGTATTAGTCAATCTGGAAATTTACAGCAAATTTTATAAAAGCAAAATGAAATGAGAGCTTGTTGAACATCGAAATATTTTACTAAACAGAGATAATCGATTTAATTAGATCTTGGGTTGAACTATTGACAACCTGAGCGCATAGCTCAAGTGGTTGGGATGCTTCTATTCGCTACAGTAGGTTTCAGGGTCTCGGGTTGCTGGTTCGAATCCCCTTGGCACCATACTTTTGTTCCTTTTTTTTAAATAAAAATAATCGCAGCCAAGAGCATTTGATGCTCTCAGCCTCTCCTTCTAACGCATAGAGCGTTCGGCCTAGTGGTCTGTGCCTTCGGTGGTTTTCCCTGTGGTCGTGGGTTCGAATACTGGGCTCGTCCAGTATTTAATTTGTGGGAAAAATATTTTTTTTAGGATTTTGATGATTGATAAATTATGGGAAAAAATATGTTTATTATTCTAAAATTATGTGGGACTTGTGAAAAATAATTTGAGAATTATTTGCATGAAGTAGAGTATGTTTTGAGAATAAATGTATAAATAAAACTATGGTTCTACATTTTATATTTTTATGAAGTTATAATTTGCAAAAGAACTTGGAATGAAGTGTTAGAAAAACAATATAGCAAAGAAAGGAATTATATGAAGTGATGTGATGTAATTTATTCTCATTGGAGAACAGTGTGAAAATTATGAAATGTGAATACTCAATTTTTGCTATATAAATAGTGTTGTGATTTTTAAACGATATTGATGAAACACATAAGGAATAATTGAATTCCATGTATGGCTATGGACTCATGAATAAATTAGAAATCATGCTATTGAAAAAGAAAATCTGTTATGATTATGAAAATGAACTTATGAGTTGAAAATGCTCAACTTTGGAAATTGTGAATTGGAATTGAAACAAAATAGTAGCTAAGTCTCCCCCGGCAATTGGAAAGAAATGAAATGAAATTTGAAATGAAAGACCAAGGTTGGTCATATTTGAATGAATGAATAAGTCCGGTTTAGTAGAGAGGCTAACTCTAGAGCTTTGATTTTGTTCATGATTCTAATAAAAACTAAGGATTAGTACATAGTGGAGACGTGATGAAAGTGAGAGAAAAACACGAGTATGAGAACTAGAGTTTACGGTGCGGGTGTGAGCCACAGAATGCATGCTTGATGAGTCAAGACATGGCGTGGGCACTACTCAGTAATGATCGGACTTTAGCCATGCTTGTGGGATGTTTGGTGACTGCAAGAGGATCGTGTGCCATGAAGGAGGCTGAATTGCCACAGAATGCATGCTTGATGAGTCAAGACATGGCGTGGGATTCCCCTCCAGGTTTTCTGTACACGAGCTTGTACTCATAGATCATCTAGGATACTCACTGTAGTTACAGTAGTAGATTAAGACATGACGAGGGATTGAACCCTACAAAGATGAAGAACGATTAAGAGGCTTGCCCTCGGTTCTATGTAGTATGGGATGCATAGAATCCGAACAAGTGTGCATTAGTGTCATGTAATATAAATAACTGCATTAAGGACTAAGTGCACAATCACAACACGACATCAATAGGATAGTCTCTTTAGTTTGATATGTGACAAGTTTGTGTTTGTTAAATATGGAAAATAAGTTATACTATTTCCGGCATAGAGAGGATGGCCGTGTATAATGTTCGTCGGTTGAATAAACTGACGTACCCACAGTTTTGTATGCAGGGTAAATGACATGATAAAGATTAAAGAGGAACAGATGCTTAAAGATTATTCAATGTTGTTGTACATTTATTTAAATATTGTAAATTTACTTCCGCTGTGCAATGTAAAGAGTAAAGTCTCATGTAAACTCTGATGTAAAGTGAAAAGTTTTAAATTCCTTGTAAAATTGTACTAAATGAAGTGTAAAGATCCTGTGGAATCTCGAATTCAGTGTATTTTGGAATTCGGGGCGTTACAATTTCTTAGTTAGCAAATGAGCAAATTTTCAAATCATCACCACAATATTTCTATTCTTATCATTCAAACAATTTTACTACTTATTCCATGCAATTTCACACATGTTTCTTTTCTCCTTAAACATGGTACTAACAAAGAGTAATATTTTCACCTATCTGTTCTAGTATGATTAGCACACAACCTAGCATAATACTACTTAGAAGTTAGAGAAAATTGCCCACCTTATTTGGAGAGAAACAAATGTACTCCTAAGAACTCCTAGATTGATCAAAAGAGTCATTCTTCTCCTAGTTTGAGCCACCACAAGTCGTCTCCTCCTGGCCTTGAAGCAAACCCGAGCCTCCCTTGCTCCTTGAAGAAAAAAACTGGCCAACAATGGGATGAAGAACACACAATTGCAACTCTCAATCTTTTGAACTCACTAATCTCTCAATCTTTTACTCTCTAATTGTATTTATTTATCTTTCTCTTTTGATATAAATTAGGTGTAATTATACTAAGGTAGGGGGGGTATTTATACAAATTTTTAGTGAGAATGGAAGGCTAGGATTAGATCAAGTGATTAAGGATCAAGGGCCTAGATGAATTAGGGAGTTTCCATAACTTTCCATGATGGAACAACCACTCCTCCACTTCATCCACTCTCCCTCTCCACTCATGCACAATCCGGCCAAAGCTCAAGGGTGTGCTTTGCACACTCTATTGCATGCACGTGCTACTCTAGTGTCCCCCGGCCCACTTACAAGTTGTACATGTTAGTTTAATTAATTGTCTATTATTTGAGTTTACACTACAAGTTAGGCCAAAATAAAGAAGAATCAAATTACATGGGCTTACTAATGGGCCAAGAGACCATGGACTCTACTAATTTAATTAATTAATTTATTGATGTGGGCTACAAAGAGACAAATTGGCCTAGGATTAAATTAGACTTTCTAAAAAGAGAATAAATGGAGATTACTAGTTTATGAAATATTTTTAGAGAAATGCATGCATAAATTGCACGTGCACAACACGTAAAATCAAACAACTCCAAATATAAATAAGATTTGAAAATCCAGGGTGTTACACAGCCTATGTGGTGGAACCGGCTGTTATCTATTGCTTTGAACTCTTCCAGCTCACAGCTCCACCATTTAGGCAAAACACAAAACTGAAGCCTATAGATACGTGAGAAACCACAGGTATCCCTCCAATACGACTTGAATATGTCAACATTAGGCCAATCTCTCTCTACCTAGCTTTTTTATCGTCTACTATTCTCTACAATCGCAACATATCGTCGCATCAATGGTAAATTAAACGCCACCTCCAATCTCCATGGTAAGAGAGAACCCACCCAATTCAACTTGAATAGGTCAAATTCAGACACTCTCTCATCATCAAAGCTTGACCCTCGTTCTCTGTCACCTCCATCTGTAAAGGCTGTCGCCCCCAATGGTAACACAAACGCCCTCTTTAAGCCCCCTGACATGAGAGAAACCGCAGACACCTACTCACTTTGATCTGAATAGGTCAAAGTTGAGCCCAAACTTTAAACTTGCTTGACTACCGTCGCCCCACAACAACTAGAATTTGCATTCTTGATTATTGTAAGTTGGTTGTAATTTGAATATTATGGAAACAGTCATTTAGATATTAGGGAAGACAAATTGGGGGGGTGGGGGGAGCCAACTTAGGCGGGGGGATCCGAAGGGGGGGGGGGTTATGGAATGAGGAGGAGATGGGGAGGGGGAACCAGGAAGAGAGGAAGAGGGTGGGAGGAGGGGGTAAATTTAATTGAACGCTCCAATTTTGCAAAGATTTCATGCTTCGACACATGACACCCTCATTTTAAAAGGTGAATTTTCCATACTTCTATGGTTGATTAATGCTCGATCAGTCACATTATATCTATATCTTATACTAATAGGAGAGAAAGTCTACCTCCTCTCTTTTCACTATTTTGAAATAGAGAAATGAGAGAAAAAGTAGGGATTCCTATTTAACTAACACGTGTATTATGCATGATTTTATTAAAAAACCAAAACAAAATAAAAATCTCAATCCCTCAAACATAGTCTCTTCTCCTCTCACTTTCTCAATCTCACAAAATCTCACATCTCTTTCCGAACCCACCCCCATCCCCTAACTTAAAATTAGGTTTTTAAGTAAACACAATTCATTTTTTTTGATAACGCGGATAAAGTCATCAGACTCCAACCCAATATATATAATCCAACCCAATATATATAATAAAATAAAAGTACAATAGAGAGCCCTTTTACTAGCAGTAAAACAGCTAGAAATACAAAGACAAAGCAAACATACAAAAGGAATCAACAGGCAATGGAAGTCATCGCAATACAGAGCACAATAGGCAGCAAAATCAGACCGAACGAAACAACAAAACCAACAGCACAGGAACAAGTCCGATCAACAGATGAGGCGAGAACAGCATAGCCAACAAGGAAAGCCAGATTCCGTTGTCAACCCACCCTGGAGCCACACACGAAGAACAAGCAAGCACAACAGATACTAGCATTGGTATCGGGTCGAGTCCTTCACTACCCGAACCCGGACTCGGTCCCCTACGGGTCAAAAAATTGGACCCGGAGCTGGACCCGTGAGGACCGGGTCCGGTTCCGAGTCCGAGTCCTATTAAAATATTCCTACCCATTCGGGTAGTAGCGGGAGTGTGAGTGGCGAGTGGAGGCGGCAAGTGGAGGATTTAGAATAGAGGAGAAAAGAAAAATGCATGAGTTTTGAGTTTGAAAGAGAAACTTTTAGAATTGAGGAGGAAGGAGGGGAGGGATGAGGATAGAATATTTATTTTTATGTTTGATTTTTTCGGGTTTTTTTAACGGGTCCAGGTCTGGGTCCCAGTCGGGTCTCTTTTGAGCAGACCCGGACCCGGACCCAAAACTACAACGGATCCCATTTTAGGACCCGAACCCAGACCCGGATAGGCCGGATCGGTTCCGGTCCAATGTCGGGTCCGGCTCGGATCCGAGTTTCGGGTATTTATACCAATGCTAACAGATACAACCACTACCAAACAACAATGCAACAAGGAACACTTATATAGGTTGCTGAAAACCAAGGAACGGGATTGGAACAAAAAGAAATTAGACACGTGAGTGGTAGTAGTGACAGCCTTCTAAGACTAGGGCAAGCAATCCGCAGCAGAAATGAACGACCTGCACAAGCTAACACGAAGAAATAGGGCCATAGTGGCTAAAATAATGCCTGAGCAATGAGGAGCTCAAACCACACTCAAAAATGATCTGGGTTTCAGACCAAAGCAAAACTAAACCACACAAATGGCTCGACGACAGAAACCACAATCTGGAAGCCAAAACGAAAGAAGTACCCCACTAGTAACAACTCCAAAAAAAAACGCAGAAATAAAAGCACATCAGAATAAGCTAAGGTAGCTAGCAAGACATAAAGAGAACATAACCAAGTAGCACAGGATTAAACATATATTAAAAGTAAAGAAGTTAAGGAGAATGTTGGGTCTTCCACAAAAAGGGGAGCAACAAAAATCACACCCAGCAAGAAGCCGACCACTGAAGTTCTAAAAGCACCAACCACAACCCAAAAATCACAAAAAGAACGAGACCTGGCGTCCACCGCCTTAAGCGTGCAAGAAAGAAAAGGGAAAGAAAATTAAA
Source organism: Hemerocallis citrina (assembly GCA_017893485.1). Classification (NCBI taxonomy): domain Eukaryota; kingdom Viridiplantae; phylum Streptophyta; class Magnoliopsida; order Asparagales; family Asphodelaceae; genus Hemerocallis; species Hemerocallis citrina. The sequence goes on along the minus strand of JACEHZ010000596.1, from coordinate 314,298 downwards.
GAGGATCGCTAATAGCCAGATTAACATGCGAATTAAAATAACGTAAAAAATGTGCTGCCTCATCTAGGCAGTGGAGATGCATGGTCAGAACTTTATGTAGAGGTAAAAAGGAAGGCCAGTGGTTAGTGAAAAAAATAAACTCATCGATGATAGTGTCGATAGGTCTAGAGCTATGATTAAAAATGCGGTTATTTCTTTCTTTCCAAATGACCCAGATAATAGCCATGATGGATAGAATCCAAGACTTACGAAATTCTTTTTTAACTACCTTAGTGTTCCAGCTAGATAGAAAAGAAGTAGGAAGAGAAGGATGTAGCCAGACCTGGGTACTAATGTAACGTCCCTGCCCCTAGCTCAGACAATTTATACAATTTATATGACAAATTAGATACTATGTAGTACAACTGCCCACCACAGGATGCCTCTCAAAAGTTGGTTAACCGATTATGTGACTCTTGATCATAGGCTTTGTTATTTTACGGGGTGTTACACACACCGTTCTCACTGAGCACGTGCATGCACAATCTAGTGCAGGATCTCCTTTCTAGCCGATGTGAAGCATCTGCTTTTTTCTATCCATCTTCTCTGGGCAACCACAGTCCGCCGACTGGATATATAGTCCCGGAATCCACCATCAGACTAATTATAACAAGCAGACACAGTCCGCCGACTGGGTATATAGTCTCGGTGAATCGCCGCAGCCAACCCACCGCCCGACTATAAGACATGCCCCACACTCGGTGTCGAAAGTCGGCTCTAACACCATTTGTAATGCCCCTGCCCCTAGCTCAGACAATTTATACAATTTATAAGACAAATTAGATACTATGTAGTACAACTGCCCACCACAGGCTGCCTCTCAAAAGTTGGTTAACAGGTTAGGTGACTCTTGGTCATAGGCTTTGTTATTTATATTATATTATTTCAAACCAATTCTCGATATGGGATAAAGTTTTTTTCTCACTTCCTAAGTGTACAGCCGAAGTGTTGTCCCCCACCTCCAATCAATACTATATTCATTTCATTTACTCCCATACACATATTTACCATATATCCATTTCATTCCATATATTTTACCTTAATCAGCCAACTATACCTTTCTATACCTATTCAGCATGCATGCATGCATGCATGTACAGCCAACTTATTTATCATATAATAATATACATATACTTATGGGTAAAAGGGATATGAGCAACTTGCTCATTTAGTAAATGAGCAATTAATTATGTGGCATGCATATGATACATTGGACAACTAATCCTTTTAATGATTTTCCAATCACATGTATGCCACATCATCAATTACTTATTTACTAAATGAGCAAGTTGCTCATACCCCTTTTTCCCTATACTTATATATATGTCTTTGAAAATTTTACGGGGTGTAACAACTGATCTTCCATAACGATCTGGTATATTCACAATGGAGGAAAAGATGATCGATGTCTTCAAAACTATGAAGACACAGAGAACATAATTGACCTATCGCCAAGTTCCTCTGATTGAGCACCTCAACAGTTAAGAGGCGGTTGTGGATAGCTAACCAAGAAAGAATTTTAACTTTCAGCGGAGCACAAGAGCTCCAAATGCTATTAGTGAAGGGTGATTTGACACCACCGTGGTTAAGAAAATTATAAGAGGATTTAACAGAATAAGAACCAGAGTTGGTCCACCGCCAAATGAAATCTTCTTTGGGATGCCAGATGTAGCTGTTTAGGAAAGAAATCAGATGCCAAAAATCCGGCAAGACAGACGGAGGGAGAACACTAGAGAAAGGAATAGACCAAGCTCTAATGTTGTTATTAACCGAAAGATAGTCCGCCACAGTGGCTGATTGGTTAAGCGCTAAAAGAAAGAGGGTCGGGTAGACGGCCGCAAGCTTAAGGTTGCCTATCCAGAGGTCAACCCAGAACTTGATCTTATACCCATCCGCGCAAACATGGGAGATACTACAAAGAAAGGGAGCCACCACTTTCCACACACTACAACACAGAACCTACTCGCCGGCATTTTTTTAGACCTTCACCGGCGGTTTTTTATGCCGGTGAAACATTCACCGGCGTTTATAAAAATGCCGGTGCAAATGCCGCCGAATCGAGCATCGCGGAAAGATAGGCGCATTCACCGGCATTTTTACTGGACGCCGGTATATCTTCAAAATACACCGGCGGTCACATACCGCTGGTATATATCTTTTCACCGGCGATTGTACAAACGTCGGGGAATGTGTAATATTTATCGGCGGTCATAGAGCGCCGGTGTATGCTTGTTTCTAAGCGCCCTTCTTTCCCTACTTACAAACACCGGCGTGTCGTAAAACGCCGCCATATAGATATTCACCGGCGTTTTAAAAAACGCCGGTGTATCTTAGGAGTGCTGCAACTTACGGGTACACCCGCCTGTGTGGAAACGCCTCTCTAACGAAATTTTCAACTAAACAATTAGATACACCGGCGTTCTATGAAATGCCGGTGTATGCCCGTTGGTTTTTCCTGCTCCAATTTTTCTTTCGATTTCAATTCACAATTTCATTTAAAAAACCTGTAAACTAATTCACAACTGAATCAACCAATTTCAGGCATACTAATGCGCAAATCACAACCAAACACAAGAATTAATTAAGATAATAAAGTTTCACACATAGTCCATTAATCGTCCAAATTCACCGCTTAATTAACATCATAATTAACAAATACAGTAATTAACATCCCAAATATCTCAACAACTACTTAAAACAACAATACAGAACATAACAACAACAAGAACAACATAACAACAACAACTAGAGGCCGCCGACCACAGATCCATACCCCTCGAGTAGCTTCACTGCTGATCATCAGAATTTCCTTGATCTGGGTGACCGCTCTATAAAAAAAAAAAAATTTAGTTCAACAGTAAACCAAATATAAGAAAAATGAGTAAAATAAGAAGGGGCCTATATCAAGTGTAGTTTTAAGGAACTGTCATCGTGGAAGGAAACCAAATATAGAAGCCAGAAATGGAAATAGAGAATGGTAGAGAATGAGGATACACCAGGCTAACATAGCGGCATTTTCCTTATCTCTCTCTCTCATCCCTGCTTTCACTTCAGCAAACGCACATAAAGAGACATCAGCAACAACAGCAAGAGCGACAAGAACAACAACAATAATAAATTATTATAAACGAGATGTCTCTATATGGGTTTCCAGATCTCCACTCGAGCCATCTCTTTCTAATCACAGCCCAATTAAGAACATAGACGACAGCCACTAAACAATCCAATCACAGCCCAATCAAAATTTGCCATCCTGGATCTTAAATCTTCAGATGCATGAATTCAACTTCTTTAACAGTAAAAGAAAATGAAAATGACAATCAAAATCATGCTAAGATGACAATCAGATGCATGAATTCAGTTTCTTTGACAGTAAAAGAAAATGAAAATTTCCAGTATCTAAGCATATATATTTCTCTATTAATTCATCATCCCAACTAAATCATGATGTTTGTGGCTCCAAAAGAAACCTGCACAAGGTTTGTTCAGCCCAATTCTTGTACAGATTTGGAGGATTTTGGTATACATACAGCATCCTCTAGTTGACAATTAACACATTTTGGTAAACAAATCATGCTAAGATGACAATCAGATGCATGAATTCAGTTTCTTTAAGAGTAAAAGGAAATAAAAATTTCCAGCATCTAAGCATATATGTTTCTCCATTAATTCATCATCCCAACTAAATCATGATGTTTGTGGCTCCAAAATAAACCTGCACAAGATTTGTTCAGCCCAATTCTTGTACAGATTTGGAGGATTTTGGTATACAGCCAGCATCCTCTAGTTGACAGTGAAACCATTTTGGTAAAAAAATCATGCTAAGATGACAATCAGATGCATGAATTCAATTTCTTTGACAGTAAAAGAAAATGAAAATTTTCAGTATCTAAGCATATATGTTTCTCCATTAATTCATCATCCCAACTAAATCATGATGTTTGTGGCTCCAAAAGAAACCTGCACAAGGTTTGTTCAGCCCAATTCTTGTACAGATTTGGAGGATTTTTGGAATACATACAGCATCCTCTAGTTGACAGTTAACACATTTTGGTAAAAAAATCATGCTAAGATGACAATCAGATGCATGAATTTAGTTTCTTTAACAGTAAAAAGAAATGAAAATTTCCAGTATCTAAGCATATATGTTTCTCCATTAATTCTTCATCCCAACTAAATCATGATGTTTGTGGCTCCAAAATAAACCTGCACAAGGTTTGTTCAGCCTAATTCTTGGACAGATTTGGAGGATTTTGGTATACATACAGCATCCTCTAGTTGACAGTTAACATATTTTGGTAAAAAAATCATGCTAAGAAGGCAATCAGATGCATGAATTCAGCTTCTTTCACAGTAAAAGAAAATGAAATTTTCCGGTATATAAGCATATATGTTTCTCTATTAATTCTTCATCCCAACTAAATCATGATGTTTGTGGCTACAAAAGAAACCTGCACAAGGTTTGTTCTCACCCAATTCTTGTACAGATTTGGAGGATTTTGGTATACATACAGCATCCTTAGTTGACAGTCAACCCATTTTGGTAAAAAAATCATGCTAAGATGACAATCAGATGCATGAATTCAGCATCTTTGATAGTGAAAGAAAATGAAAATTTCTTGTATATAAGCATATATGTTTCTCTATTAATTCTTCATCCCAACTAAATCATGATGTTTGTGGCTACAAAAGAAAACTGCACAAGGTTTGTTCTCACCCAATTCTTGTACAGATTTGGAGGATTTTGGTATACATACAGCATCCTTAGTTGACAGTGAACCCATTTTGGTAAAAAAACATGCTAAGATGACAATCAGATGCATGAATTCAGTTTCTTTAACAGTAAAAGGAAATAAAAATTTCCAGTATCTAAGCATATATGTTTGTTTCTCCATTAATTCATCATCCTAACTAAATCATGATGTTTGTGGCTCCAAAATAAACCTGCACAAGGTTTGTTCAGCCCAATTCTTGTACAGATTTGGAGGATTTCGGTATACAGCCAGCATCCTCTAGTTGACAGTGAAACCATTTTGGTAAAAAAATCATGCTAAGATGACAATCAGATGCATGAATTCAGTTTCTATGACAGTAAAAGAAAATGAAAAATTCCAGTATCTAAGCATATATGTTTCTCTATTAATTCATCATCCCAACTAAATCATGATGTTTGTGGCTCCAAAAGAAACCTGCACAAGGTTTGTTCAGCCCAATTCTTGTACAGATTTGGAGGATTTTGGTATACATACAGCATCCTCTAGTTGATTGTTAACACATTTTGGTAAAAAAAATCATGCTAAGGTGACAATCAGATGCATGAATTCAGTTTCTTTAACAGTAAAAGGAAATGAAAATTTCCAGTATCTAAGCATATATGTTTCTCCATTAATTCTTCATCCCAACTAAATCATAATGTTTGTGGCTCCAAAATAAACCTGCACAAGGTTTGTTCAGCCCAATTCTTGTACAGATTTGGAGGATTTTGGTATACATACAGCATCCTCTAGTTGACAGTTAACACATTTTGGTAAAAAAAATTCATTCTAAGAAGGCAATCAGATGCATGAATTCAGCTTCTTTCACAGTAAAAGAAAATGAAAATTTCCAGTATATAAGCATATATGTTTCTCTATTAATTCTTCATCCTAACTAAATCATGATGTTTGTGGCTACAAAAGAAACCTGCACAAGGTTTGTTCTCACCCAATTCTTGTATAGATTTAGAGGATTTTGGTATACATACAGCATCCTTAGTTGATAGTGAACCCATTTTGGTAAAAAAAACATGCTAAGAAGGCAATCAGATGCATGAACACAGATTCTTTAACAGTAAAAGAAAATGAAAATTTCCAGTATCTAGGCATATATGTTTCTCTATTAATTCTTCATCCCAACTAAACCATTGATGTTTGTGGCTCAAAGAAGATTTTAGATCCAGGATGACAAATTTTGATTGGGCTTTGAATGGAGATTCTAGTCATAGATCGATTCTTCGGAGTCCGACTTTCTAAAGGAAATGCCATTTGGAAGTATGCGGGTACATGTTTGTTGGATAACCAAAACTTCCATTTTTATTGAAGAAAAATAAGAATAGGACTCATATCAAGTGTAGTTTTAAGGACCTGTCATCGTGGAAGGAAACCAAATATAGAAGCCAGAAAGAGGAATGGTAGAGAATGAGGATACACCAGGCTAACATAGCGGCATTTTCCTCATCTCTCTCTCTCATCCCTGCTTTCTCTTCAGCAAACGCACATAAAGAGACATCAGCAACAACAGCAAGAGCGACAAGAACAACAATAATAATAAATTATTATGAACGAGATGTCTCTATATGGGTTTCCAGATCTCCACTCGAGCCCTCTCTTTCTAATCACAGCCCAATTAAGAACACTTGTTGATAGTCACTAAATAATCCAATCACAGTCCAATCAAAATTTGTGATCCTGGATCTAGAAACATATATGCTTAGATACTGTAAATTTTCATTTTCTTTTACTGTTAAAAAAGCTGAATTCATGCATCTGATTGTCATCTTGGCATGATTTTTTACCAAAATGGGTTCACTGTCAACTAAGGATGCTAGCTGTATACCAAAATCCTCCAATTCTGTACAAGAATTGGACTGAACAAACCTTGTGCAGGTCACAGAATGTCATCTAAGCATGCTATATGCCAAAGTGGGGTTGGTCATAGAATGCATGAACAATACGTATTAGTGTTTGAAGAACAATAAGAACAGGGCTCATATCAAGTGTAGTTTTACGGAACTGTCATCGTGGAAGGAAACCAATTTAATATAGAAGCCATAAATGGAGCCAGAAAGAGGAATGGTAGAGAATGAGGATACACCAGGCTAACATAGCGGCATTTTCCTCAACTCTTTCTCATCCCTTCTTTCTCTTCAACACACGTACACAGCAAGAGGGGGTTGGTCCAACAATAATAATAGATTATAATAAACGAGATATCTCTATATGGGTTTCCAGATCTCCACTCGAGCACTTTATTTCTAATCACAGCCCAATTAAGAAACATAGACGGCAGCCACAATGCAAACTCACAAACACTAATACGTGTCTTTCATGCATTCAAAATTATAATATCTTCAAAATTACTAATTTAAAGACTTACCGGTGGAATTATCCGTGGGTTCCTTGCTATTACCACAATAAAGGATGAGAATTTGCTTGCATTATCACCAACCGGTTGCCCGACACCGTTTTCCTCCACCACAATCCTTTCGTCATTCTTAAGTTTCCATATGCCCGTCATCTTAGTTCGCCCTCGATGTTTTTTAACAGTGGGCGGCGTGCTACCCTCTCCCTCCTCTGTTTGACTGCCACTATTATCTAGGATTAACAAACCAACATAATTACAAAAAATTAAAAAAGTGAGATTTGTAACAAATTCAACTACAATGATAGTTTGATGCAAATGACACTAAGCATTGTTTAATGTAAATGACACCAAGCAGTAGAAAATAGAAAGATAATTAAACCAATTATTAAATTCACATACAACATGTTCGGAATTACAAGGTATAATATTACAACAAGATTTAAGACACGAAAATTACAGGACATATAATATTGAGCTATGAAAATCAAGTAAACTACAATACGACATCTTCCAATACATCGCCCTCTTCTCCATCCTTGCGGAGCCAAGTCCCGCAAATTCCGCCGTCGGTTGTGTTTACATCAAACATAGGAAACTCAGAAGCAATGTAACTGTTCATGGCTTCACCGTCTTCATCGTCTGAAGTATCGCCCAGTTGGAATACATCTCTTGGTTGCATCTCAAGAGCCACATACGATTTTGGAAGGGTTGGATCTTCAATGTAGAACACTTGTTGCACTTGGGATGGGAACACAAATGGTTCGTGGCTAATGTGTGTACCGATGTAAATCAATTTTGAGAAGTTTACAACTGTGAAACCTAACTTATCCTTGTTATTAGCAAAATTCCTATCAAACTCAGCCCAATCCCCACGAAATAAGACAACACGAAAATGACCAAAATAGTTCAACTCAATGATATCCGTGAGCACTCCATAGTACTTGAGATCTCCATCTACCGGCCTCGTGTCCGACTTGGAAGCATAACTTCTAGTCTTAGAAGTCACTACCATTCCACTATTTTGAGACTTCAAATTACATTCATGATCTTTAGTACGAAATCTAAAGCCATTGAATATGTATCCTCCGTATCTTTTGGCCATCTTATAGGGATCCTTGGCAAGTACTTGTATTTCAGATGACACACCTTCAGGACCCAAAGAATGTACCTATTAATTTTGCGCAAATCGTATCAGCACCATGGATAATGTAGATATAATGAAGATTAACTTGCATTTTCTTAATTCACCTACATGAGATTCAAACCACTTATGAAATTTTTCATTCATCAACTTGTTTTGTTCACGTGGTGGTAGTCTTCTTGGTCTAGCCTTTCGTTTGATGTCCCTGACAAATTCGCTAAAATACATGCAATTGAAATAAGGAATAACAAAAGTAAGTTAATATCGAACTCTGTAGTTTTCACTATATTCGGTTTAAATTCAAAAGCAACTTACTTTCGAAATGGTTCCACTGATGCATGGTGGTCTAGCACATATCGATGTTCCTGTTCCCACGTTAAGTTATCTAGCTCAAAAGCATCAACTTTACCAACAGTAGTGCCAGCGGTATCAAAAAGATATTTAGCACCATCAAGATTGGAAATGTCTGGATTTCTTCTTGGTTTGGTCAAAGATGTCTCTACACCCTGCAGATACCTGGAACAAAAATGTGAACACTCCTCTGATAGATATCCCTGAGCTATTGACCCTTCAGGATATGCTCTATTTTTAACATAACCCTTGAGCCGGTATAGGTACCTGAACATGTATAATTAATGATTTAGAGCGAAGTAGGGGATTAAAAAAAAATGAGCTTTTGAAAATTCTATTTTGTAAGATGCATGAATTCTTTTACCTCTCAATGGGGTACATCCACCGATAATGAACAGGACCGCCGATTCTGGCTTCACCAGCAAGGTGGATTATCGAGTGAATCATTATAGTGAAGAACGATGGCGGAAATATCATCTCCATTTTACTAAGTGTCAATGCCGCCCGCTGCTCCAATTGGTCAATATCTTCAACACGAAGCATTCTTAAGCAAATACCTTTATATATGCTACAAAGATCTTTCAGGACAGTAGTGATTTGCTCACACATTGAAGACCTTAGGGCCACAGGAAGGAGATCCTGCATTAGGATGTGGTAGTCGTGTAACTTTAGACCCTGAAGCCTCTTCTCTTTAAAGTTGACACATCTTGCTATGTTAGAAGAATAGCCATCAGGAACTTTAAGTTCCAGTAGAACTTTGCAAAATAATTCCAACTCCGATTTTGACATTGAATAGACTGCAGGAGGTAGGAGTACTTTCCCATTCGGTAATTTCTCTGGGTGCAACTCATGTCGGATGTCCATTGACTTAAAATCAAGTCGGCTCTTGAGATTGTCCTTTGTCTTCCGGTCATCTCCCATAACTGTTCCTATACAATTTTCACCAATATTTTTTCCGATATGCATCACATCTAAATTATGTCGCAATAAGTTGAATTTCCAATACAGAAACTTGAAGAAAATACTCTTCTTCTTCCATGCACCTAAACTCGTCATGTTCTGATCCTCATCTTCGCCACATAGATCGGTCTTCTCACCTTGCTTCGGCCTTGCCCTTTTCTTGCCCTTTTTGCTGACTTGTGGTTCTTTTCCATATTTGAACTGATGACCATCTACCCGCCTCAAAATATCTGACCCAGAAGAAGCTCCAGGAGCATGTTTCCACTCGTCGGTACCATCAAATGTCACTGTCTCTGCCCGAAATATATGTGTGTCAGGCAACCATCTCCTATGACCCATATAGCAAAACTTTCTGCCATTGTACAACTACCTTGAACTAGTTTGGTCAGCACAACAAGGACATGCATAACGTCCTTTAGTGCTATATCCAGATAAATTTGCATATGCTGGAAAATCATTGATTGTCCAAGACAACGCAACTCGAAGAGAAAATGTTTCTTTAGCCACAGCATCATAGGTTGGAACACCCACCCACAATTTCTGAAGTTCATCTATTAACGGCTGTAGGTACACATCTATATCATTTCCAGGACCTTTCGGTCCAGGAACTATCATGGACAAAATAAATGAGGACTGCTTCATGCATTTCCAAGGCGGCAAATTGTCTGGTATTAACACAATAGGCCATATGCTGTATGTACTACTCATTTGCCTAAAAGGGTTGAAACCATCACTAGCTAGTCCAAGTCTCACATTTCGAGGATCTTCCGCAAAATCGAGATATCTTTCATCAAATTTTTTTCAAGATTGAGAATCAGCAGCATGTCTAAGAATCCCATCATTAGTGCGACCTTCAGCATGCCATTTCATATCAGAAGAAGTTTTCGTAGACATAAACAATTTTTGTAGCCTAGGAATCAGAGGAAAGTAACGTAGTATTTTGGCAGGCTTCTTTCTCCTACTTCGCTTAGTAGATCCACTGGCTTGATCGTCTTGATTTGGTGTTTCTGTCCATTTCGAAGAACCACATACTTCGCAATTCTCCAGACTTTCCTTACCTCCCGTGAAAAGCATACATTCATTTGGACATGCTGCTATCTTCTCATACCCTAGATCGAAAGAATTTAGGAATTTTTTTAATTTTATAGGCTGAGTTTGGAATACAGATTTCTGGAAATGCTTCATTCAATAGTTCAAGTAGCATACTGAAGGACTTAGCAGACCACCCGTTTAAACATTTAATCTGAAATAGTCTGACAATGAATGAGAATTTAGAGAATTTGGTACAATCGCGGTACAGCGGAGTACTAGCATCTTCAAGCAACTTAGCAAAGGATTCTTGCTGTTTATTATTTTCAGGGGCGGGATCAGGCATTTCCTCGTCCACTCCACCACCAATGTGAGATGTTTCTGTTGACTCATTATGAACTTGGGTTATTGGATTATTGGTGTAGAAAGAAACATTATGAATCTCCAAGGCGTCTTGCAACAAAGCATGCATCTCATCGGGAACACTTAAGTCTTCGTTTACTAAGGGCTCATCTACATTTTCTAATACAACCGGACGAACAGGAGCTGACGTATGATCCTCTCCATGACAAAACCACCGTGTGTACCCTTGAAGAAAATCGTTGACAACTAAATGTGTATGTACTACGTCACATATCCTCAAATTACAATTTGTACACCGGAGGCATGGACAAAGGATTAGGTTGGGATCACGGGAATGTCGTTTGGCAAAGATAATAAAATCTTTAATACCATCACGGTACTCCTTGGATAATCGTGGTTTTCTAATCCAACTTCTATCCATTATAACAATAGCACACAATCTGAAATTAAAATTTGACATATTAAATAGTATTGACAGTAAAGGGCATTTTGTATATTTAATTTCACATTTTTTAAAACCAACCCTAGCTGCAAATAAATAAACGATATAACAATTAACTGTAAAATAAAGAAATCGTGGTTCCAAAAATGTATTAAAAAACAATTAAATCTTAATACAATCTACTCTATTCACATAACCCTAAACTACCTTTGTGGAAATTATCACAACCACCTTAGTGGCATTTTATCGCACACCTTGTGTTCGAGTCTAATATCGATTCGACTATAGTCTCCCCTGTATTTGGCTTTCCGTTCAAGGAGATGATGATGGTAAAGGGTATTTGCTGAGGAAGAGGAATCGGACGAATAACGAGGGCGTCATGTTGTAAATACGGTAACAAGAAGATCTGATGACTCATGAACTATTCTGTTCATGGCTACTAATAATCAGTTACTCATCCCAAAATAATAATAATAATAATAATAATAATAACAATAATAATAATAAACCTGCACAAAAGAAACTAATATGGCTACTAATATGTTGCTCTATTAATTCTTCATCCCAACTAAATCATTGATGTTTATAGCTCCAAAAGAAACCTGCACAAGGTTTGTTCAGCCCCATTCTTGTACAGATTTGGAGGATTTTGGTATACAGCTAGCATCCTTAGATGACAATCAGATGCATGAATTCAGCATCTTTGACAGTAAAGGAAAATGAAAATTTTCAGTATATAAGCATATATGTTTCTCTATTAATTCTTCATCCCAACTAAATCATGATGTTTGTGGCTCCAAAATAAACATGCACAAGGTTTGTTCCGCCCAATTCTTGTACAGATTTGGAGGATTTTGGTATACATACAGCATCCTTAGTTGACAGTGAACCCATTTTGGTAAAAAAATCATGCTAAGATGGCAATCAGATAGATGCATGAATTCAGTTTCTTTGACAGTAAAAGAAAATGAAAATTTCCAGTATATAAGCATATATGTTTCTCCATTAATTCATCATCCCAACTAAATTATGATGTTTATGGCTCCAAAAGAAACCTGCACAAGGTTTGTTCCGCCCAATTCTTGTACAGATTTGGAGGATTTTGGTATACATACAGCATACTTAGTTGACAGTAAACACATTTTGGTAAAAAAATCATGCTAAGATGATAATCAGGTGCATGAATTCAGTTTCTTTAACAGTAAAAGGAAATGAAAATTTTCAGTATCTAAGCATATATGTTTCTCTATTAATTCTTCATCCCAACTAAATCATGATGTTTGTGCCTCCAAAAGAAACCTGCACAAGGTTTGTTCCGCCCAATTCTTGTACAGATTTGGAGGATTTTGGTATACAGCCAACATCCTTAGTTGACAGTTAACACATTTTGGTAAAAAAATCATGCTAAGATGACAATCAGATGCATGAATTCAGTTTCTTTAACAGTAAAAGGAAATGAAAATTTCCAGTATCTAAGCATATATGTTTCTCTATTAATTCTTCATCCCAACTAAATCATGATGTTTGTGGCTCCAAAATAAACTTGCACAAGGTTTGTTCAGCCCAATTCTTGTACAGATTTGGAGGATTTTGGTATACAGTCAGCATCCTTAGTTGACAGTTAACCCATTTTGGTAAAAAAACATGCTAAGAAGGCAATCAGATGCATGAACTCAGATTCTTTAACAGTAAAAGAAAATGAAAATTTCCAGTATCTAAGCATATATGTTTCTCTGTTAATTCTTCATCCCAACTAAACCACTGATGTTTGTGGCTCCAAAAGAAACCTGCACAAGGTTTGTTCAGCCCAATTCTTGTACAGATTTGGAGGATTTTGGTATACATACAACATCCATCTTTGACAGTCAACACATTTCGGTAAAAAAATCATACTAAGATGACAATCAGATGCATGAATTCAGTTTCTTTAACAGTAAAAGGAAATGAAAATTTTCAGTATCTAAGCATATATGTTTCTCTATTAATTCTTCATCCCAGCTAAATCATGATGTTTGTGGCTCCAAAATAAACCTGCACAAGGTTTGTTCCGCCCAATTCTTGTATAGATTTGGAGGATTTTGGTATACATACAGCATACTTAGTTGACAGTGAACCCATTTTGGTAAAAAAATCATGCTAAGATGCCAATCAGATGCATGAATTCAGTATCTTTGACAGTGAAAAGGAGAGAAATCAATAGTAATTACCGAAGAGAGAGAGGGGGCCGACCAGCGGGGCGACGAGCGGTGGCGTAGGAGATAGAGAGAGCGGGGCGACGAGCGGTGGTTTTCGATCGCAAATTCATCGCGAAATAGAGAGAGGGAGGAGGGAAATCGAATTGGACTGTCGAAGATGACGAAGGGTCGGAGGCAAAGCACGAGATATAGAGAGAGTGAGGAGGGAAAACGAAGGCGGCGAAAATTAGGTTTGGGAATTAGCGAGCGAAATGTTAGGGTTCGCGGGGATTTATCTCAGTTAATTCACCGGCGTTTGAAGTTATGAACGCCGGTGAATGTATCTATATATTCCCCGGTGTTTGTTATTAAAATGCCGGTGAATAATACCATTCACCGGCGTTTATAAATAAAACGCCGGTGAATATCATGATTCCCCTGCGTTTTATAGAGGCCGCCGGTGTATAACCATCCAATCTGACGCCCCATTCCTGGTCACTCCCTACCCCGGCGCGAATGGTAAAATGTCGGGGAATATATGCCGGTAAATCGCACATGTTTTGTAGTGACACTCCTTTCCAGAAAGGGGATGCTCTAGAAGAGGGAGCGGGACGAAAATCCCAAACATGGTGGCGACAAAAGCATTTATGAGAAACCAGACGAGCCCAGGGCAAGTGATCCTCTTTGAGAATTCCCCATAACCATATCCCAAGAAGAGCTATATTTTGATTCCTAAGATTAAGAACCCCCAAGCCACCAGTAGGCATGGAAGTACAAACCAGCTTCCAATTACAAAGGTGTGTACCAGTTTTATATCTATCAGACCCCGACCAGAAGAAGTTTCTTCTGATTTGATCAATCCTCTTGATAACCTAAGTAGAGACATAGAAAAAGGACATGATATATAAAGGGATAGAAGAAAGGACTACATTTACAAGGATCAATCTACCCCCGTGGGAAAGATTCTTATCAACCCAAACGTTAAGTCTGGACTCGACTTTATCGATCATCTGAAGCAAGTCTGATTTATGTAACTTGCCCCATCTCAAAGGGATGCCAAGATACTTACCGAAAAAGAGGAAGAGGCACAGTTAAAGAATTGGGAGATCCCTAACTGGCGGTTGTTCGAACCACCAAGCCAAAGAACGGATGATTTGTTGAAATTAATAGATAAGCCCGACGCACTTTCGAAAATGTAGAGAAGGAGTTTAAGGTTATGTAAAGTACACTCGTTAAGTTTAGTAAAGATTATGGTATCATCGGCATATTGAAGATTGAGGACCCCCCGGAAGCTGTGGGAACTACCGAGCCCTTCGATGACATTAGCGTCCCAAGCATTTCTAAGAAGTTTGCTGAAAACATCCATTACAAGAGTGAAGAGAATAGAAGAGATGGGGTCTCCCTGATGTAGGCCACACCTACATTTAAATTTGTTGCCTTCCGATCCATTAATAAGAATAGATGAAGTACCAGCAAAGAGATTGGACTTAATCTAGGCAATCCACTTAGGAGCGAAACCTCGATGAGTGAGAATATAGAGTAGAAAGTCCCAACCAACTTTATCATAAGCCTTTTCAAAGTCCAATTTTAACATAATACCTTTTGAATTGGATCTATGCCATTCAAAAATAATTTCTTGGGCCGTAGCCACACTATCGAGAATTAAGCGATCTTTGATAAAACCTGTCTGGGCGGGGTCAATAAGAGGGAAAATGACAAGACTAAGATAGGAGGCTAAAACTTTCATAATGATCTTGAATGTAGTGTAGAGGAGCTAATTGGTCCGAAATGGGTAACCAAATTAACGCTGACAATTTTAGGGATTAGAACGATGTAAGCGTAATTGATACGGTCAAAGGAGAAAGAACCTTGGTGGAGGTCCGCAAACATCTCAACGAGATCATCTTTAAGGTAATCCCAAAATTTTTGGAAGAAGGAAGGCCAAGGAAAGCCATCTGGGCTCGGCGATGAATCACTTTTTAAAGAAAAAACAGCAGATTTAATCTCCTCCATAGAAAAGGGGACCTCCAAACTAGACAGATTATGGAAATGTTGACCATATAGTTGGGACCAGTCAAGATGAATGGCACGTGTTTTCGAAGACCCTACAAGGTTTTTATAGAAGTGAAGAAAGATCGCATGAAAGTCGGCATTGGTGGAAAATTCGTTGCCGTTATTAACAATATTAGAGATACGGTTACACTGCTGGCAATGAGATGCAAAATTATGGAAGAAGGAGGTGTTGCCATCACCCTACTTGAGCCAGCGGATCTTGGCGCACTGCGCCCATTTTAAATGATCGTTGGGAAGGAGCGAAGCAAAATCGCGTTTGCAGGAACTCCGTTCTAAACGAAGAGATTCAGAAATCAGACCACGCTCTTCAAGCTTATCAATGACATCAATAGAGGAAAGGAAGATTTCTTTGAGTTCATTGGCAAACGCAAATCTTACTTTTCTCCAAATCTTACATCCATATTTAATAGCATGAAGTTTAAGCAGGATGCGACCACGACCATGTGATCCTGTAACCGAAGAAAGGCATTCGGTGATAAGATTCACGAAAACTTGGTCTTGGAGCCAAAAATTTTCAAAACGGAACTTGAACAGTTTGTAGAAGCTATAGTTTGAGTGAAGAGCGATAGGAACATGATCGGAAGAATGATTGGGCATTACATAGAGGAAAGAGTAATGAAAAGAGGAGATCCAATCATTGGAAACAAGGAAACGATCAAGTTTAGCCATCGACGGCGAAAGGCGCATGTTAGACCTTGTGAATGATCTACCGTTGAGAGGAAGATCAGTTAGATGAAGAGAACGAATACAATCGTTAAAGCGAGAGGAGTCCATATTATAATTGGCGATTCCAGATCTTTCATGGGAGAATTTGGTCACGTTGAAGTCTCCACAAAAAATCCAGTAGCCTTGAATTTGTTAAGGAAAGAGTCAAACTCATTCCAGAAGAGTTTACGTCGATCAGCAGTGAATGGACCGTAAACCGAGACTACAGTGAGGCACAATTGAATTTGTGCCAATGGAGACAAACAACAAGAAAAAAGGTTAACCGATGAACAGATGTGAGGGAAAAGCAGGAATCTTTGAATCCAAACAAAATTCCCCCACGCGTACCAACAACATAAAGGGGAATCCAGTTAGTGATACATGAACCTCCAATGGCCCGAAGGAGAGTGGGGGAGATCGATTCAGGTTTAGATTCTTGAATGGAGATTAAATCACAATGAGAAGAGGAAATAAGATGGAAAAGAGCTTGTTTCTTGGTCGGACAACCAAGACCTCGAATGTTCCAGGAGATACTAATCATGGGCATAATGAGACTCAGAAGCTCTCAAAATTTCACGTCATCTAAACGAATCAAAGTCGGCGAAGTGACTAGAGTCTACAACAAATCCCATACTAGCCGCAATAGCTATCATGTCTGTGTTCGATAATGAGTCAAAGTGGACTTGATAAATGGAGCCATGGGAGGAATGGACATTAGTATGTGAGACAGGGGGAGGAATTTCCAAGTTATGGATTTGTGCCGCTAGGGAAGCCTTAGATTCAGAGGATAAATGCTTAGTATTTTTAGCCCGGATTCGAGCGCTAGATCGAATGAAAGGGAACGTTGGTTTATGCTTCAGAGAAGAGGAGAGTCTGTTTGAACCACAATGAGAGAGAGATTCAGAATCCTTATCAAGGGATACCTGGGGGGAAATCCCCAAAGCCGGGTCAGCATCAGAGTCGGTGGAGAGGGATGGTAGAGGTGGCTGAATAGGGGATTGGGGCGCAGCAGGTAGCGCAACCTAAAGATCGGAGGAGGAAGAAAGGGTCGAAAATGGGAGCAAAAGGGAGGAAGAAGAAGTTTTAGAGAATGTAGAACTTATGAACTTTTTAGAGAAACAACTAGGATCGTGTATCATAAGACGAGAGGCAGGAGATCGAGAGAAGTTGGAGAAGGTAAAAGTCGTAAGACTGTAATTAAGAACGAACTTAATAGGGAAAATCACCAAAGAAAGTAAACACAATTCATAAAATTATTTTTATATGATTTTCTTAATCTATTATCATTGCACTAACATGTGCTATAATGCATGATTTATAATGTATAACTTATTTGCTGAATGTTAATAATGTTATAATATACCTGTTAACATAAATTAGTTGAATTTGCGACATCTTTTCATTACATGCATTTTTAGCTTTAGTAATATTTAATTTGATAATATTATGGTTTGACACTGATTCTCTAAACCATCTACTTATATGAGGATGATAACGAATATTTTAGTAATTGCGGTAAGGATAATATTAATAAATTTGCTTATTCTTTTTGAGAGTTCTATATAATTTTATGAATCTCTCAAATTTATTTTAGGTGGTGCAATTTTGCATAGGGTAACACTAGTGATAATATAATGGGGGGGAAATTAGGCTGTCGGCCATAAATATTTTTCCTCTTATCAGTTTTGATTTTTCAACCTACTCTTCTAAATTACCTCTAAGTTATTAGGTATAATAAAAAGGTATCCATAAACCCCAGTACATCCTTAGAGCATCCACAGTCTTCATTGTGTAAATTTGCATATACGCATAAATGTATATAGTATTTGGCTATTGTGCTGCAGTCGTCGAATGCTATTTTTTACCAATTTAATTTAAAATAATAAAAATATCAGATCAGACGGACGAAAAAAAAGACCCAAAATTGACGGACACAACTTCATGTTGCGTCGGAAGAAAAAAAAAATCAAAAAAATTGTCAGACGCAACTTCATGTTGCGTCCGACCCATTTTTGGGATTTTTTTTATTTTAAAAAAACATCAAAATGGTCAGACGCCATTTTGGTGGATTTTTTTTAACTGATTTTTTAAAAATATATTACGGTTAATTATTTTTTTATTGAGGAATGCAATGTGAAGTTGCATCGGAGGAATAATATAAAAAAAAAATTCGTCGGACGCAACTTCATGTTGCGTGATGTATAATATGCATAATTCTCATATCCACTCTCATTTATAGCAATCTAATGTAGCAGAATATGCATAATATGCATATTTAGCAGACGACTACAGCGATTTTTTTAACAAAATATGCATAATATGCATATATAGCAGACGACTACATATGCACTTACATACCATTGATAATACTATAAGGGTTGCATTCTCAAAATATCCAAATTTGTCATTTCTTTCATAACTTAAGATTAAATTTTTCATCCAAAAACCCTCTTTCTCTCCAAAACTCTTCCCTCCAAACTCCATGACTTCACTGCACCATTTTATTATTCTCCCCACGACCGAAGCCCCTTTTTTCCCTCCATTATTATCCACACAAGAAAACCGGAGAAAAGTTAATCTTTACGTTATTTCTCATTAAAAGTTAATCTTTACGTTATTTCTCATTTAGTCTCATCTTACTCTTCATCATTGCCTTTCCTTCATTGTCTTTCCTTCACTCCATTCCATTTTCTTCATTTATTCTTGATCCATATTTACCTCTGTAACAAAAAAGAAGCGACAATTCGTTTACAAAGGAAACATACAATGGAGATATATAACACAATAATGATTCAAAGAAAAACAGTTTATTCATTAAAAACATCACCTTTTAATATTATACATTATTTCATATTGCACATTTTGATGTTCAATTTAATTTCTGGTTGCTAAGTAGGAAGAGAACTTTATTGTTGTTATAGGTTTCTCTCTCTAGAAATCTGGAGAGAGAAACTCTCCCAAAGAAAAAACCCCACAAGTCTCAAACCCTAGATCTAAGATTGGAGGCGGCGGCTAGGGTTTGTCGCCGTCACCCCCCTCGTCGCCCGCCGTTCATCTACTCCCTGTCAGCCCTCCCTCCTCGCACCCTCTTCCATCTCATCCCGTCGCCCCTCCCACCTCACCACTAAGCCCGGCCCCTCCGACGTCGAGCTCTTGTCCCAGACGAGGACTCTCATAGCGACGACGACGGGGCGGTGTGCGACGATGACGTCAAGCTCTTGTCCCGGACGGGGACTCCCACTCGAGTCGACGATGATCGGGGTAGGACTCCCACTCGCATAGCGACGATGACGCTAAGCTCTTGTCCCAGACGGGGACTCCCACTCGAGTCGGCGAAGATCGGGGTGGGACTCGAGTGGTCGGCCATCTCCTCCCGGTGTGGCAACTCGGCTCGACTTTGGTGCGGTGACTGCCGCCGTGTGATCGGCTGCCACCGGGGCGACGACTGGCGTTCGCCGCTAAGGCCGCTAACTATTGTGCACTTGAGTCTCCTCCAATAAAGGCCACTGCCTTCTTGAGAGCACCTCCTCTCCCCTTCATCAGCATCCCTGATAGCGGCAACGCCACCGCCTTTCGTGGCGCGAGGAGTATTGTTGTTTGTTTTGTTTGGGTTTCTGATTGAGTGTGAGAGCCTTTTGGTGTGTGTGGGGGTGAGAAATCGCCCGAGAGAGGTACAACGTGAGAGAAGTGAAGGTATCCTATCCACGGCTCTCTCTCATTGGGCATGGTATTTGGGTGGGGTGACTTCGGGTGTCCAACAATACGCTGTGTTTGTATTGGTGTGGGAGGTGTGGAGTGTGAAGTACGCTGTATTGCACGATTGTGGGGCTTGGGCCCGAAGATGGGTTCCCTCCATGATGTGCGCTTACTTGTTTCAACTTTTGGGGTGTCCAACGATGTCGTCGGTACAGTCTTGACAGCGCCTACTATCATACTATTGAGCTTCCTCCAGCTGAGACCACTGTCTCTTAACAGCGTCGCCTCTTCCCTCGTCAGCAGCGCTCACATCGGCAACGGTCGCAAGGTCCTGTGTTGTAGGTGTTTGGGTGTCTGTTTGAGAGTAAGAGTCGAGATGAGTCTGTTTGGTGAGAAATCGCCAAAGAGAGCAAGAGCGTGAGAGAGGTGAAGGTATCTTCTTCACGGCTCTCTCTTGGAGCGTGGTTTTTGGTGGGGGGAGCGAGATAGTGGTTTGGTGAGAAACCGCCTGAGAAAGCACAATCGTGAGAGAGGTGAAGGTATCCTCTGCACGGCTCTCTCTTTGGTAGCGGCTGTGGGAGCTGTTAGCACGTTTGTAGGATGAGTGGTGGAGATTGTGGGGATGTGCGGTTGTTGTGCATGTGTCGTGGTGTCATAATTCGGCCTGCGGGGCTTGGGCCCAAAGATGGGCCTCCCCCCAGCAAGGATAAGGCAGGGATCGGCGGGTGGTAAAATCCTGCCAGACTAGTTTCAGGTGGGTGTACATGTGCCGTGGAGGCAGTGTACGAAGTTAAACTGACGTGCACACAATTTTGCTTGACTGAGCTTGTTCGTTGGCCCACCCTCCAGCGCTGTTGGAGAGATTTGTTGTTTGTATGGATCATGTTGCTTCATGTATGTTCTATTTTCTGTCTATAGTTTGTAATCTGGCCCAGTACTCTGGGTTTGTTTCGTTAAACTCTTATTAATGAAACAGGGTGGCCATATTTCACCTTTTTCTTATAAAAAAAAAAAACTTTAATGTTGCTGTGGAAGACAAAAAAAAGGGAATGAACGAGTTCTTAATGATACACTTATTCTCAGCTAGGTGGAGAAATTGTAGCAAGTTAAAAGGTTGCTCCTGATAAAATTTTATTATCTCATACAATTCTTCACAGCCAAGCCCGTATCATATTGAAGAGTGTGGTTAGTGGTTACGTGTAATGTAAAATCTCTAGCACCTCTTTCATATTGCATTCAAAAATATACATCGTTAATATAGTTTAGAATATATAGAGTTTATTGATAACCTTCTATATAAAATTTCCGTAATATCTCTACTATTTTAATGGAAGAATTGGGGTTAGTAACAAATAAAATCATAACTTTGTAATTATATAAACACGTATAATACACGTCCAAACTATATTCAACAAATAAAAATGTGCACCGCACGTGTATCCCAAATCAAAACATTCAATTATAAACTTTTTTTCTTATTCAATATATAGTCATTTAATTTGAAGACTTTATTTTTTTTTTAAACGTGTATTGCACGTACATTATACTAGTACTTTTCTAATTTAAAAGAAAGTTACTAATCATCTTAGGCAAGGAAAAATATTGACACTTCATTTCAGAATTTAGAGTCAACCTCAAAATATACTACTTGTATAAACCTAACGACTATTTCTCCGTTCCAAGATATACGTCGTTTAAAGTTTCAACTCTTTATAGAGAACACCTAAATGGGTATATGGAAAAATTAACCTCTCTCTTAATTGAATTTAGGGTTTTTAACATAAATGCCCCTAACAAATACTTAAATATCATGTATGCTCCCGACAAATATGTATTTTCATATTTGTCCCCAACAATATATGTCACTTCTCTTAGTTACCCCTCTAGTTAAAAAAACTCAAAAAAATCGAGATTTTTTAGTTTTTTTTAATGGACTTGATGAAAAATGACTGAAATATTATATTCTCTACTATTCAAACTTTATCTTCTTCATCCTTGTAAATCCGGGTAATTGTTAATCCAACCGAGGCCTATTAACTATTCTAAAAATTTCTTCATTTTTCTTCAAGAAATGGATAAACTAATAATGCATTTTAGAAACTCCATATTTTTCCTCACGTTACTTCTCCAAACTTGTCATCATTCTTGTTTTTAATGATAGGTTATAATCTTCTTCATTTATTTTCCTTAAAACTGTTAAATCTTTTCTCATTTGATTGTCTAATTTGATATTTTAATTTGATTTCTATTTGTCTCGTAAGGGTAAAATCATGGTTAACTTAGTAATATCTAACATAGGGGTAAATATGAAATAAAGTCTAAATTGTTAGGGGTATATACGAAAATACACATTTGTGAGGAGTATATATGATATTATCATATTTGTTAGGGGTATACATGATAAAAACCCTTGAATTTATTAATTAACTTTTTGATAGTATACTTATATAAAAATATCATTTTTTTTTAAAATCTCTCTTAATTGAACATATTAATTAAATTTATTAAGCATTTAAGGATAAATTGATAATATAGTTAAAAATTAATTAATTAATTAAACGTGGAAATTGTGCAGGCTTTATGCAGAAAAGAGAAAATAATTTATACTGTGGAGGGTTAAAAAGGCTAAAATAATTGAACGTGGGAAGTACATAAAGACTTATAAATTCCAGTGATTACATGAACTGATGAACATCTACTCATACAAATATGAGACTTTCAGGGATTAATCAATAAACAAATAAATAAATTCATTTCTGAGTGAGGAATGATGCAAACATGCGCCGCCACTAACTAACGCGGATACGTAAACAGGCGGAGAAATTTTTTTAGCCACTTTTTGAAACTATTTATCAAGCTAAGACACTTTTTCAAACTATTTTCCTCCGGGTCGGCCCTGAGTTTCCGAGGACGAGGCAAACTTTTGAAATGGGACATCTCATACCAAAAAAAAAAAGAATATATATATTGATATGGCTAAAAATAGGGTTAAATCGGAACCGTCCAGGTTGGGAACGAATCTTGAAGCTCAGGAGTAAAACAGTAATTTCGCATATAGATGGACCCTAAGCGGGCACTGGATCTCCCTTTCACAGATCCAATAACCCGCGAAACGGATCCACTCCAGCTGGGTACGGGTCCCGACCCAAGACAAACCCAGACCAGCAAGAGGAGATCAGGGTCACTGATTTGACTAAATCAACGGACCTGATTTGCAGTTATCCTCTCACCGGGAATCAGGGATCAGTTTCCTAAACTAATTATGAGGATTTTACGCCTAACGATTTCACAGGAAATCAGGTCCCTAATCAGACTCCCATGGCGACTATAAATACCTCCTACCTACCACTGTGACCAGGTAATCACTCTTTTTCCAACTTAAGCTCTTTCTTAATCATCACGGGTTACTGACAAGAGCATCGGAGGGTGTGTCGCCGGAATCAACCCCGGTGTATCGCACTTCCTTGCAGGTGAGCGGCGGGAATCAGCAGGCTTGGATCCGCTATTCAGGTTTTTCCACGAACTCACAAATCTCATCTGTTTACCCCCACACCAGATTCAGCGGTAACAGATTGGCGCCGTCTGTGGGAAACCATATGAATAGCAGTCTCTCCTCTTCCCGTCGACTAGCTCTTCTCCAGCCATGCCTCCCAGAAAGGTCAGGTCCAGGGGTTCCAACCGTGGACCCAACCCTACCGATCAACAAGAGGAAGTCCCCGTACATCCTGCTCCGCAGCCCGAACAACTTCCTCCCCCGGTCCAAGACCATTTCCAACAGGACCAGCCCTCTCTTCTGAATCAACAACCCCCTAATGGTCACACTGGTCAGAACTAGCGGAGGCAGAAGCAACCTCTCCACCCAGACCATGTGTCAGTACACAATGCCTCCTCGGATTCTATGGCCTCCCATAATCCCCAAGCTTCCGACCTCCGCAACACCGTTCTAAATCGGCAGAAGGATGAGGACCTGCTCAACCGCCTAGATGAGAAGCGGGCCCGAGAGGGAGTCTCCCGCCAACATCAAGGCGACCAATCTCCTTATCGCTGAGATGGCAGGAGGTCTCCGGATCGAAGAGGACGGGGGGAATCTCCCGAGCGTCGTAGGAGGAGGCCACATTCCCCTGCTGGTAGACATCATCCGAGGAACGATGAGGCACCCATCACTCGTGCCGAGTTCCAACAATTCCAGGCGACGGTGTTGCAGGCCCTCAACCTTCGCCACAACAACAATAATGCCCAAAGGGTTCCAACACCCCCACGGGTCCCAAGTCCTCGCCACCGATCCATAAGTCCTCCCCCGGCTCCTAGTCACCAGCAACACCTTCATAGTCCTCACCGATCCCAGGACTACCAACGCCGTAGTCCCCGCTCCCCTTCCTATGAGGACGAGTCCAGGGGATCGTTTGACTACCACCGAAGGGACGATGCCCTCTACCATCATCTCCACGAGATGGAGAGGCGCATCGGTCGAATGGACAAGGAGGAGGAGTCGAGAGGAAGGGCCGTTCGCCCCAGCAGACCCCCTTCTCTCAGACTATCATGGAGGCTCCCATCCCTAGGGGTTTCAAGCCTCCGCAGTTTGAAACGTACTCAGGGGAGTCGGACCCTGTTGATCATGTCGAGAGCTTCAAGACCTTGATGCTAATCCACCAAGCTTCCGACGCCATGCTTTACAAAACCTTCCCCGCCACTCTCAAGGGTTCGGCGCGGGAATGGTACTCCCGGCTCGCTCCCTCTTCCATCTTCTCTTTTGAGAAGTTTGAAATGCTCTTCATAACTCACTTTGTAAGCAGCAGACGAACGGAGAAGACCAGCCTCTCTCTACTCCACCTCCGACAGGAGAGGGGATAGAAGTTGAGGGACTATGTGAGGAGATTTACTGCGGAGTTCCGGTCCATCGCCTCCCTCGACTAGTCTGTGGCGACCGTCGCATTCCAGTCCAACGTCCTCAACTCTAACCTTCGGTCGTCCCTCGCCAAAAAGCCCCCGCACAACTTCGCCGACCTTCTCCTTAGATGCGAGAAATATATTCGGGCGGAGGAAGCCGAGTGCTTCCCGAGTTTCGGAGGATCCGCTTCCGGGTCAAAGAGAAAGACAACGGAAGAGGAAGGGGCCAAAAAGCTACAGAAGAATAATAGCGGTTAGCGCCGTCCTCCTTCCAGGTTCGAGAAATTTACTCCTCTCACTACCAACGTCTCCACCATCCTGATGGAAGTCGAGAAGGAGGGAGTTATACCTCCCGCTCCGAGGATGAACACCCCGGCCAAGAGGAGGAACAAGGAGAAGTGGTGTCGTTACCACCGGGATCATGGCCACGACACCAACGATTGCCGGGCGCTGAAGAACGAAATAGAGGCCCTCATCCAGAGGGGGCAGTTGGCTAAGTTTGTGAAGGCAAATGATCGGGGAGATCGCACCACTCCTCCGCCTCGGGGGGCTAACAAGCGCTCCGAGCGACGAGATGAAACCCCCGAGTTCGAGGAGGAACGTGTTCTGCACCTTATTCACGGGGGCCCAATGGGGAGCTCTTCCAACTCCTCTCGGAAGGCCTTCGTCCGAGAGGTCAACTCAGTTCACAGCGCCCCTCCCCCCAAAGGCCTCGGCGTCCCAGTAACTTTCTCTGATGAAGACCTCGAGGGGGTCCGGACTCCCCACTGCAATGCACTTGTTATCGACCTCCGCATGGCGAACTTCAAAGTGCAGAGGATCCTGGTAGACAATGGGAGCTCTGTGAACATCCTCTTCCTCTCGGCCTTTCGAGGGCTGCAACTATCCCGGGATCGCCTCAAACCGGCCGGCTACACGCTCCACGGGTTTACGGGGGTACCAGTAACTGTCGAAGGGGTTATCACCCTGGACGTAACTGTTGGGAAGACCCCTACCACCCGAACAGAGCCAATGGACTTTGTGGTCGTCGATGTCCCGGCTGCATACAATGTCATCTTGGGCCGACCTGGCCTAGCTGCCCTGGAAGCCGTTCCTTCGGCGTACCACCTCAAGATGAAGTTCCCCACCCGGGTGGGAGTGGGAGAAGTCAGGGGCAGCCAAGAGACGGCTCGGAAGTGCTACATGACTTCCACTGGGGGTCCGGTGCTCTCCTTCGAGACTTTAGAGATCCCCGAGCCGAACGTCCGACCCACGTCCGAGCCGGCGGACGAATTGGAAGAAGTGCTCTTCTCGGACGAGGACCCGAGTCGAAAGTTCCTCATCAGCAAGTCCCTGCCGACTGCCCTATGTTCCGACTTGGTGCAGTGCATCCAGAAGAACCGCGACCTATTTGCTTGGTCCGCCGTGGATATGCCCGGGATTTTCGAGGAGCTTCTAGTGCACCGCCTCAGCGTCGAATCGGGGTGCAGACCGGTTCCGCAGAAGAGGCGTAAATTCGCTCCCGAGCGACAACAAGCCATTAAGGAGGAGGTGGACAAGCTCCTAAAAGCTCGGTTCATACAGGAGGTGAACTACCCCGAGTGGCTCTCCAACGTCGTCATGGTTAAGAAGTCAAATGGTTCCTGGAGGATATGCATCGACTTCACAGACTTGAATAAGGCGTGTCCGAAGGATCCGTTCCCTCTCCCGAATATCGACACCCTCATCGATGCCACCTCGGGCCATGAGCTCCTCAGCTTCATGGACGCCTTCTCCGGCTAGAACCAGATCTGAATGTTCCCCCTGGACATTCCGAAGACTTCCTTCATTACCGACCAAGACCTCTACTGTTATAGAGTTATGCCGTTCGGATTGAAGAATGCTGGAGCCACCTATCAGCGCCTCATCAACAAAGTCTTCCAAAGCCAGATAGGCCGCAACATGGAAGTATATGTCGACGACATGCTCGTGAAGAGCGTCCGAGGTACCGACCACGTGGCCGACCTATAGGAGGCA
This sequence comes from Hemerocallis citrina, assembly GCA_017893485.1. NCBI lineage: Eukaryota > Viridiplantae > Streptophyta > Magnoliopsida > Asparagales > Asphodelaceae > Hemerocallis > Hemerocallis citrina. The sequence continues at coordinate 287,321 of JACEHZ010000596.1, read as the reverse complement.
TTCGGCGTACTGAGAAGGCACAACATGAGGCTTAATCCGAACAAGTGTGCGTTCGGGGTCTCCTCAGGAAAGTTCCTCAGCTTCATGGTCAGCCAGCGAGGGATCGAAGCAAATCCTGAAAAAATTAAGGCCATACTGGACATGGCCCCGCCCCGGAACGTCAAGGAAGTGCAGAGGCTTACGGGTCGCCTCGCCGCTATTGGGCGATTCTTTTCGAAGTCTAGGGAAAAGTGCCTCCCTTTCTTCAAGGCTCTCAGGGGGGCCACGGGTTTCGAGTGGGGTGAACTGCAACAGGAGTCGTTCAAACAGCTGAAAGCCTACTTGGTCAATCCTCCCCTGCTCAGCAAGCCCGTTCCAGGGGAAACCCTCTTCATCTACTTAGCTGCTTTCGAGCAGACCTTAAGTGCCGTCTTGGTGAGGGAAGAGGACCGGGCTCAGAGGCCCATTTACTATGTGAGCAAGGTGCTTCGGGACGCCGAGCTCCGCTACCCGAAGGTAGAAAAGATGGCCTACGCCCTGGTTATGGCGGCAAGGAAGCTCCGCCCATACTTTCAGTCTCACTCGGTTGTGGTCCTCACCGACCAACTGCTGAAGCAGGTCCTCCACAAGCCGGAGACCTCAGGCCGGCTTATGAAATGGTCCATCGAGCTGAGTCAACACGACATCTCCTACCAGCCTCGGACTGCGATCAAAGCTCAAGCCCTCGCGGACTTCATCGTCGAGACCACCATTCCCGAGGTCAGCCATGTCCCGAACGGACCCCCTATTTGGATGGTTTTTGTGGATGGTTCCTCTTGCAATGAGGGAAGCGGTACCGGTATCATCCTGACGGGTCCAGATGACTTCGTCCTCCAGTATGCCCTCCGCATGAATTTCAAGGCCTCAAACAACGAAGCAGAGTATGAGGCATTAATCGCGGGCCTCAGACTTGCCCGAAGTGCCGGGGCGCAGCGCCTCCGAATCCATAGTGACTCTCAGCTGGTTGTGAACCAAGTCTTGGGCGATTACGAGGCACGAGACGAACGGATGGCGAAGTACCTCGCCAAAGTCCGAACCCTCATGGCCCGGTTCGAAGAGGCACTCATCCAACGAGTCCCTCGAGAAGAGAATTCACAAGCCGACGCCCTCTCCAAGTTGGCCTCATCCTCCCTCCAAGGTCTCGAGCAGACCGTCTTGATCGAGGTCCTCTTGAAACCGAGCATAGAAGACGAGACCCTCGACTCAGTGGAGTCATTGCCGGTCCTACTGCAAGATAATTGGATGAAGCCGTTAGTGGAATTCTTAAGGGACGGACTCCTCCCCGAGGACCCCAAGGAAGCACGCCGAGTAAGAACCAGGGCCGAGCGGTACATCCTTGTCGAGGGGATCTTGTACAAGCGCTCCTTCTCGCAGATTGACGGCCGACCGTACCTGAGGTGCCTTTCCCTAGAACAGGCCGACTACACCTTACAGGAGCTCCACGAAGGCATCGGCGGGGCACATTCAGGGTCTAGGTCTTTGGCTCGGAAAGCTCTCAATTACGGATACTTCTGGCCGACTCTCCTCCAAGACGCCAAGCGACACGTTCGGCAATGTAGCTCTTGTCAGAGACATTCCAACATTCGTCGCCTCCCCCAAGCCAACCTCGCCTCACTATCAAGTCCTATCCCCTTCGCAATGTGGGGTATGGATTTACTAAGGCCATTCCCTCCGGCTCCGGGCCAATTCAAGTTCTTAGTCGTAGTCATCGACTACTTTTCGAAGTGGATTGAGGTCGAGCCCCTAGCCACTATCACCGAGAACAAGGTGCTTCAATTCTTCTGGAAGAGCGTCATCTGCCGATTCGGCGTCCCCCGTGTCCTCGTAACAGATAACAGAACTCAGTTTACTGGGGCCGCATTCCGAGCTCTATGTGAAGACCTTGCCATCCAACAGCACTTCTCCTCCGTCTCCCACCCACAGTCGAATGGCCAGGCGGAGAACGCTAACCGGCAGATCCTCTCTGGTATCAAGAAGAGATTGGACAAATGTTCCAAAGGCTTATGGGTCGACCAACCCCCCAACGTGCTGTGGAACTACCGCACCAACAAACGGACCCCCACAGGAGAGTCCCCGTTCAACCTCACCTATGGGTCCGAGGCAGTGATACCTCTCGAGGTCGGAATACCTTCTCCTCACCTCGCAGCCTACAACGAGGAACAGAACGGCAGAGACCTCCGGGCGAACCTAGACCTGGTGGACGAACTGAGAGAAAGAGCGTCGATCCGACAACAGAACTACCGGAGGAGGATCGAATTGGCGTACAACAAGAGAGTCCGACCCACCGATCTCAAGGAGGGGGACTTAGTCCTCAGAAAACTAGCCATCTCCTTCCCCAGTCAGAAGAGCAAACTAGCCCCGAATTGGGAAGGACCTTACAAGATCGCAAGGGTAGTTCGGCCCGGAGCTTATCGTCTGGAAGACCTCGAGGGCAGGGAGATTCCGAGGACCTGGAATGCCGATCACCTTTTATAATACCAAGAAAGCACCCCGGCGCCTCTCTGAGTATCACAGGGTGTCGAACCATTCATCTCCTCCAACTTGTAATTCCTCTCTTAAGTTGTCATATGTAAAAACGGCTCGCCGTCAATTATCAATAAAGAATGCTTTTTCGTATTTATAAAACTGCTTGTGTCTCTCCGCCTTTATTCTTTATTCAATCAATGGTTCGGAGTCCAATACCCGGCTCGACTCTACCTCGCAAGCTCGGTCTTAAGCGAGCCAGATGTAGTTCGCCGCTCGGAATTGCTCCCACAATCGTTGAACTCTAACGATGGTTCCGGAGTCCAACACTTGGTTCGATTCTATTCCGCAAGCTCGCTTCTCAGCGGGCTAGGAGTGGGTCACCATTCGAAATTGCTCCCACAACCGTTGAACTCTAACGATGGTTCCGGAGTCCAACACTTGGTTCGATTCTACTCTACAAGCTCGCTTCTCAGCGGGCTAGGAGTAGGTCGCCATTCGGAATTGCTCCCACGACTGTTGAACTCTAACGATGGTTCCGGAGTCCAACACTTGGTTCGATTCTGCTCCGCAAGCTCGCTTCTCAGCGGGCTAGGAGTGGGTCACCATTCGGAATTGCTCCCACGACCGTTGAACTCTAACGATGGTTCCGGAGTCCAACACCTGGTTCGATTCTACTCCGCAAGCTCGCTTCTCACCGGGCCAGGAGTAGGTCGCCATTCGGAATTGCTCCCACGACCGTTGAACTCTAACGATGGTTCCGGAGTCCAACACTTGGTTCGATTCTACTCCGCAAGCTCGCTTCTCAGTGGGCTAGGAGTAGGTCGCCATTCGGAATTGCTCCCATGACGGTTGAACTCTAACGATGGTTCTGGAGTCCAACACTTGGTTCGATTCTGCTCCGCAAGCTTGCTTCTAAGCGGGCTAGGAGTAGGTCGCCATTCGGAATTGCTCCCACGACCGTTGAACTCTAACGATGGTTCCGGAGTCCAACACTTGGTTCGATTCTGCTCCACAAGCTTGCTTCTAAGCGGGCTAGGAGTGGGTCGCCATTCGGAATTGCTCCCACGACCGTTGAACTCTCACGATGATCGGTGAACCCACCCTTGGGTAAGGTTCGACTCATCTCGCAACTTCGCGAGAAGAGGAGACCGAAGCGCTGCTCGGCACCTCTGGACGAACGCTCTTGTTGCCGAATCGCGAACAAGCGAGAGGTAGGCTCGGAGCGCGCCACGTCGCTCGAATAGCCGAACTCATAGACCTCTGGTCGGCTAACCGAGCAAGTGCCCATCCAAGCCCAAAAACGGAGAAAAATCACTTTTCCCTCAACATTCGTGTAAGATCTCGATCATACGGCCCAGATCTTGCCAACGTCGCTAAACGACAAGATAGCGTTTTCTTGGGAGCTGAGCCCTCTCGAGATTCGTGCCAAAATCCAACGGCCCAGATCTTGCCAGCATCGCTAAACGACAAGATAGCGTTTTCTTGGGAACTGAGTCGTCTCGAGATTCGTGCCAAATTCCAACAGCTCAGATCGCGCCACGGTGCCAGACCGCGAACGAGAAAGGGACCGGCTCGGAGACCTCGGCGCGATGAACACAGTCACAAACGAAACAACTACGCAGAGCTACAAAGGACGTGCAAGTTTGAGAAATAAATGTTATTAATAATTGGGACACAGTACAAAGCGACTCTTCCATACAACAAGGTTACAAGGCCTTAAAGAAATGTTATTCATCAACGTCCCGTTCGGTCGTCGGTTTGGCAACCTCGGCCGCCAGTTCCCCTTCCTTTGTCCGAAGCTCCGCCTCTACAGTCTGCAAGTGACGGATCTCAGAGAGCAGATCGTCCCTTTCGACTATTATTTTCGACAAATTGTGCTGAACGCACTGGATCCGAAGGGCATTGCTAAAGGCGGTCGGCGAATCTTCGTCCTCTCCTATAGGGGTCATCTCGGCGATCCTGATCTCCAGACGCCGGATCTCGACGTCTCGCTGACCTAGGATGAGCTGAAGGTGGCCCCGCTCGCTTTCGGCTCGGCGCAATCCCAGCTCGACTTCATAGAGCCGCTCTCGGCACCTCGCCGAGCGCAACCTCGTCACCCCCGAGCCAGCCTCGATTCGAGCGTGGTCATCCGATCGATTGGGGTCGGCATCTTGAGCTACCACCACGAGCTGAAAAGAGGAAGAGACGAACAACAAAATTTCAGACATTGCCGAAGTCCAACACTTCAAGAATTTTCAAAACAAACTTTCAGACTTTTATTCAAATAAAGTAACTCTACATACAACAAGACCGACGCTACAACAGAGTTTTACAATAGCTAGAAGGAACATAAGACAACTTGTTTAGTGCCTCTTCGGAAGGGGTATGCTTCAGTTCAAGGAAATGCGGGGGCGGCGACGCCTGACCTCCGAGCTCGATTCCAAACCAGCGAAGCGAGATCCCCCTTCACCGCTAACTCCAACTATGGTGCCGACCAAGGCACCGCTAGACGAGACAGCTACACTACTATTAGCGTCAGCAGGACTCCGCCTCGCCGCAGGCAAACGAGTCGCAAGTTCGTAGAAGGTAATCCCTCTCTCGCTCTCTTCGAGAGTACACGACGTACTACGAACGTTGGCCCTCTCAGGCAGAGGCTTGAGCGATGCGACCTCTTCCTCCAACTCGATAATCCTATCTCTCAGAGCATCATCCTTCGCCGACATCTTCAAACGAGGAGGTCTTGACGAGCCCGAGACATTGGCGCTATCGGTCGCGAGTCGTCGATAATGGGTGACCTCGATCCCCCTGTCTATCGTAATCCTCCTAAGCTTGCCGACCTCGGCCAACAACTTTTGGCGCTCGGATGACACCTTCTCCAACTCGGAAGCTAGCTTCTCTTTTTCCGCCGAGTGTTCTTTCTCCGTTAACTCCAAGTGACGGATCTCGGCCAAGAGCTCGTTATTCTTTTGCTCGACGACGGAAAGCTCCCTACGAAGCCGCTCAGTCTCACCTTCGGGACAAGGAGCTTGGGGTTGCTTCCACAGTTGCTTCAACTCGCGACAATACCCCCTCGCAGCTACCTTTATCTCCTCCAGCTTCAAGAATATATAAAACCGCCTCTCTCGGCTAAGGGAAAGTTCTCGCTTCGTTTTGGTCAGCTCCTTACGAAGGTACGAAACCTCTGTGATCGGACCAAACTTCACCTGAAAAGCAGAGATAAATTCAACGCCCAACACTTGGAGAAATTAAACGACTAATCAAACACAAAATCCGGGGACTAACACTTGGAGAATTTTTGGCCAAAAAAAAATGTTTTCATTCAAAAATCAAAAAGCGTTACAAAAGCGGTGGTCAGTCCGCAATCAGGCCTTACAAAAAAAAAAAAAAAAAAGACCAAAGACGCAACCAAGTCAGGGGTCGACCTTTTTGTCGCTCGGGTCTGTCGACCCCTCGGCCTTGTCCTCGCCCTCGACCTCGTCCTCATCCTCGCCCTCGCTCTCCTTGTAGAACCCCGTATTTTCAAATATTATTTTAATTATTTGAAAATGAATTTAAATAATTTTTGAGGATTTAAATAAATATTTTCTAAGAAATTTATCTTTTGTACACGTGCAAAACACGTGCAAATGACTTTTCAGAAGTTTGAAAAATTAAATTTTCTTTATGAAAAATCATTATTTATTATTTGAAGATTATTTCGTATTTTTCCAGATTTTTCTGAAATTAATTAGTACTATTTGCAACTTTTGAGAAAAGAAGGACTTATTTGCAAAAGTGACATTTTGAGGGTTAGAGTGCAAAATGTATTTGCTGGACATTCCGATCAGCACTTGTTGAGGTTTAAAAATATATTTTTCTATTAGATCCTAATTTAAATGATATTTGGTTTAATTTTCAAGAAAAAGATTATATATGTGAGATGTACTTTTGGAAAGGATTATTTTGTAAAGAGGGAATATAACCCTAATATTCTATCCGGCATATATAAGGAAAATCCTTTTTCTCCCAGCCGTCATTGAGAACTCACAGAATTTTGGATTTTGAAGAACAAAGGAGGATTCTTGGATCTAGCAAGGAGAAAGCTTTTGGCGGATTTTCATCAAATCAAAGGTGAGTGGTTTGTTTTGTTGTTTTGTTTTGCTTTGCTTGTTTTGTTTGTCTTGATTGATGAATGACGTAAGATCTTGTTATGCTTGTTTGTGATCATTATGCCATTATTTTGTTAGTCCCATTGAATGTATGGTATGGATCTTTTATTTGTTATGGAGGATGAGAACTCTTGTTGATATTTGAACCATGTAGGAGAAAATATTAAGATTTGTTGAGAAAATGTTGATCTATGAGATCGTATTGTTGGGAGACATATTAAGAATTGATTTTGTTGTGATTAGATGGTAAACACCTGGACCTTATGGTTGTAAATCAGATTTGGATTAAGTTATGGGACATTTTGTTAAGAAAAACCCTAATGGGAGAATTTAAGAATTGAGATCATGAGAATATGAGATTGGAGAAATTGATTGATTGAGTAATGTAACCATGATGGAGATTATTGAGAATTGTTTATTTGCCTGGATATAAATTAAATTTATGATCGATGAATCTTTAGAATACTCCCGTTTGATTTGTGTTCAGACCTATACTTTTGTAAGTCTGTAGCCGACAGTCGACTGGACTGCGAAGCAGTCGACTGGACTGCGAAGCAGTCGACTGGTACGAGCCTACTGTGTATTTTTAGTCTTTGAGTTTTGTTCGGGACAGTCGACCTAGACTGAGGTCAGTCGACTGGTCTTCTGTTTGTAATTTGTTCAGTCCTGTCGAGACAGTCGACTGATCTTTCCTTAGTTTATTTTTGAGAAATGTTGGATTATGTCCTCTGGACAGTCGACTGATCTGATGTGCAGTCGACTGGTCCTGAAGGATCTTTGTATTTGATTGTGAGATATTTTGTTTAGTGTTTGATTTTAAGATGTTCAGTTAAGTATTTGTTTTTGAGATGTTCAGTTAAGAACATGATTTTGAGATATTTTGTTGAGCCACTTGTTAAGTGGAATTTGTTCAGATATTTGTTTTTGAGTCTCTAGAGGTAGGTGACCCTAGTATACCGGTGTTGAGATATTTGTTCAGTTATTTGTTGAGGCCCATCGAGGCAAATTTTCAGTTATTCAGATTTTTAGTCCGATAGGGTACACTACTCTAGGAGATTTGTTCAGTAACCCAAACTAATAAGGACAGGCATTAGTAGTGTCATGACGAATGGGAACTTGAGTTATGCACCTCAGTATGGCTTTTGATGTAGGATTTAATCTCCTGAATTATCCAAGTAGTTAACTTGTGATGTGTGATTTATCTCTGGAATTATCCAGGCAGTTAACCTGTGATGCGAGGTATTTCTTCTGAATTATCCAAGTAATTATCTTGTGATGTGGGATTGAACTACGGAATGATCGGAGTCGAGGCGACGCTTTTGGGATATTATTGTGATAAGGAATCTATGTTTAGATGTGGGATGATCTCCTGAATTATCCAGGGAAAATACCTGTGATGTGGGATCAATCTCTGGAATGATCAAGCATGGGTAAATTATCATAGTTTATCTTCATCTCTTAGTAGTCATCGTTGTCAGCATGTAGTCATGATGTTTTCTTGAATCACTTTTATGCATTCGGATTTCCTGTTTTTACACACTTGGCTTTTGGTTTTGGTATCACCCATTATTCTTTTGTCGTACTTCAGACTTCAGTGTTTGATTATTATTTGTTGGTTATTATGTTTTAAGTTCATTTATGCTATTTGTTGATTTGTCACCACTCACACCATTTATGGCTGACCCCGTAGTTTTGGGGTTAGGGTTCAACTCTAGCCTCACATGTTGCAGGTTATTGCTTAGATTGGAGGTTGGATGCTTGAGTGGGCAGTTTGAGATAATTGGATTATTTAGTGGTTGGTGTAAAACTGTAAAGGATATTTGAGACCATTATTGAGTTGTAAATAAAATATTAATTTGTGTTGAGTTGATTAGACTTCCGCTGTAATTGAAAATTTTGTTGTAATAAGAGAAAGAAAATTTTAGTGGTGTTGTTGGTGTTTATTGTTGTATTGAAGTGGATTGCTGGGATTTCGCCACTTATTTTCTAAGCTCTCATATTAGAAATTTGGGGCGCTACAGAGATTGGTATCAGAGCACCGCTTCAATGTAATAATAGACTTAGTATGACAACCAACCTAGGTGTGGACACTAGAGAGTGAGTACCTAGGTGTGGACATCAGAGCGTGAGTATCACATAGAATTAAATTATGATGTTTGGTTTGAAATTATGTTTTGGGGTAGGGTTATGGCTTCGCCATAGGGTAATGATTTGAGTTTGAATTGTATGTGTGCTCTAACTTTACCCTCGTTTTGCAGTAATCACGATGGTTGCACCCAGAGGTAGAAATGGTGGCAACAATGAGGATGGATCAGGTAGTTCTCGAGGAACGGGAATTGACCTAGAAGCTGAGTTTGCCAAAGTATATCAGACGTTGAATACGCTGATGGCACTCAATGTGGCGCAGCAGCAAGCCCAGCAGCAGAACCCGCCGCCAAATCATGGAGCTGGGCATGGATTGGTGAATGCCGACCCCATCAAGCAGATTAAATCCTTTAAGAGGATGAGGCCGCCAGTCTTTGAGGGGCAAGCTGATCCAATAGCAGCAGACGATTGGATTCGGAAAATGGAGACGATCTTCGAAGTATCGGAGACTCCAGCAGCCAGTAAGGTGAAGTTGGCTTCTATGCAGCTTGAGAAAGACGCTGGTGTCTGGTGGGAGTCACTGAAGAGGACTCTGGGAGATCAGCCTTTGACATGGGAAGCTTTTCTGGAGGAGTTCAGAGATCGCTTCTTTCCTCTGGATGTTCAAGAGAAGAAGGCGACCGAGTTCATGAACCTTCAGCAGGGGAGCATGACTGTTCGGGAGTATGAGACGAAGTTTGCTCAACTTTCGAGGTATGCACCAGAGTTGGTCATAGACGAAGCAAAGAAGGCCAAAAAGTTTGAGCAGGGCTTGAGGCCAAACTTGCGGTCAAGGATGGTTCCATTGGGCATTAGAAGATTTGACAAGCTGGTCAGGAGGGCAGCAATGACTAAAGAGGATATGGACTTGTTTCAGAAGAAGCAGGATACATGGAACCGGAACAAGAGGCCAGCATCAGGCCAGAGTGGGAAGGGATTCCCCGCGAAGCAGGCGAAGTTCAGTGGACCGGTGCAGAAGGCACCTGGAGCTCAGGGAGTGACCTGCTACTACTGCAAGGAAGTAGGACATTATAGGTCAGCATGTCCGAAGTTGGCAGAGCATGTTTGTTCTCAGTGTGGGCAGACTGGACACTCAAAGCCCCATTGTCCACAACTGAAGAAAGATGGTTCGGGTGGAAGCAAAGTCCCGAAGAGGCAAGGGCGAGTATTTGCATTGACCGAGGAGGATGCGAGGAACTCGGAAGATGTAATACAGGGTATGCAGGAATTTTGATTTCTTTCATTTTTGAATCAGTGTAATGAATAAAAGCTTTTATTTCAGAATAATTTAAGATTGAGTATCATTCTTATTGTAACAGGAGTTGTTTTAATAAATGGAATAAAAGCAAAGGTTTTGTTTGACACTGGTTCATCGCATACATTTGTATCGCCAAGTTTTGCAAAGATCTTAGGTTTGGAACCTAAGTTATTTCCAGGCAGGGTTTTGTCAGTGGCAACGCCGTCAGGTGAAGAGCTAGTAGCGGATCGATATTACGAGGGCTGTGATATCGAGATTGGTGGAAGGATGTTCGGCATCGACTTGATCGAGCTACAAGTGTTGGGAGTGGATGTCATTGTAGGCATCGATTGGATGGCTATTTATGATGCCACAATTGACTGCAAGCAGAAGGAAGTGTTGGTGAAAGCACCAGGTGGACCTGCAGTAACTTTCCAAGGGAAGAAGAAGATCCCGCAGGTGGCTGCAATGGTATCTAAGAAGTCTATTGCAGATGAAGTCAAGGGCATTCCGGTGGTTCGAAAGTTCCCTCAGGTGTTCTTGGATGATTTTCCAGGATTACCGCCGCAGAGAGATGTGGAGTTTTGCATCAATGTTCAGCCGGTGAGTGCGTCGATTTCCAAGGCTCCGTACAGGATGGCACCTGTAGAGCAGGATGAAGTGAAGAAGCAGATTGAAGAGCTTTTGAGCAAAGGGTTTATCAGACCGAGTTCATCTCCGTGGGGAGCGCCAGTGTTGTTGGTCAAGAAGAAGGATGGGTCGATGAGGATGTGCATTGACTACAGGGAGTTGAATAGGGTGACTATTCAGAACAAGTACCCACTGCCGCGGATAGATGATTTGTTCGACAGACTTCGAGGAGCAGCGGTATTTTCGAAGATCGACTTAAGGTCAGGATATCATCAGGTGCGAGTCAAGGAGGAAGATGTGAGTAAGATAGCGTTCAGGACTCGTCATGGGCTGTATGAGTTTTTGGTGATGCCATTCGGGTTGACGAATGCGCCAGCGGTTTTCATGGATATGATGAATTGGGTGTTGAGGCCATTCATTGATTCCTTCGTGGTGGTCTTCATCGATGATATCTTGGTGTATTCGAAGTCGGAGGAGGATCATTCTAAGCACTTGACAGCGGTATTACAGACATTGCAGGAGCACAACTTGTATGCCAAATTGTCGAAGTGTGAATTCTGGAAGTCTGAGGTAGCTTTTCTTGGCCATATTCTTTCTAAGGAGGAAGTGGCTACTGATCCTCAGAAAGTGGAAGCAGTGAAGGATTGGCCCAGGCCGACGTCAGTGAAGGAAGTGAGAAGCTTCTTGGGATTAGCTGGTTACTACAGGAGGTTTATTCAGGGGTATTCTCAGATTGCAGTTCCATTGACAGGTTTGACCCGGAAGAGTGTGGCATTTGTGTGGACAGATAAGTGCGAGGAGAGTTTCCTTGAGTTAAAGGAAAGGTTGACTACCGCACCTATATTAACATTGCCGCAAGCAGGGAAGGATTATGACATCTACAATGATGCATCTCTCAGAGGTTTGGGATGTGTCTTGATGCAGGAAGGCAAGGTCATTGCTTATGGTTCGAGGCAGTTGCGTCCGCATGAGAAGAATTATCCGACGCATGATTTGGAGCTAGCAGCTATCATTTATGCCTTGAAGCTGTGGAGGCATTATGTTTATGGTGAGAAGGTCAATATGTACACTGACCACAAGAGCCTGAAGTATATCTATCAACAGAGGGATTTGAATCTTCGTCAGAGAAGATGGTTGGAGGTATTGGAAGACATTCGTCCTGAGATCAAGTATCATCCGGGCAAGGCGAATGTAGTGGCTGATGGACTTAGCAGGAAGAGTAGTTTGTCAAGGTTGATCACTACTCGAAGAGAGTTAGCAGCAGAGATCGATCAGGCAGGTATCGAGGTGGTACTGCGAGGTTTAGGAGCATCTTTGGCTCAGTTGAGGCTGCAGCCGTCTTTGAGAGAGAAGATTGTGGAAGGTCAGAAAACAGATTCAGAGATCCAGAAGATGTTGCAGCAGGTTTCAGAAGGCAAGTTATCAGAATTTCGTGTCCAAGATGGAGTTCTTTGGTTGGGTGAGAGGTTGTGTGTTCCAGATAATGCAGAGTTGAGAGAGAGTATCTTGCAGGAGGCATACAGCACATTGTTGTCAGTTCATCCAGGAGGTACGAAGATGTACAGGGATATCAAACCCCACTTTTGGTGGTCTGGCATGAAGCGAGATGTAGCAGATTTTGTGGCAAGGTGTCTGACTTGTCAGCAGATCAAGGCAGAGAATCAGAGACCTGGAAGTTTGTTAAAGCCATTACCCATTCCGGAGTGGAAGTGGGAGAATATCAGCATGGACTTTATTACGGGTTTGCCGAGGAGTTCGAAGGGCAATGACTCGATTTGGGTTGTTGTGGACCGATTGACTAAGTCGGCACATTTTCTAGCCATGAAGATTACTTGGTCGATGGAGAAATTAGCTGAGTTATACATTGGAGAGATTGTGAGACTTCATGGAGTTCCTGTTTCGATTGTGTCTGACAGAGATGCAAGGTTTACTTCGAGGTTTTGGAAGAGCCTACAAGCAGCTTTGGGCACCAGGACTGATTTCAGTACAGCATTTCATCCGCAGACAGATGGTCAGACGGAGAGGGTGAATCGAGTGCTGGAAGATATGTTGAGAGCTTGTGTTATGGACTTTGGTGGTAGTTGGGAGAGATACTTGGCATTGGTTGAGTTTGCTTATAACAACAGTTACCATGCAAGTATTGGGATGGCACCGTATGAGGCTTTGTACGGGCGGAGGTGCAGGACACCTGTTTGTTGGTATAAGGTTGGCGAGAGGCAGATGTATGGCCCTGAGATCGTGCAGCAGACGTCAGAGCAGATTGAGCTGATTCGCAAGAGGTTAGTTGAAGCTCAGAGTCAGCAGAAGAGTTATGCTGACACTCGACGAAGAGATTTGGAATTTGAGGTTGGGGATGCAGTTTTTCTCAAGGTTTCTCCGACCAAAGGAGTGATCAGATTTGGTAAGGGAGGCAAGTTGGCGCCGAGGTATATTGGTCCGTACAAGATCATGGAGAGGATTGGCAAGACAGCATACAGATTAAAACTTCCTGAGGAGTTAGCGCAAGTACATGATGTGTTTCATGTGTCGCTATTAAGGAAGTATGTGGCCGATCAAAATCATCAGTTGGTAGAAGTTCCTGAAGATCTACAAGTGAACCTGAGTTACAAGGAACAACCTGTTGAGATCGTTGATCGTAGGGAGAAAGTCCTTAGAAGTAAGGTGATACCTATGGTCAAGGTATTGTGGAGGAATCAACAGTTCGAGGAGGCTACTTGGGAGCCAGAGGATCGCATGCAGAAGGATTTTCCTGGATTGTTTGTATGAATGTATTTTCTTGTATGTGATTGAAATTCTTTGAATGATTGAACCATTGATTGATACATGATATAATCTTTTATTTGATTGTGATCTTACATGAAATTATTTGGATTATGATCTATTTATGAAGTATTGTTTCCTTTTGTTGGTATGTGTTTTGAACTCATTAGTAGTAGTTCTGAGGACAGAACTCTTCTAAGGAGGGAGTGATGTAGAACCCCGTATTTTCAAATATTATTTTAATTATTTGAAAATGAATTTAAATAATTTTTGAGGATTTAAATAAATATTTTCTAAGAAATTTATCTTTTGTACACGTGCAAAACACGTGCAAATGACTTTTCAGAAGTTTGAAAAATTAAGTTTTCTTTATGAAAAATCATTATTTATTATTTGAAGATTATTTCGTATTTTTCCATATTTTTCTGAAATTAATTAGTACTATTTGCAATTTTTGAGAAAAAAAGGACTTATTTGCAAAAGTGACATTTTGAGGGTTAGAGTGCAAAATGTATTTGCTGGACATTCCGATCAGCACTTGTTGAGGTTTAAAAATATATTTTTCTATTAGATCCTAATTTAAATGATATTTGGTTTAATTTTCAAGAAAAAGATTATATATGTGAGATGTACTTTTGGAAAGGATTATTTTGTAAAGAGGGAATATAACCCTAATATTCTATCCGGCATATATAAGGGAAATCCTTTTTCCCCCAGCCGTCATTGAGAACTCACAGAATTTTGGATTTTGAAGAACAAAGGAGGATTCTTGGATCTAGCAAGGAGAAAGCTTTTGGCGGATTTTCATCAAATCAAAGGTGAGTGGTTTGTTTTGTTGTTTTGTTTTGCTTTGCTTGTTTTGTTTGTCTTGATTGATGAATGACGTAAGATCTTGTTATGCTTGTTTGTGATCATTATGCCATTATTTTGTTAGTCCCATTGAATATATGGTATGGATCTTTTATTTGTTGTGGAGGATGAGAACTCTTGTTGATATTTGAACCATGTAGGAGAAAATATTAAGATTTGTTGAGGAAATGTTGATCTATGAGATCGTATTGTTGGGAGACATATTAAGAATTGATTTTGTTGTGATTAGATGGTAAACACCTGGACCTTATGGTTGTAAATCAGATTTGGATTAAGTTATGGAAGACATTTTGTTAAGAAAAACCCTAATGGGAGAATTTAAGAATTGAGATCATGAGAATATGAGATTGGAGAAATTGATTGATTGAGTAATGTAACCATGATGGAGATTATTGAGAATTGTTTATTTGCCTGGATATAAATTAAATTTATGATCGATGAATCTTTAGAATACTCCCGTTTGATTTGTGTTCAGACCTATACTTTTGTAAGTCTGTAGCCGACAGTCGACTGGACTGCGAAGCAGTCGATTGGTACGAGCCTACTGTGTATTTTTAGTCTTTGAGTTTTGTTCGGGACAGTCGACCTAGACTGAGGTCAGTCGACTGGTCTTCTGTTTGTAATTTGTTCAGTCCTGTCGAGACAGTCGACTGATCTTTCCTTAGTTTATTTTTGAGAAATGTTGGATTATGTCCTCTGGACAGTCGACTGATCTGATGTGCAGTCGACTGGTCCTGAAGGATCTTTGTATTTGATTGTGAGATATTTTGTTTAGTGTTTGATTTTAAGATGTTCAGTTAAGTATTTGTTTTTGAGATGTTCAGTTAAGAACATGATTTTGAGATATTTTGTTGAGCCACTTGTTAAGTGGAATTTGTTCAGATATTTGTTTTTGAGTCTCTAGAGGTAGGTGACCCTAGTATACCGGTGTTGAGATATTTGTTCAGTTATTTGTTGAGGCCCATCGAGGCAAATTTTCAGTTATTCAGATTTTTAGTCCGGTAGGGTACACTACTCTAGGAGATTTGTTCAGTAACCCAAACTAATAAGGACAGGCATTAGTAGTGTCATGACGAATGGGAACTTGAGTTATGCACCTCAGTATGGCTTTTGATGTAGGATTTAATCTCCTGAATTATCCAAGTAGTTAACTTGTGATGTGTGATTTATCTCCGGAATTATCCAGGCAGTTAACCTGTGATGCGAGGTATTTCTCCTGAATTATCCAAGTAATTATCTTGTGATGTGGGATTGAACTACGGAATGATCGGAGTCGAGGCGACGCTTTTGGGATATTATTGTGATAAGGAATTTATGTTTAGATGTGGGATGATCTCCTGAATTATCCAGGGAAAATACCTGTGATGTGGGATCAATCTCCGGAATGATCAAGCATGGGTAAATTATCATAGTTTATCTTCATCTCTTAGTAGTCATCGTTGTCAGCATGTAGTCATGATGTTTTCTTGAATCACTTTTATGCATTTGGATTTCCTGTTTTTACACACTTGGCTTTTGGTTTTGGTATCACCCATTATTCTTTTGTCGTACTTCAGACTTCAGTGTTTGATTATTATTTGTTGGTTATTATGTTTTAAGTTCATTTATGCTATTTGTTGATTTGTCACCACTCACACCATTTATGGCTGACCCCTTAGTTTTGGGGTTAGGGTTCAACTCTAGCCTCACATGTTGCAGGTTATTGCTTAGATTGGAGGTTGGATGCTTGAGTGGGCAGTTTGAGATAATTGGATTATTTAGTGGTTGGTGTAAAACTGTAAAGGATATTTGAGACCATTATTGAGTTGTAAATAAAATATTAATTTGTGTTGAGTTGATTAGACTTCCGCTGTAATTGAAAAATTTGTTGTAATAAGAGAAAGAAAATTTTAGTGGTGTTGTTGGTGTTTATTGTTGTATTGAAGTGGATTGCTGGGATTTCGCCACTTATTTTCTAAGCTCTCATATTAGAAATTTGGGGCGCTACACTCCTCCTCAGAGTCGTCCTCCCCCTCACCCTCGGCCTCAGTCTCGCCCGGGCCTTCGACACCGTCGGCCTGTCCCTCGGGGCTGAGCATCGCCGGGGGAAGCTCCTCCTTCCCCTCCACGGGGTCGTAGAAATGGTAGGAGGACGTGTCGAACCCCGGGTTCCGAGCGGCGATATGAAGCAGGGCTCGGCCGTACGCGTCCTCCATGTTCTTAAACATGTGCTGCTCGGCCTCGTCCTGGACAGCCCTCTTCGCCTTCGCCACCTTCGACCGGTGCTTGGCCATGATCATCTCGGTCTTCTTCCGAGCTTTCTCCGCCTCTGATCGAGCCTTGGCCAGTTCCTCCTTAAGCTCGACATTCTCCTTCTTCGAGGCCTCGAGCTTGGCTGCCTCGTCCTTCGACCGCTGAAGGGCTTCGGCCAGCTGCGCCTCCAACCTGGCCACCGCGGCACCATGTTTTGCCGAGAGGAGTTGCTCAGCATCGAGCATCGAGCAACTTTTGCACGCTCCGACCTCTCCCGGTCGTACTGCGCCGTCAGCTCTTGTTTTTTGCTCGCGAACTCTTCGAGCAAGAAGTTGAAGTGGCAGAGAGTCTGAAAAGAGAACAAACCGTTAGGGTCCAAACCTAGAAACTTAGAAAATTTTGGACAAATGCTTCAAGAAGAAAGTGTTCGGTCCACTCACCGACATCGTGTTCCGAGCAATCTGCATTGTGGCATCCCCGACCTCCCCGGACTTAAGGGCCGTTCGGTCCTTTGGGGTCGGCAGGTGCTTCACCGCCTGCATACAAATGTTGCCGTCGCCCAAAAAACCGTCGAATTTCATTACTTGCCAGTCGGGGACAAAGATCTGTTTGTGCCCCTCGGTCAGAATCTTCTCCGCTTCGGCAGTGAGGGGCGGAACTTGGAGGGACAACACCTTGCTCACGTTGAACGCTCCGCTCGACGAGCCAGGAGCATCTTCCTTCGCCATTGGAATCGGTGCATCCGAGACAGGAGGATCAGAGGCAGCGACCTTCTCCTGCTCGGGATCGGCATCCGGAACAACGACCCCCTGCAGGTCGGCGGTCTTCGGGACCGAAGGTATCTTCGGCGCTCGGCCGCCCTGAGGCCCTGTCAAGGGTCTCTTCTTTCTCGTCTCCTGCTCCCTAGCCACCTTGGCCTTCGCCATCAACGCCCTATAGTCCATCTTAGAAGACTCTGCACAAACCGAGTGAAAAAACTAAGAAAAATTTTCATGAACTTCAAGCGAAAAGTAAAAATACCAGAAGCGTACTGGGGTCGATCGGACTGAGACCCCCTCGGAACAAAGCCTCCTCGGTAATGCCTTTCCAACTTAGCATCGGCAGGCCGAGGAGTTTCTTGAGGACTTCCGTCTCCTCGTCACTCAGCACCGGCTCCTTCTTCGCTCGCTTGGGCAGGCCTTCCCTCGACCAAGCTATCGGAATTGCCCAGGGTACGGGAGCTCGGACAATGAAATACTTCTCCTTCCAATGCTTGATCGAGTCCGGGTTCTCGATCAACTTCACGCCTGTCCGCGGCGAAAGGTAGAACCTCTGCTCGTTCCTGTTCGGTTGGCAAGGGCGGTAGAGGCTCCGAAGGAGAAACATGCTTGGCTCGGCGCCGATCTCTTGACACTGAAGAACAAACGCCAAGACATGCCTCCAAGTGTTCGGCATCAACTGGGCAGGGCACAAACCATACCAATTAAGAACCTCGACGATGAATGGATGAAGCGGAAAACGAAGCCCGGCGGCCAAGGAGTCGAGGGGAAAAATGCACGCGTCAGCCGAAGACGACGTGCAGGCTCGGAATCCCGGTCCAGGGAGAAGTAGCCCGTACTCGGCAGGGATCTGGAATCCGGTCCGGATCCGATGCAGATCAGCCTCCGTAAGAGACGAAATGATCTGGTCCACCTCGGACAACTCTCTCGGCTCGTTCTCCTCTACCGAATTGGCAGTGCCCTGGGTCACCTTCTCCAGCATCTCTTCGGAGTAGCTCCGAACACCCCTCACGCTCGACAGAACGATAGGCTGCCGACCGAACTCCCCTGCCGTCTTCGGCTGCTCAATGATCGTGACCACTCCTTTACCCTTCTGGGACTTCGCCACAACCTCCTGGGGTGGCTCGGCGACCTCACCACTCTTGCTCGGCCGAACAACGGTCTGCTCGTCGGCTCTACCACCTCCTTTCCTTTACCCGCTCGGCTAACGACTTGGTCCGAGGCGGGGGTCTCATCCGAAGAAGTAATCTTAACCATTTTTTTTCTAAAGAGAAAGGAGAGAGACTGACCTTGAAGTGACTGTTACGGTCGGAAAAGTTCCCCAGAGCAAAGAAACGCCTTGCCGCGACAGCTAGCAACACCACCCAGGAGCTAAAAACTTCGATGGTGAAAAGTAAAAACTTGAAAGAGAAAGTAAAAGTGAATAATGAGGTTTGGGGTGGGGGAGTGAAGATTTATAGTAAAAGAAAAAGTCTCTTGGGCTTACTAACGTAAGGGCGCGACTCTTGGCCTGCTATTGAAACGTTACGAAAGCCCAAAATGACTTTGTGACCGAGCAGCAACTGTTGGCGAAAAGACAAAACGTTTCGATACAAGTCAAGTAGCTCGGCACACACGGGATCAAAATCCGAGCGACGTGCGATCCGACCCCAACATCAAAGGGCCCGGTCGGCTAACCGAGCAAGTGCCCATCCGAGCCCCAAAACGGAGAAAATTCACTTTCTCCTCAACATTCGCGTAAGATCTCGATCAGACGGCCCAGATCTTGCCAGCATCGCTAAACGACAAGATAATGTTTTCTTGGGAACTGGGCCCGTCTCGAGATTCGCGCCGCCATCCAACGGGTTAGATCGTGCCACGTCGCCCGGATGAATCACTTCGGAGCCGGACACCCCGCATTTGTCCCAGGAAGCGAGAGAAAATTTGGATTAAAAGTTTTAAGGCACCTCCCTCGGCGAGCCCCCCGGGCTCCAGGACTCGGTCGATTCCCCTCTCACCCGTGAACAACTCGAGGCTTACGACCTCGGAAGGCGAAACCACGAATCGTTCAAGGGTTGGAGAAAAACCACCATCGCATGGGGCCCGGTCAGAAAGCAGATCGGCACACCTCCCATCTCTAGCTCCTTCAGGCTGACAACCATCAGAAGCCGTCAGCCCGGAAGGAAGACAGAGATTGGAGGAGACCCATCCTTCCGAAGCAACTTGTCCCCCAGGTCCGGACTTCGGTCGTCACCTCTTCTGCCCTGATCTCCCCTGACCCTGACACCCACATCGGGGCCGTCAGAATCAGGAGAAGATCATGGCGGAAGAATGACCACCCATCCTTCCGAAGCACCTTGTCCCCCGGGTCCGGACTCCGGTCGTCAACACTTCTGCCCTGATCCCCCCTGACCCTGACATCCGCACTGGGGCCGTCAGAATCAGGAGAAGATCACGACGGAAGAGTGACCACCCCTTCGACGCTCTCGGGGTTAGAATTTTTCAAAAAAAACAGGCATCCGCCCAAGGCAGACACCTCCGATGGTTAAAAATCAACATTGCTATGACTGAAACTACAAGGGGAGTGGGGTATTTATAACCTCCCCCCAAAGACCAGCCATTATGGCGCACAGGAGGCCAAATGACGGAAGCCCAGCAGTCACGCCTAGGGAGCTGAAATGCCTCGCATTAATAGAAGACACCGTTCCTAATGACCCCGGGAAGTGGGGGCACCGCGCAAATCCTGGGGCGCCATTAATGCTCTTGGGAACTGAACCGTCTCGAGATTCGTTCAGCCATCCAACGGCCCAGATCGCACCACCACGCTCGGACTGCCGAACCTTTAGACCTCCGGTCGGCTAACCGAGCAAGTGCCCATCCGAGCCCCAAAACGGAGAAAATTCACTTTCTCCTCAACATTCGTGTAAGATCTCGATCAGACGGCCCAGATCTCGCCAGCGTCGCTAAACGACAAGATAGTGTTTTCTTGGGAACTGGACCCGTCTCGAGATTTGTGTCTTCATTCAACGGCTCAGATCGCGCCACGTCGCTCGAACAGCCGAACCCTTAGCCCTCCGGTCGGCTAACCGAGCAAGTGCCCATCCGAGCCCCAAAACGGAGAAAATTCACTTTCTCCTCAACATTCGTGTAAGATCTCGATCAGACGACCCAGATCTCGCCAGCGTCGCTAAACGACAAGATAGTGTTTTCTTGGGAACTGGGCCCGTCTCGAAATTCGTGCCATCATTCAACGGCTCAGATCGCGCCACGTCGCTCGAACAGCCGAACCCTTAGACCTCCGGTCGGCTAACCGAGCAAGTGCCCATCCGAGCCCCAAAACGGAGAAAATTCACTTTCTCCTCAACGTTCGTGTAAGATCTCGATCAGACGGCCCAGATCTTGACAGCGTCGCTAAACGACAACATAGCGTTTTCTTGAGAACTGGGCCCGTCTCGAGATTCGTGCCATCATCCAACGACTCAGATTGCGCCACGTCGCTCGGACAGCCGAACCCTTACACCTCCGGTCGGCCAACCGAGCAAGTGCCCATCCGAGCTCCAAAACAGAGAAAAAAGCCGTCGAGCGACCACGACCGTTGGATCTTCCAGAAATTCGTGCTTCTGATGATGGACGGTCCAGATCGTACCACGTGCGCTAGATGACAAGATAGCGTTTTCTTGGGAATGGAGCCCGCCTCGAGATTCGCACCACCATCCAACGGCCCAGATCGCGCCACGTCGCTCGGACAGCCGAACCCTTATACCCCCGGTCGGCTAACCGAGCAAGTGCCCATCCGAGCTCCAAAAGTGAGAAAATGATTGCCGAGCAACTACAACCGCCAGATCTTTCAGATATTCGCGCTCGCACGAGATCAAGGGCCCAGATCAAGCCATGCCATAAATAGGTATTAAAAATTAGTTTTTATTTATTTAATCATTTTATTTATTTAAAAATTGCGAAAAAATTGCTAAAAATTCGGAAAAATTAACTAAAAATTCTAGGAAATAATTATAAATTCGGGAGAATATTTTTGAGCCCCTGAACGAACAATTATTGCCTAGAATGTACTGTTAAGGCCCCCGAACGATTGGTTAACACATCGCAAAATTAAATAAATAATCCGAAAAAATAGATAAAAACTGTCGAATATTCAACAAGGCTTCGGAACAGCTTACAGTTTCAAAAATCACCTCACTACCCCCTTCGAGATTCAAAACCCTCCATTCGGACTCCGATACAACTCCACTAGCCACTGAAACAGCTAAACTACTCCTCAAAGGCTGATCACACTCAGTCTTTAGGAGTGGGGGGCTCGTGATATGGCTAAAAATGGGGTTAAATCGGAACCGTCCATATTGGGAACGAATCTTGAAGCTCAGGGGTAAAACGGTAATTTCGCATATAGATGGACCCTAAGCGGGCACTGGATCTCCCCTTCACAGATTCAATAACCCGCGAAACGGATCCACTCCAGCTGGGTACGGGTCCCGACCCAAGACAAACCCGGACCAGCAAAAGGAGATCAGGGTCACTGATTTGACTAAATCAACGGGCCTGATTTGCAGTTATCCTCTCACCGGGAATCAGGGATCAGTTTCCTAAACTAATTATGAGGATTTTACTCCTAACGGTTTCACAGGAAATCAGGTCCCTAATTAGACTCCCATGGCGACTATAAATACCTCCTACCTACCACTTTGACCAGGTAATCACTCTTTTTCCAACTTAAGCTCTTTCTTAATCATCACTGGTTACTGATAAGAGCGTCGGAGGGTGCGTCGCCGGAATCAACCCCGGTGTATCGCACTTCCTTGCAGGTGAGCGGCGGGAATCAGCAGGCTTGGATCTGCTATTCAGGTTTTTCCACGAACTCACAAATCTCATCTGTTTACCCCCACACCAGATTCAGCGGTAACATATATATATATATATATATATATATATATATATATATATATATGGGAAATGCTCGGTTGAAAACGAATTTGTTTTTACGGGTTGGAAAACACCAATCTGAGCCGTTGGATCGCTTTTGATCGTGATCAGCGACTCAGATCGCCTCCGCCCATCACCCAATTTCACTTAAGTAGCCGAGGGTTATTTTGGAAATTTCGTCCCAAATAACTCTTCGCCTGATTCATTCTGATAAAATGAATATAACCTAGGCCGTTGTTCAGCCTTTGTGTAAATTGTTATAGCCTAGGCCATTGCTATAAAATTTTATAGAAATTTTATTGTTATAGCCTAGGCCGTTGCTATAAAATTTTATAGAAATTTTATAGCCTAGGCCGTTGTTGGTAACAACGGCCTAGGTTATAAAAATTTAGAACAAGGCCGTTGTTTGAAACAACGGCATATAATTCAATTTTTTATAACCTAGGTTATATCAATTTTTTAGAATCTGTTCAGCGAAGAGTTATTTGAGACGAAATTCCCAAAATAACCCTCCGCTGATCAACTGAAACGGGTTATGGGGAGTTCGATCTGAGCCGCTGATCATGATCATGAGCGATCTAACGACTCAAATTAGTGTTTTCCAACCCGTGAAAACTAGACCCGTTTTCAATGGAGCATTTTCCCATATATATATATATATATATATATATATATATATATATATATATATATATATATATATATATATATATATATATATATATATATATATATAATTTACACATTGTTCAAAGCAAAATATGCAAAATATATATCATTGAATAACAAGTTTACTCATAAGCATCATACAAATATATAAAATTAAGTCAAAACATATAATCAAATATGAAAAACCTGTAAATGGAAAGCTCATTTAGTGAATGGAAAACTCTGATTCTACCTCATTTAATGGATGAAGCTGCCTCAACAATTCACCTTCACATCTACGAAGATGAACTGAAAATTATGAAACATAAACAGAGAATTATGAAATGATCAAAATAAATAGCACTTAAGTGAAGAAATGAAACATATGAGAAACATACACATTAAGAAGTTATACATACACCATTAATCATCTCAACGTATGCCTTCTTCTCGCATTCCGTGCAGCAAGCTCACTAATTAAATGTTCATAATCAAGCTTTTCTACAATCGCCTTCTCAATACATAGTAGGCCTAATCCATTCAATCTCTCTTGAGACATGGCTGATCGAAGATAAGACTTGACAATTTTCAACTTTGAAAAACTTCTTCTGCAGAAGCAACGGTAACTGGTTTGGTCAACAAAATCCTATACGCGGTCCATGCATATGGAAATATACCATCCATCATTTGCAAATAATTAAGCATATCAATTTTTATTTTTTTTGCTTCCGAAGGTAAAATTATTCTGAGGCGCTTCAACTCAAAAAACAAACCATCCCCATTAATATCATAATGTGAGTCGTGATGTAGAAACTCTTAAAGAGTGGCACAATAAGATTTCAACTCATAATCATGTAGACTTCTTAACTTCTCCAAATCAAACAAAAAACCAAAGATTTGTTCATACTTCACAAATTGTTCAAACCTACTGTTGAGTGAAGAAATAGCTTGATCTACTATAGTTGTGAAGTAATGAATCCTAAATTCTTCTTCAGGTGATTGCGTTGTTTCTTCATTACCACTCTCATCAAATTTCCTCTTTCTATGGATGATACGCTTCTTTACGAAAACAACTTCAACTCTTAATTTCTCTGCAACTTTTTTAGCTTCAGTCATAGCTTCCATAAAACCAGTTTCTTTGCACTCTTCAAAATGCAATGAGCCCTTTTAATTGAAGTATAGAAACATCAATATGCATGTCTTCCTCTTGCAAGTATTTACTGACAGAATTAACAGTAAATAATATATTGTGCCAAATAATCATACCTAGTAAAAACTCCTAATTCGTCATCTCATTCGTTGCTAAGGAATCAGCTTCACTCTTGATCTTGAGATCGGAATCACTATTTTTCAAGTCAATTAATGCATCTCTTATCTCCACGAGTTGAAATAACACTTTCAACATGGCTTTTCCAACGAGTTTGTGATAATGTCTTAAGCGTGAGATTTGACACTTATCTTTTCAAAATATCTCATCGCTTTGTAGAAGATGAAAACAACGTATACAAACGTTATATAACTCCAAAAAAAGACACAGCTTTGATACAACAGTTGGTCATATCAAAATTGCAAAATTAAGACTGTGACAACCACAGGGCTTGTAGAAAGCTCAAGGATTAACAGTAATTAACATGTTTTGCACACCTTTGTTCTTCCCCTTCATATTGGAACCGTTGTCATAACTCTGTCCTCTAACATTAAAAATATCAAGCCCAAGAACCATTAGATTATCTTCAAGCACTTTAAAAAGTCATCATCTACAACTAAAAATTCTAAAAAGAATTCTTCCACCTTTATCGGACTTTTTGAAACATCAACACACCGTATGACCGGAGACATCTGTTCTTCATGACTTGCATCTGGAGTACAATCAAATATTACTGAATAATACCTTGCTTCTTTGATTGTTTTAATGATAGCACCTTTTACCTCACTTACCAACAATTCTATCAATTTATTTTGAATTTTGTGGCTAAGATAATGCTTACGAGATTCACCGCTTTGGAATTTCCTAATGTGTTGTTTCATAATGGGATCAAATTTGGCAATCATTTCAATCATGCTTAAGAAATTACTATTATTCTCTTTATAAATCTTCTCATTGTCACCACGAAATGTCAATGCATTTTTAGCTAGTGTTTTAATAACTGCAATAATTCTTAATAAAGTTTGTCTTCAATGTTCTTTTTCCTTTATAATTAATAGTTCTACACCTCTGTCAATAACTTCACGTTTTTGCAATCTCATCTCAAATTCAAGCCAACTTATCATGCAATTAATGTGGTCTTCACTCTCTTCATGACTTTGAAGTCTTTGACTAATATTATGCACTGTTTAAACCATTCGCTTAACAATTGATTATTGTTCCCTTCTTTCTTGAACAATTTGCAATAAAAACAGAACACTTTATTCAAACCAGCTGAATAAACAAGTCATCTTCTATCATACTTTTTTCCATTTAACAACAATCGAGTGTAGTGTATACAAGAAAAATGTCTACCTTCGTCATCTTTAGAAAAATTTATAGCAACTCTAATAGGCCCTCTTTCAACTAATAAATCTGGAATTTTTTTATCAATCTTCTCCCAATTCATTGGATCATAAATATTTATAGGCCTACATTCTTCATTTTGATTTGATTCTGCATTTTCATCACTCACATTCAAATTAACATTCTCACTTAACTTTTGATTCGGTTCTTCATTTTCATCACCCACATTCAACTATTGATGTTCTTGAACTTCTTCTTCATTAGCATTACCACTAGAAATTGGTTTGTTAGTAAGAAATTTATAAATTTATCTTCTTCTTGTTTCTTCTTTCTTTTTAACGCTCCAGACACATACTTACGAGGCATGATAAACTGGAAAAAGAAATAAAATTTTGAATTAAGCCATAACATATCAATTTTTAATTTAATTAAGCCATAATCTATTCAACTTAATTAAGCAACTCAATAAGCAACTATTCAACTAATTTAACATAATTAATATAAAATTAAGAAACTCAATAACTCAATAATCAATTCAACTTTATTAATATAAAATTGAACTCTAAGCCTCCACATTCAACTTCTTAAGCCATAACACAAAATTGAGTACGAAGATATTGATCAATCCTTGAGCTTAAAGCAACTCCTACATAGAACTCCAATCAAGAATTCACGGCAACATTAAGTCATAAATTTGTCATCTAAACCCTAAATCTGTCATCTACCTAGAAAAAAAAACTAACAAAAAAAATTAAAAACCTGAATCTGTCATCTACCAAAAAGCAACTCCTTCGGCGAAACATCTACAAAAAAAATTTTAAAAAATTTTAAAAAAAAAAAAAAAATCAGATATTTGAATTAAAAACCTAACAAATAAAAAAACCTCATAATTAAGATTTAATCCTTAACAAATAAGCCCCAAGTTCATAACATTCAACTAATTAACTAATTAAGTTAAGCACTACCAAACCCAAATACCTACTAATTTTCGGAACTTCTCCACGGCATGACACCGTTGAGCGCGACATCGTTGGGAGCGACGAGCCGACGACGACACCGTTGGGCGCGATCTCCACGGCGCGACACCGTTGGGCGCAATCTCCTCGAAAGTTTTGAAAATAAAGAAAAGGGGAAGAACTGAAAAATAAATTTTTTTTATAAGACACTTTTCGAAAATATTTGCAGAAAGAGGACAGTTGCCCAAGTATTTGCGCTCATGGACTCAACAACTAAACTCGCTGTTCCCAACGACGAGTTTATTTGTTTCATCCTTGCTAATGGAAAACAGTGTGTTTAGTGCTGATTTTTAGTTGAAAATTTTCAAAGAAAATGCGTTGTTCCCAACAGCGAGGACATTTATACTAGACTCGCTGTTGGGAACAGCGAGTTTAGTTCAAAATTTTTAAAGAAGACTCGCTGTTCCCAACGGCAAGGACATAGACACTAAACTAGCTATTGGGAACGGCGAGGATGTAAGAAATTTTACAGAGAGCGAAACATTCTGCTGGACTTATTGAATTTTCGAAAAAAAAACTACATAGAATTTTTCTTTGAACTAAATTCACTATTCCCAACAGCGAGTCTAGTGTAAATGTCCTCGCCGTTGGGAACATCGAGTCTTCTTTAAAAATTTTGAACTAAACTCGATGTTTCCCAACAGCGAGTCTAGTATAAATGCCCTTGTCGTTGGGAACAGTGAGTCTTCTTTGAATATTTTGAACTAAAAGTAGCACTAAACACTTTGTTTCCTAATGACGATGATGAAACAACTAAACTCGGCTTTGGGAACGGCGAGTTTAGTTGTTGAGTCCATGAGCGCAAATACTTGGCCAACTGTCCTCTTTCTGCAAATATTTTTGAAAAGTGTCTGATAAAAAAAAATTCGAACTGATGATGCGGCAGCAAAGAGGAATTCTGAAATTTAGAAATAGTGTAAGGCTGGGTTTCGATCGGGTTGGGATTTAGGAAAAGGAAAGAAGAGGTTTTATTTTAAAAGTGGGCTTCGGGTAATCGGGTTTAGGGTAAGGCCTATAAGGGTTTCGGGCTTAAAATTGAATGTGAGTTTCGGGTTTGAGTTTATATTGATTTAAATGTGGATTTGTTTTAAATTACCCAAATTTAAAGTCTCAAATTCAATTCAAGTTTTCAAGCCTAAACCCAAATAATTTAAAAATAAATTTTAAAGGCTCAAATAATTATTTTTGGGGCCCCCTAATAATAGTATTTTTCTATGCGCAAAATACGTGCCTATATTTACAAGGAAAGTATAAATTTGGGGCCCCTAAAATCGCAAAAACGTCGGGGGTCTGAGGCGGCCGCCTCACCTGCCTCAAGAGTGGGGTCGGCCCTGATTTTACTAAGTGAGACAGTCCATAACACCTTAGCAGTGACCCCTATTTTTTTTAGCGGCCTCTGTCTTTTGAAGATCGTTAACAAAAATCGCGACAACTTATATTAAAAAATTAAATTTTTTTTGATGCCGCTATTCCTATCAGCGTTACAGTTATACGAAATCGATGATTGAAATATCGACTTTGTCTCAATTATATTGAAACACTTGGTCATTTCAGTATATATGAAATCACTAAAAATAATTCTTACTATCTGTTAATTCTCTGTTAATTTTGGAAAAAAGAATAATCTCCAACTAAGGTCGGTAGTAGAAATAGCGATGTCAACTATATCATAGTTGTTAATCACCCTAGGGGGGTGAATAGGATGATTGTGCGGAATAAAAAAAAATTAAACTAAAGTGCAGAGTAAATAAAAAGAGATAAGAAGAGGAAACGCAGATAGCACAAGTGACGCAACGATATAACGTGGTTCGACCCCCAGGTCTACGTCCACATCTTCTACTTGTAGCAATTCTCAGCCACAAGCGTTCCACTATGCTCAAAGCCTTGTACAGTGATTCTCGGATTCAGGCCGAGAGACCTATTACACCCACAGGACTTCTAACACAAGTCCCGTCAATCTCACCAAAGTGGAAGAAAAAGAAAAAGCTCAAGATCTTTAATGATCTTGACTGAAGAATATAAAATAATTATCACACACACTCGGATTGATTGTTGAAAGATTAGTTTAGAAGATTTTTTTCTCAGAAGTAATAGGTGAAGAATACATAGTGGGTTTGTCCAATTAAATAGACTGGGAAGTGTATCGATCAAAATTAGAAATGATACATTCTAAATATGTGAACAGTGCACTGTCGACCGCAATTTTGGTGCAGTCGACTGTTCATCTCTCTGACGTAAAGTAGAGAGATGAAGGGTAGACCGCTTCTTACGTAACTGTGAGTTGCAGTCGACTGCGATGCGGTCGACCGTCATGAGGTGCGGTCGACCGGTATCGCGCTATTCATACCGAATCCACTTTATATTCTCACAAAAACTAATCAATCGCCAATAAATTTTATACAAGTTAAATCTCACAAATATAGAATGTTAGCAACTGATCTTGATAGCTTTCTTGGACACTAATCAATCAACTGCTCTTTTTGAATATTTTATTCTTTTGCTTGATTTCTCAATCTTTCTTTATTACTTTCCTTCTTTGAATATTCTTGATTCTCTCTTGGATCTCTTATGGATATTATTTGATTCTGAAAATCTGAACAACTCAATTTAAACTTATTAGTTTTTATAGCCACGTTTTGTGCACACCAAACTAAGAGTCAACAATAGTCGCTAATGCCACTAGCGACTTCAATTTTGTGATTTTTTCTTGTTTTTTGTTAGTTTTGTAAAAAAACATCCCCAACTAAGATCGATAGCGGGAATAATGACCTCAAATATATTATAGTTAGTATTTTTTTTTTGAGGTAAAAGGTGAAATATATTATAGTCAGTATTTCCACACTAGCGACCTTAGTTGGAATAATTTTTTTCTTGATATCTGGAATGATAATATGTTTCAATATAATTGAGACAATGTCGCTATTCCCATCAGTGATTTCTTATATACTGATGGGAATAGCAGTAACAAAAAAAATTCAAAAACTTTTTTTACAATCGTTATTTTCATTAATGATTTTCGAAAGGCAAAGACCGTTGATGAAAATAATGACCACTGCTAACATGCTATAGACTGATTTATTATGAAAAATAGTTTTGAAAGTATCTTAGTTTGAAAAATAGTTTTAAAATTGCTTAGTACAGGAATTTTTTTATAAAAAAAAGTCATCTGCAACTGGACCCCACTTCGTTCGCTGCATGGGACCCACAAAACCGAGTCACTTTTTCGTCTTAATTTCGTGCCTGTTGCCTGCCGTCGTTGCGAACACGATGCCACGTGGGAATGGTCTGTCGTTGTTCTTTTTTCCCACTTTATACGCCGTTCACCAAACAGACATTCTGTTGTCAGCTGTACGAATTACGAGGAGAATTAATGTTTTAGGAGTTCTTTTTTATATTAATCACTTGTTAATCCCGAGCATTCACAGTTGTTTGACGTAAAAAAAATTGATAAAATGCATATTTTATCATTCCATTTCGACGAAATACTGCAGTTGTTAAAAGGTAAAAATTACATATTTTGGTTAAAAACGAAACAGATATTCCGCCTGTAATTAAAAAATTATTTATAGAGTCCGAAACTGAAAAAAATATTAATAAAATATACGGTCCCAAAAGAAAAAAAAATTGCAAAATAACTGATGTTTCGTACGAGTTTTGGGTTTTAGGGAGGTTTTTTGCAAAAAAAATATTTACAAAATTGCAAAAATAATTTATAAATTTGCAATAAAATTAAATAATTGCACCCAATAACCAATGATGGTAATTTGCAATTTTTTTTAATGGAAATGTGACCCAATGGACTGATGTTTCGTCCGGCCATAATATACATATTTCTGTGTTTTTTTCTTTGTTTTTTAATCTTTTTTAATTCAGTCGAAACATCATGTTTCATCCGATTATTTAAAAATATAATTAAAGAATCGAGACGAAACATGATGTTTCGTCGGGCATAATATACATTTTACTATTTCGAATGCTATTTATACCTTTCTACTGTAGCCAAATACGTAAAAATGGAAAAATAGCAACGACTGTGTCGGCTACAATACTCCTAAAATGTAAAAAAAGGCAAAAAAGCAAACGACTGTGGGTGCTGTTAGCAAGAAGACAAACGGTGATTTTCTTTCTTTTTTGATTAAACGGTGATTTTCTTAAGAAAATGAACATGAAGTAAAATTTTCATGAATTTAATTCCTCGTTTTGCCATTTTGTAGTGCATATTTTTATGATTTCAACATTTTTTTCATAGCCAAATAAGAGATGATAATTAATAAAATTAGCATGGAATATTAGAAAATACAATTGTAAACAAGGGGCTAAATCTTTATACTCCTTTTCTGAATTGATTTATCAAAGAAGCTCAGATAACATAATTTCAAAAATTACTGATTTCTGAGTGGAAACATTTTCGCACAGCATTTAATAAAGGGAAAAACTAAATCAATATTCCGGGTTTCCAATATGTTCCTATATCAAATTTATGTTCAATGTCAAATTCGTATTTGCATAGCTGCTTAATTATATGAAACTGACCTTTATCAATATCAGAACTTGAAATGCTTCTTAACTTCAATTAAAATACTTCATCACTGTTTAAGTGAACAGTTAATTCATTCACTACATATGTAAATAAATATATATAGGGTAATACTACACCTACGACCAAATTTATAATTTTTCTCTTTACTTTCTTAGGTGACACTCTACTATTGGATATTTCTACCACCTACTATACAATAACCTCCACTAATAGTGTACCACCTAAGATAATAAAGAGAAAAATAGTAGATTTGGTAGTAGGTGTAGCATCTCTAATCTCTAATATTATAATGGGAGAAAGTCTTAGTGTTATTTGTAAATCTACCAACGCGTGCAACACACGTGCATAACTATTATAAAAGAAGTCTTAGGTTCAAATCCAGACTACATCTAAATTTTTACTTTAAAAAAACTATATTTATTAAGATGTGCATCACACGTGTAAATTACTAGTTAGAGCATCCACAGCCGTTTGCTATATTTGCCAAATTGCCATTTTATGAGAAATGAGCGTCTGCAATCGTTTGCTATTTTGCCATGTTTTGATAAAAACGCTACAATCGCTTATCATATTTGAGAAACGAAATGACAATTGTCAAATTATAGGGAACGGAACATGTTGTTCGTCCTTATTTTAAATCTTTTTTTTAAAATGGGATCAAAAGAAACATGTTGTTTCGTCTGAATTTTTTTTATTCTTTCAATTATCGGACGGTACATGTTGTACCTTCTCAAAAAAAAAAACGAAATAATCTCAAACGAGACATGTTGTCCCATCTCAAGCAAAAAATTGCTTGAGACTCGTCCAAGAAACCAGGAAATGGATTTTGGAATTAAACATTAATTTAACCCTAATTAACCACTAATTATCCTAATTAATTATATACTTGATAATTTAAAACTCTAATTTTACTCTTAATTAACTAATTAACTAAATCTAATGAAAAATTAAGCTTTTATAAATATATAAATTCAAGTAAGACATGACATGTTGCCGTCCGTTTGAAAAAAAAAATTGACAAAATTACAGTAAAACACGACTGCAAGAAAGCCAAATTACTATTTCTCAATTGCCATTTTTCCTTTTTTTTTTTTTTTTTAAAGCAAACGTAGATGCTCTACGGCTCTACCCCACAAATATAACATCCTAAATAAGATTTTGCCAACGCGTCTGCTAATGTAAAATAAATCTTTTATTTTTATCTTACTGGACAAGCTTTAAAGAGATTACAAATAAATAAATAAATAATAATAATAATTCTTGGGATTGGGAATGTCCATTTCCTTAAATTCAGGTCGCTAATAAATCCTCTCTTCCCGCTAATCTCGCCGCCCAAAAAGGGTCATCTTCAATTCATTGCTCTCTCCGTATATAATCTCCATTGTTTCCACTCTCCGAAACCCTTCCCTAAAAACCCCCAACTCCCCAACAACAGCAGCCGGCGTTCCACCTGGGCGCGATCTGATTCTCAACGCAATCCTCCAACATCGTCACATCATCCTTTTAAACTTCTTCTGTCATAAACGAGTACTAATTCTGTCGCCGTCTTGGAATTGGACTTGGTGCGTGTTTCATTCGAGATTGACCGACTCAGTCTCTCTCTCTCTCTCTCTCTCTCTCTCTCTCTCTCTCTCTCCCTCTCTAATTTGTACACTAATTAATTTGGTGGTCTCTCAATTTAATTACAGTTGGTTTCCACCTTCAATATATCTTTCATCCACTACTCGTCTACTCCTCGTGTTCGCTGACTGTTTCAGAGGATAGTGACACACAGAAAATTTCGTGTTCTTAAAGGGACCCCAACTGATCTGGGTTTTTCGCATTGGTGCTTCAATCTCGAAGAAGAAGAAGAAGAAGAAGAAGAAGAACATCCATGGTGTAGTACTTCAAAGTTAAAAGGTGGTTCACAACTTTTTTTATTTTAATTATTTGTTTAATTCAATCAACACTTTTTTAGCAAGAGTTTTTTTTTTTCTTTTCTTTTCATTAGCAGTACTTGTTTCTAGTTAATACTTTTTTCGATATACGCAATAACGAGTAAATGAATCTCTGTTTCCATGTCCCAGAATCAATCACTACATTCATACATACAACAACATAGAGATCGAGTGTTAGGAATTTCAATCAATCATATACAAGATGGGTTCAAAGGGCTTCTTTCGATCCAACCGTACACCGAAACCGGCTGCCCCTGATCCCTCCATTGACATCGCCCATATCGGAAGTCAACAACCACAAGTTGCTGCTCATTTCTTTGGTCGTCGAACCCTTTCGGGACATTACAAGGGGTACTCCAGGGATTCACGTGAGGATCTCGACAGCGATCTCGACTCCACCGAGTTCTCCAACTACCATGTGCATATTCCTATGACCCCTGATCACCAACCCACGGGGAACAATCAAGTCATGGTCCCTATGGACCCTTCGATAACTGCCCGTGTCGAAGAGCAGTATGTGTCGAATTCCCTGTTTACCGGGGGATTCAATCATGTTACACGTGCCCATTTGATGGACAAGGTCACTGAATCCGATGGCATGACTCATCCACAGATGGCAGGGGCTAAGGGGTCTTCTACTTGCTCGGTTGTAGGGTGTGATCAGAAAGTGATGAGTGATGAACGTGGTGATGATGTGCTACCTTGTGAGTGTGATTTCAAGATTTGCATTGATTGTTTCAAGGATGCAGTGAAGATTGGGGGCGGGGTTTGCCCTGGGTGTAAGGAGAAGTATAGGTCGACGGAGTTGGAGGATTTGGTAGGAGGGGATGAGAAGGCGCTTACGTTGCCTGGACTAACAAGTGGGGATTCTGCAGGGAGGAAGATGGAGAGGAGGTTATCGGTGATGAAGTCGCAGAAGTATGATTTTGATCATAATAGATGGTTGTTTGAGACCAAGGGGACTTATGGGTATGGAAACGCAATTTGGCCGGCAGAGGGTGATGGGGATGGTGGGGATGGTGATGGAGGAGTTGAGCAGACACCAAAGGAACTAATGAGTAAGCCCTGGAGGCCTCTCACTAGGAAGCTGAAGATTCCGGCTGCGGTTTTGAGCCCATATAGGTAAGAAATTAAGGCTGCAATCTTGTTTTCATTGTGCTTCTTTATTACCATTTAGTGGACTAGAGAACTTCATATATATATTACTGTAGTCATAATGTGTATTACATTCTTAGTACCCTGAGTAATTTAGATAGATATGCACCTGAAAAGATCAAAAGATATATGCAGGAACTCTGATGTCTATTTTTCTATTGCATCAGTAGTCAAAGAGGTATTAGACCTAAAGAAGAACAAAAACACTGAATTGGCATATATCTACATTTTTACTCTTTACATCCTTGATATCGTGGATTTCTTAGTACCAAGTTAATTGGCCGATGATATAGGGAGGGTTGTTTAAGAACTGTAAATATACATTTGAAAAGAGGGTTCTTTTTGTGTGTGTGTGTGTGTGTGGAAGTTTAATGAATATTCATATGCTTAAATATGGTGTATTGTTTTACATTTTCGTTTTTTAGCTGCAGTTGTTTCTAGTATATAGCTAGTATATAACTACCATTATGATGCAAAATTAAAACAGAAAAAGTTGTCCATAGTTTCTTTTCCAAGAGAAAACTATAAAATAAATGAAGTATATGTATAATTTTACTATCTTGTTGCCATCTGCTGGTATTCCATTCCAGTCTTCTATTTTCTGAATATTATCGGAATCCATAGTCATATCCCTACTACTTTAATGGGAGAGTTGAGGTTTGTAACAAACAAATCCTAACTTTGTAACTATATAAACACGTATAATACACGTCCAAACTATATCCAACAAATAAAAATGTGCACCGTACTTGTAGCCCAAATCAAAACATTCAAATATAAACTATTTTTTTTCTTATTCGATATAAATTCATTTAATTTGATGACTTAATTTACTTTTTTAGACGTGTATCGCACGTATATTATACTAGTTATATTGATTGGAGAGTTGAATATATCTCTTCTGTTGCTTAAAGCAATGTTTACATGTTTTTCATACCAGTCTTGTAGAACACAGACATGTAGAAATATTATTAATGGGTAAGTAACTGCTAAATTTCCAAATTTCCTTCAACAATTCTAGAAGGCATTATAATTTTTGTTAAATTTGAATCAGTTTGTTTGGCTTTGCAACTGTTTGTACTGTCGCTGTAAGCATCGCGAGGATACTTGTCGTTGTTTCTTCTTTCTTTGTAAAGCCTGATTGATTTATCACTTTGGTCACTACAAACTCTTCTTTTCCAAACTGAATTACGACTTTGTGCCACTTTATGTTGTAAATCAAGCAACCTAATCTCTTTGGTGGTCCCTTATAATTCTTTAGGCTCCTTATAATAATCAGAATGGTCGTCCTTGTCTTCTTCCTCAAATGGCGTGTACAAAACAAGAATGAGGATGCCATATGGCTATGGGGTATGTCAGTTGTGTGTGAGCTCTGGTTTGCTTTCTCTTGGCTTCTTGACCAACTCCCCAAGCTCTGCCCAATCAACCGCTCAACTGACCTTGCTGTTCTAAAGGAAAAATTCGAAACCCCCAGCCCTCTAAACCCTACTGGAAAATCTGATCTTCCAGGCATTGACATCTTCGTTTCAACTGCTGATCCTGAAAAGGAGCCTCCTTTAGTCACTGCAAACACCATTCTCTCCATACTAGCCGCAGACTACCCGGTTGACAAGCTCGCTTGCTATCTTTCCGATGATGGAGGTGCTCTGTTGACTTTTGAAGCAATGGCAGAAGCCGCCAGCTTTGCCTACTTGTGGGTCCCCTTCTGTCGTAAGCACGATATTGAGCCTAGGAACCCTGAGAGCTACTTCAGTCTGAAGAAAGATCCATATAAGAACAAAGTGAAGCAAGATTTTGTGAAGGACAGGAGAAGGGTGAAGAGGGAGTATGATGAGTTTAAGGTGAGGATTAACGGGTTGCCGGATTCTATTAGGAGGCGTTCGGATGCATATCATGCACGAGAGGAGATTAAGGCGATGAATTTGCAGAGAGAGACTTCCGGAAGTGACCCTGTGGAGCCTGTCAAGGTTCCAAAAGCGACATGGATGGCTGATGGTACTCATTGGCCTGGGACTTGGATAAACTCCTCAGCAGAGCATTCTAGGGGAGATCATGCCGGAATTATACAGGTACCAGTTTTTTCTATGTTTCTATTTGCACTGAAGATTATTTTTAGTATGTAGCATTCATGGTCAAAATAGATCAGAATTCTTCTTGAAATAGTCTTATGTATGATCGAAACTAATGAGGGTACGAAGATGTTAACCTTTAATATTTTTCACAAGAAGAATATCGAAACATTTATTGAGATTTCGTTGCATTTTCCTGAACAATTGTATCTAAAGAGCCCACAAATGATTTCTTCTGCATTTAAGAAAAAATGGTTAAATCTGATCTTTAAGTTTATATTATCTTTCGCTTGATATCATTCTGAACTGAAAAGCTTTCCCTGTTTTTACAACAGTTTCTCAAAGTTATGCTCTGCTTACTGTAAACTTGGGCTGAATGTTGTGGCCTATATTTTGAAACAATAATAGACCTATAGATGTTTTCAAGTATCTTTAACCATCTTATGGAAAGTTTCAGTCTAAAAAGTCTATTTTGTAATTCATTGGTAGCTTTGAGTTCAAGTCTTTCATTATACTAAAAATGTGATTCTTCCTTACTGCAGGTGATGCTGAAACCTCCAAGCGAGGAACCACTACAAGGAAACAACGGAACTAATGTAGACGAGAAAGATCTCATCGATCTCTCTGAGGTCGACATCCGCCTCCCATTGCTCGTTTATGTGTCCCGTGAGAAGCGCCCGGGCTATGACCATAACAAGAAGGCAGGTGCCATGAACGCCCTCGTCCGTGCCTCTGCAGTGATGTCCAATGGCCCGTTCATCCTCAACCTTGACTGCGACCACTACATCTATAACTCCCAAGCCCTCCGTGAAGGCATGTGCTTCATGATGGACCGTGGTGGGGATCGCCTCTGCTATGTGCAGTTCCCCCAGAGATTCGAAGGAGTAGACCCCTCGGATCGATATGCCAACCACAATACTGTCTTCTTTGACGTCAACATGCGTGCCCTGGATGGACTCCAAGGCCCTGTATATGTTGGCACCGGCTGCCTCTTCCGTCGCATTGCCCTGTATGGTTTTGATCCCCCTCGGGATCACAAAGAACACCCGTCAGGGTGTTGCGGTTGTTGTTTCCCGAGAAGAAAGAGGAAGGTGGCGGCAGCTGTCTCTGAGGAGGGAAGGTCTCTCCGAATGGCAGACATGGACGAAGACGAGATGAACCTATCATCGTTCCCTAAAAAGTTTGGCAACTCGAGTTTCCTTATCGACTCTATACCCGTGGCAGAGTACCAAGGTCGTCCACTGGCTGATCACCCGGCCATCAAGCATGGGCGACCGCCCGGTGCGCTCACCATCCCTCGTGACCTCCTTGATGCCTCCACCGTTGCTGAGGCCATAAGCGTTATCTCATGCTGGTACGAAGACAAGACCGAGTGGGGCCAGCGCGTCGGCTGGATCTACGGGTCGGTTACTGAAGATGTTGTTACAGGGTATCGCATGCATAACCGTGGTTGGAAGTCGGTCTACTGTGTGACTAAACGTGATGCCTTCCGTGGGACTGCTCCGATCAACCTTACCGATAGACTCCACCAAGTTCTTCGGTGGGCTACTGGCTCGGTCGAGATCTTCTTTTCAAGAAACAACGCAATTTTCGCCAGCCCAAAGATGAAGATCCTTCAAAGGATTGCATACCTAAATGTCGGTATTTACCCCTTCACCTCCATCTTCCTCATTGTCTACTGCTTCCTCCCTGCTCTGTCCCTCTACACTGGGAAATTCATTGTCCAAGCACTCAGTGTACAATTCCTCGTTTATCTTCTCACTATCAGTATAACCCTCAGTTTACTTGCCATTCTCGAGATCAAGTGGTCGGGGATTGAGCTGGAGGAGTGGTGGCGAAACGAGCAGTTTTGGCTTATCGGAGGGACTAGTGCTCATTTGGCTGCAGTTCTTCAGGGTTTGCTGAAGGTCATTGCTGGTATCGAGATCTCATTCACACTTACTTCGAAATCTGGTGGTGATGATGTTAACGACGAGTTTGCTGATCTCTATGTTGTCAAGTGGACGTCCTTGATGATTCCACCGCTCACGATTATAATGGTGAACCTCGTGGCTATTGCTGTTGGAGTTAGTCGAACAATCTATAGTGTGTTGCCTCAGTGGAGTCGACTTTTGGGAGGGGTGTTCTTTAGTTTCTGGGTTTTGGCTCATTTGTACCCCTTCGCAAAGGGGTTGATGGGGAGAAGAGGAAGAACTCCAACTATAGTTTTCATTTGGTCCGGGCTCATTGCTGTTACCATTTCTCTTCTTGTCATTGCGGTTAACCGACCCAGTGGGAGTGACGACATCGGTGGCCGCTTCTCATTCCCTTGATTCATTCGTTCACTTCAGATACAGAGGCAAAAGAAATCTCATTGTTGTTTTACTGAACAAATATTGAACTGAAGTTTTTTTTTTTTTTTTTGTAATTTATTTCTGATTCAAAAATTGAACTGAAGTTACAGGGACCAAGTACAGGAATTGCCATAGGTTTGTTTCTATACCTAATTAACCATTTAAATTGTTGATTCTTTAGGAATTGGAAAGATAAATATCAGATTATCTGTAGATGATGGGAATTGGAGGTTGACTTATTCATATAATTTTGGACAGTAAATTCAATGAGAATTCAGCTTCTTTTTTTGTTTTGTTTTGTTTGAGTTATACTGTGATTGAATTCTGATTGATTTTTTCTGAGTTTGTCAAGCTAGACTTTGACGTGTTTCTTGAGCCTGATTAATAACTAATTATATATCCTCTAGTAATTTAATTTACACATACGATACACGTCTTAATAAATATATATATATATTTTTTGATGAAACGGATAGAGTCCAACGACTCCAGCCATAATATATATTCATAAAAATAACAGTAGCGAGGTCTTACAAGGCGTAAAACAAATAGTACAAAAAACAATATACAACGATATATTCCCAATTAGAATTACAATCACAGAAGCACAGATGCTAAGCCGAGAACAATACACTCCAACTAGGCGGAAGCTGCTCGATCAAGCAAAACCACACAAGGAACTAGAAGAAGCTCCAGAGGCTGATAGGAACGATAGGCAGCGAGGTGACGAAAGGGACCATCTCTCCAGACCTCTCTGGCCGAGAAGGAGGGAAGCGCTACTGCGAAAATCAGTCAAATGATAGAAACCGAACCATAGTACCAAATGCCCAAAAAAAAGGACCTCCTCCCCCGGAGCGAAAAACGCCAGCAAGGGTGCTACAGGACGACAGTAGAGGTAAAGGGCCGAAGTCCACCAGCACGGCAAGAAAACACATGCTGGTGAACACAACACCCACTGAATGAGTCATAGAACACACTGATATAATCAGTGACAAAACAAACCGACAGAACAAGGAAAACAATGCTCAACAAACATGTGAAGCACTAAACAGATGAAAGAAAAATACTGAAAATCACAGCTAGCGCAAGGCACACAGACTCTTCCCAATCAGAAGATAGAACGTTAATAAACTGATACCAGTCCAAACTGCTGAACAGCCGCAGCTACATCAGTATTCATCAAAATAAGAAGACAAACATAGTGATAAAGCCAACCAAAGAGCTCTAAAATTATGAGCTCAGAAAGAAGAAAAACAGAACGAAAAGATCCAAACACTAGTTAAGCACTTAAACATCAGCACCAGCCAAAACTCATTAAAAAGAAGAGAGCGGTAGCAGATCCACCAGAGAGATCCTGGGCATCAATAACAAAACCCCAGCCAGAACAGCCCAACTACGAGGACAAAACAAACTACCAAAAGCAAAATAAGGGTAAAGAACACAACCCTTTAAGCCTGCAAAAGAAAAACAAGCAAGGGAAAATCATAAGATCACACCGCTAAAGCTGAAAGGCAAAACCTCAAAAGTGCCAGAAGAAAGAATTACTACAAAAAGACATAGAAGCAAATCAGATCCTGCAAAAGAAATACCAAATAAACGCAGGAAGGGAGATCTACAACCAGAAGAACTAGCATATAAGACTGATACAGAACGTTAAATAGCATTGAGATTAATAAGACAATTGTAAGCTTCCTCCAACCTTTCACCCTTCATGTTTCCTCTTGCTTCCGATTTTAAAGATGAAGACCAAAAATTGAATAAAAGAAGAAACTCTTTTGCTAAAGAACGAGATGGAGTGAAAATATGCCGGAATATTCTGTGATTTCTTTCTCTCCAAATAATCCAAAGAATAATCTGGTAAGAGAGGATCCATGAGTTGTGGAAATTACGGTTAGGGGGACGCTTAGACCAGCAATCAAACAGACTGATCGGAGTGGCAGACACTCCCCAGGCCAGAACGGTGATTTTCCAAAGAGTTAGAGTGTAGTCGCATTCAATAAACAAGTGGTTCACATCCTCGGAGAACGAATCGCAAAGTGGACACAATTGTCCCCATGCGATATTTCTCTTGTTGAGTAGTTCGACGGTAAGGAGTTTATTGTTGAGAGCTAACCACACAAGGATCTTCACTTTCAACGGAGCACAGGATTTCCAAACCACATCGTAGAAAGGCGATCTAATCCCTCTAAAATTGAGGAATAAATAGAAAGAACGGACTGAGAAGTTCTTAGACGAGTTCCAGCGCCAAATGAAATCCTCTTTATCATGCCAAATCACATTGTTAATGACCTCGATTAATTTATCAAACTCAGGAGCTAAATGGGAAGAAAGATTAGACAAGAGGGAAATCGACCATTCCCTATGGACGTCGTTGAGGTTATAGTAATCAGATACCAAAGCCAGAGGATTGGCGGCGATGCGAAAAATCGCAGGGAAAGCGGTCGCTAAAGAGGAATTACCGATCCAGATATCAGACCAGAATCTGGTCATGGAACCATCCTTACAAACATGGCTTAAACCACACTAGAAAGCCGCTGCCGCTTTCCAAATGCCTTTCCAAAACGGGGAGGACTTCCTGTGAGGACGGTCCGGAAAACTCCACCATGCATTGGCCACAAAGTAATTGGCTTTGATGCATCTAATCTAGGGGAGGTCCTCCTTTTTGAGGAATCTCCAAATCCATTTGCCTAGTAAGGCAAGGTTTTGGTGCCTAAGATCTAAAACCCCTAAGCCACCAGCCATTTTTGAAGAACAGATGAGTTTTCAATTACAAAGGTGTGAACCGGGGTTGTAAATAGAAGAACCCGACCAGAGGAAATTACTTCTAATACGGTCGATTCTTTTGATAACCCATGATGGGATGAAGTAGAAGGACATCATGTACAGGGGAATAGAAGAAAGAACTGAGTTGATCAGGATTAATCTACCGCCTCGAGACAACTGTCTCCCATACCACACTGACAGTCTGGATTCGACCTTGTCAATCATCGGCGACCAATCCGATCTATGAAGTTTGCCCCACCTCAGTGGAATCCCGAGGTAAGTAATAGGAAAAGAAGCGACGG
The DNA here is from genome assembly GCA_017893485.1 of Hemerocallis citrina. Classification (NCBI taxonomy): domain Eukaryota; kingdom Viridiplantae; phylum Streptophyta; class Magnoliopsida; order Asparagales; family Asphodelaceae; genus Hemerocallis; species Hemerocallis citrina. The sequence continues at coordinate 245,928 of JACEHZ010000596.1, read as the reverse complement.
GACAGTTAAAGAACGCAGATATTTCATCCTGCCTATTAGGAGAACCTCCCAACCAAACAACTGAAGACTTTTGAAAGTTGATAGTAAGGCCAGATGCTAGTTCGAAGTAATAGAGAAGAAGCTTCAGGTTTCTGAGAGTATGATAATTAGGTTTGGCCAGAATAATGGTGTCGTCGGCGTACTGAAGGTTCAGTACGCCATTGAAAGAGCGGATTCTCCCAGACCTTCGATGACCTGGGCGTCCCAGGCATTGCGAAGAAGTTTACTGAAAACGTCTGCTACAAGAGAGAATAACAAAGAAGAAAGCGGGTCACCTTGCCTGAGCCCGCATTTGATTTTAAATTTGTGACCTTCCGATCCATTAATGAGGATGGATGAAGTACCCGCAAATAGGCTAGACTTGATCCAAGCAATCCATTTGGGACCAAATCCCCTATTGCTTAAGATATCGAAAAGGAACTCCCAAGAAACGTTATCATAAGCTTTTTGAAAATCAAGTTTGAAGAGAATCCCCTCTGATTTGGAATTGTGACAATAGGATATTATTTCCTGGGCCGAAGCCATGCTATCAAGAATAAAATGATCTTTGATAAAGCCCGATTGAGCCGGATCAATAAGAGGAGATATCACCTCTCCAAGTCTAGCTGACAGAACTTTCATGATAATTTTGAACGTGGAATTGATAAGACTAATCGGTCTAAAATTAGCCACGGAATTCGCACCTATTAGTTTAGGAATAAGAACGATATGAGCGTACTTGATGCGGTCAAAAGAAAAAGAGCCTAGATGAAGCTCGGTGAACATTCGATAAAGGTCATCTTTCAAATAATGCCAGAACTTTTGAAAGAAGAAAGCGGGGAAGCCGTCAGGGCCAGGCGCCGCATCGCTTTTTAAGGCGAATACCGCTTGTTTGATTTCTTCCATCGAAAATGGAGAATCAAGAGAAGAGAGATCGATAGGATCATCGCCGTACAGGTGAGTCCAGTCCAGGCCCAAAGTCCTCGGTTTGGAGGATCCAATGAGATTTTTGTAGAAGAGGAGGAAAGATCGGTGAATATCTTCGTTAGAAGATAGTTCAATCCCCTTGTGAACGATGGATGAAATATGATTACATCTTTGTCTATGGGAGGCAAAATTATGAAAAAAGAAGTATTGCAATCGCCCTCTTTGAGCCATCGAAATTTTGCTCTCTGGGCCCATTTCACATGTTCTTGATGAATAATATCCGAAAATTCTTTTTTGCAGGACTGCCGCTCGTTGAATAAGTCAACTGTAACCCCTGTTTCCGATTATACGGATTTCCATGTATTCTTGTATTTCAAATTCCGTATAATCATTCCGATGCATTTATAGCCTTTTAAAATCTACTATTGAAACCCAAATTTATCTTGTCTCTCCTCTTTTCAGTTTGAAGCCCATCTCTTGTTGGAATTTAGCCCAACATCCTGATTATTTTATTTAAATATTTTGAGCTCCTTTTTAAGCCCAAGCCCACTAACCCAGAACCCATTACCCCTATGTTGTACAGAATCAAGTCTATACACACATCCGTATACAACTTTTCAACTTTTCCCCACAATCCCGTAACCACTCCCCCACTCCCGTTAACAACTCACCCACTCCCGTTTCTCTCTCCCTCTCTCCCCGTTCTCTCTCCCCCTTCTTCTCTGTTAAATCAAAACCCAACAAACAGATCGTCTCCCTCCCTTCGACTCCTTCTTCCTCCATTCCGCCGCTCGCAGCCTCCCCGTCACCATTCCCCTTCGCTCGGAGCTCCACCTGAGGCCATCGCGACCACCTCAGACCGCCGCACACCCCCATCGCACTTGCCACTCGAGCCCGTCGCTGACGCCGACCGCCTCAGCCACCGCAGAGCCGCGCCCTCCTGCTGCCTTCGCCACTCGAGACCCAATCGAATCCCTCCACCTCAGATCGTTGCCGCCATTGCCATCGAACTTCACAACCACCATCGACCAGCACTGTCCCCGCCTCATCTCCACCGTCGTCATCAAATTCCATCGCCAGCACCGTCGCCCCATTCCGCTCCGCTGTCAACCCCATCGAAGAGCCACCATTGCCAAAACTCCGAAGAACTCCATCGAACCCATTGAAGCGTTGCCAACTCCCGCTCCGTCGACCACCACAGTGCACCACCTGCCTTCGCACCATCGCCTCGCCGCCTCCAACACCATCCTCTCCGTTCGCCATCGACCACCGAAGCTCCATCACCATTGTCGAAGCTTCACTCCGTGCACCCCGAAGCCACCGCAGTACCCATCACACTCGTCGCCTCCGTCGAAGACCCCGAAGCTTCGCCATTCGCGTCCTCCCCTGTTTCGAGCGCGAAACAGAGCCCTCTCATCTGAGCTCCGCCGCTGTCGTCGCCTCCCCGCCACCGTGCCGCCGTCGTGAGTGTCTTTGCCGTTCCCTTCCGCACCCTCTCTCTCTCACTCCGTGTCGAAGCAGACGAAGAAGAAGAACGAAGAAGAAGAAGACAGCTGTTTGTGGGGATTGAATCTGGCCCTTTCGATCGCTTCAAGATCCGCGCGCCTTGATCCGTGTTCCGTGTTCCGCCGCAGCCGATCCGTCTTCACTGTTCCGTGTTCTGGATCCGATCCTGTGTGAAGAAAGGTACTGATTGGATACTCTCGCTGTTCTGTGTTCTACCCGCGCCAGATCGAGCCGCTGTTTTGCTGTTTTGGGCTGATCTTTTGTGGGGATTAATTCACTGTTGCTGCTTGTTGCTTTTGGAGTTTCCGCGTACTTTGCACGTGCCTCTTGGGATTGTTCCCCGGGATACTGATCCCGTTATTCTAGTGTTCAATTTCATCGTCGTCAATTAAAAGGCAAGTCCACTTGAACTCTCTTATTTATTCTAGTTCAAGCTTATTGATCTCCTGCAAGTAGTTCCATTTTTAATCATCTTAAACTGCCTTGTGTTCCGTCTCGTTAGGAGTATTGAGGGTTTACACGAGCTAACCCGACATACTCTTAACCTCCTAAAATTGTCCATTGGCTCAAACCTAAGCCCATATAGATATAATCGATATGAATAAAATGAACAGAATTGTGTACAAAGGAAATGAATGGTAATTGTATACATTGATTGAATGAGACAATCGTGATTGGATTAATAACTTCATAAAGTGGATTGTACACAGAAATAACATTATAATCGTTATATGACACTGTAATGGGTTCCATAATTTGTAGTAGCACATTAATTGGCATTTTAATGAACATATGTGTGATGGCTTTTTATAAGTTACTGCTGCATTGTCTGCATTGTACTGAGGTTTCGACCCAGTTATAATTGGAATCGGTTTAAAATAATAAAAAGAGAATTGTTGTTTTAAATTTATTACTTCATGTTTATTATTTAGCAATGCATCATGTTGCTGCATTATTATCGTTCCCTTGACATCCTTATATACACCTGCATGAGCATGAATGATTTAACAGTAAAATACTAAACAAGCCGGGGTTATAAGGGTTGACCTAGTAGTGGGAAATCTCAGAAAATGTACTCGAGGGCCTATATTGAAATGGTATTGAAATGGAAGGAGAAGTAATGAATGTGAATGAATGAATGAAAATGGTAAATGATTGTTATTGAAACCGAGTACACGCTCTGTAGACCCCACCACTATGTCTCAAACGTACACTGTTTTGCGTGCACCGAATCTGTAGTATGGGATGCAGTAGTACGTGCACTAGATAGGGGAAATTACACTATAATGGACATAAATTGACATGTATATTTTATTAAGACCATTGTTATTACTGCCATTATTGTCATCGTATATTTGATCTTGATTCATATTCCTTCAAGTAACCTATTCCTTTACTCTCTGCTTGTCACTACTTGCTGTCCATACTTGCTCTAAGGACAAATTTTCCTTCTTTTTAGATAATCAAGCACAGGTGCATAAAGAGAATTTCTAGGAGACATTGATAAGCAGATCTTCTACAATTGGAGCAGAAGTCTATCGAGTTATTTGGTAAGTCTTTATTTTCCAGAATTGGTTATTGAATTTCATTCTCGTTTATGTGATTATTATGTTTCCTGTGTGGTTGTGATTCATTTTTCTTATATTGTTGAGTTAATACTGGTACAGCTTATGGATGGTATGAGTTGGCATACTTATACCATTCGCTGGGCCTCAGTTACGGGCTCGTATTCCCGTATTCCGGGAAGCGGGGCGTGACAGGTTTTTAGTGGTATCAGAGCCCAGGTTAGGCTCTAACTATGTTGGAGTTTAGCTGAGTTTTGACTAGTGTGTTAGTCATGATTGGCTAATGTGTTAGTCAAGTTCGGTTCTAGCCAGTCTAACTCAATGATATATACACCACGCTAATCACATGAACATGAATAACCAACATGTAATCTGGATACCCTTCTCATTTGGATTCCTCTTTGATCTCTTCTTATTCAAGTCTTTCAATCATTGGTTCGTTCCGCCCCTTGCAGTCCTCACTTTCATTGATTCTTCATTGGGTATAGATTTTATTCTTTTGTGCCCATATTCATTTGATTCTGGAGTTGTCCATTCTTTCTTCCGCTTGGTTCGTCGATCGGCATCGGAGGATCTTCAAGGACATGTTAGAGGCTCGTTTAACTTCTATGATATTGTATATTTTTATGATATATTTATTGTGTAAATTTGCTACACTGCATATTTATTTTCTCATTCATATTTGCATTATGTTTATGCATGTATTTCATTCCGTGCTCTCTCTACTTTTATAAATCATTTCCACTACTGCTATTTTGTACTATTGTGTTTGATGTCTATAATTTATATATCTGTTTTGATATTCTATTGAGTGGCTTTTAACTTCATTTCTTACTTTTCTACTATTTTTACATCACGAATTTCAAAGCATACATCATACTTAAATTTAATGTCATATATCTATGTGTATATGGGAGGTTACATTTTCCATTTTACCATTTCGGTGCAATCTAATATCAAGATGGCAAGTATGCAACTCGATGTCAATGGAGGAAAATTGCAACTGGATATCGGCGAGGTAAAATGTGCAGCCGAATATCCGGACGGCAACTTGAAGCCTGATGTCGTGAAGGCAAACATGCAACTTGATGTTAAGGATGCAAGATTTTCTAAGTATTTGCTAATTTGTATTTCAAGACAATTTTTACTCATATAATGAATCTATTGGTAAATAAATATTTTCCTTATGATATTTTGTTTATACAATTACACTTTATGTTTCCATACAATTTGAACTAGCACAGTTGATTTTACCCTATTTTGTGTTTACAACTTATTTTTACACTATGTTAAGATTGAGTACATTAATCATGGTATAAGTCTTCATTATTTTGTGAATTACTGTTTATTGTCACCGTTTTCTAATTCTTTAATCTTTAGATTCTCACTTAATTTTGTTTCCACGTCCTAATTAATGATTTGACACTTACTTTTGTAATATTTAATGGACTCCTTTTTAAGTCTTCTTGCATATATATTTTAGTCTATTTTGCTCGTTACTTTTTTTGTCTTTTCGAGTATTGATTATAATGTCAACATTCAATAATTATTATATGTCTTTTCATTCATTGTTATTAATATATTTCTCACCTAGCTAAATTTATTCGTATTTCTAATTTTCTATGTATCTTGATGGGTTATTTTCCCAAAATTATTTTTTTAGTTGTGTTCCTCTGTTGTTTGTATGATTACCAACATTTTTATATTTGGGTTTGAATTCTTACTGAATAGTCTCCTATTTTCTTACGATTGGTAATTAATGGTGTATTTTGAATTCACTTTTCATTTATATTGATCGACTTTATATATTCTTGTTTGATTTATTTATAGACTCGATAAACCAGATTCTTACCTTGTTTTATAATGTTATTATTATTGTTATGTTTTTCGTTATTATTATTGATATCATTATTATTATTGATATTGCCGTTGTTATTGTTACTGTTGTTTGCATTATTTTATTATTACTGTTGTTAATAATGAATTACTTTCGTACAAAATAAAATAAAATAAAAATTGTTGAACCAAATCATATTCTGTTTTACATTATTATTTTTACCGGTATTGTTAATATTTTATTATTATTGGTGTTATTATTGGTATTTTTGTTGAAGCCAAAATTTCATATACACTTGATTGCACTATTTATTAATATTTAACTTGAGCTCAGACCCTTGTTCCTGCACATATGTATCTTTCCGTGTACTTTCTGTATTTAAGATTTTTATAGTTTCCTTTCACTTTCAAATTCTTTTCAGCAAGTTACATTTTCAATTGATCGGATTTAAAATATATATATATATATATATATATATTATTCTGGTTTCTAATAAACTTTTTATTTCATCTGACTATCTGAAAATTTTATTTATTTCGAACAACGGCGTATTTTAATTTTATTTTACATTTTAAGTGATCGAATATTTATATCATATATTACTACTGTTTGGATTATTTTAGTAAATCTATTAAAACTCACTTTTCCATTCTCACACATATGTGCATATTGTTATTATATCCATTTATGCTATTATTATTATTATCATTATTATTTTTATTGTTTTTGTTATTATTCTTATTATTATTAATATTATTGTTATTATCACTATTATTTTATTGTTAGCAGTGTTGATATTTTGTTATTATTTTTGTTATTGGTATTATTATGTTTGTCGTTACTATTACTATTATTTTGTTTTGAGCCCGAACATGCTCCATTTTATGTACTTTTCACTATATGATTTAATGTACATTTAAAAAAAATCCTATAGCCTATTTCCTTATTGGATTTAAACCTGTTATTTGATTTACAACCCAATTCTCCTACCCATTTTAGTCTTGATCTATAACATATCTTTTGATCATTTAAAAATTGAAGACAAACTTTATATTCATCCTGCATTGTTTAATTATATATTTCTTGAGCTCATACTGTCCTTGATCATGGTGTCTCATTCTTGTCTTCCTGCTCGGTTCGTTGATTGGTGTCATGTGGCCTACAGCGACATGTATGTTGCATGGCACATCACCATCAGAGTTGCGCAGCGAAAGCGTGGTGAACCCATAACCCACAGGTCCCATGATCCTCTTGTTGTTCCTTCTCCTTTGCATCGTTCATATCGTGTTCATCTTTTTCACTTGTTATCTTTTGTCAATTTATTATTCGACATCGATCTTATTCAATGTCATTTTCTTATCCTGATACTCCCATCACTTGAGTCTTTTTTGATTTTCCTGCCTTGTTATTTCATAAGTTGTTTCTGTTTTGTCCTACCGCCTGCCATAATGAATTTCGAGGACGAAATTCTTCTTGTAAGGTGGGTAGGATTTGTAACCCCTGTTTCCGATTATACGGATTTCCATGTATTCTTGTATTTCAAATTCCGTATAATCATTCCGATGCATTTATAGCCTTTTAAAATCTACTATTGAAACCCAAATTTATCTTGTCTCTCCTCTTTTCAGTTTGAAGCCCATCTCTTGTTGGAATTTAGCCCAACATCCTGATTATTTTATTTAAATATTTTGAGCTCCTTTTTAAGCCCAAGCCCACTAACCCAGAACCCATTACCCCTATGTTGTACAGAATCAAGTCTATACACACATCCGTATACAACTTTTCAACTTTTCCCCACAATCCCGTAACCACTCCCCCACTCCCGTTAACAACTCACCCACTCCCGTTTCTCTCTCCCTCTCTCCCCGTTCTCTCTCCCCCTTCTTCTCTGTTAAATCAAAACCCAACAAACAGATCGTCTCCCTCCCTTCGACTCCTTCTTCCTCCATTCCGCCGCTCGCAGCCTCCCCGTCACCATTCCCCTTCGCTCGGAGCTCCACCTGAGGCCATCGCGACCACCTCAGACCGCCGCACACCCCCATCGCACTTGCCACTCGAGCCCGTCGCTGACGCCGACCGCCTCAGCCACCGCAGAGCCGCGCCCTCCTGCTGCCTTCGCCACTCGAGACCCAATCGAATCCCTCCACCTCAGATCGTTGCCGCCATTGCCATCGAACTTCACAACCACCATCGACCAGCACTGTCCCCGCCTCATCTCCACCGTCGTCATCAAATTCCATCGCCAGCACCGTCGCCCCATTCCGCTCCGCTGTCAACCCCATCGAAGAGCCACCATTGCCAAAACTCCGAAGAACTCCATCGAACCCATTGAAGCGTTGCCAACTCCCGCTCCGTCGACCACCACAGTGCACCACCTGCCTTCGCACCATCGCCTCGCCGCCTCCAACACCATCCTCTCCGTTCGCCATCGACCACCGAAGCTCCATCACCATTGTCGAAGCTTCACTCCGTGCACCCCGAAGCCACCGCAGTACCCATCACACTCGTCGCCTCCGTCGAAGACCCCGAAGCTTCGCCATTCGCGTCCTCCCCTGTTTCGAGCGCGAAACAGAGCCCTCTCATCTGAGCTCCGCCGCTGTCGTCGCCTCCCCGCCACCGTGCCGCCGTCGTGAGTGTCTTCGCCGTTCCCTTCCGCACCCTCTCTCTCTCACTCCGTGTCGAAGCAGACGAAGAAGAAGAACGAAGAAGAAGAAGACAGCTGTTTGTGGGGATTGAATCTGGCCCTTTCGATCGCTTCAAGATCCGCGCGCCTTGATCCGTGTTCCGTGTTCCGCCGCAGCCGATCCGTCTTCACTGTTCCGTGTTCTGGATCCGATCCTGTGTGAAGAAAGGTACTGATTGGATACTCTCGCTGTTCTGTGTTCTACCCGCGCCAGATCGAGCCGCTGTTTTGCTGTTTTGGGCTGATCTTTTGTGGGGATTAATTCACTGTTGCTGCTTGTTGCTTTTGGAGTTTCCGCGTACTTTGCACGTGCCTCTTGGGATTGTTCCCCGGGATACTGATCCCGTTATTCTAGTGTTCAATTTCATCGTCGTCAATTAAAAGGCAAGTCCACTTGAACTCTCTTATTTATTCTAGTTCAAGCTTATTGATCTCCTGCAAGTAGTTCCATTTTTAATCATCTTAAACTGCCTTGTGTCCCGTCTCGTTAGGAGTATTGAGGGTTTACACGAGCTAACCCGACATACTCTTAACCTCCTAAAATTGTCCATTGACTCAAACCTAAGCCCATATAGATATAATCGATATGAATAAAATGAACAGAATTGTGTACAAAGGAAATGAATGGTAATTGTATACATTGATTGAATGAGACAATCGTGATTGGATTAATGACTTCATAAAGTGGATTGTACACAGAAATAACATTATAATCGTTATATGACACTGTAATGGGTTCCATAATTTGTAGTAGCACATTAATTGGCATTTTAATGAACATATGTGTGATGGCTTTTTATAAGTTACTGCTGCATTGTCTGCATTGTACTGAGGTTTCGACCCAGTTATAATTGGAATCGGTTTAAAATAATAAAAAGAGAATTGTTGTTTTAAATTTATTACTTCATGTTTATTATTTAGCAATGCATCATGTTGCTGCATTATTATCGTTCCCTTGACATCCTTATATACACCTGCATGAGCATGAATGATTTAACAGTAAAATACTAAACAAGCCGGGGTTATAAGGGTTGACCTAGTAGTGGGAAATCTCAGAAAATGTACTCGAGGGCCTATATTGAAATGGTATTGAAATGGAAGGAGAAGTAATGAATGTGAATGAATGAATGAAAATGGTAAATGATTGTTATTGAAACCGAGTACACGCTCTGTAGACCCCACCACTATGTCTCAAACGTACACTGTTTTGCGTGCACCGAATCTGTAGTATGGGATGCAGTAGTACGTGCACTAGATAGGAGAAATTACACTATAATGGACATAAATTGACATGTATATTTTATTAAGACCATTGTTATTACTGCCATTATTATCATCGTATATTTGATCTTGATTCATATTCCTTCAAGTAACCTATTCCTTTACTCTCTGCTTGTCACTACTTGCTGTCCGTACTTGCTCTAAGGACAAATTTTCCTTCTTTTTAGATAATCAAGCACAGGTGCATAAAGAGAATTTCTAGGAGACATTGATAAGCAGATCTTCTACAATTGGAGCAGAAGTCTATCGAGTTATTTGGTAAGTCTTTATTTTCCAGAATTGGTTATTGAATTTCATTCTCGTTTATGTGATTATTATGTTTCCTGTGTGGTTGTGATTCATTTTTCTTATATTGTTGAGTTAATACTGGTACAGCTTATGGATGGTATGAGTTGGCATACTTATACCATTCGCTGGGCCTCAGTTACGGGCTCGTATTCCCGTATTCCGGGAAGCGGGGCGTGACATCAACCGAGATCGGCCCTTGCTCCTCCATTTGATCTATTGATTCAATGGAGGAGAGGTAATTTTTTTTAGGAAATTGGTGTTAAATTGTCTTTCATTGCGCCAGATTTTACATCCGAATTTAATCGCATGAAGTTTGAGAAGGATGGACCCTAATCCCGAAGAACCAGAGATTACCGAAAGGCAGTCCGAAACGAGGTTGACAAAAACTTGGTCTTTCAACCAAAAATTTTCGAATCTGAATTGATGGTGACGAGGGAAATGAAAATCAGAATGTAACGCGATGGGCACGTGATCTGAAGAGGGGTTGGGTAAGGCGAGAGCAAAAGAGTTGTGAAAACGGTTAATCCACACATTGGACACCAAGAAACGATCGAGCTTCGCCATCGCTGGATGATGGCGGAGGTTCGACCACGTAAAGGATCTGCCTGATAATGGAATATCAGTCAGAAGTAAAGATTGGATGCATTCGTTGAAACGATGATTGCCAATCGACGAACTATTAGATCTTTCGTTGGCGAATCGCGTGACATTAAAGTCGCCACAGAAGATGCACAGCTCGTTAGAATGGGGCAACAGAGAAAGGAATTCGCTCCAAAACAATGGCCGACCTTCAGACGAAGATGGACCGTAAACTGAGATAATCGTGAGGTTAGTGTTAAGAGGCAACCAATGAAGTTTAACAATGAGGAAGAAGTTGAGTCAATGAAAAGAGACTAAAGAGAAAGTCGCCTATTTAAAACCGAATAGGATGCCTCCTCTAGACCCAATCGCATCTAGGGAAATCCAGTTCGAAATGAGGGTTCCTCCACTCGATCTAAGAATCGAAGGAGAAGGAACCTCGAGTTTAGTTTCTTGAACAGAAATGAGGTCACAGTGAGAGGAAGAAATCAATTGATAGACCGCTCTTTGCTTATCGGGACAATTCAGTCCCCTGATGTTCCACGACACTGTAATCATTAAAAAACATTGAACTCTTTGACTCTAGAGCGTTCTTTCTTTCTGATGGCTAAGGCCACCGACGAGGGGGAAGCAATAGTCAAAAATCCTAATTTCGAAGAAGTGGAAATGAGATCTTTATCAGAGCAATGATCAAATTGAAGATGAAAAATAGACCCTAGAGGAGAATGCTCTGATACGTTGGAAGAGTCAGAAGGGCAAGATATCGAAGGATGATACGAAGCAGAGGCTTCAATTTTAGCTCGTAATCGAGCACTCGATCTAATCAGACGGGGGTTATATCTGGAAGCAGAAGCCAAGCTAGAATTAGAAAGAGCCTTGTTCACACTCCCGATAGACGATAGAGGGATAATAGGATCGACCACAGGGGGGCGACGGAACACATGAGAAAACGGCGGTGGAGTGAAATTAGAGCAAGACCCAGTCCCATGAAGCACATGAGAAAATAAACCCGAATAGAAGTGAGCAGAGAAACGGGGTAAAAAAGCACTTAAAGAGGCATGCATTGCTAATTTAATATCAGACGAAAAAGAACAGCATTCTTCCGATAACAGAACGAGAGGAAAGAAAGAGCGCAGGTGTCGAGACACTCAGCCATGGAAGGGGTTAGGGAAATACACCCGCACATAACGATAATGCAAAAGAACAGAATCAAATAAGGAATAAAAATACCGATAAACGTAAATACTAACCTTACTGTTGTCAAAATCCCTCTTACGGTCCTCTTCTTCTTCCTCCAACAGGCTGTCAGTATCAATCCAACCAGGGGCTAGGGAAGCTTTATCAGATTTGACCTTGATATGAGGAAGAGCAGGATCAGCAGCCGTGATCGAAGAGAAATGAGCATGCTTTTGAAACAGCTGCCAATCGAATTCAAAATGCGGATTAACTTCCCACTTGGGCCACTGGGAATCAGGGTTTGAACGCTCTGTGGTAGAGGGAGCTTCCTTAGAAGCAGTAAGGGGAGTAGAGGACGGGAGCTTGACCTCCTGAGACTCAGATAACGGGACGATTGCCAAGGGAGCAACATTCAGACGCTCTGAAACTTTGGATCCAGTCTTAGAAGAGCTTTGAGAATTGAGATCCGGATTGATCCAGACTAGATTCGGAGGCTTAGCAGGCGAATTCTTCGACTTACCGGAAGGAACAAAAGATTTGTTAGAAGGTTGAAATTTTTTCTTTACTGATGCTTTCAGAGGAATCCTCCATTGGGACTTAGAAGAGGAAACCGACTCTGGATGGAACGAAGATGGAGCGGGAGAGACAATGGTGTTAGAAATCGAAGGCTTAGCAGACAGAACTTGACCAGTTCCCTAGAGGATGAGGGAATGTGGTATTGAACCGAGACAGGGAATGAAACGAATCCATCCTTAAGCACAAACGCCTCAATGCGATCTTGACTTTCAGGAATATTAAAGATCGCTTCCACTTGCATACAGCCTGAAGCGAGTTTAGAAGCAGAGGATATGCTAGTTAATGTGCCCACACAGCACGCCAAATTCCCCATACGATGCAACGAGTCGCAGAACGGGGTAGCCCCAGTAAGGTAACAACAGTAGGAATGAGTTTGGGAACGGACTTAGGAGGATTAACTTGACTCCATTTACGGATAGTAAGAGAGATCGAACCCACCGATAAGGAAGCATTCTCAATCAGGTCCTGAAGCAGCTTGGGGGAAGGGCAGCGAATCACGACGTCGCCGTTAGAGCACGAACAAAGAAACCAATCCCAATTTTTCACATTACACGAATTGCTGAGAAGTGAATTAAGGGTAAAAGTAGGGATCGAACCTCCATTAAAAGAAATGGCCCCGTAAGTATCAAAAGATTTCAATCGGTCCGAGAGATCGATGGGAGGGATGAACACTTGTAAGACGTTTGGTAAGGAGGATCTGACCGAGGGAGTCATCTTGGCTTCAGAAGGAAGAGCTACAGGCTCTTCAATGCGATTGATCAGAGGAGGCGTGGGGAGAAGAGGAGACTTGGAAACATTTTTTTTGATTTTGGGGATGTGAGAGGAATCTGCTGAGAGCTTTCGTTGTAAAGCTGGGAAGTCAATCGCGGCTAGAACTAGATCCGAGATCGGGACACTGATCGACAAACCCAGCATTCTTTGAAGAGCGAAACTTTTGGGGCGTGAGTGACCGTCTTTAAGGCAAAAGAGACACTTCATAGCTGCCACACAGAATTTTTTAATGTGACCTGGTTGCAAGCAGTGAAAGCAAACCAGTGGGGAACGACGAGAATGGATATTAGAGAAAAGAGAAGTTGAAGAGAACTTAGATAGTGAATGGCGGGAAGATGAAGAAGGGGGAGGGAAGTTACTCGGAAGCTTCGTGTAACCGGGTCGAAGAAAATCAGTTGGGCTTAGCCCATTTAAAGAGCACCTCTGATCACTTATCCTTTTTTTTGAATTTTTTTTTACTACTTGCACCCATGAAAGGTCCATGGGCTAGCAAACAGAAAGAAAAAGGCCCAATAACAACACAGCAGGAATACGAATGCGAGAAGAAAGAAACACTACAGGGAGCCAACACCGGTGACTGATGCAACACGCAGCGTTGCCCCTAATAGAGCCAACACCGGAGGCAGTCGCAACTCGCAGCGATGCCCTAAAGAGAGCGAGAGACTGCGAACACAGAAAGAACCAAACGAGAAGAGAAGGAGAACCTTAGGGAGGGAGAAGGTAGACGATGTAATCAGAATACTCCCCTGAGGGAAAACGCAAATTCGGCAAACGGTCGGCAGAAGCGATTCAGAACGTCTCAAAGAGCAATCAATCGTACCCTACCAAGTGAGTACGACGATAGCTACAAAAGAAGACTGAGAGAATCGAAGACCGCACCGAAACCTACAAGCGCCGACTAAAGGCGAGCGGAAAAGAACGCCACAATCAAACAACACGCACCAAAACAAAATCAACCGAGAGAAAACGATACTTACAGCGATTAATCTCTGATCAATACTTACCCAAGGTGACGCTTGAGATGAACGGCCGAGCTGGCCTACCAGTAAACGAGGGGGCGAAGAACTCCAAGCGCCGGCTGTGGATGGAATCAAAACTGGAAACTTCGCCACACTGAGACAGTCCAGCCAGAAAGAGGAACGGAAGAGGCAGCCAAAAGACGAAGCTACCACCTGGAGGGGAGCGCTCCGGAGCTGGGAAGGAAAGGAAGAGGAAAAACGAAAATCCACGAGAGGGGGCACACAATGAAAAGGGTCTGGAGAAGAAGAGAAGGGGAACAAAATTAATGAAGGGGGGAGAGGGAGAAAATGAGGGTGCCGATCGGATCTGATGGGAAAAGGAGTAGGAGAGAGGGGATTTTGAAATCGCCTGAGAAGGAGTCAATTAGTAGGCTCTTAAAGTTGTGATCATTACTAATCAATGTTATAAATATATATTTTTTAAAATCAAAATTCTGATTGGCCTAGAATTTGAGATCTCTTCCATATTAGTTATGTACGAAAAATGCACATAAGTTAGTAGATTTACAAACGACAACTTCAACAACTTCAACTCTTCCGCTATAATAGTTATAGATTATTCTCAACTTTTTACTTCGTGAAAGTCATCAACAACTTTCAGAAAATGATTAATCAAAGAATGTTCCATGTTTGGCTCATGGCTTTTAAAGTGGAAGTGGAGAGAAGTGGTCCTACTTTACATTTGAATTAATCAGACTTTTTTCTGCTTTCCACCTGAAATCTATAAAGTAATTTACATGTGTGATGCAATTGTGTGATGCAATGTCTTAATTTAAAAAATAAAAAATAAAAATTCTGACATAGTGTGGACTCAGACCTAGACCTGAAACTTCTTTTATATTAGTTATGTACGTGCGTCACATGAGTTGATAGATTTACAAATTGACAATTCCCTCTTCTCCCATTATAATATTAGAGATGTGCCAAATAGAGCCTGTATTTTAGAAAATTAAATTAATTAAATTAAATAATATAATATGAGAGTTGGGGTTGTCATTTGTAGACAACCATTCAACCAACCATTTAATCTCAATCATTTATTTTTATTAAGTAGAAGTTATATTAACCATTCATTTACTCAACTGTTCTTAGTTACCATAATACCCTCAAAATTAAAATTTATTTACGGGATAATTATTAACAAAAGTGTCACTCAAATAAAATAAAAGTGGATGTCACTAGGGGTAATTTGTAAAGAGTATGTGATGAGTAAAAGGGGATCTCAGGCCCGAGACCAGATTATGTCTTAGTATTTGCTTTAAAAAGAAGGAAAAAAATATTAGGACATGTATCCGACATGCAGATTAATCTCTAATATTATACTGGGAGAAGACCTTAGTGTCATTTGTAAGTGTGTCAATCTACCAACCTGTGCAATACACGTGCATAACTATTATAAAGGAGGTTCTAAATTCAAATCTAGACTGTCTAAATTTTTATTTTAAAAAACTATATTTATTAAGACGTGCATCGCACGTGTAAATTCCTAGCAGTTAAATTAAATGAAAAACTGCGATACATAAAATGTTTTTCCTCCTTTCGTAGAAATTTCAAAATTAATAACTAGTTGTCTAGTTGCAATTTTTATTTTCCTGGGTTATTTCCATATAACCCACTCACAAATATGATAATTCCATATAATTCTCTCACAATGTTAGGTACTCCCAAAAATCTAATCCTAGACCATCTTCAACCACGCTGCCCATCTCTTATTTTTAGCCAAAATAGCAAATTTAGAAAGAAAAATTTGCTCCAAGGGACTCGCCAAAATAAAATTTTCAGGTTCACTTGCCAGGTCTGGCGAGTTTGTATCCTTCCTCCTTTGCTGATCGTGCAAAAAAAATCGTGAAAAAGGAATCGAAAAAAATTTTGCAAAAAAAAAATCCACAAAAAAAATCGCTAAAAGAAGCTCGCGAAAAGAAATCGAGAAAAAAAAATTGTGAAAAGAAAAAAAAAAAGCGATCTCAGAATCGTGCAGAATCGCGATCAAATCG
Source organism: Hemerocallis citrina (assembly GCA_017893485.1). Lineage (NCBI taxonomy): Eukaryota > Viridiplantae > Streptophyta > Magnoliopsida > Asparagales > Asphodelaceae > Hemerocallis > Hemerocallis citrina. Next base: position 229,708 of record JACEHZ010000596.1, on the reverse strand, counting down.
TGATCACATCAAATCATGATCACAAAATCGCGATCTCAAATCGTGCAGAATCGAGAGATCAAAAATCGCGATCTGAGATCGCGAGATCTGTTTTTCCACCTTTTTTTGGGCATTCAAAAATGGGCTTTATTTTTTGTTTGTATATTTGGCTTTAATTGTTTATTAATTGTTTAGCATTTTCTTTAATGAATTAGTAACTAAAAATTAAAAAAAAATTATTGCTAGCTAAAATAACTAGCATGGTTGGAGCGAGATTTTTTTTCGCTAGCCAAATTATCCAATTGCTCTCCATTTTCCCTATTCTAGTAAGCCAAAATGACTAGCATGGTTGGAGATGCTCTTAGTCATCATAAAGTAAAGAATAATTAAGGTAAAATGATATATCAACCCATCTCTACACCTCTAATGTAAAATTAGGGTAATTATAATAAGCGGCAAAATGGTCTTCTCTGAACTAAAAATTAATGCTTAATTCAAATTAAAGCAAATAAAATTAACCGAGGTAGTTTTTTTGGAATGTACTTAATATTGTGAGTGAGTTTTATGAATTTAGCACATTTGTGGGTGAATTATATCTCTAATATTATAATGGGAGACTTGAGGTTGTCATCTATAGACAATCTGTAATTTGTAGACAACCAACCATCTAAATCCAGTCATTCATTTTTAAGTGGGAGTTATATTAACCATTCATTTACTCAATTGTTATTAGTTACCACAATATCCTCAAAGTTCAAATTTATTTACGACATGATTATTTATAAAAGTGTCACTCATATAAAATAAAAGTTGATACCACTAGGTGTAATTTGTAAAAAGTATGTAATGAGTAAATTGAGGTCTCAAATTCGAGGCCAGATTGCGTCATAGTATTTAATTTTGAAATTTTTATTACAACGTGCATCGCACGTGTAGATTACTAGTAGAAGTAACCATATTTTCTTTTCATTAATATTAGTATTCTAGAAGGGCGCCTGAACCCTTCTAGATGAGGATCTAGAAGGGCGCCTGAACCTGGACGTTGACTTCTCATTTACAGACGAGGAATCAGAAGATTTAGAATTTATTGCTGATACACAAAGGGAGCTTTCTCCAGAGATGGTCCTGTCCACACTGCAAGAGTCGGCTCTAGGATACAGTACTGGATCGTCTCACAGGACGGTTGGATTCAGGGTGCAGCAATCGCCTAAGAGGGCTCACGCGGAGTCCTTGGATGACTATTTGGAGGTAGCAGCGGCAGCTAAAGCGGTTAAACTCGACGACGGAGGTACAAAAAAAATTTTAGCTAATATTTTAAATTTCATGTCAGATTCTGAAGTTTTTCTCTTAGCCAAAACCTGTGGTTTGAAAGTATGTGATAAAGAATGCAACGCTTTACTTCTCAATAAAATTGGGGGTTGGAAAACTGAAAGGGTTAAATCTAGTGATCAAATGGAACTAGGAACCAACTCTGAGGGGATAGTGGTCTCTGAGTGCGAAACCCGTCCAACTCCCTCACACACGGTCGTCACGGACATAGCTCCCCAATGAATACACTATTCTGGAATGTCCGGGGGTTGGGCGATAGAGAGAAAAGATATATGGTTAGGGACGTCATCATTAAGTCCAAGGCAGAAGTGGTTGGGTTACAGGAGACCAAACTTGGGCACGGGGCCAAACTCAAGAGAATAGGGGGGAACAGAATCAAGGAATGGGTGCTACGCCCATCAGCGGGAGCCTCGGGAGGAATTGCTATTGGTTTCAACCCGGACCTGCTCACTTGTTCCGAGGTTTACAGTGGTACATTCTCCCTGACTACCCGACTGGAACGACGATCTGATAAGTGGATGCAGACTATCACTGTCGTTTATGGATCGAATGTGGCTACAGAGCGTGATGCCTTCTGGCAAGAGCTGGTCAGTATTCGACTCCATTGGCCGGGTGCCTGGATTGTCGGGGGGGACTTCAATATTATCCAATTTGCTTTCGAGCACAAGGGAAGAGGTTCCAGCGACAGGCACAGAGCAGAGTTCAAGAGGGTGATCACAGACCTAGAGCTTATTGATATCCCTATTAATGATAGACTATTTACGTGGTCTAACATGCAGTCTGCTCTGATAATGGCAAAACTGGACAGGATATTAGTGTCGATGGATTGGGAGGCTAAGTTTCGTCTAGCAACTGCTAGATCGATCCCTAGGCCCACGTCAGACCATACTCCGATCCTTCTTGACACTGGGATACAGGGAGCCCAAAAGCCTAGGAAATTCAGATTTAAGAAGGTCTGGCTAGAGATTCAGAGGTTTCACCACATGGTGATGGAAAACTAGGCGCTCCCAGTGACTAGCACGGATACTGCAGGCCGATGGTGTGAAAAAATACACAGATTAAGGAAGCACCTACGTAAATGGAATTGATCAAGGTTCTCGACCATCTGGCGCGCAAAAGACTCGTTTTTAGAAGGAATTGATGAACTAGAAAGATTGGAAGAAACGAGAGTCCTGTCACAGGATGAAAGAAATCTCGAGCTCCGAGAGAAACATCGCCAATCTCTATAAACTGGAAGAAATTAAATGGCAACAAAGGTCAAGGATTTCGTGGCTCAAAGAGGTAGACGCGAACACGGCTTACTTCCACCGAGTGGCAAGCGCAAGACGCAGGTCCAATCTTATTCTGTCATTAGAGACAAACTCGGGGACAGTGCAAGACGAACAAGTGATTTCCACAACCTTTCAAGGCTACTACAAGGATCTTTTGGGGAAGAAGAATGACTTCAGGATCCCACTTAGGAAAGATTTCTGGCAGACATACCAGATCGAGTCATCGCCAACGTTATCCACCCTGGAAGCTCCTTTCTCAGAGGAGGAAGTAAAAAAGGCCATCAATCACATGGGAGTTGACAAGTCGCCAGGGCCAGACGGCTTCCCAATGATGTTCTTCCAAATATTCTGGGAAGAAATTAAAGGGGACTATATGGCGCTGCTGGAAGACTTTTTCAACAACAATCTCAGATTGGGCATGTTCAATTTTGCGGAAGTCGCCCTGCTACCAAAACGGGAGGAGTCGACGAGAGTGGGAGATTTTAGACCGATTAGCCTCATAAACTGTTCGGCTAAGATTATCACAAAGGTCCTAGCCATCCTTCTGGGCAGTATTATGGACAGCCCTCGGGTTTCATCAAGGGCAGAAATATTCTAGACTGTGTGGCCACCGCTGAGCAAGTTATCCACCGCTGCCATACGAGCAACTCTAAGAACTTCCTCCTAAAACTGGACTTTGAGAAAGCTTATGACTCTGTCGATTGGGAGTGCTTGCTGGAAGCTCTCAGGGGAAGGGGCTTCGGGAATAAATGGATAAGCTGGATCAGACAGTGCTTGCACACTAGCAAAACGGCAATATCAGTGAATGGGCGGCCTGGGCAGCCGTTCCCTTGCAGGAAGGGACTCCGACAAGGGGACCCGCTATCACCACTCCTATTTACTATCGTAGCGGATGTGCTGAAGGGTATACTGGAGAATTGTCAGAAAAAAGGTTGGATTACGCCGGTGGCCAGTAGCGCGTCTAATCAAGGGTGCACGATCCTTCAATACGCAGATGACACCCTACTTTTTGGTAATGGGACCAGACCAGAAACAGTCTACTTTAAAGGGACCCTCTACTATTTTGAGACCTGGTTTTGAGGCCTGGTTAGGCCTCAGGATAAATTTTCACAAGAGTGCGTTGATTCCAATTTCCTTATCCGATGACGAAACACGGGAACATGCTACCATACTAAACTGTATGACGGATGGGTTCCCAATCAAATACCTAGGGCTCCCACTCAGACCAGGGAAACTAACTAAATCGAACTGACTGCCTATCATAGACAGGGTGGAGGATAGACTGTCTGGTTGGAAAGGTAAATCACTGTCACTCGGGGGCAGAGTGGTACTCATCAACTCAGTGTTGTCTAATCTGCCAATCTACTACATGTCGGTTTTTGAGCTTCCAAAATGGGTGATCTAGAGGATTGACCGGATCTGAAAAAGATTCCTTTGGAAAGGGGCAGATTCGAATAAGGGAGGTTACCACCTGACCAAATGGAGTATCGCTTGCATGAAGAAAAAGCATGGAGGGCTAGGCATCATCGACCTTAGAGATATGAACCTCGCCCTTCTGGAGAAATGGTGGTGGAATGTATTCTACAACAGCGGGGAAGGATAGCAGGATTTCATTCAACCTTACCTACGGGGAAAAGGCACGAGAAGCCTAGGCTTCCGAGTAGGAGCTAAAGTCTTGCGACTCTGGAAAGGAATTACCAAGACAAGCGGACCGTTCAATTCAGCAGTTACGTCGACTATCGGCAATGGACGGTCCACCAGATTCTGGTAGGACAGGTGGTGTGGTGCTCATACCCTGAAGGAAACTTTCCCAGAGCTGTATGAGAAGTCGAGTCGACCGAATATGTCCGTAGCCGAGGGTTGGAAAAGGAAAAATTGGAGGCCGTCGTTTCGAGGAACGCTTACCCCAGAACTACGTCAGCAATTGCTTGACTTGCAAGCACACATCACACGATCCGGCGCAAGGTGCGCCCAAGGCCCAGATCAGATGCGTTGGGGGTTCGAGAACAAGGGAGCTTTCACGGTCAGATCTCTATATCATCGAATTCAGTATCAAGGATGCAGACCCAGCTGGGCACAGGTGTTGTAGAAGGCGAAAACCCCCCTTAAAGTCAGAGTATTCCTATGGCTAGTACTCAATAATGCAATCCTCACTAGAGAAAACCTTGCCAAAAGACAACCACAGATTGCGACCAACTGTGGATTCTGCAACTTGCATGCGGAAGATCTAAATCACCTTTTTATTCACTGCCCAAGAAGTAAGGCAACTATGGTGGAGGTACTCCAAACCTTAGGAACAGGTGACTACCCCTGCGAATATGAGAATTTGTGGATTGGCCCCAAATTTGCCTCGATTCGCCAAGAAATGAAGGATGCATGGTACATCGCAATTGCGGCAACAACATGGATGTTATGGCTAGACAGAAATAATTTTTATTTTCGTGCTTCATGTAATAGTATTTCTGGTAACCTTACTCATATTATGCATCTAATTTCTTTTTGGTCCACAACTGCGGCCACGGAGGAAAGAGGAAGGATAACCAGAGTATTCCAGGTGGAGGAGTTTGACGATGATGAGGTAGAGTTCGGGCCGACATTGGACTGAGGGGGTGGCTTCTCTAGTCGTGTCAGATTCTCTGCTACTTTGTGTTTTGTACCAACCTACTGTACTCTTTGGTTGTTTGATGTATGGGTAGTTAGACCCACCCCCCAGGGTTTGTTGGAGGAGTATGTTTTTTATTTCCTGCATTGTACTCTTGTGTTCTTCCGGTACACCGGGGTTGTTTTATAAACCTCTTATTAATGAAACAGGGTGGCATTATTCCACCTTTAACCTAAAAAAAATAAAATATTAGTATTCTAACTATAAATTTCCAGTCAACAATAAATCTCCAGTTGCTATGTTTATCTTCTTTTAAAGGGACATGTTCTCAATTCAGTATTACGTCGTAGCAGCACACTTTGAGGAAACATATTCTCCAACATCTAAATTTAAATCCCATATTTTAAGCTAGATTTGAACCATTACCTCTCACATAAGGTTCGAAGATCATTGTCACTACAACACAAAACCCTTATTCTGGCCTTTTTTTTGCCCTACCCCGGCATTTTTAAACACCGGGTATCTCGTACCAGCATTTTTTGGAAACGCTGGTAGATGCTGGGGAATTAGGCGTCGCAATAGACATGGTATCTACATCGGCATTTTTTTAAAAAAAACGCCGGTATAACCCATGTCTACACCGGCGTTTCGAAAATGTCGGGGTTGGTCCATATACGTTTTCTTAGATAATAACTATCCCGGCTGAGGTGGGAAAAATCGTGAGTAATCTCCACCGATTGTTTTGGCATGAATCGCAAAGTATCATATTGGGCTTAATGCCAGCTTCACCACTGACACAGGCCAGATATCTCCATGGGCCTTCCGCAGGCCCATTCGCTCGTTCGGGTGAGTCATCTGCCTTTTGTGCTATGCGCTCCGTTGGTTACGCTGTAACCGCACCCCGCCCCTTGCGCCAGCTACTCCGTCAGTTACATCATAACCCCGTCCTCCGAAATCAGGGACCAATTAATCCCAAGGCAGGGATCAAGAGGATCTCTCCCCAAACTTACAAATACAGTAACTATTGTACAGTTACAGGGAAGGACTCTCTCTTTCACAGAATCCCCTCCACTAAAAACTTGTCTTTCTGACTTAAGCATTGGAGGGTCTATCGCCGGGACACTCCCAGTGTTTCAGACTTCATTTTGTAGGTCTACGAGGCGGCCATCCATCACTCAACCCAATTCATATTCCCTCGGATCCAGAATGGAAGGATTTGGATTGCTGCTGTCTCCACGAATAAAAAGAACTCACATTATCTGTTGCTTCCACACGTCCAGAAAAACATCGCAACACCGACATTTGTAAAAAAGCTGGTATAGCCTCTCTCATTTTTTTAAATATTTTATATATATATATATATATATATATATATATATATATATAATAAAACACAAAGAAAGCTATCAAGTGGCTCTCCTTCAATCCCCCAAAAATCAAAGGCTCAGATCTAACCTTACAAAACATATTTTTCTCCCTAAAAGTTTCCCCCCAAAACGCAAATTCAAATCCCCCACCCAAAACAACTCATATATTTATTTAATTTCTCTCTCTCTCTCTCTCTCTCTCTCTCTCTCTCTCTCTCTCTCTCTCTCTCTCTTTCAAAAAATTAAGAAAATAAAAAATTTTAAAAAAAATAAAACTTAAAAACTAAAAAAATTTAAAATTTAAAAACTTTAAAAATAATTCAAAAAAAAATCAAAAAATTATATAATATGTTTTTTGCTGGACCCCCAAAAGTTTCTCATATAATATGTTTGCTACTTCAATTAATTTGCCGAACCTCCAAAACTATTTTCTATGATCAAACAAGCTGCACCGTTCCGAAGACGTGTCGTAGGCACATGTCAACGGGAAAACCTAGTATGTATATATATATAGAGAGAAAGGTTCGGGTGAGAACCATGTCCTGGGGTGAGAACTTAAGGGCCTATCCCAGCCATTCATCTGCGTAATCTTAATGGTCAATATTTTTTAAAATTAAACAATAAGATTAATTAATATTTGCATTAAGATGTCAATCCCTTTAATTAAGCACTGGGGACCGCGTAATAAAAGGAATGAAAGATCACAGATTATTAGGCAACATATATTGCCTTTTTTATTTTATTTAAAAGGAATGAAGATCACAGATTATTAGGCAACATATATTGCCTTTTTTATTTTATTTTCAGCCGAACCACAATCTTCATCAGGATGAACAACATTTGTTGCTACGTACAATGTTGCTAAATATGAAATTTTTGTTGCTACGTACAATGCAGTTAGTTGCTATTCAAAAAACATTCAGTTGCTATATGGAAACTGACAGCATGTACAACATAAGTTTGCAAATTGATAAACAAACAAACAATATATATATATATATATATATATATATATATATATATATATATATATATATAGAGAGGAGTGATCCAATGAGAAACACTTTTAAATGAGAAAATGAGAAACATTGATTTTGACCATTGGATACGAGGGAAAATAGATGAATGGCTCTAATTCAATTGGATTAATTAGTAGAAAATCCGGTTTTTTTCTACACATCTATTAAAAAAAAACCAAAAAAAAACCAAAAGCAAAAACCCAAACATCATTTCTGTTCTTTCGTTAATCCAAACAACAGCAAAAACCCCAACAGCAAAAACCCAAACATCTCAGTTTTTTCCCTAACCCTAACTTTCGTTAATTCTCTGCGTCTGCGCTGCCCCAATAGATGTTTGGGTTTTTGCTGTTGTTTTTTTTTGGGTTTTTTTTGCTGTTGTTCTTCCCCAATTCTCTCTCAATCCAAACCCTAGTTCTTGATTGAACTCATTAATGGCGAAATCACGGCAAGTTAGGAACGGCGCTCCTGACACACAATGAGTGATCTTCTACTAAATTTCTCAAAAAGAAATCAACAGGATGCAAACCCTACACCACTTTGATTATAGAAGGCAATATCAAATAAATTTTGTTGACGATAAGCATAATACTCGGTATGTTTATTGAGAATTTTGTTTTGTATACTCCTAAAGATGGCTGCATACTAAATTTATAAATTTGGAATTCGATACAAGCATGTGCACAGTTGAGCTTCACAAACATATCAGACAAGTCAATGGTTTTCAAGGAAAATCCATGCCATTTATAAAGAGAGTTTTATTTATTTCAGATTGTTTACAGTACCTTGTGGAACTCCAGAGTGTCCCAATAGATGTTTGGGTTTTTGCTGTTGTTTTTTTTTTTGGTTTTTTTTAATGGATGTGTAGAAAAAAACCGGATTTTCTACTAATTAATCCAATTGAATTAGAGCCATTCATCTATTTCCCCTCGTATCCAATGGTCAAAATCAATGTTTCTCATTTTCTCATTTAAAAGTGTTTCTCATTGGATCACTCCTCTATATATATATATATATATATATATATATATATATATATATATATATATATATATATTCCTGCTAAAATATGCACTAGTTGTATCTACTTACAATACAGTCAGTTGCTATATAGTGAACGAATTGGTGAAGGAACGAATGGGTGAATGATTCTGCAGTTGCTATTAATTTGGGATACAAAATCTTCTCCAATATTTTACGGGAATAAATTATTTCTCTCTCCAGTTTGACTAAATTTTCCTTAACCGTCACACACAAAAAACGGAAATAAATTATTTCTCTCTCCAGTTTGACCAAATTTTCCTTAACCGTCACACACAAAAAAAATTATGTACAGTATGATCTATTACCTTATTATGTACTTGCAGAATCTTAGCCATACAAAATGATTTGATGAGTGGTTAGGAGAGGCCCTTAGGTTCTCACCCCAGGGTTGGTTCTCACCTGAACCGACCCCTATATATATATATATATATATATATATATATATATATATATATATATATATATATATCTCAAAAGATTTAAAGAAGATATAACATATAAACGACTCGGAATAATATTTAATATTCAAATACAATCAATCCACATTTTCCGGACATCCAACTATATAACAATCCAGCTATATAAAAATCAAGAAAATGACAATCCAGCTATATAACAATCCAGCGATTAGTTTTCGAACATCCTTGAAATCAGATGCTAGCATAGAGGGGTTGTTCCTTTTTACTTTTTTTCAACTGGGGTTCTACTCCGGGGTTTTACACAAACGCCAGGGTAGAGCTTTTTTGTTGTAGTGTGTACTACAAGCACTTGACAATTTTAAGTAGTCCAAATCCTTAATTATGAAGAGGTGTCTTACATCAAAAAAAAATTGGAAGATCCTTAATCATTAATAGCATCCACACTCATTTTTTTCAAATATGGAAAAATGGCGAAATGAGAAATGACAATACGAGATAGTGGTCGCTTGCGAAAATATGGAAGGAAAAAAAAAGATTATCGGACGAAACATGTTGTTCCGTCCGAGAGGTTTTTTTTGGTAATTTTTACATCAACTAAAATGGTATTAGTTATTAATTGGTAATTAGTGAGTAAATTAGTGATTAAATTAAGAGTAACTATGATTAAAAAAAGAAACCAAGTGATTATTCCATTAAAATTAATACTTAAACCATGATTAAGTAACTCTTTTCTTAAATGGGACATGTTGTCCCGTCCAAGATTTTTTGGGTGTGGGACGAGACATCATGTTCAATCTGATGCATTTTTTTATTTAAAAATTTTAAAATTAAAAGGATGAAACATGTTGTTTCGTTCGATCGTTTAAAAAATAACAATAATAAAATAATATTAGACGAAACATTCTGTTTTTCAGATTCCTTTAAAAATTTAAAAAATTAAGAGGACGAAACATCATGTATATTTGACAATTGTCAAATCTGTTTTTCAAATATGAGAAGCGATTGTTTCCCAATTCTCATATTATCGAGAAACGAGTGCAGTTCTTCATTTCTCAAAATATGTGAAATATGAAAATTTGAGAAACAAGTGTGGATGCTCTAAGGAAACCTTAAGTAAGAGTTTCCGTAGACAAGCGATGGGTTTCTTCATTCTTTATAATAATACTAGTACACCCTTGTGCAATATTGCACAAACTTTTTAAAATGAGAAAATAATATTTTAAAAAATTTCTACAATTATTCTCAAACTTAGTGTCATTTCATACTTCAACATACAAATAAATTTGTTATCATAAAAATATACAGACAATTTAAATCACAAAATTAAATTATTGTTTTTTGCTACATGAATATATATATATATATATATATATATATATATATATATATATATATATATATATATATATATATATATATATATAGAGAGAGAGAGAGAGAGAGAGAGAGAGAGAGAGAGAGAGAGTAAGTCTATTAAGAGCTGGGAAGCTAGAATCCTTATCGGGAGCTGGAGATCTCAACCATCCGATCGATCTTGATCGCGATCGGACGGCTGAGATCTACAACCGCTTATCTTCAGATATAATGAGGGGTAAAAGGGGTATAATCGATTATACCTCTCTCACGCTCTCTTCTCTCCCGCTCTCTTCTCTTATCTTCTCACGCTCTCTTCTCTCCCGCTCTCTATCGATCCAAACCCTAATCCCACCTCTTATCCAATCCCGCTCCCTCTCCCGCTCTCGAAGATCGTCCCGCTCTCTTCACAACCCTAATCCCTATCTCTTCTCTTCTCACGCTCTCACTCCCGATCTCCATCTTCAAAACCCTAATCCACCTCTCTTTGAAACCCTAATCGAAGAGAGCGAAGTGGAGCTCTTCTCTCCCGCTCTCTTTCTTCGTCACCTGTGTAAACCCAACTCCACCATCAAGTTAAATCTCCAGTCGCTTATCTTCAGATCTGTCGAAGGGTAAAAGGGGTATAATTGATCAGCCCCTATCGGTTCATTGGGTTCTGCCTCTCTCAGATTCCGGAGGAAAGTGTTTGACTCTCATAAATGCTTTTATGATTTCTGTTTAATTTCTTGCATTTTCATTCGGTTTTGGTTGTAGGCAATGATGAGATTGATTTTGATATAAGTTGGTTACAAAATTTTTGGGCATTGAAATTATTGTTTTCAAGGGTATTTGGTTGTGTGCCATGATAATTATTCAAAGTTGAATACACATCTGGGGTATGAGCGGGAGAGTAGATGGTGAAGAAATGAAAGTATGGTGTTTGAATGTCCAATGCCCTCAACACTTACCTTACATTTATGAGATTTGAGACTAGCTCAATTCATCAAATTTTTGGGCACCGATGACTCACAATGATTGATAGTATCAGTATAATTTTTGTAATTGACGTTGGATACGTATGTGTTGGATACTCATTTAAGCCTTTTGGAGTTTGATTTTCTCCTTCGGTGTGTTGGTTTAGGCAGTGATACAAAACACTTTATGATCTGAATAATTATTTCAATCCTGTTTTAAGTATTCTTGATTATATATATATCATATCCTAGTTGGCGCGGCACTCCAATGCAGCCCTACTTATGAATAGTGTGTTCTGAGCCTACTGGTTTTTTAGTCTATATATATTCATGAGTAAGTCTATTATGTGTGCTTGGTCGATTGAGTGTGAGAAGATAAGAGATAGGGGTTTTTGATTTTACCCCTTTTACCCCCAAACATTCTGAAGATAAGCGGTATCGAATATGAGTCGTTCCATCGCGATCAATCGCGAACGAATGGCTAAAAACCCCCGCTCTGGATAAGGATTTCAGTTCCCAAGCTCTTAATAGACTTACTCTATATATATAACACAGTTGATGATAAGCTCCGAACAACACAAACAGAACATGAAGTATCAAATTTTGTCAGCTCAGAACAAACACAAACAGATCATGACACTATACAAAAAACTATATATTAGGCAGTGATGGTGTGTTGGTATAGGTAGTGATGCAAAACACTATATGATCTGAATAATTATTTCAATTTGTTGTATTTATTCTTGATTATATATCTATCATATCCTAGTTGGCACGGTACCCTAATGCAGCCCTAGTTATGAATAGTGTGTTTTGAGCCTACTGGTTTTTTCTTTGTCTATATATATTCATGAGTAAGTCTATTATGAAAGGAGGTCGATTGATCGTGGGTAAGAAAAAGAGATAGGGGTTTTTTATTTTACCCCTTTGACCCCGAAACATTCTCAAGATAAGCGGGATCGAAGATGAGTTGTTCGATCGCAATCAGTCGTGAACGAATGGTTTAAAACCCCGGCTCAGGATAAGGATTTCAGCTCCCAAACTCTTAATAGACTTACTCTATTTATATAAGACAGTTGATGATAAGCTCAAAACAACAGAAACAGAGCATGAAGTATCAAAATTTGTAAGCTCCAAACAACAGAAAACTAGATTTTATAGTAACTGACGTTGGATGCGTATGTGTTGGGTACTCATCTAAGCCTTTTGGTGTTTGATTCTCTCCAACTGTTTGTTGGTGTAGGCCGTGATGCAAAACACTTTATGATCTGAATAATTATTTCAAGCTTGTTGTATTTATTCTTGATTATATATCTATCATATCCTAGTTGGCGCGGCACCCCAATGCAGCCCTAGTTATGAATAGTGTGTTCTGAGCCTACTGGTTCTATTTAAACCACATGTTCAGTGTCTGTTGTTCTGACACTATACAAAATTTGAAACTTCATGCCCAGCTTCTGTTTGTCTTGAGCATACACAATTTGATACTTCATGTCCAGTTTCAAAGAGTTCATTTTCTGTTTGTTCTGAGTTAACAAAATTTGATACTTCATCAATATGTTTCTGTTTGTTCTCGGTTTACCAAATTTGATACTACATGCTCTGTTTGTGTTTGTTATGAGCTTACAAAATTTGATACTTCAGACTCTGTTTGTGTTATTTATGAGCTTACAAAATTTGATACTTCATGCCCTGTTTGTGTTAGTTCTGAGTAAGGGCAAAATTTGATACTTCATGATCAGTTAGTGTTATTTCTGAGCTGGCAAAATTTGATACTTCATGCTCTGTTTGTGTTAGTTCTGAGCTTACAAAATTTTGACACTTCATGATCTGTTTGTGTTAGTTCTGAGCTTACAAACTTTGACACTTCATGCTCTGTCTCTGTTTGTTATGAGCATACAAACATTTGATACTTCACTATCTATTTCTGTTTGCTCCCAAGCTACTAGTTTCTCAGTTTCTGTTTTTGCTGAGCTAACAAATTTTGAACTTCATGTTCAGCCTCTGTTTTTCTGAGCCTACCATATTTACTTCATGATTTTTTGTAATATGAGCCGACTATATTTTGTAATTATTTTGTCTTTTCCAGGTTAAATGAGCTATGTTTAATTTTGATTTCAGGTTGATTTCAACATGAAGTGCTTCTTGGAGCTATTGAATACTGGACTACGCGAAAAGTTGATATTTGGAGCAAACTAAAATTGTGTTTTTGTTGATACTATACAAAACAAAATATATATTAGGAGCAACAATAAGTTGTATACTTTAAGTATTTGTAAATTTTTTCATGTATCTGTATGTTATTGAACATTGTATTACGCTGTAAAGTTTTTGTTAAGTTTTAGTTTTTTGTAAAGTGTCAGATGTTAAGAACATTTGTTACATTGTAAAGTTTTTGTAAAGTATTACCTCGCACAATTCTATGAAGATCGAATTTCTTCCACATATTCAGTTCATTATTGTTTTGGTGTCATGATTGAAATTCTGTGATTGTTTTGGTGTATTACGCAACATGGCGTATCAAATTTTGTAAGCTCAGAACTAACACAAACAGAGCATGAAGTATCAAAATTTTGTAAGCTCTGAACTAACACAAACAGAGCATGAAGTAACAAATTTTGTAAGCTCAGAACTAACACAAACACAGCATGAAGTATGAACATTTTATAAGCTCAGAACCAACACAAACAGAGCATGAAGTATGAAAAATTTGTAAGCTCAGAACTAACACAAACAGATCATGAAGTATCAAATTTTTCCAGTCCAGAACTAACATAAACAGAGCATGAAGTATACAAATTTTGTAAGCTCAGAACTGATGAACCCAATAATATTCACATTTAGGAGCAATAATCTTAGTGCAATTAGACATTTAAATGCTCTATATGTGGCAATTTACTCTTCTTTTCTCTTTTCCATGGGAAACAGCCTAAAAGCAGCCAAACGAAGCAGATTCAAGACTAATACAGATTGAGAGGATGATACACAGAAACTGCAGAGCATAAGTCGACTGGGTCTTCAAACAAGCGACTGGACAGAGAGGCTGAAGCTGCTCGGCACAGGCGACTGGACAGAGAGGCTGAAGCTGCTCGGCACAGGCGACTGGACAGAGAGGCTGAAGCTGCTCGGCACAGGCGACTTACTCCAACACCAGCCGACTGGACTGATGAATCATGAAACTACGGAAGTATCGGCACAGTCGACTTACTCCAACACCAGTCGACTGCATTCAGCAGAGTTAGAAGATAAGAACAGGAGGGATTCGTCCTCATCCAAATACGAAGCAAGATGAAAGTTATCCAAACCCAGGTCGTCTGCGTGTAACAACTCGTCATTAATCAAGATAGGGGACCAGGGTTGGCAAGTAAGAAGGTGGACTCTGTCTTATGCGTGAAGAGATAAGAAATCAGGAACTCGATATCTGCAGAAAAGGAAGAAAAGAAGAACAGAGAAAGAAATAAAACGCAGATCAAATAAGGAAAGAAATAAATGAAAGAAGAGGACTTTTCTGCAAAATGTGCAAACCCTAACTCTCTTCCCGTGTTCTATAAATATCAACCAAGAGGCATTATTCGAGAGGAGGATCCATCGACCAGCAAGCATCAAGAGACCAGCATCAAAGAAAGAGGAGAACAAGTCGACTGCTGATTGGGCTCAATTTCAACATCATACAAATCAGAGATCTTCTGTTCTTCCTTTTACTTTTTATTTTTATTGTAGAGTCATGAATTCTATTTTATTAATCAATAAAAGTCCGGTTATGTGGAACTAATTTCATAGTTGGGTAGATTGAAACCGTAGTCATGTAATGCTTATATTTTTCTGAATGCTACTCTATTACTTATTGATTAAACCTGATTGAATTGGTATAGATTTATAATAATCAAACTTGTTCAGAAGTTCTAAGAGCAGTCGACTGAGAGTGACAACAAGTCGACTGCCATACAGAACCTGAGTTTATCAAGTTTGTGTATTATAAATCTGAATCTGTTATATGAGTATAGAGACGACCCGTATCTTGTGCTCATAACTTGTAACACAGGAATCCTTAGGGGTTCTTGGTTTAATCAACTTGAAGGATCTAGATCTGATACCAATTTCTAGAACTTCGAGTGGTTGTTCGTTTCCATTGTTCCTATGCTT
Source organism: Hemerocallis citrina (assembly GCA_017893485.1). Lineage (NCBI taxonomy): Eukaryota > Viridiplantae > Streptophyta > Magnoliopsida > Asparagales > Asphodelaceae > Hemerocallis > Hemerocallis citrina. Next base: position 214,229 of record JACEHZ010000596.1, on the reverse strand, counting down.
TCATTAAGTGCAACTTAGTAGATACCATGCTAAATACTTAAGGAAAGAAATGAATTAGAGTAGATACCATGCCTCATTCTTAGCCTAGGGGAACATTAACTTTAAGGAGTATATACCATGCCCTTAAAGGAACAAACTTGAGTGATCAGAGTGGTGACTTAGCATTCTTGACTACAGGTGGAAATCAACGCCCAACTACTTTAATAGATATTCGTGACTCAAATTGTGATGCTACTTAATTTAGATTTTTATCTTTTCATTTCCTTTCAAATATACTTTTAGAACAAACCTTATAATTTGCATTTTCTCTTTGTTTTATTGATTAGTAAGTTAAGTACTACAATCTCTGTGGGATCGACCCTTGCTCTTCACTACGCTTCTATAAACGATTCGTACACTTGCGAGGTTTTTAATTTGTGTCCAGATTATCTATTAATTTAGATAGTCTAGATTGCACAGCAAGTTTTTGGCGCCGCTGCCGGGGATTGTTTAGTATTTTAACTTGCAAAATCAATACAAATCTTTTTTCTTTTTTCTTTTTTCTTCTTTTCTTATATTTTCTTTTAGATTACATTCTGCAGATTCAGACCAGTCGACTGTCTCAAAGGATCAGTCGACTGTACAGCGAATATTTCCAAAATCGACAATGGGGGAGAAAGCACCAAATCGAGTACCAATGCAAGACAAATTCATTCCAAAGAATATTGAGCAACCGTCTTGCATAGCTTTTCAACCGAAAGTCACAGGGAATATGCACCTATCACCTCAATTACTCAGCATGGTTCCCCACTTCAGTGGCAGACTAGACGAGGATCCGCATCTACATTTGCAAGATTTCTTTGATCTTTGCAGAACACAAAGCGTCCAAGGGCTCACCCCTGAACAAATCAGGTTAATCTTGTTTCCATTTTCATTAAAACTTAATGCTAAATTGTGGTATAATTCTTTGGAACCAGGATCAATTCAGTCATGGGAGCAATTGGCAACAAAATTCTTGAAAGAATTCTTTCCAGCCCAGAAAACCAGACAACTAAAAAGGGAAATTCTACTTTTCCAACAAAAAGATGGCGATTTATTCTTCGAGGCATGGAAGGACTTCAAGAACAAGCTTCTCAAGTGTCCTATGCACAACATACCCAAGGATGATCAGGTACAAGCATTTTATGAGGGTTTAAATGACACTAACAAAGCAATTGTAGATTCAGCTTGCAATGGAATTTTGATGAGAAAGAGTGGTGAGGAGGCCATCGAGCTATTTGAAGAACTCAACGAGAACTCACAGTAATTCTCAACAAGGGGAAGAGGCCTTTCGAAAAAACAGGGAGTTTACGAAATTTCTAATAATAATAACATGCAACTAGAAATGGAAACCATGAACAAAAAGATTGATATGCTAGTTAATGCAATTTCAACATTGGGTGGCATAAAAAACCAACCAAAAGAAATTTGTGCAATTTGTTCTCATTCTGATCATACAACTAATATATGTCCCATGTCTTCTTTCACAGATCAGGAGCACACAATGTACCCGCCCCAGAACAACCCTTTTTCAAACACATACAACCCAAGCTGGCAAAACCATCAAAGTTTCTCATGGAGCAATAATCAAAACCATCAGGGCAATCAATTCGCACAAGGGCATGTGCAACAATTCCAGAGTGGGAATGGGTTTGATCGGCCAGTACAAGAACAGAAGAAGTTGGATTTCGAATCCACCGTTCTTCAATTGCTCCAACAGCAACATGAAACAAGCAACCAACAAAGGCAGGCCATTCAGAAATTAGAAACTCAAATCGGTCAAATTGCTAAGGAGTTAAGTGAAAGAAAGGCCGGAGAACTCCCATCACAAACCATACCAAACTCTAGAGGACAAGAACAGCTCCAATCGGTGACTACACTAGAGGACGATATTGAGTTTAAAATGTTTGATGCACCAAAATTACCACACGATGATCATGAATGTTATAATATTGATGTGGTTCAGGAAATTTTTGACCAAACATTTCAGGAACATAGTGTCGAGCCATTACAAGCCACAATTACACACCCTCGAATACTATCTCAAGTTGAACAGGAATATGATGATTGGAGGATTGTAGAGACAGTACATTATCTTGGAAATCCAAAAACATATTCAGGTAAGTTTGCACCTGTGTTTGAAGATCTTGTGTCTAACAAAACTTTTGTTTCTTCTTTTACCAGGACACCAGATATGGAGCTGAAGCCACTACATGAACACTTGAAGTATGAATATTTGGGGGAAAACCAGACATTACCTGTGACAGTTGCTAACTTAAGGATGCAGGAAGAAGAGAAGCTGCAGGGAGTCTTGCAAGAACACAAGGGTGCATTAAGGTGGACCATTGCTGATAGGCTTATGTCAAGATGGTACGGTCCATAAATTGTTGCAAAGGTTTCCCCCACATGGAGCGTTGGCGAAAAATCAAACGTTCAAGGTGAATGGGCATAGGGGAAAACCTTATAATAAGATGAGTTGTGAGCCGCGAGCCATTCAATACATTGCATAAACTCATCGAGTCTAGCTGAAGACAAGAAACACAGCGCTTATTGGGAGGCAACCCAATTTTTCAGGGGAGTATTTACACTCTCTATTTATTTATTTATTTCTTTAATCATTTCTTTATTTTCTTTCCTTCAAACTGGGTGGTAACACATGCCTATTAGAAGTTTTTGTGCGAACATTGAGGACAATGTTCCATCTAAGTTTGGGGGTAGTTGTTTACATTTGGAGTCTTTTGATTTTTTTTTAGATAAACAATTTCTTATAAAGTAAGAGTAAGTATACTTATTTACTTTAGGATTGTTGAGTTTCATAATTCCTTACAAAATTGTATGAGTCATGCTATTATACATAAAAGTCAAATGTGATGCTTTTTCTGGTGATTATTCCTTTTGATCTAGTCCTAAACAGAGTTTAAGTAAATAGAGTAATAACGGGAAAATAATAATAATAATAATTATTATTATTATTATTATAATAAAAAAAACAAAAAAACAAAAAAATTGAATAAAGTCAATCTACTCCAATGTTTTGAGTTGCTTAGTAACTAGGGGTATTCATCACCAATGTTTACTTTTACGTCAAACGGCAACTTGAAATATGAGTATGCAAAGCACTGTAAAGTTTGTGACTTGTTGAGTAACCGGGTGAAGTCATCACAAATGTCTTGCATTCGCGTCAAAAGGCAAGTGACAACTTAGAGAAAAGACTTTCAAAAAAAAAAAACTCTAGTTTGCTACTCGGTTTGTAGTAGTGAAAATGGATAATCACAGATTGAGTTGTTACATACTATAATTAAAATAATTGCATGACGAATATGATTGATTTTGGAGCTATGAATAGGCAATTGCACTGGAGAAAGTGGGTATACTTGTTTTTACTTTATTTGCAATTGTTTATATTTTCTTTGCAATTTTGATGCTTTCATAATAAAGAATTCTTGGTGTGATGGGTTGAGTCTGCTATTTTTTCCTTGTTCATAGTTTTACTTTTTGCTTGAGGACAAGCAAAAGCTAAGTTTGGGGGTATTTGATGAACCCAATAATATTCACATTTAGGAGCAATAATCTTAGTGCAATTAGACATTTAAATGCTCTATATGTGGAAATTTACTCTTCTTTTCTCTTTTCCATGGGAAACAACCTAAAAGCAGCCAAACGAAGCAGATTCAAGACTAATACAGATTGAGAGGATGATACACAGAAACTGCAGAGCATAAGTCGACTGGGTCTTCAAACAGGCGACTGGACAGAGAGGCTGAAGCTGCTCGGCACAGGCGACTGGACAGAGAGGCTGAAGCTGCTCGGCACAGGCGACTTACTCCAACACCAGCCGACTGGACTGATGAATCATGAAACTACGGAAGTATCGGCACAGTCGACTTACTCCAACACCAGTCGACTGCATTCAGCAGAGTTAGAAGATAAGAACAGGAAGGATTCGTCCTCATCCAAATACGAAGCAAGATGAAAGTTATCCAAACCCAGGTCGTCTGCGTGTAACAACTCGTTATTAATCAAGATAGGGGACCAGGGTTGGCAAGTAAGAAGGTGGACTCAGTCTTATGCGTGAAGAGATAAGAAATCAGGAACTCGATATCTGCAGAAAAAGAAGAAAAGAAGAAAAGAGAAAGAAATAAAACGCAGATCAAATAAGGAAAGAAATAAATGAAAGAAGAGGACTTTTCTGCAAAATGTGCAAACCTAACTCTCTTCCCGTGTTCTATAAATATCAACCAAGAGGCATTATTCGAGAGGAGGATCCATCGACCAGTAAGCATCAAGAGACCAGCATCAAAGAAAGAGGAGAACAAGTCGACTACTGATTGGGCTCAATTTCAACATCATACAAATCAGTGTTCTTCTGTTCTTCCTTTTACTTTTTATTTTTATTGTAGAGTCATGATTTCTATTTTATTAATCAATAAAAGTCCTGTTATGTGGAACTAATTTCATAGTTGGGTAGATTGAAACCGTAGTCATGTAATGCTTATATTTTTCTGAATGCTACTCTATTACTTATTGATTAAACCTGATTGAATTGGTATAGATTTATAATAATCAAACTTGTTCAGAAGTTCTAAGTGCAGTCGACTGAGAGTGACAGCAAGTCGACTGCCATACAGAACCTGAGTTTATCAAGTTTGCTTATTATAAATCTGAATCTGTTATATGAGTATAGAGACGACCCGTATCTTGTGCTCATAACTTGTAACACAGGAATCCTTAGGGGTTCTTGGTTTAATCAACTTGAAGGATCTAGATCTGATACCAATTTCTAGAACTTCGAGTGGTTGTTCGTTTCCATTGTTCCTATGCTTTCATTAAGTGCAACTTAGTAGATACCATGCTAATTACTTAAGGAAAGAAACGAATTAGAGTAGATACCATGCCTCATTCTTGGCCTAGGGGAACATTAACTTTAAGGAGTAGATACCATGCCCTTAAAGGAACAAACTTGAGTGATCAGAGTGGTGACTTAGCATTCTTGACTACAGGTGGAAATCAACGCCCAACTACTTTAATAGATATTCGTGACTCAAATTGTGATGCTACTTAATTTAGATTTTTATCTTTTCATTTCCTTTCAAATATACTTTTAGAACAAACCTTATAATTTGCATTTTCTCTTTGTTTTATTGATTAGTAAGTTAAGTACTACAATCTCTGTGGATCGACCCTTGCTCTTCACTACGCTTCTATAAACGATTCGTACACTTGTGAGGTTTTTAATTTGTATCCAGATTATCTATTAATTTAGATAGTCTAGATTGCACAACAAGAACCAACACAAACAGAGCATGAAGTATACAAATTATGTAAGCTCGGAACCAACGCAAACAGAACATGAAGTATGTAAATTTTGTAAGCTCCGACTAACACAAACAGACAAAGAAGTATCAAATTTTGTAAGCTTTTGTAAGCTCAGAACTAACACAAACAGACCAAGAAGTATCAAATTTTGTAAGCTTTAGTAAGCTCATAACTAACACAAACAGACCAAGAAGTATTAAATTTTGTAAGCTCAGAACTAACACAAACAGATCATGAAGTATCAAATTTTGTAAAGTGCTCAGAACCAACACAAACAGATCATGAAGTATGAAAATTTTGTAAGCTCAGAACTAACACAAACAGATCATGAAGTATCAAAATTTTGTAAGCTCAGAACTAACACAAACAAATTATGAGGTATCAAATTTTGCCAGCTCAGAACTAACACTAACTGATCATGAAGTATCAAATTTTGCCCTCGATCAGAACCAACGCAATCAGCGGATGAAGTATGAAAATTTTGTAAGCTCAGAACCAACTCAATCAAATTCTGTAAGCTCAGAACTAACACAAACAGATCATGAGGTATCAAATTTTTCCAGCTCAGAACTAACACTAACTGATCATGAAGTATCAAATTTTGCCCTCGCCCAAAACCAACGCAATCAGAGCATGAAGTATGAAAATTTTGTAAGCTCAGAACCAACACAATCAAATTTTGTAAGCTCAGAACTAACACAAATAGAGCATGAAGTATCAAATTTTGCCAGCTCAAAACTAACACTAACTGATCATGAAGTATCAAATTTTGCCCTTACTCAGAACTAACACAAAATTACCATGAAGTGTCAAATTTTGTAAGCTCATAAATAACACAAAAAGAGTTTGAAGTATCAAATTTTGTAAGCTCATAATAAACACAAACAGAGAATGTGGTATCAAATTTTGCTAGCTCAGAACTAACACAAACAGAGCATGAAGCATACAAATTTTGTAAGCTCAGAACCAACACAAACAGAGCATGAAGTATGAAAAATTTTTAAGCTCAGAACTAACACAAACAACTCATGAAGTACACAATAAAGAATTCCATTTGTCGGAGACTGTTCTGAAGGTATCTCCGGTTCTTCGCTAACGACCTTCTTGTTCTTCCTTTTGAACTCCTGCACAAAATGATTCATCAAATAGAAAAAATGCAAGTACGTATGTGGCATGTTCCTGGAGAGTGTATGTTGAACATGGTTAAAACTTGTTGGCTCAGAACAAGTGCAACAGAAAACATTAAACAGTAGACTCAGATGAAAAAATCATGCCGGCTCAGAAAAACACCACCATCAACCTCAATAATTTGTAAAATCAGTACAAATGCATTTTCAAAATGAAATTGAAAATGGGTAAGCTCAGAACAACTTAGTTTGAACAAAAGGATGAAGTGTCAAATAATTTCAGCTTCCCGGCTCAAAACAAACCCAAATTGAACATGAAGTTGAACACCATCCAATAATCATGAAGTATCAAATCATGCATAAACTTTTCATCACTGCCACATAATAAATCAAGTATAAGTGAGTCAAATGTGGAATTTTGAATTTGGCACTAGGGCTGCTTTATTAAGCCACACCGACTAGCGGCCAAAAAAAAAAAAAATTCAAGCTGCATAAACTTTTCATCATTGCCTACTAACTTGGAATTATAAACTATAAACCCAAATTTTTTTGCCAACTTTTCGAGAACTAAATTTCTTATCGAGCATTAATTTATTTCCATCAAAATTTTACCTGCACACAAAGAAGACATAAGGGTTAATTTAATAAATGTGCTATAATGTATTAAAGAACAATAATGGCAGGTATGGGTCAGAAATTATTTTAAATCATGTATGACACGTACCTTGCAAAAATTTACAGAAATAAACCAACAAAGTTCATGCAATATTTGGAGCCTCCTCTGTTATAGGTTCCATTGTTAAAAATGTAGTAGAAGCTTGTGACTCATTTATAGTAGAGCTACACGATTAATATTCACAAAATGAAAATAAGATTATATTATATATAAAGAAAATAAACTATAAACTTTGTATTTAATTACTAACCTTTCCTTTAAAGAACAGGTGCGACTGTCATGATTAACAAGCTTCTTGCACAAACGACACTTTCTTAGTGGTTTCGCAGCCTTCTCCAATGCTTTCTCCTTACCCCCTTTAATTCGCTTCCCACTACCTTTGGTCTTTGCAATATCCGGTACATGAATATGGACTGTTTTAGGTAGTGAAGTAGTTGTTGCTTGTTGTAATTCTTGGGGCATATCTTGTTGTAATTCTGCAACAACACCAACTAGTAATGTTTAAGCCTTCTGGCGCATCTCCTTTGATGAGCGAGCGATCCTCATCACTTTGTTGATTTCATTTGACAACTCCACCATGTCCAAATCTTGTGGACTACCGTAGCTACCAATGATTTCTTCACCAGCATCATCATATACAATCTCGGTAGTTACCGAAGCGGTCCACCTTTTTAAAATATAAGATTGAGGCAGGAAATCAACAAACTCATTCCTCAATACCACAAGGATGTGTCTACAAGGAATTCCCTCCACTTCAAATTTACTACAAGTGAAAGACCCCGCATTGTCCATTCTCTTATAGAACACATCTCTTGTTTTATCAGATTTTACTGACTTTTCCATTCTCCTGACAATATAGTATCGCACACTACCATCATCAACTTTCATTAAAGATGTGTAATTCAAGCTTTCAACTAATTCAGCTTGAAATACATAAAATTTCGCTCTAGTGTACAGCTCAGACATTTGGGACTCAATTTCAAAATCAGTTTGCAGCTTTTGTTTTGTATGCAGAGTGGTATAGTCAGCTGCTAACTGATTTTGTCTTTGTTTCCTTATTGCCCTTTCAAACCTCGTCATAAATTCATGTAAAGAATTTTTGCTATTAACATACTTATCCACAAAAGCATTCATGCTTTTTGATCTCTGAGTAGTGCAAATTCCAGCAGTAAAAATATGCTTAGCATAAGCTGGTATCCACTTCTCACGAAGCTCATAAATGTCAGAAAGCCAAGGATTACCTATTATTGTAATATGTATCAAATACTAATACTACTAAAAAAATGGTCAAACATAGCTATAATTTATTGAAACAAGTAATACCTGCAATTTGCACATTAGCGTTCATTACGTCATTCCATCTCATCTCAAACTCTTCCGGGGTCTCTGATTCCCAGATGCAACTATGGAATGGAATGCTAAAATTACTATTCAGGCCCGGACCACCAAGCTTATCGGGAAGCTTTTTAAGAATGTGCCACATGCAAAGCCTGTGGCTCGAACCAGGAAAACACATGCAGATTGCATTATCCATTGCAGGATCTTAATCTATAATGATAACTTTTGGTGGAGACCCACTCATTGTTTCATCCCATTTTTCAAACAACCAAACAAAAGAGTCGGTGGTCTCTTTATTTATGAAAGCCGCACCAAAATTGACAGATTGACTATGGTGATTAACTCCAGTAAATGGAGCAAAAACCAACTTGTATTCATTGGTATCATATGTGGTATCAAAAATAAGCACTTCACCAAAATGCTTGTATGCCTTCCTGGCAATAGCATCAACCCAAAACACATGAGTTAATTTGTTGTCTTCATCAACCTTGTAAAGAAAACAGAAAGAAGGATTCATCTCTTTTTCCTCTTGCAAGTGCTCTAGCAATATATCAACATCATAAGCTCTCATCCCATCCTTCTCTCTTTGCAACGAATTTCTAATGTCTTTTTCAGTACAATTAATATTACTGAAACCTTCATTTTCTATTTCCATGAAGGACATAAACTCTGAAGTTCTTATGTTAGCCTCTTTGAAAGAACTAAGTAAATTTTTCTGCACTTCAGAAACAGTTCTATTACATCTTAAAAATTGTTGCTTTCTAGGTGTAACACAAATATGGGTGTGCTCTTCCCCAGACCTTCGGATTGACCATCTCCCGTCATCGTCCCTTTGCATTCGTATTTGAGCCATACACTCTTCTTTCGTCATAGCTCTTCTCCTTCTCTTGATCAAATTTGAGGAAGACGATTCTTCAATATTGGCAATATTCACACCAGCTGTATCTACCGGCTTGCCTTGCTTTGAGCATACAAATTGTTGTGAATATCTCTCCTTCGTAGTAGTGTCAACTATTGTTGCAAACTTGCGTACTGAAAAACCAACTAATTTTGCATATCTTTTATAAAATTCATATCCGTCGTCTAATGTTGCAAATACTAAACCAACAAATGGTTTAGAAGCATCATCAACGTCCCTCCAACCGGACTGAACATCTTGGCTTACTAATTCGTCATTTTCAACCTCCATCCTTCATAGGAGAATGAGACAACAAACATTAAAAAAAAGCTACAACTTTAAATTAACACAAAGGAAAAAGTCTAACAGACTACATTCTGAAGTTACAAGTAATAAAGTCTTCATACTGAGGGGATATGAAACTTAGTGTTTGAAAATTTTAAGTATGTACAGATTTTAGACAGTTAAATATTTTTCTTTTTTGGAAGAAACATCCATAGTTAAATGGCAAGCAACCCTCAGCTTCTTACATGGATTTTACATGGATTTTGTGTGCTTATATGCATGTGTCATGTCTTATTAGTAGTGATTAAGCTAATCTCAAAAGAAACAAAAACTAGACTGCATATTACATGGATTTTGTGTGCTTATATGCATGTGTCATGTCCACATCTCAAAATTCCATATACTAGTATGAATATTATTTGTTATCCTAAATATACTAGTACGAATACTACTACGAATATTATCAAAGCATAATTTAAGGGCTAAAAATATAACAACAAACTAGAAGCATTTGTAAAGGAAATAAAATTTGAAAATGAGCCGAGAAATCGAAACCCTTATCGCGGTTTGGGTTTTCCGTCGGAGAGAGAGAACGAACTTGTGAAGTATCTTCTTTGGTGCTGAGACGACAAGGCCGATAGGGGCTGATCGATTATACCCCTTTTACCCCTCGACAGATCTGAAGATAAGCGACTGGAGATTTAACTTAATGGTGGAGTTGGGTTTATACAGGTGACGAAGAAAGAGAGCGGGAGAGAAGAGCTCCACTTCGCTCTCTTCGATTAGGGTTTCGAAGAGAGGTGGATTAGGGTTTCAAAGATGGAGATCGGGAGTGAGAGCATGAGAAGAGAAGAGATAGAGATTAGGGTTGTGAAGAGAGCGGGACGATCTTCGAGAGCGGGAGAGGGAGCGGGAGAAGATAAGAGGTGGGATTAGGGTTTGGATCGATAGATAGCGGGAGAGAAGAGAGCGTGAGAAGATAAGAGAAGAGAGCGGGAGAGAAGAGAGCGTGAGAGAGGTATAATCGATTATACCCCTTTTACCCCTCACTATATCTGAAGATAAGCGGCTGTCGATCTCAGCCGTCCGATCGCGATCAAGATCGATCGGATGGCTGAGATCTCCAACTCCCGATAAGGATTCCAGCTTCCCAGCTCTTAATAGACTTACTCTCTATATATATATATATAAAGGAGAGATCCAATGAGAAACATTATTAAATGAGAAAATGAGAAACATTGATTCTGACCATTGGATAGGACGAGATTAAAATGAGTGGTTCTCATTCATTTGTATTAGTTAATTGAGAACCCAGTTTTTTTTTTCTACAGATATATTAAAAACACAAAAAAAAAAACCAAACCAATGGGAAAAAATTGAATTCCCTGATTATATTTTTCTAGTGATTCCCTAAACCTAAGAAGAGTCACCCATCGATTCATGCCGATTGTAGCCCATCGATGTGCGCTCCGCCCGTCGTCGCCCCGCTGACCATCTCCGACCCCGCTCCATCAGATTGCTAATCCTTTAAGTGCTGGATCTCTTCAGAAAAGCCAACACGCTAACCCCAGCAACAAGTGCAGCTCTGGAAGCAACTGTATTGTATGCAGATGCCCATGTCTCTTTCTGAGCATACTCAACACATACTTGGTGATGGAAAAAATGAGATGCTAGCACTGTATGAGTCTGTGAGAGTCTGAGTGTACCAAAATTTGGGCCAAACTGTTCCTATCAATGTCATCACCGACTTTTTGGAGGATTGAAGCTAATAGGTCCGCCATACTATGTGCCTCTGAAATGGAGGCAACGGTAAATCTAATCAGCATTCTCAAAAGTGGTAAGGAACTTGTCAATTGAACAATAAATAAGAACAGGATTTAACAAAATATTGGACAGATAATAATACCGGAATTGAATCACTAGAAAAATATAACCAGGGAATTCATTTTTTCCCATTGGTTTGGTTTTTTTTTGTGTGTGGTTTTTTTAATATATCTATAGGAAAAAAAACCGAGTTCTCAATTAACTAATCCAAACGAATGAGAGCCACTCATTTTAATCTTATCCTATCTAATGGTCAAAATCATTGTTTCTCATTTTCTCATTTAAGAATGTTTCTCATTGGATCACTCCTATATATATACATATATATATATATAATATAAAAATAAAGTGAATGAAAAAGCATAATAAAGTGGTAGATGGGGGGGCCACAAGTTGAGAACAGCAGCAACGTGTTGTGGTTTGAGTTTGAGGCTGACGTCACTGTGACGTCAGTGGGGATGGGGACCCACCCGGGTGAATTAAGACAGCGCCTGTTGTCTCTTGAAGTGCTGACGTGACACATGGGGCCCACGAGTTGGCATGTGTGTCACGTGAGAAAGAGAAGAAAAGATGGATTTAAATAATCCCATATCGGGAATCACACATGAATAAATAACTATAAATAATATAGCCTATGATCAAGAGTCACCAATCCGATTAACCACATTTTGAGAGGCAGCCTGTGGTGGGCAGTTGTACTATACTATAAATAATTTGTCTGATAAATTGTATAAAATTATCTGAGTTGGGGCAGGGGCGTTACAAATGGTATCAGAGCCGACTTTCAACATCGAGTGTGGGGCATGTCTATATAGTCGGCCGGTGGATTTCCGAACTATAGACCCAGTCGGACGGTAGATTTCGAGACTGTGGTGAGCCGTCAATTAAATCCGGGGGTATGATTGATCGGGCGGTGGATTCCGGGATCATGATTAGTCGGGCGGATAGGAGGGCAACTCAATTAAATTCGGGATTATGGTTGATCGGGCGGTGGATTCCGGGATCATGATTAATCGAGCGGATAGAAGAGCAGATGCTCCACATCGGCAAGAAAGTAGATCCTGCACTAGATTGTGCATGCCCCGTACTCAGCGAGGACGCTGATTTCTAAAGGGGGGTGTATGTAACACCTCGTAATTTCAAGAGCTATACTATAGTAGTAGTAGTAGTAGTAGTAGTAGTAGTAGTAGTAGTAGTAGTATCAGGGCCGGCCCCAGTATGGAGGCGGGTAAGGCGGCCGCCTCGGGCCCCGGCAGAATTTGCGATTTTTGGGGCCCCCAATTTTGAACTTCCCTTGTAAATATAGGCATGTATTTCGCGCGTAAAAAATATATATATGTTATTAGGGGTCCCATTTCGGAAGTTCGCCTAGGGCCCCCAGGAACTCAGGGCCGGCCCTGAGTAGTGTATATATATATATATATATATATATATATATATATATATATATATATATATATATATATATATATATATATATATATATATATATATATATATATATTATAATATAAAAATAAAGTGAATGGAAAATGTATAATAAAGTGGTAGATGATGGGCCCACGAGTTGAGAACAGCAGCAACGTGTTGTGGTTTGAGTTTGAGGCTGACATCACTGTGACATCAACGGGGATGGGGACCCACCCGGGTGAATTGAGACAGTGCCTGCTGTCTCTTAAAGTGCTGACGTGGCACATAGGGCCCACGAGTTGGCTTGTGTGTCACGTGAGTGAGAAAGAGAAGAAAATATGGATTTAAATAATCCCATATCGAGAATCACACAAGAATAAATAACTATAAATAATATAGCCTATGATCAAGAGTCACCAATCCGGTTAACCACCTTTTGACAGGCAGTCTATGCTGGACAGTTGTACTATACTATAAATAATTTGTCTGATAAATTATATAACTTGTCTTCTAATTTGAATGTATTATTATAACTGTATGTTTTATATGTATGCATAGGTTATGCTTATGAGTAGTTAATGACTTGAATATGTGTAAATCTTTATGTTTAGGTATTGATTATGATATACCTATTTGGTTATATTTTGTGGGTGAAATAATTCGAGATCTAAAGATTGGATATTGTTATAGTGATGTTGAAGCGGTCATTATTTGGGCTCCCCGTAACTTTATATACTCACAACTAATAGATAATATATTTGAAGTTACGAATTGGGATAAAGGTTAATTGAGTGTCAAAATCAAAGCTCGTTATGCTGCCGGTAAAGGAGAAGGGCAATATTTCATGGTGGTGCCCGTATATAATGATAATTTCTTAAGGTCCATGATTGCTAGGACACTTGATCCAAATTGTAGTTGGACTGCATTGGAGTTATAGATTGAGCAAATGAAGCTTCCAAACACTAGGCCAGTTGTTATTCCAAGTCCAAGCCCTATTAGGAGTTTGAAACCATCTGCCAAGTCATATGCAATAATACCAAATACACAAGACGACATTAGCACTGTAACACCCTGCAAAATTGAGTAATGACAATTTTGCCCTTGCATGTTACGCACGTGTATTTTGTACCGTTACGAGTAATATTCGTAACGTATTTTTATATAAATGTCATACGTAATTTATATTCTGACTATTTATACATTTTTCGTCTTCTCAAAACTTTTTTTTATCTTATTTCGAGCCAACTCAAATATTTATTTTAATTTTTGTGTTTTTACGTGTATTGCACATATTTTCAATACACGTGTCTATTACATATATTTTTCGTTACGTGAAATATCCGTAACATTATTACATATACATATTTTGTATTTTGACTATTTTCATTCTCCCAAATTAATTTTAATATTTTACACGTGCACTGCACGTGCAAATTTTTAAGCAATTTAATCCATAAAGAATTTCCTAAGAATTATGCTTATCTATTCTCATTTTATCTAAGTTATTTATTTTGATCCATAGACCCTAACATATTTTAATGGCCCAAAAGAAACTAATTTCAAAATAAAGGCCCGTGATAAAATTTTATATTAAATACACTTTTAAAATTGTCACCACACTTGTCATGTAACAGATACATACATTTGAACTATAAACAAAAGAATGAGAAGTGTGCACATGTGGAAAATTCAAAGGGTTTTGACCATGCATATGAAGGGGAAGAGATGGGGGTTTGTGTAGTAATGGTGAGTGGATGATTAATTTTGTTAATGGGTATTTAATTTTTGGTAGTGAATGTCTCTTCATTCACCCATTTGACCCTATAAATAGCCCCTCCTAATTCATAAAAAAATGCACCAAAAATCAAAAGATAAGAAAAGAAAAGAAAGAGAGAAAAGAAAGAGTGCTCGGATTTCTTCAAGAATGAGGGCTCGATCTTGCTGTGCTAGGAGGAGAAGAGCTTTTGTGTTGGAGCTATAAGCCACTCTCTAGGTGTCTTCTTCCACTTATTCTTCTATTAAGATGGGTGATTCTTGAACTTTCTAAAATATAGTAGTATGCATGTGTAGGAATATTGATGCATGAAATTGATAATTCATATGAATTGTAGTTAATTTTGTGATGATGTTATTTAGAATATTTAATAGCTATAAGTATGAAAAGAAATGCATGCTAATTGAAAGATTGTTTAGAGAATAGTTGAAATTATGTTGTTGGGTGCATGGTAATACATAATGATTAGATTGAATAAATTGTGAATGAATTCATACACAAAGTTGTTAATTTATGCAAAGAAAGTTGTTGTTTTGAGTTTTTTTTGTACTTCAGAAAATCTTGTCAAATAATCTAGATGGAATCTAGAGCTAAAACTTTTATGGTAGCATCTTGTATATTTCAGGAACATCTCTTTAAAATTTCATAAGATTTGAAGGTCATTTACTATTTTAATAAAATACAAACTTAGGACTGATTGGCAGTTGACTAGTTCCTGGAAATCTGTACACATTTCGAATTTTGATCATTTCAACATCTTAGATGAAGTAATTTGAGAAAAGTCAAAAATAATAACTTGAAGTAGACTTGTTAAAATTTCTGTAAAGTCTAAAAAATCAAATTTTTACAAAGAACTGAATTGATAATGAATTTTACAAGACTGTACAAGTGACTGTATTTCAATATTTCGACCCTACTGTAGATTTCGAAGAATTCAGGGTTATAGATACAATATTTTGGAGAAACTTATAACTAAAAAATTGTAGTAAACTTGTATACCTTTATTTTGATCTAAAGAATATAAAATTTCATGAAGTATATAATTTTCTATGATTTTTACAAGTAGCATGTGCTGTAGTTTTGTGATTTCGAACTTACTATTTTGCAAACGAATTTAGACGAAGTAATTGTGGATGATTATAAGTGTTTTTAACTACAAAGTTATAGTAGAATCATTTATGAAAATAATGAATCTATCTTTTGAATAGAATTGAGATGTATAATTGAATTATAGATGAATATGAAAAGGGTCTACTTAATCGAAGAAACTTGTAGCTTATTAAAGTAATTGTTGATTGTGCGATCAACCAAGAAATGGTTTCTTCATAGTTGGTAAATAAGAATGAATGAAAAGATTTGAATGAAATATGAATACATGAAATAGAGGATATAAGTTATAAGGGTATGAGTACCCCAGTTGTTGAACATGAAAGATGTTAATCTAGAGGCTATGCGAGACCCTAGTAACCGGTATTGTGAATAATGAAAATTTGAGAAACTAATCAGTGTGGGTTAAGTATCTTTTGAGAAGTAGCCAGTTTGGGCTGACTTTCTCTCGTGTTGATTTAATTCCGGTAAGGTAAGCTAGCTTTGGGTTGTGTTGATTTAAACTAAAACTTAAGGACAGGCACTAAGAGGAGATGTGATCAAGTATGGGCAAACATGAGTATGAGGGCTTAGATAGCACGGTGGGAGGTGTTTCCAGAATTACCGATGTTGAGGCTCGCGGTGGGGGATATCCTTTAGAATTACTAGTATCAAGGCGACACTCATGGGGTATTTGTATGATGAGATACCGATGATAGCACGGTGTGGGTTTCGTCTCCATAATTATAGAGGTCTGAGGCGTGATGACTGTAAATCACCCGCAATGGGAGGATGACTCTCAAGAATTACCGGGGTCATAGCTCGCGATGTGGGTATTCGCCTCCAGAATTACTGGGTGTGAGGCAGTGTGTCAAAAATCACTTGAAGTGGGAGTGCGATACTCAAGAATTATCGGGGTGGTACTAGATACTCACAGAATATCTAAAACATACACTAGTCACTGTAGTAGTAATTCATAGCGAGGGATTAAACCCTTTAATTTGAAGTACGTAGGTGTTTGCCCTCGGACCTATGTAGGATGGGGTGCATAGAATCCGAACAAGTATGTATTAGTGTCATTGTAGTATAAACATCTGCTTTAGGCATTAAGTCATATCATACACTGACATGTTTATGATAGTAACTCTTTTACACTTTATTATGCATTCAAGTTTATGGTTGTTAAAGTAAGAGAATTGTTATATTACGGCATAGTGAGAATCGCTGTTTTATAATATTGCGTCGGTTGTAAGCAACTGACGTGCCCACAGATTTTCAGTGCAGGGCTTGGATTGGATTGGCAAGGACTTATAGACGGTTGATGATAAAGATTATATTCATGATTAAAGCTGTTGTTGTTAGAGTTGTATTTCATATTGTATTTTATTTAATTTCCGTTGTGTAACTCTGTAATAAACTTTGTTGTGTAATAAAAAGTTTTAATTTCCTTGTAAAATTGTACGAATTGAAGTAAAAGATCATGTTGTACTATGAATTACATGTAAATGAACTTTGGGGTGTTACAAGCACAACTCCAACAAAACCTATTACCACTTCTTTGAGCCGGTACATCCGTTCACCTCAACACAAAATATTGTCCACACCGACATGGTCATGCAAGACTTTGACAGCGTCATTGTAAATAATGATTTGGTAGAATAGGTAGAAGATGGGGATCACGGTCTTGAAGTTGAGGAGGAAGAGGATGTCGATGAAGCTCCGGTTAATGATGTCTACATTCATGTGCCGGTTAACAATGTGGTGTTGCCAAATCAATCCATTAGTGCATCTGTACATGAGGTTCAATCGAGTGAATGGATGTCCCGTGCAACCGTACATGAACATGCACAATCTTCCGTCGGCTCTTTGAACACGGATGGACTCTCCATAGGTCAAACATTTCCAACTAAAGATAGTATACAACATCAAGTGAAGATGTCACGCCCCGCTTCCCAAAAAGAATATGGAATACAGATACACGACTCAACCCAGCGAATGATATGCATCATCCATAAGCTGTTCAGAATCTTTACAACAAATCTCAGAATGATCAGAGTCGGAAGCCAAAAGAATCATCCTCACACAGACATATATATCTCAAAACAAAACAAAGTGCCAACAAAAATTAATTGAAATCCATTATTATAATAGTCTCAAATAAACAGATCCGAACAAGTTAATATCCTGGGTCACATTTCCAAATACAAATAAAATCTAAGTACTCAAATACATCGTTCCAAAGCAACAGATAATAATAATAGCAAAAAGAAGTCCAGCACTAATATCTCATTTCTCTAATACCATCGGGCAAACGACCATCCTGGTCTGCAATCAATAAATTGTAGGAGAAGGAAAAAGAAAATAAGTACTCGTCAATGCAAGTTACAGGCCGCTTGTTATGCAGGATACAAGTATATGGAAAACTAAACAACTAAAATAATAGCAGAAACAGATATAACATGGTATAACAGAATCAACTAGCATGGTATACTAACATGTGTCAAGTGTCAAAAGTCAAATAGCATGCAGACAGATATATGGATAGTGTCGAATAATAGTGTCAAATGATAGTATCAGACTGATAACAGATAATCAGGTAATCAGATAGCAGATACAGATAACAGATTCAGATATCAGATACAAATATAGATACAGATGTCAGATACAGATTCGATTCGTATAAGTCTTGTATTAATTACCAACTAGGTAGCACTTCATGTGCCATACTTTTATCAAATGGTTGCTACATTCAAACCAGTTACGTTTATAGATTTCGTAGGGGATCATATAGAGCTGTGTACTCAGGATTCAGACAGACAGATATCAGATACAAAATCCAGATAGACAGATAAAACCTAGTGGTTCTCTTCTTCCCTACACCTTCCTATAGGAAGTAATGTAGACAGGGTACAAAATAACAGATCACAGATCATCATATGGAAAACACGGGCCCCATTCTAAGTACACATTTCTATGGTTTCCTACTACTAGATTTTTCCCATAAACCCCGGCTTGATCATTTTATAATTATTATCAGACAGATGTGTATGTGCATGAAACAGAGTAAATCTAGCATGATATGTCGACCCACAAGTTCAGAATAACCGATAAGCATGTACAGATGGTAAGATGTCACATAACAGAACAAAATAGGGTACTTCCTAATTCAGGACAGCACGACAGTACAGTACTAAAACAGCAAGTCCTGTTACCATAAATATCAAAACCTAGATCCTTCAGAGAATCTGGAAAATAGACTTCCAACCGAATTTAGCAAATACGTATAAGTCATATAGTGTTTTAGAAAAACATAACTCAAAACTGATTTGAAACCAGAAAATACGTTCAGCCAGAAATCAGTAAATCGAATTCACAATCAGGAAAACAGCATCAAAACACCTCAAATAAATCCAGAAAAAATTTGGGGTATTTCTCTATATGTCTAGTATCGGAATATAAAGTTTCAAAATTTTTCATTAAGATTAGTTCAACCAACAAAAATCAGAAAACATCAAGAAACGATAGTTTGGCAAATCTGGAATTTCCAACACTGCTGTACGAAAACTGTAATAGCTCGCAAACCGTGAAACGAAATCCAGATTCGTCAAAGGGAGATGAAAATAGAAAAAATAAGCTAACTTTCATATTTCATAAATATTTTTCATAAAGAAAAAGGAATTAGGGTAAAAATACAAATCTTTTCAGAACAGCGAGCAAAATCCAGCAAGTATAGTTTTTATAAACAATCATAAAACGGTATATAAAACT
This sequence comes from Hemerocallis citrina, assembly GCA_017893485.1. Lineage (NCBI taxonomy): Eukaryota > Viridiplantae > Streptophyta > Magnoliopsida > Asparagales > Asphodelaceae > Hemerocallis > Hemerocallis citrina. Next base: position 194,709 of record JACEHZ010000596.1, on the reverse strand, counting down.
CATCAATAAAATCCACCAAAATTCTGGGTAATCCCTAAATAGGTATAGAAATATTGTGCAAAATTTCAGATCAAAATAATATGATTAGCAATAGTATCAAAATAGTTTAGTCATCGAAATCATCAAGAAACGAAATCTGGAATATAATACACCTCTGTAGTAAAACAATCATATCTCACACATATGAAAACGAAATCGATCTCTGTCAGAAAATTTGGAAAGAAGACAAATTTCTCTAAAAATCATGTTTAATGCTGAAGTTAAGATACTGACCTTAATAAGGTCTAAAATACCAATCAAAACTGATCATTGACAAAATACAGATTTTTCTCTTAACAACAAATCAACATACAACATACGAAACTTGTTCTAAACACAACCAAACATGTTATAGAGTCTACTAAGTATCCAAACATCATGAAATATGGTATGCAGCATGTCCACAACAAGTATATCATATGGATCCAAACAAATACCCAAATTCTCATAATTATCTCACAAATATAATCACATCAAGAACGGTCAAAACCTCAGTTGTTTCATGTCAAATTTGTGTCGTAAGGCAACTATGGTCAATAGCACTATAAAGACAATACTCATCAAATATACATTACACACGAGTTGTTTCTAGAACCCAACTATACTACAAGTGGAATTTATGACTTGTATCATACAACGAAATTGAGTACAAGTTACTTGCCTTAACCGAAGACGAAACGAACACCAAGAATAATGGGAACGAATCCCGACAACGAACAAAACCCACGAACAAAAACCATGAACCAAGCAATCCGTACGTGCAAACTCCGTGCACGCGCAAACCCGAACAAGAGAGAGAGAGAGATCGGGAGTATTAGGGGCAGCAGCGGTGCTGGCCGATGCTGGCACTACTGCTGCTCCTATCGCTGTTGTCGATGCCGACGGACGGGGAGGAGGACGAGAGAGAGAGATGGTGGAGGTGGTGCTCAGGAGATGATGGTGTGCGGCTAGGGGGGTCTCGGGTTGGGTGTGCTGGCGACGGAAAAGGGCAGGTCAGGAGAAGGGGCCTGGGGTGTTGGTCGGTGGGTGGCGGCGCAAAACAGGGAAGGAGGTCGGGGGTAGGGTGTAGGCAGAGTTAGGGTTAGGGTTTTGGGGTGAGAAAGGGAGAGTATATATAGTGGAGTTTAGGGTTGTAGGTATTTGGGTTGTGGATAGTTTAGGATTAGTAATAGGAGATTGGGTTTAATTAGGATTTGAATAGGATTTATAGGCTAATTTGTTTGGTAGATAATTATGGATCAAAAGGCAGTAGGATTAGCAACCAAAACACCACGAGCACCCTGTTGATTCTTGATTTTGATGATTACAACACACTGCAACATGTATCTGTGCTATACCATATAATTGCAGGTAGTATACACACAAGCCTCATTACTATACAGCTGAACAAATGAACAAGCACATGCTCTGGATAAAGACAATGGCTTCACTCAAGACTCAAGTCAAGACCTATACTTCAAGTGTCATATATTTTTATGTCTTGTAAACAAATGTAATATTTTGTTTTATTTGAGTCTTAGAATGATGTACAGCCTTGTCACACACACATACACTCACATATAACTCTTTTTAAAATGTGTGTTTTTCAACATCAAAAAGTCAAAACAGCTTGAAATAGTTTAGCTGTTGAGTACCAGTCGACCGCTACTTGTACCAGTCGACTGAGTCGGTACAAAACTGACTAAACTTATTCAAACTCTGATCAGTCGACTCATCATGGCAACCCAGTCGACTGTTCAAGTGTGTTTGACAGTTTTCTGTTTTTAAAATCGTTTTTCAAATTCAAATCTTTTTTAGATCCGTTGGTTGACAGTTGAACAACTGATTCCCAACGTCCAGTGAATCTACCTCTATAAATAGAGATTAGAATCCACTGTTAAAAACACAATACTCCAAGCATTTCTTTGAGATCTTAAGTTTTACATTTTTCAAGAGACAAAAGCTTTCAACTCACTAAGACTTGGTTCTCTGTCTTCAGTCCAGTATAACATTTGATTTTGTTCTGAACTGAATATAGAAGTCAACCATTTAGCCACATACTATATCACAATCACAAACTAGGCTATAGGTTGATTGTAAACATTTTTTATTGTTTTCTTTTCCTCTTGGTTGGAGAGTAGGACTCTAGGGTGTAGAGTCAGGTTTGTCACTCTTGGTGGAAGAGTGGGTTGCTTTCTCTGGTTGAGAGAAAAGACTACGGGTTAGACAAGGTTGTTGTCTGAACGTCGTAGGGTATTCTTGTAAACTTTTTCAAGAATAGTGGAAATCTCAAGTGGGTTGCTTGGGGACTGGATGTAGGTCGGTAGGACTGAACCAGGATACATCGTGTGCACTTTGTGGTTGTATCTCTCTAACTTGCATTTATATTTTCTCAGCCTGTGTTGTTGTTACTGTGTAACTTGTCTGGACAGTCGACTGGGTATTTGATAAGTCGACTAGTCAGACTCGTATACTCTGATAGTTTTCTGGTTGTTAAGTCGACTGTCTCAACTCTAAGTCGACTGTACAGAAGTAAAAACTCTATTCCGCAATTTAATTTTTTATTAACACGATTCACCCCCCCTCTAGTGTTTGTTGCCTCGCCTACAGGATCCAACACTTGGTATCAGAGCAAGGTTAAAGGCTATGGCAACTACGTCAAATGCAAATCAGTACCATGAAGGGCAATCTACACAAAGGCCACCTCTCTTCGATGGAACAAATTACAATTATTGGAAGTGCAGAATGAAGATCTATCTCCAATCCATCAATTATGAAATATGGAACATGACTAAAACAGAATACACTGCTCCTACTATTCCATATGCACAATGGAATGATGACATGAAGAACCAAACAATGAATAATGCAAAAGCAATGAATGCATTATTCTGTGCTCTTACAAAAGAAGAGTTCAACCGTGTGTCAAATTCAACAACCGCACATCAAATCAGGCATACACTCGAGGTAACTCATGAAGGAACAAACAAAGTGAAAGAATCTAAAATATCTGTTCTTGTTCACAGGTTTGAAATGTTCCGCATGAAGGAAAATGAAAGTGTGTCCGAAATGATAACCAGATTTACTGACATTACAAACTCACTTGTGGCACTTGGGAAAATATACACTCAAGCAGAGATGGTGAGAAAAGTTCTTCGTGCACTTACTCCTGAATGGGAAAAGAAAACCACTGCAATAAAAGATGTCAATGATCTATCACAACTTTCTCTTGAGAATCTTGTGGGAAATCTAATGGCTTATGAGGTTCAAATTGAAGAACGGAAGAAGGATGCAGAACCACAACAGTCAAAGAAGAAATCATTAGCTTTTAAAGCCATGACAGACTCAGAAGATGAAGAAGAAGATGAAGAGGAGATAGCCATGTTCACAAGAAGATTCAAAAATTTTCTAAAAAAAGGTAAGTTCAATTCTAAATTTAGAGATTCTAATGATCCTCCAACTTATTTCAGGTGTAATAAAACAGGCCATATAAAGAAGGAGTGTCTGCTAGAAAATACAAAGTCCAAGGGAAAGACATCCAACTTCAAAAAGGATAAATACACAAAGAACAAGTTTGTCAAAAACAAAAAGGCATATCAAGCAACTTGGGATGACAGCGATTCTTTCTCAGAAGAAGAAACTGATGAAACCAACGAGGTTGCGAACATGTGTTTTATGGCTTCACAGAATCAAGTAAGTAATGATTATGATTCAGAAGATTTACTTGATGCTTTCAATGAAATTTTTCAAGAATTAAAAAAAGAAAAGATTAGAGTTAAGAATCTAGAGAAAGTTAATCAAACGCTTTCTCAAGAAAATCTTAACCTTGATAAAGAAGTAAAATCTTTAAATTCTCGTATTTCAAGTTTAGATATGGATCTTGAACCTCTAAAAAAGAATTATGAAGAGATATCCAAGAATGTATCTAAGTTCAATAAAGGAAAAGAGAATTTAAACGATGTTCTTCAAAATCAAGTGAAATCTAGTCAAAAGTTTGGTCTTGGTTTTAAAAAATCTTTTGTAAAAGATCTTTTCTCTAAAAACACTAGTAGAAATAAACCTGAAATAAACCTGAATCTATTTCTAGTGTTAAACATAAACTGTATGAATTCTTTGAAAAGCCTAAGCTTATAAATTTTAGTGATAGGAGCAAGTCTAAAATTCAGTCAAGTCAAATGAGTCCATCCACCAGTCGTCTGTTCGGAGGAACTGAGTCTTATTTAACAAGACCAAAACCTCATATAAGTCGACCTATATTACCATCCAGTCGACTTACGAACAGTAGAAGTCGACTGAAGGATGCTATAAAGTCGACTGGACAGAACAAACTTGTATGGGTTCCAGTTAACTTGAATCTGAATGATAGAACTGCGTATATCAATTCATATATGTTAAATGTATGTAATTCTGTTAATTTTATTCCTGCTTATGGAAGAAAATCAAACTCATTATGGGTTTGGTTTCCCCCAAACTAATATGTTTTTGGACCCAATGAAAAGGGTACCATATTCACATTGAATATCTTATAGGTACCAAAGAAAGATCGTTGGATACTTGACAGTGGGTGTTCAAAGCATATGACTGGTCATGCCAATCTCCTATCAACCATACAAAGCATCAATAGAGGAACAGTTACCTTTGGTGATAACAACAAAGGAAAAGTCATAGGAATCGGCATGGTTGGTAAAAATACTAATCCTACTATAGAAAATGTTTTGTTAGTTAGTGGACTTAAACATAATTTGTTAAGTATTATTCAACTATGTGATAAAGGTTATAAAATTGTATTTGAAAAGGATGCTTACTTAATTTATGATTCTACTATGCAAAACATTATTTTTCAAGGTTTTCGCAAAAACAACATTTATGAATTATGTTTGAATACAAATGAGTTTTCAAATGATTTTTGTTTAATAGCTTCTAATAATGATTCTTGGCTTTGGCATAGACGATTTGGTCATGTGAATATGAAAAATCTCTCTAAAATATCTAAGTATAACCTAGTTAAAGGACTGCCAAAACTATCCTTTAAAAAGAATAAGTTATGTGATGCATGTCAACTAGGAAAACAAATCAAATCCACTTTTAAAACAAAAGAAGTAATCTCTACTAGTAGGCCACTTAAGTTAATTCATATGGATTTATTTGGCCCTACTAGAGTTGCTTCTTTAAATAAAAGTAGATATGTATTTGTTTTAGTAGATGATTTTTCACGATTCACTTGGACATTCTTTTTAAAACATAAAAATAATACTTTTGATGAATTTGCAAATTTTTGTAAACGAATTCAAAACCAAAGATCTCTAACCATAGTCACTATTAGAAGTGATCGTGGTGGAGAATTTGAAAATGAAACGTTTACAGAATATTGCAACAAGAATGGTATAACACATTCATTTGCATTTTCTAGAGCTTCACCACAAAATGGAGTGGTTGAAAGGAAAAATAGGATTTTGCAAGAATGCGCACGTACCATGCTTGTTGAAAGCAATTTACCTAAGTATTTTTGGGCTGAAGCTGTTACTACAGCTTGTTATGTTTTAAACAGGATTCTAATAAGACCTAAGCTAAAGAAGACTTGTTATGAGTTATTTTTTAACAAAATTCCCAAAGTCTCTTATTTTAAGACATTTGGTTGTAAATGTTTTATTCTGAACACTAAAGATAATTTGGATAAATTTGATCCTAGATCTAATGAGGGTATCTTTATAGGATACTCAAATAGGAGTAAAGCATATAGAATTTTCAACAAGTCAACAATGACTATTGAAGAATCAATACATGTTACATTCGATGAATCTCTGTCTTCATCAAATTTAATTAAAGATGATGAAACTGATTCATCACCTTTAAATAAAGTAATTACATCCTTAGAACAAACTAGTCTCGCAGATAAGTCGACCGATAATGACATCAAGTCGACTGATGTAAACCAGTCGACTGAGGATCTTGTCAAGTCGACTGATCCTATTGTGATATCTTCAACTTTACCAAAATCTTTTGTTGAAGTTAGAGATCATCCTCATGACTTAATAATTGGTGACATCTCCCATGGTATTCTGTATTCAGACACGATCACATATTAATATGATATCTCATACAGCCTTCTTGTCGGATTTTGAACCGAAAAATATACAAGAAGCTTGTGAGAATGAATTTTGGATGAATGCCATGCAAGATGAGTTAAACCAATTCATAAGGAATGATGTATGGGATTTAGTTCCACAACCTCCTGATCATACTATTATTGGTACCAAATGGGTATTTAAAAATAAGTTAGATGAATCAGGACAAGTTGTTCGGAACAAAGCTAGACTAGTTGCTCAAGGATATAATCAAGAAGAAGGCATAGATTTTGATGAAACATATGCTCCTGTTGCTAAATTAGAATCAATTCGTATTTTATTATCTTTTGCTTGTTTCATGAATTTTATACTTTATCAAATGGATATTAAAAGTGCTTTTCTTAACGGGTTTATTAAATAGAATGTTTATGTTAAACAACCACCAGGTTTTGAACATGAACAATTTCCAAACCATGTTTTTAAATTGAAAAAGGCTTTATACGGTCTTAAACAAGCACCACGTGCTTGGTATGATCGCTTGAAAACTTTTCTTTTAGAAACAGGGTTTGAGATAGGTAAAGTATATACTACCTTGTTTATCAAGAGAATTAAGAATGATATTTTAATCATACAAATATATGTTGATGATATAATTTTTGGTTCTACTAATAATAATCTATGTCAAGAGTTTGCTAACACCATGAAAAACGAGTTTGAGATGAGTCACATGGGTGAACTCAATTATTTTCTTGGACTACAAATTAAACAGTCTTCAAATGGCATATTTATTAATCAAGGAAAATATGCAAAGGAATTACTCAAACGGTTTAACATGGATAGTACAAGTAGTAAATCCACACCTATGGCTACTACTACTACCCTTGACAAAGATATATTAGGTAAGAGTGTCGATCAGAAACTCTATCGAGGTATGATTGGTTCACTCTTATATATTACTGCTAGTAGACCAGATATTATGTTCAGTGTATGTTTGTGTGCTAGATATCAGTCTAGTCCTAAAGAATCTCATTTAAAAGCTATGAAACGAATTTTAAGATATATTAAAGGCACATCTGATTATGGTTTATTTTATCCACGTACCGATAATTTCCAACTTTTGTCGTACAGTGATGCTGATTTTGCTGGTAGTAAAACTGATCGAAAGAGCACTAGTGGGACATGTCACTTTTTGGGACATTCACTAGTTTCTTGGTACAGTAAAAAGCAAAATTCATTGTCCCTATCTACTACAAAAGCTGAATATATCGCTGCAAGTTTGGCATGTGCACAAATTTTGTGGATGAAACAAACCTTATTAGATTATGGTATTTCTTTTGAAAAACCTTCAATGATGTGTGATAATACCAGTGCAATTAATTTATCTAAAAATCCAGTTCAACATTCACGTACGAAACATATTGATATTCGACATCATTTTCTACGTGATCATATTTTAAAAGGAGACATATCTTTAGACTTTATCTCTACTGATAAACAAGTAGCTGGTATCTTTACAAAACCCCTTAAAGAAGATACTTTTATTTCTTTAAGAAGAGAACTAGGGATATGTAATTTTCTTGATATTTGTTGAAAATATTTCTGTTAAGTCGACTGCGATTTCACGAAGTCGACTGTCTCGTATTTTTTTTATATATACTTATTTTTTTTCTCTCTGACCAGTCGACTGAAATTTCACCAAGTCGACTGATCAGTTGTTATAATTACTTATTTTTCTCTCGACTAAGTCGACTGTCGCGAATCAGTATGTCTTCAACTTCGGATCGTCACACAGTTTTTTTTAAGACAAATTTTTATCCTTTGACTCGCCCGTGACTTCTTTGTGAGCCGTTGATCTCGTTTCTATTCAATCTCAGCCGTTGGCTTCAGTTAAAAACCCTCTTCACTGCCTCAATATTTTACTTTCACTTTTACCCCAATTCCAGATCTAAAACCCTAAGGAGAAAAGAGATAGATCCAGAAGTCGACTGCCGAATCTTCTGTTTGGAGCTGCTGATTTCCGCTCCCTTTGCTGTTTGATTCCATTCTCTTTGTTGGTATAATCTTCTTCAATCTCACTTCTCTTTGTTTGATTTCCTTAAATTTCTTAATGGCTCCGAAAAGATCTAAGACATCCCATGTTGATGATAGTTCTTCTTCAAAAGACTATTCTCAGTATCTTAGGAGTCCTGATCTCTTGGAAAAATGGTATATTATTTGTAACATTGTGATTTTTCCGGGTAGATTTATAAACTTCAATGATTTAGATAGGTTCAATCTTATTTCTCTTTTTCAAAATTGTAGTCTATATGAGTTTTTATCCTTAGAAAATCAACCTTGCTACTACCCACATCTCATCTATCTTTTTTATACCAATATGAGAGTAGTTCAAACGGATGATGGAGAAATTGTTGTTTATTCTTCGGTCAAAAATAAGAAGATTAAACTCACATCCGAGAGAATTAATCTTATTATGGGTATTGATGATGAGGAACTTGATTTAGGTGAGATCATGTTAGATGATGCATCTATCTTGTCCAAAATCTTTTTGCCAAATCATGGACCCCCCATGTCTAGTAAATCTATCACACCTATTGCAAAACTAGTCGCAAGAATACTATCATATAATATTCTTCCCAAAACAGGGAGTTTTGATCAGTATTCTATGAAATTGCAACAAGCGGTTTATGCAATTTTTGGTAGAATAAATATCAATTGGGGTCGTGTCATCTTTTCGAGACTTCACAAGTCTCATACTCACTTTTTGCCCTTTGGTGGTCTCCTTACTAGTGTCTTCCTTGCTTATGATATTGATCTCGACTCCGAGACCAATGTGGTTAAGCATTATGAGTGCTTCGATCGTGCCAGTTTAGCACGTATGAAGCTTCTTGATCCTTCCCCTAGACATTCCCCTAGACATTCCCCTAGACCTACTCCCCACACCCAGGTTCCTTTAACAACTTCTGCTAGATCATCTTCAGCCTCCAGCTCTTCTCGTCCCCGTGCTGATTTTGATGATCCACGTAGTCTATATCTTGCTGTTAACTATCTCATGGATCGTCAAGATACCCTTGCTTCCCATATTGATTCCCTTGATTCTAAAGTCTCACATCTGACTCAGTTATTTACAACTCAATTTCCACCTCCGTCTCAGGATGTTGATGACGACGACGAAGACGAAGATTGCCGATTCCTTTATTTTTTTCTTTACTATGTATTTCTTTCTTGCATTTTTTTTTATTTTGTTACTTTTGTAAGCTTTCCTTATTTTTTGTAAGACCTTATCTTGTGTCCTTTGTTTTGTTGATGACAAAGGGGGAGAAACCTCATGTTATGTTATGTTGTGTATGTTTTTCAAGTTCTGTTCTTTTCAAGCAGTTCTGTTAAGTCGACTGATTCTTTCTTAAGTCGACTGATATAATATGCATTTTGTGCTTTTAATAGGGGGAACATATCAATGCTTGTATTATTTTTGTTATTATCAGCTATTGTGTTGTCATCATCAAAAAGAGAGAGAATGTTGATTCTTGATTTTGATGATTACAACACACTGCAACATGTATCTGTGCTATACCATATAATTGCAGGTAGTATACACACAAGCCTCATTACTATACAGCTGAACAAATGAACAAGCACATGCTCTGGATAAAGACAATGGCTTCACTCAAGACTCAAGTCAAGACCTATACTTCAAGTGTCATATATTTTTATGTCTTGTAAACAAATGTAATATTTTGTTTTATTTGAGTCTTAGAATGATGTACAGCCTTGTCACACACACATACACTCACATATAACTCTTTTTAAAATGTGTGTTTTTCAACATCAAAAAGTCAAAACAGCTTGAAATAGTTTAGCTGTTGAGTACCAGTCGACCGCTACTTGTACCAGTCGACTGAGTCGGTACAAAACTGACTAAACTTATTCAAACTCTGATCAGTCGACTCATCATGGCAACCCAGTCGACTGTTCAAGTGTGTTTGACAGTTTTCTGTTTTTAAAATCATTTTTCAAATTCAAATCTTTTTTAGATCCGTTGGTTGATAGTTGAACAACTGATTCCCAACGTCCAGTGAATCTACCTCTATAAATAGAGATTAGAATCCACTGTTAAAAACACAATACTCCAAGCATTTCTTTGAGATCTTAAGTTTTACATTTTTCAAGAGACAAAAGCTTTCAACTCACTAAGACTTGGTTCTCTGTCTTCAGTCCAGTATAACATTTGATTTCGTTCTGGACTGAATATAGAAGTCAACCATTTAGCCACGTACTATATCACAATCACAAACAAGGCTATAGGTTGATTGTAAACAATTTTTATTGTTTTCTTTTCCTCTCGGTTGGAGAGTAGGACTCTAGGGTGTAGAGTCAGGTTTGTCACTCTTGGTGGAAGAGTGGGTTACTTTCTCTGGTTGAGAGAAAGGACTACGGGTTAGACAAGGTTGTTGTCTGAACGCCGTAGGGTATTCTTGTAAACTTTTTCAAGAATAGTGGAAATCTCAAGTGGGTTGCTTGGAGACTGGATGCAGGTCGGGAGGACTGAACTAGGATACATCGTGTGCACTTTGTGGTTGTATCTCTCTAACTTGCATTTATATTTTCTCAGCTTGTGTTGTTGTTACTGTGTAACTTGTCTGGACAGTCGACTGGGTACTTGATAAGTCGACTGGTCAGACTCGTATACTCTGATAGTTTTCTGGTTGTTAAGTCGACTGTCTCAACTCTAAGTCGACTGTACAGAAGTAAAAACTCTATCCCGCAATTTAATTTTTTATTAACACTATTCACCCCCCCTCTAGTGTTTGTTGTCTCGCCTACAGGATCCAACACACCCAAGAACAAAACAACAAGAACAAGGACCAAATAAAGAGCGAAAACAATAATAACGATCAAGAACAAATCAAGGGACAAAAAAATCAATCACAAGAAGATCAAAAATGAGCAAAAATGAATATATATTGAAAACAACTCCAATATACGGTCCAAAATACAAGAAGAGTATAAATACTCAAGAAAGAAGAAAAATACACCAAAAATACGAAAAACGCAGGGGTTATAGAAGATGTACTTCGTAAAGAACCATCAGAATTCGTGAAGAAATCGACCCCTAGTTTATACTATGTCAAATGTAAATACGCACCGATCAAATATTCACCTGAGGAGATTGCAGAAATTTCGGAACTTGTAAATGTATTGGGTTGTCCATGGCGATTGCGTGCAATTGTTCCAAAAGGCCGATCTTTTTTCGTGGTGAAGAACATTGAAGGTCCGCATAAATGTGAGAATCCGACATTGAATCAAGATCATAATAAAATTGAATCTACGATTGTATCAACGATGATATTGAATGTTGTGAAGGCACAACTAGGAGTAACACCAAGAGCAATAATTATGATAGTCAAGCTTCAGTGCAATTATATTATTTCATACAGGAAAGCTTGGAAGGAAAAACATAAAGCGATTGAGCGGTTATATGGTTCCTTTCAAGAAGCTTACACAAAATTGTCTTATCTTCTCACAGCAATTCAAGCCACAAATCCAGAAACGACCGTCCATTGGTCCAAGTTTGTGTTCGGTCGCACCGAAGAAACATTCAAGGGGGCCTTTTGGGCATTCGGCCCCTCGATCGAGGGGTTTAAAGCAAGCAGATCAGTTATAAGTGTTGATGGAACACATTTGCATGAAAAATAAAAAGGTTAATTGTTTGTTGATAGCTGTTTTGCCTGAAGCAAACGGTAGGTTGTTTCCATTTGTGTCTGCAATAGTGGATGGGGAGAGCATAGAAACCTGGACATGGTTCATGAGCTCTATTCGGTGCTTTGTCACAAACCGTGCAGATCTATGTGTCATTTCAGATCATCATGCAGGCATTTTTTCGGCAATGGACAATGAATTCGGAACATGGAAGAAGCCACTTTCATATCATCATTATTGTATGCAGTATTTTGCTACTAATTTTTATAAAAAAATTGGGAACAAGTTTTTGATGAAAAAGCTCAAGGTGATCGCATGTCAAAGTCAGCCTAAGAAATTTGAGGCAAAAATTGCATAGCTTGAAGTGCCTAAAGTTGATGGGGCTAATTGGTTGAAGGAGAAGCCGATTGAGAAGTGGGCACTTTCCGCCGATGGAGGTCGTCAATATGGTATAATGACTACAAATCTATCAGAAGTGTTCAATTCGGTTTTAAAAGGTATTCGTAGCTTGCCCGTAACGGCAATTGTGGAAATGATATTCTTTCGTCTTAACCTGTACTTTACTGACCGTCGTGAAGTGACACAGACCCTTATTAGCGAAGGAAAATTATGGGCACCACGTATTTATATTTATGCAAATCTATGTATATAGGTACCTTATATTGTAATATTTTTATGTGATTATATTATTTCTAATATGCGGAATTCTCATGAGTTATAAATTTTGCAATGTATCCGTAACTTATAATGATTTCCTGAAGTTTGATATGATATTTTTTTTTGTAATATGATTATGTCAAGCTGAGTCTGAGTGTGATACATGAAGAAACGATGGGAATGTCTATGCATGTTTTGAACCAATTTGAAAATAACAGATTTCGTTGTTGGGAATAACGGCATCAGATACATGTAACGTTATTCCCAACAAAAACAATAGTTCAGAACATGTACAAGGTTTTTTATATTTTAATTTTACTTGTTGTGCTTTCTACAACAACGACAATAGTTCAACTGGTGTCGTTGTTTCCAACAACGGCATCAGTTCTCTCTAATTTTTGGAAGAAAAAACTTCTCTGCCAAACTCTCTGCTTCCACAGTCGTTATTGGCAACAATGGCATGAAAATAATGGATGTCGTTATTTGGAACAACGGCAACAGTTCAAATTTTTACTTATCAAAATTCATATATTTATTCAAACAATTGCCGCTCTTCCAAACAACGGTTTCATTTTTCTCATGTTGTCACGCCCCGCTTCCTAAAAACATGGAATACGAGCGCGTGACGAAGCCCAGCGAATGATTTTAACATCATCCATAAGCTGTAGGATCGACTCAGCATTATAACAAGAATATAACCAGATTTATATATAACCACGCATGCATGAATAATTTATTAAGCAACAGAAAACAATTGAAACAATAATAATATTCAAATAGTTTTCAAGTCTGGAACAAAAGAAAAAACTCGGGAACATCAGCCCGTTATAAGTTCTTAAGTAACAAGAAATGAAATAACTCAATTACAAAACGAAATGATTAAGAAAGTTTTTCCCAAGCAAGGCCTAGAACGTCTAATCACTGATTCCAGCAGGTAGTTCATCTCCAAAGTCTGTTTAGTAAATATAAAAAGGGAAAAGTAGAGAAAACAAGAGAAAATGTCCTTAGTGCAAGTTAGGACCACAAATAGTAAAAACGACTACAAGTAATGGGGAACAAAAATTGAAATCAAGAATGTAACAGGAATACAACAAGTGTGGAAATCCAGGACTAGCTAGCAAGGAGGACAACTCAAGTGAACAGGCTGGATAACAACTACTAATAATGGAGTAAGTGACAAGTGAACATGTAGGGGTATCTAACCTCAAGTGACAGGCATCAAGTACAAGTGTCAGGTAACAAGTCTCAAGTCTAGTGTCAAGTTGTCAAGTACAAGTATCAAGTCTCATGTAACATGTCATCAAGTATCAAGTAACATGTATCAAGTTCAAGTTTCATGTTTCAAGTCTCACATATCATGTTTGATGTAATCTATTCAAGTCTTGTAGTTATTACTATCTAGGTAGCACTTCATGCATCCATTCTTTTACTACAGGTTGCTACAGTCAACACAATTTTGTTTAGGCCTAGTAATGGAGTCTACAGGGCGGTGTACTCAGGTATCAAGTATCAAGCAAGTGATCTACTATGGGCTCTAGAGGTGGCCCTCGTAGACTCTAGAGGTGGCTTTCGTCACTCATGACGTGACACTTAGTTCTACGTGGCACTTAGTTCCATGTGATCTCAAATATATATCATGTAATCATATAATGGGCTCTAGAGGTTGCCCCCGTCACCATGACGTGGTACTTAGTTCTACGTGGCACTTAGTTCCATTTAACATAAAATTATGGGAAATACGGGTCCCCTTCCGAGTACACTTACCTATATTGTCCACTACTATTGTCTTTCCCTTAAACCCTGGCTTATTACATTTATTAATATTTATCAAGCAAGCATGCAAGTATGTGAAACAAGTCAAGAATCATAATCATGGACATGGGACAAGTCTGAGATATTTATATGGCATAATCGAGGGTCAACATAAATAAAAATATCACGAACAACGAAAATCCAAAATCTGTACAGCACGACGTTACTGCACCAAAACTGTGATTCCTGTTGCTACGAGATAGCAAAAGTGGATCCGTCAGGAGATCTAGAAACTAGACTCTTGCCCGGTTCCAACGCATATAATTAAGGTACATTAAAGTGGTGGAAATATGTGTCAAAACAGCGAACTACTCAGCTAATGTGTTTAGGCAGAATTTGTGTATTTGAGTTTATACATGTAAAATGGTGTTGCAATAGTGTTAAATAATTATGAGAAAAATTGGGGATTTCCTATAGGGTGTCCAGCAACATCATATAAAATTTCAAGTCAAACGCTTACTGATTAATATAGTTAAATTAATTCGCAACCTAAAGGTGTGCAGCAGTTTTGCGAATCTGCATCTACCGACACAGCTGCAGTAAAACCGTCATAAATCCTAGACCGTAACTCCGAATTCAAAAATTCCGGAGGCTATCGACATTTAGACATCTAGAGATACATTTACTATTCAGGGCTCGGGTTCAGATTCTGATGTTAAAGGGGTCAAAACAGTATAATAAGATTCATGACAGCAACATGTGAAAATGTTTTACGAGTATAGGTTACATGAAAATTGGCTATTAGGCATCTAGGTTAATGTGTGATATCATACGGGGTAATGGTTATCAAAACAGCAAGCAATAATTATCTCTCAACTCATATGGGTGCAAGTTCAGCACATACAAGACATAACACATATATACAAATCTAGGGGTCCTTAATTTCATGTGTCCATGTGTTCAGGGGATAAAACGAGTCCAAGTAGTTGTAATATAGTACAATAAAATTATTGTGACTCTTAAGATTATGAAATTGATGGAGATTAACATTTGATCCACAACGACAAGTCAAGGAGGAGTCACAATTTCTAACTATTTGCGGTATTTTTCAAGTTAAGGCTTATACTAGAACAAAAATATGTACAAGAGGAATACTTGCCTTGATTGACGACGAATAGATCCGTTAGTTGAAGGAAACGGGATCGAAAAACTCCGGGCAAAATCTTCCAAAAGCACGTGTGAAGCACGTGCAAGAAATCAACAGTAAAGCGAATTTCCCCACACCAGATCCTCCAAACAGCGTACAGCAACTTGGGATTTGCTGCGCCAAAATAGCAAAACATCGAAACCCACCAATGGGATTCTCCCGCACACCGGATCTGGGCAAACAGCGTACAGCAACGCTGGATTCGCTGTGGCAGAACAGGGGACAGCGACCAGATCAGGCTTGAGTTGCACGGATCTTGAAGCAATCCAACGGCCGAACTCAAATGGCGCCAACTGCTTCTTCTTCCTTCTTTCGATCGGCAGAGAGCGAGGGAGAGGGAGGGAGCGGCGGCGACCGGCAGCGGCGATGGCTTCGACGGTGACGAGGCGAGGCTCGCGATGCTGGTGGCGGCGCGACTGTGGCGGAAAGCGACAGCGGCAGCGACGCAACGATCCTCTGTTCTCGAGTTCGAAACAGGGGAGGAGAGCGGAGGAAAAGTCTGTGGTGGTTCGAGGTTGTTAACGGCGTGGACGGAGGTCGGATTGAGGAGGCAACGGCAAGGCGATGAGGGGTGAGGCGAGGTAGTGGGATGGAGATATGGGTTTGGGCAATGGGTTGCGAGGTTGAAGAGGACGGGAGTTTGGGTAATGGAGGAGTTAGGTTCGAGGGGATGATGGCGGTGGTGGTTGACGAGGGGACGGCGGTGAGGATGAGGCCAGGGATGGTCGATGGTCGAAGAGGTGGGCGGAAAGGCGAGGTCGAAGAAGACGGTGGGTGGAATTGGGTTCGATCAATCGAAGGAAGAAGGAGACGGGGAAGAAGGAAAGAGCGGTTGGGTGATTTTGGGTTAAAACAGTGAGAGGGGTAGGGTTAGGGTTAGGGTGTTTAGGTTAAAATAGTGAGGGTTTGGTTTAATGGGTATTAGGGTATCCGTTTCGAGTGGGATCCAACTGGAGAATTGGTCAAAATATATTAAAATGGGGAATAAAGAGATGAATGAGAAGAAACAGCCAATCCTTCATGAAGAAGGACACAAGGAGCACATACAATTGAATTAGATAAAAGGACCAAAAATTGAGTCGAAACAAAATAATGATTTTATCCAATCGGAAATAAAATACGGGGTCCCAAATAGATGAAAGAGTACAATGGGGCAAAAATACAGTATAAAAAAATACAAATACGGGGAAATAGGAGTTACACATGTCGTTGTTTAGAAGAACAACTGTGGAGACAGAGAGTTTGACAAAGAAGGTGATTGGAAGAAAAATTATACTAAATCTAATGTGTTCTTCCAAACAACGGCATGAGATAATTGAAACCATTGTTTGGAACAGCGATAACTGTTGGGATAAATATATGAATTTTGATAAGTAAAAAATTTGAACTGTTTCCGTTGTTCTAAATAACGGCATCCATTATTTTCACGTCGTTGTTGCCAATAACGACTGTGGAGGCAGAGAGTTTGGTAGACATGTTTTATCTTCCAAAAAATATAGATAACTGATGTCGTTGTTGGAAACAATGACAATAGTTGAGTTGTTGTTACCTTAAAGAACGGCAAAACAGTTTTATAAAAGAACGAAAACTTTGTGCATGAAAATAATTATTGTTGTTGTAGGGAATAACGTTGCAGGTATTTGATGTCGTTATTCCCAACAACAACATCAGTTATATTAAAATTATCTCAAAACATGTACAGACATCACATGTATTTCTTCAACTAACAAACTTGAATTTGAATAAAATCAGCAAATGCAAATAACAACACAATAAAATTAACAAAATTAACAACTTCAGCAAATATATAGCATCAAGTTAACAACTGCTACACAATATATAATTTGAATAAGATCACATTGAACCAAAGTTTACAACATCAAGTTCACAAATTTGGATAATATAGTTCACAAATTTACAACATCAAGTTCACCAACATCAAGTACATAGTTAGAAATTTGATTTAATTCAACTTTGCACCTAACTAGGCATATAATGTTGTGGTTGCCGTAACGCATCAAAAGGTGGGTTAACCCTATAGGTGACCTTTCTCATTTAGTAAATCCTATATACATTCACACTCTTCCTTAACCTTGGCGATGTGGGACTATCCCCAAGCCTAGCCACGTCACCTTCCATACAGCACACTCCCATCTTCTCATTTCCATTCATTAATTCATATATTAAAACCTATGCCCCATAGGCACTTCCTATAGGCCACATCACCAAACCAATAATCCAAGCTCCCTATAGAAACTCCATAGGCCAACAACCAACCACCTTTTTTCTCACTCATTATTATTATTATTATTATTATTATTATTATTATTATTATTATTATTATTATTTATTTATTTATTATTATTATTATTATTATTATTATTATTATTATTATTATTATTATTATTATTATTATTATATATATATACTAGTTGAAATGTACCGTGCACCAAGTGCACATAACTTGGTGCACATAAATGATGAAAAATTTATTTAAACATACTTTTATTTAGCACACCCATATTCTTCAAAGTACAAATTTGACAAAGTCAATCATCTTAAAAAGCAAACCATGAATTTCAAAATTACTCCAACGACAACAAGCTCATCGAAATTAGATTTGAAACAAGTACAATCAATGTATTTTTCATAAGATATATCATCATTTTCGACTTTAACTTTCTTAAACTTAAAACTGATATTAAAAAAGGTTATTTAAAAAAAACAAATTAGTAAATCCTAAACTGATATCATCGTATTTTTCAGAAGATCAATCATCACTTTCGACTTTAACTTTCTTGAGGTTAAAATTGCTTGTAATTTCTTATTCATCCTTTTTAATTTTGCATCCTGTCAATATTCTTGTAGTTGTTCTTCCATATTAGACATTTTGTGCTTTGATAAAAAAACGTATATTCATCTCCAATGCATTTCTTAGTGTGTCTATCAAATTCTTCAACATTTTTTTCCTGCATATATAGAATTATGAAATTAGCTCTTAATTAATTGTAACACTATGAGAATAACATATTATACCTTATTCTTAATATCTTCCAAGTCTTTTGCGGAACAACCAATGATGCATCTTGCTTCCTCATCAAATAAAGTCAATTCTGCCACTGCACTTATATCTTTTATTGTGATTTTGAATACATATCTGTAACATGTTATTTTTAGTTTTTTTTTAAAATTTATTGTATTTTTTTAATAATTTGATTGAAGAATGGAAAGATGGGAAACTAACAATATGGTATTTTTGTATACCTTGGCTCATATTCAACATTATTCTTTTTACATTTTTCGACAATAAGCTTCATCATTTTTAACATTGACTTTTGTTGAACAAATTTTGCATGCAATGTATCATGGATCTCTAACTTCTTTGACACTTTTGATCAAAACTTTGCAATAGTAGTATTTTGCCTTGAAATATGAAGAGAAAAAATAAAGTCATCAAAATATTTATAGACTTATATAGAATTGAACAGAATATTTAAAAATAATTTCATTATTCATAATACCTCCGAAGATTTTTCGTCAGCACAATAGAGAATGTCAGATAGTTTCACTTCTTCCACATCCATTACTTTTCTTTTGTTTATTTGTAATGAATTACTTTTTAACAAAATTTCGTTATAGTTTATCCTGAAACAAACAAACAAAATTATGTTAAATGATACTCCAAAAGGCAACAATTAAAGGATTAAATATACAAAATAAATTATACCATTCTCGAATTTTATATGCCTCTGGTTCATTCCGATTTATCTCTATTGTAGTGTTGTCTGTTGATGTGAGAGAGAATCCTGTTTAAAAAGTCAATAATAAATAAATAAATAAAATATATAATTGTTACCGCTGATTTCGGTGTGGGGGTAAACAGATAGAATTTGTGAGTCCGGGAAACACCTGAACGATTGACTCGGCCTTCTTGCTCCTGGCACAACCTGCAAGGAAGTGCGAAACACCGGGGTTGATTCCGGCGACGCACCCTCCGACGCTCTTGTCAGTAATCAGGAAAAGATTAAGAAAGAGCTTAAGTGGTGAAAGAGCGATTAACCTGGTCTCGGTGGTAGAGGGGTTGTATTTATAGTCGCCTTTGGAACGATTTGGGGCCTAATTTCCTGCCTAACAAATAGGAGAAAAATCCTCCTATTCTGTTTTGGGAAGTTAGGCCTTGATTCCCTGGTGAGAGCTAATCAGGTTTATTGATTTGACCAAATCAGTGGCCTGATTCTCTTCTTGGTGGATTGGGTTTGTATCGGGTCGGGACCCGTACCCAATTGAAGTGGATCTATTCGCGGGTGGTTGGTTCTGTGAGAAGGAGGCCCAATACCCGTTTTGGATCCATCTATATGTGAAATTACCTTTTTACCCCCGTGCTTCAGGATTCGTGATCGATCTGGACGGTCCCGATTTAACCCCAATTTTAGCCATATCACGAGCCCCCCACTCCTAAAGACTGAGTGTGATCAGACTTTGAGGAGTAGTTTAGCTGTTTTAGTGGCTGATGGAGTTGTATTGGAGTCCAGACGTGGGATTTTGAATCTAGAAAGGGGGTAGTGAGGCAACTTTTGATGCCGCTGGCAGTTCTCTGGTCACATCGGGTGTTCAAGAGTTTTTATCTATTTTTTCGGACTACTTGTTTAATTTTGCGACACGTTTGCTAATCATTCGGGGGCCTTAATCGTACATTCTGGGCGATAATTGTTCGTTCAGGGGTTCGAAAACGTGCCCCCTAAATCTCAATTATTCTCCAGAATTTTTGGTCAATTTTCCCGAATTTTTAACAATTTTCTCGCAATTTTTAAACAAATAAAACAAATTAAATAGATAAAAAATGATTTAAATACCGATTTATGGCGTGGCTCGATCTGGGCCGCTGATCGCAGATGGGCGCGAAATTCGGAAAGATCTGACGGCTGCTGCTGCTCGGCAGCGTTTTTCTCTGTTTACCAGTTCGGGAAGGCCTCTGCTCGGCAGCCGACCGAAGGCATGGGGTGTTCGGCAGCCGACCGAAGGCTTGAGTGACGTGGCGTAATCTGGGCTGTTGGATGTTGGCACGCATCTCGAGACGGGAACGGTTCCCAAGAAAACGCTATCTTGTCTTTTAGCGCACGTGGCGCAATCTGAGCCGTTCGCCATTGGGAGCGTGAATTTCTGGGAGATCCGACGGCTGAGATAGCTCGGTGCCTTTTTTTCTCCATTTACCAGTTCGGGAAGGCCTCTGCTCGGCAGCCGACCGAAGGCATGGTTCGGCTGCGTCGTGGCGCTATCTGTTCGGAGGCGATCTCGCTTCCAAGGGTATTAATGACGCTCGGGGTTTGTGCGGCATTCCCCTTTCCCAGGTCATTAGGAATAATCCCTTTAATTAATGCGTGGCATTTCAACTTCCGAGGATCAGTAATTCCCTCAATTAAGACGCGGCGCTTCAGTTTCCGAGGGTAGTAATGGCTGGTTCTTGGGGGCAGGCTATAAGTACTCCACTCCCTTTGTCGTTTTCGTCACAACCAAATCGAGTTCCAGACCTCGGAGGCGTCTGCCTCGGGTAGCTTCTTTCTTGAGGTCCGGAGAGGTGGTCGCTCTTCTGCCTGGTTTTCCCTTCGTTCCTGACGGCCCCAAAGTGGATGTTAGGAGCGAGGGGGGACGAGGTAGTAGCGGCGGCGACCGTGGTCCGGATCCGAGGGATAAGTTACTCCGGAAGGACGGGCGGTCGCCTTGTTGTCTTGTTGTTTCCCCATTCCTCTCTGCTCCGAAAAGGTGGTGTCAGGAGTGGGGAGCAATAAGACAGTAGGATCGACGGCAATAGTCCTGTCCCGGGGCGTGGACTTCTTCGGAAGGACGGGTGGTCGTTCTCTCACCAAGATCTTCGGCTTTCTTTGGTGGCTCCGAAGCGAGCGTCGGAGAGAGCGGAGGTCTTGGTGAGAGAGTGACGATCCATGTCCGATGCCGATCTCTTGGTCCATTTCATCATCAGTAGCAGCTCGGGCTTTTGGACCGTCCGAGCCTGTTGTTTGCAACTGTGAAGGCGCTGTGGCTAGAGCCCTTTGGCAAGCCGCGCTTTCCAGATGCAAACAACTGGCTCGGAATGGTGCGTTCTTCCTGATTCCTGAGTGTGGATGGGTCTCCTCGCATCTCTGTCTTCCTTCCGGGCTGATGGCTTTTGATGGATATCAGCCCGGGGGAGTTAGAGATGGGGGGAGTGCCGATCTGTTCCCGCCCGGGGCCCGTGGTCGGCAGAATGCCGATTGGTGCACGGGACCTGGGGGGCGTTCGCCGAAGGCGGCGCCTCAAAACTAAATCAAAAATTTTTCCGGGTTCTTTTTAGACGAAGGTGGGGCGTCCGATGGTCCGATCGTCCGAGCGACGTGGCGCTATCTGAGCCGCCGGATGCTGACACGCATCTCGAGATGGGCGCGTTCTCCAAGAAAACACTATCTTGTCGTTTAGTGCTCTCGGCGAGATCTGGACCGTCTGATGAAGATCAGGCGCGAAAGTTGAGGGAGAAGGGAGTTTTCCCCATTTACCAGCTCGGGAAGGCACTTGCACGGATTCCGAGCGGACTCTATTGCAGCCACGTTCGGTTTGCTCGCAGCTCGGATTCTCGTCCCATCTTGCCGAGCTGGTTGACTTTGTGGTGGGCCTTCGAGATGCTTCGAGAGTAGCCCAAAAGTCACTCTGGAAGTCCAAGAGACGCCTCATTTTCACTATAAATCTTTACCCCCCTTTGACCAAGTCTTCACTTTTCACTTTTACTCTCTCTCTTCCGTATTTACTTTGCTTCGAGGTCTTTAGCTCTCTGGTGGTGTCGCTAGCTATCGCGGTAGCGTTCCTCATTCCGGCGAAGTTTCCGACCGTAGCTGTCACTTCAAGATCAGTCTCTTTCCCTTCTCTCTTTAGGAAAATATGGTTAAGATTTCGGCTGAGACCCCCGCCTCGGAGCAAGCCGTTGGCCGAGGGGAGAAAGAGAAAGGAGTAATGGAGCCAAGCGAGCAGGACGTTGTTCGTCCAGATGCGGAGGGCGGAGTGGCCGAGGTGTCCCAAGAAGTCGCGGCGGGGTCTCGTAAGGGCAAAGCCGTAATTACTATAGTGGAGACGCCGAGGAGAGCGGGGGAGTTCGGTCGGCAGCCCATCGCCGTGTCGAGCGTGGGAGGAGTCCGGGATTATACCGAGGATATCTTGGAGAAGGTTACCCAAGGTACGGCTAAACTGGTGGAGGAGAACGAGCCTAGGGAGCTGTCCGAGGTCGATCGCAAGATCTCGACTCTTACCGAAGCGGACCTTCATACGGTCCGAGAGGGCTTCCAGATCCCTCTCGAGTACGTGTTGCTCCTCCCTGGGCCGGGGTTCCGAGCCAACACTAGGTCCTCTCCGGACATATGCGTCTTTCCGGTCGACTCCCTCATTGCCGGTCTTCGCTTTCCCCTCCACCCGTTCGTGGTTGACGTCCTGGTTTGGTATGGTTTGAGTCCCACTCAACTGATGTCGAACACATGGAGGCAAGTTGTGGCGTTCCTCCTCCGATGCCAAGAGATCGGCGCCAAGCCGACCATGTACCTCTTTCGAAGTCTCTTCCGACCTGTCCGGCCAAGAAAAGACGAGCAGAGGTTTTATCTTTCGCCCCGGCCGGGCGTGAAACTGATCGAGAATCCGGACTCGATCAAACACTGGAAGGACAAATACTTCCTCGTTCGGAATCTGACGCCATGGGTGATACCGACAGTTTGGGCGGACGGACTACCCAAGCGCACAAAGAAGGACGTTCCGCTGAACGCTGCAGAGACCGAGGTCCAGAAGAAGATCCTTGCTCTGCCGACGCTTAGCTGGAAGGATATCACCGAAGAGCATCTGTTCCGTGGGGGTCTCAGTCCGATCGACCCTCGTACGCTTCTGGTATTTATACTTCTCACCGTAAAGTTTGCATTCAATTTTCTAAGTTTTTTCGTTCGACTCTTGCAGAGACCATGAAGCTCGATTACAAGGCCCTGGTGGCGAAGGGCAGGTCCGAGCAGGAGAAGAAGAAGAGGCCGTCGACAACGCCTCAGGACAGCCGAGCTTCGAAGAAGGCCTCGGTCGTGAAGGCAGCCGACCAGCCGAAGGTTGCGGTCCTGAAGGAGGGGAGATTGAGGTCCTTGTCCCTCCGGCAAAGGTTGCGGTACCCGAGCAAGGGGGGTCGTGGACCTCGATCCCTCGGCCTCGGCTGCTCCTGCTCCTACCCCGGAGGCGGACGCTCCTGGTCCGTCGAGCAGTGAGTTCGGAGTGGCTGATGCGCTGTCCCTCCCGGTTCCGCCACTCACCCCCGGCGCGGAGAAGATCTTGACCGAGCGTCATAAACAGATCTTCGTTCCTGATTGGCAGGTGATGAACGTCGACGGCTTTTTGGGCGACGGGAACATCTGCATGGAGGCAGTGAGGCACCTGCCGACCCCGAAGGACCGAGCGACCCTGAGGGCCGGGATGGCAGGGGACAACGTGATGCAGATGGCCCGGAGCACTATGTCGGTAAGTGTGTCGAGCCCTTCTTCATTCATATTTTTCCTTGGAATTTTTTCTAAGTTCTTGGGCTCGGATTTTAACGTGTCGTTCTCTTCCAGACCCTCTGCCACTTCAGTTGGCTGGTCGAGGAGATGGCGAGGAAGGATCAGGAGAAGGAGAAGGAGAGGACGGAGCGCGTTCGGGTTGCGAAGCGGCTTGAGTCCGAGCTGCTTCTTTCGACGAAGAGAGTCGCCGAAGTGGAGGACTTGGAGAAGAAGCTGGCCGACGCCATCCAATCATCGAAGGATACGGCGGCCAAGCTTGAGAAGGAGGTGGCCGAGCTGAAGGAGGAGCTGGCCAGCGCTCGGTCGGGAGCAGAGAAGGAGGTTACCGAGCTGAAGGATGAGCTGGCCAAGGCTCGGTCGGAAGGGGAGACTGCTCGGAAGAGAGCCGAGAGGATCAAGGCCAACCACCTGAGGAAGGTGAAGAAGGTGAAGAAGGCCGTGCAAGAGGAGGCCGCGCAGCACATGATCCAGAATATGCTGGACGCCTACGGCCGTGCCCTGACCCACGTTGTCGCGAAGAACCCGGGCTTCGACTCGTCCTCTTATGACTTTTACGAGCCCGTGGAGGGGGAAGAAGGGATCACCGAGGGTCTACTCGGTCCTGACGGAGAGACGGAACCCGCCGAAGGCGATGGGGAGACCGAAGCCGAGGGCGAGGAGGAGGAACTCTCCGAGGAGGAGAGCTGGAGCGAAGGCGGGGGCGAGGGTGATGGCGAGGGCAAGGCCGAGGGGTCGACGAATCCGAGCGGCAAAAAGGTCGACCCCTGACTCGGTTGTCTTCCTACTTTCTGTCTTTTTGGTTTTGTTTTCTTTTTGTAAGCCTTATTGCGGACTGGCCACCGCCTTCGTTTTGAATGAAAAGTATTTTGTTTGGCCGAAAATTTGTCCAAGTGTTGAGCCTCGGACTTAGTGTGCGTTTTGGGCGTTTTGGGCGTAAATTTCTCCAACTGTTGGGCCTCGGATTTATTTCCGCTTTTCAGGTGGTGTTTGGTCCGGTCACGGAGCTGGTCTTCCTTCGGAAGGAATTGGCCAATTTGAAGCGTGAACTTTCGGACAGCCGGCAGAGGCGGTTTCTCCTGCTCGGCCAGGCGGAGGAGGTCAGGGCAGTTCTGAGGAGGAACTGTCGCGAGCTGCATCAACTCCGGAAGCGCTCCCAGGGTCCTGGTTCCGAAAGGGAAATTGAGCGGCTTCGTGGGGAGCTTAAAGCCGCCGAGTAGAAGAACGACGATCTTTTGGCCGAGGTACAATACTTGGAGCTATCGGAGAGAGAGCGCTCGGCGGAAAGGGAGAAGATGGCCTCCGAGCTGGAGGGGGCTTTGGCTGAGCGTAAGAGACTATTGGCCGAAGTCGACATGCTCAGGAGGATCACAATAGATAGGGGGATTGAGGTCACCCACTATCGGCGGCTTGCAACTGATAGTCCCAATGCCTCGGGGTCGTTGAAGGCCCCTCGATCGAAGAAATTGGCGAAGGACGTCGTCTTGAGGGATCGGATTATCGAACTGGAGGAGGAGATCGCGTCGCTTAAACCTGCGCCGGAGAGGGCTAATGTTCGCAGCACGTCGTGCACCCGCGAGGAAAGTGAGAGGGGGATCACGTTTTATGAACTCGCGACGCGCCCGCTAACGACCAGGCGTAGTCCGACTGACGCTCAGAGCAGCGCGGCTGTCTCGTCGAGCGGGGCATCGGTCGGCACGGCTGTTAGGACTAGCAGTGAAGGGGGGTCGCGCTTCGTTGGTTTAGGGTCGAGCTCAGAGGGTCGGCCTCGTCGTCCTCGTGTTTCCCTCAACCGAAGCATTCCCCTTCCGAAGAGGACTTGATTATGTCACTTTTCATTTCTGTTGGCCGTTGTAATAGCCTAGTTGTAGGGTTGGTCGACCGTTTGTAACACTATTATGTCTGAATGCATAAAAATTCTGAAAAACTTTTAAGTGTTTG
This sequence comes from Hemerocallis citrina, assembly GCA_017893485.1. Lineage (NCBI taxonomy): Eukaryota > Viridiplantae > Streptophyta > Magnoliopsida > Asparagales > Asphodelaceae > Hemerocallis > Hemerocallis citrina. The sequence goes on along the minus strand of JACEHZ010000596.1, from coordinate 168,835 downwards.
TCTTCGGCACTGTATTGAAACCGCGTTGTTCGTTTTTCCTATTTTTCAGCTTGTCGCGGCGATCCATGGATCGGACTCCGGGCGTCCGAATGATGACTCCGCATCCGAGGCGACCTCTGGGACGGTGGTTCTGAGCCCCAGGAGTGTCGATCTGAAGCTACGCCGATCCGAGGGCGAGTGGAGTCACCTTTCGTTGGTTCTCAGTCTCCGGGAGGCCGAAACACAACGCTTGGAGAGCAAGATCGTCGAGCTGAGCCTCGTAGGGGAGGACGAGGACTCGCAGACCGCATTCAGCAATGCTCTTCGGGTCAAAAGTATTCGGCACATTCAGTCGAAACTCATTGCCGAACGGGACGACTTGCTCTCGGAGATGGGACAGCTGCGGGCGGAAATGGCGAAGCTTCGAGGAGAGGCGGAGGAACCGTCTGCCGAGGAGGGCGAACAAGATGGAGAAGACGCATTTTTATGAAAGACAAGTGTAGTGGGTCGGGGGTTGTATGTTTTGTTTGCCGACACTTTTGTAATGGTCTATTTTGTACTGTATGCCGATATTTAATAAAATCCCCTTCCGGTGTTTTGTACATCTGTCTTTGTTTATAACTGTGTTGACCGTGCCGAACTATTTGAACTGAATGTGTCTATTTAGCCGAATGGATCCCCAGGGGTACGGCGATTTGTCGCTTAGTGGGTCTGACACGGCGATGTTCTCGAGAGTGCTATTTTGTCGTGGCGAGATCTGAGCCGTTGAATGTAGGCGCGGATCTCGAGGCGGCTCGTTTTCCAAGAAAACGTTATCTTGTCGTTTTGCGCGAGTGGCACGATCTGAGCCGTCTGATCGAGATCACGCACGAAAGTTGAGGGGGAAGTGTGTTTTCCCCGTTTACCAGCTCGGGAAGGCACTTGCTCGGACGCCGACCGGATGTGTTTGCCTTCGGACCTCGGCTGACAGTCAAGAGTGGTCGGGATACGTGTTCCGGACCTTAGGCATAGTCCAACGGCTGCGGGAGCAATTCCGAACGGCGATCTACCCCTGGTTCGTCCGGAGACGAACCGAGGAGGTAAAGTCGAACCGAGTGTTGGACTCCGAACCATCGGTATAGTTCAACGGCTGTGGGAGCAATTCCGAACGGCGATCTACCCCTGGTTCGTCCGGAGGCGAATCGAGGAGGTAAAGTCGAGCCGAGTGTTGGACTCCGAACCATCGGTATAGTTCAACGGCTGTGGGAGCAATTCCGAACGGCGATCTACCCCTGGTTCGTCCGGAGACGAACCGATGAGGTAAAGTCGAACCGAGTGTTGGACTCCGAACCATCGGGATAGTTCAACGGCTGTGGGAGCAATTCCGAACGGCGATCTACCCCTGGTTCGTCCGGAGACGAACCGATGAGGTAAAGTCGAGCCGAGTGTTGGACTCCGAACCATCGGTATAGTTCAACGGCTGTGGGAGCAATTCCGAACGGCGATCTACCCCTGGTTCGTCCGGAGACGAACCGATGAGGTAAAGTCGAGCCGAGTGTTGGACTCCGAACCATCGGTATAGTTCAACGGCTGTGGGAGCAATTCCGAACGGCGATCTACCCCTGGTTCGTCCGGAGACGAGCCGAGGTGGTAAAGTCGAGCCGAGTGTTGGACTCCGAGCTATTGGTATAGTAAGAGGGGAGGAAAAAACAGGCAAATTCAAAAGCAAAATGGAGCTTTCTTTATTTGATATTTGACGGCGAACCGTTTTACATAGTAGAATTCATAGAACAGGTTACAAGTTAAAGGAGAGGAATGGCGAGACACCTCGGATTACTTAGAGAGGCGCCGGGGCGCTCTCTTGGTATTTCAGGAGGTGATCAGCATTCCAGGTCCTCGGGAGCTCTCTACCGTCCATGTCCTCAAGTCGATATGCCCCAGGCCGAACAACTTTTGTGACCCGGTACGGCCCTTCCCAATTCGGAGCTAGCTTGCCCTTCTGACTGGGGAGGGATATGGCTAGCTTTCTCAACACCAGATCTCCTTGCTCGAGGTTGGCGGGCCGGACTTTCTTGTTGTAGGCTAGCTCGACTCTCCTTCTGTAATTTTGCTGCCGAATCGATGCCCTTTCCCTCGGTTCATCTATCAGGTCCAAGTTTCCTCTGAGTTCCCTGGCATTCTGCGCTTCGTCATAGGCGATGAGCCGAGGGGAAAGAATTCCGACCTCGAGGGGTATTACGGCCTCGGCCCCATAAGTAAGGCTGAAAGGGAACTCTCCAGTGGGCGTCCGCTTGCTTGTGCGGTAGTTCCACAACACATTAGGGAGTTGGCCGACCCACTGTCCTTTGGAGCACTTGTCCAACCTCTTCTTGAGCCCCGCCAGGATCTGCTTATTAGCGTTCTCGGCTTGTCCGTTCGACTGGGGGTGCGAGACGGACGAGAAACGCTGTTGAATGACGAGGTCGTCGCACAGGGTTCGGAATGCTGAGCCAGTGAATTGGGTCCCATTATCTGTCACGAGGACGTGCGGGACGCCGAATCTGCATATAATGTTCTTCCAGAAGAACTGCACCACTTTGTTCTCGGTTATCGTGGCGAGGGGCTCGGCCTCGACCCACTTCGAGAAGTAGTCGATAGCCACGACTAAAAACTTGAGCTGACCAGGAGCTGGAGGGAAAGGCCCTATCAGGTCCATTCCCCACATTGCGAAGGGGATAGGGCTCGATAGGGAGGTGAGGTTGGCTTGAGGGAGGCGTCGGATGCTGGAGTGTTTCTGGCAGGAGCCGCACTGCCGAACGTGTCGCTCGGCGTCTTGGAGAAGCGTCGGCCAGAAGTACCCATAATTCAGAGCTTTTCGGGCCAGGGACCTAAATCCCGAGTGTGCCCCGCCGATCCCTTCATGAAGCTCCTGTAGGGCATATTCAGCCTGATCCGGAGAGAGGCATCGTAGATATGGTCGGCCGTCTATTTGGGAGAAGGAGCGCTTGTATAGGATGCCCTCGATTAAGACATAGCGCTCGGCTCGGGTTCTAACTCGGCGTGCTTCTTTGGGATCTTGAGGCAGAACTCCATCCCTTAAGAATTCCACCAGTGGTTTCATCCAATTGTCCTGCAGCGCGACCGGCAATGTCTCCATCGAGCTAGGCGTCTCGTCTTCGATGCTCGGTTTGGAGAGGACTTCGATCAGCACGGTCTGTTCAAGACCTTGCAGAGAAGACGAAGCCAATTTGGAGAGAGCATCAGCCTGTGAGTTTTCCTCCCGAGGGACACGCTGGATGATGGCTTCTTCGAACCGACCCATCAGACCCCAGACCTTGGCGAGGTACTTAGCCATTCGCTCATCCCGGGCCTCGTACTCGCCCAAGACCTGATTCACAACTAGTTGGGAGTCACTGTGAACCCGAAGGCGCTGCGCCCCAGCACTGCGTGCGAGTCCGAGGCCAGCTATGAGGGCCTCGTATTCCGCCTCATTGTTCGAAGCCTTGAAGTTCAGGCGGATCGCATACTGCAAGACGAAGTTGTCAGGGCCGTTTAAGATAATCCCGGCTCCGCTGCCTTCACTGCAAGAGGACCCGTCCACGAAGACTGTCCAAATGGGGGGCCCATTTGGGACGTGGCCGACCTCAGGGATGGTGGTCTCGACAATGAAGTCGGCGAGAGCCTGAGCCTTAATTGCCGTCCGAGGCTGATAAGTGATGTCGTGCTGACTCAGCTCTACGGACCATTTCATCAGCCGACCCGAGGTCTCGGGCTTGTGGAGGACTTGCTTGAGGGGTTGGTCGGTGAGGACGACGACCGAGTGAGATTGGAAGTAGGACCGGAGCTTCCTTGCTGCCATGACGAGGGCGTAGGCTATCTTTTCTATCCTCGGATAACGGAGCTCGGCATCCCGAAGTACCTTGCTCACGTAGTAAATAGGCCTCTGGGTCTGGTCCTCTTCTCTGACCAGGACAGCGCTCAGGGACTGCTCGGAGGCTGCCAAGTAGAGGAAGAGAGGCTCGCCTGGGACCGGCTTACTGAGCAGAGGGGGGTTCACCAGATAGGCTTTCAGCTGGTCGAACGATGCTTGCTGTGCCTCGCCCCATTCAAATCCCTTAGCGCCTCGGAGCGCTTTGAAGAAGGGAAGGCACTTTTCCCCTGACTTGGAGAGGAACCGACCAATGGCCGCGAGCCGACCGGTGAGCTTCTGCACCTCTTTGACGTTCCGAGGCGGGGCCATGTCTAATATGGCTTTGATTTTTTCGGGGTTAGCTTCAATCCCCCGCTGGCTCACCATGAAACCGAGGAACTTGCCAGAGGAGACTCCGAACGCACACTTGTTCGGGTTTAGCCGCATGTTGTACTTCCTCAACACGCCGAAAGCCTCTTGGAGGTCGGCTACATGGTCGGTGCCGCGGATGCTCTTGACGAGCATGTCGTCAACATACACCTCCATGTTTCGGCCGATCTGATGCTGAAAGACCTTGTTGACGAGGCGCTGGTAGGTGGCACCCGCGTTCTTCAAACCGAACGGCATTACTCGGTAGCAGTAGAGGCCTTGGTCGGTGACGAAGGAGGTCTTCGGGATGTCCGGAGGGAACATCCGGATTTGGTTGTACCCCGAGAAGGCATCCATGAAGCTGAGGAGCTCATGGCCCGAGGTGGCGTCGATTAGGGTATCGATGTTCGGGAGAGGGAAGGGATCCTTCGGACACGCTTTGTTGAGGTCGGTGAAGTCGATGCATATCCTCCACGAGCCATTGGACTTCTTGACCATTACAACATTCGACAGCCACTCGGGATAATTCACCTCCTGGATGAACTTGGCCTTCAGCAGCTTATCCACTTCCTCCTTGATCGCCTGCTGTCGCTCGGGAGCGAACTTTCGCCTCTTCTGCTGAACCGGTTTGCACCCCGGTTCGACGCTTAGGCGGTGGACGAGCAAGTCTTCGGAGATGCCGGGCATATCCGCGGCCGACCAAGCAAATAGGTCGCGGTTATCCCGGATGCACCTCACCAGGTCGGAGAACAGCACGGTCGGCAAGGACTTGCTGACGAGGAATTTTCAGCTTGGATCCTCGTCGGAGAAGAGTACTTCTTCTAACTCGTCCGCTGGCTCGGACGTTGGGCGAGCCTTCGGCTCGGGGATCTCGAGTGTCTCGAGCGAGAGCACTGGTCCCCCGGTGGAAGTCATGTAGCACTTCCGAGCTGTTTCCTGGCTTCCCCTGACTTCCCCTACTCCCGACCGAGTGGGGAACTTCATCTTCAAATGGTATGCTGAGGGGACGGCCTCAAGGGCGGCTAGGCCGGGGCGGCCGAGGATGACATTGTATGCTGCCGGGACGTCAACGACCATGAAGTCCATGGGCTCGGTCCGGGTAGTAGGGGTGCTCCCCGCAGTAACGTCAAGGGTTATCACCCCTTCGACGGTTACCGGGACCCCCGTGAACCCGTGTAGAGTGTATCCGGCCGGCTTGAGACGGTCTCGGGACAGCTGGAGGCCCTGGAAGGCCGAGAGGAATAGGATGTTGACCGAACTCCCGTTGTCAACCAAAATCCTCTGCACCTTGAAGTTGGCCATGCGGAGGTCGATGACGAGGGCATCACAGTGAGGGGTTCGGACTCCTTCGAGATCAGCGTCGGAGAAGGACACGGGCACACCGAAGCCCTTGGGAGGAGGAGCACTGTGGACCGAGTTCACCTCTCGGACGAAGGTTTTCCGAGACGTATTAGAGGAGCCGCCCATGGGGCCCCCGTGGATCATATGCAGAACCCTTTCTTCTTCGAACTCAGGTGTTACTTCGCGCCGCTCAGAGCGCTTGTTAGCCCCCCGAGGGGGAGGAGAGTTCCGATCTGTCCGATCGTTAGCCTTCACGAACTTCGCCAACTGCCCCCTTCGGATGAGGGCTTCGATCTCATCTCTCAAAGCCCGACAGTCATTCGTCTCGTGCCCGTGGTCTCGGTGATACCGACACCACTTGTCTTTGTCCCTCCTCTTCGCCGGTTTGTGCATCCTCGGGGCTGGAGGGAGGACCCCCTCCTTCTCTACCTCCATGAGGATAGTGGAGACATTAGTTGTGAGGGGCGTGAATTTCTCGAACCTGGGGGGAGGACGACGCTGGCCGCCTCCGTCCTTCATTGTCTTCTTGGCCCCCTCTTCCTCCGTTGCCTTCCTCTTCGAGCCGGAGGAGGGTCCTCCGAAGTTCGGGAGGGACTCGGCCTCCTCGGCTCGGATGTATTTCTCGCACCTCAGTAGGAGGTCGGCGAAGTTGGTAGGCGGCTTCTTTGCTAGGGACGAGCGGAGGTTGGAGTTGAGGACGTTCGACTAGAACGCCACTGTCGCCACGGATTGGTCTAAAGAGGCGATCGACCTGACTTCTGCAGTGAACCTCTTCACATAGTCCCGCAGCTTCTCTCCCCTTTCCTGCCGGAGGTTCAGAAGGGAGAGACTCGTCTTCTCGGCCCGTCGGCTGCTCACAAAGTGAGTTATGAATAGTGTCTCAAACTGCTCAAATGAAAAGATGGAGGCGGGGGCAAGCCTGGAATACCATTCCCGAGCCGAACCCCGAAGGGTGGCCGGGAAGGTCCTGCAGAGTATGGCGTCGGAGACTTGGTGGATCAGCATCAGAGTCTTAAAACTCTCGACGTGATCTACTGGGTCGGACTCGCCTGAGTACGTTTCAAACTGCGGAGGTTTGAAACCCCTCGGTATGCGAGCTTCCATGATTGTCCGAGAGAAGGGCGGTCTGTTCGGGCGAACAGTCCCTGCTCTGGACTCCTCTTCTCGGTCCATACGGACAATGCGCCTCTCCACCTCATGGAGGCGGCGGTCAAAGGCATCGTCCCCTCGCCGGTAACCGTATGACTCTTCGGACTCTTCCTCATAAGAGGGAGAGCGTGGACTTCGGCGCCGGTACCCCTCGGATCGGCGGGGACTGTACTGTTGCTGACGACTGGGAGCCTGGAAAGGACTTCGTGACCGGCGGTGAGGATTGGGAATCCGAGGGGGTGTTGGGATCCTCGGGGGGTTTTGGTTGTTGGCACGGGCGTTCAGGGCCTGCAGTACGGTCTCCTGAAACTGGAGGAACTCGGCGCGGCTGATAGGTACCTCATGGTCCCTCGGACGATGCCGATCCTCGGGGGAACGCGGCCTCCTCCTTCGGTGTTCGGGAGATGCCACTCGGCCTCTCCGGTACGGAGATCTCCGCCTGTCTCGGCGACGAGGTGACCGCTCACCCTGACGCTGTCGGGAGGCTCCCGCTCGGGCCCGCCTCTCGTCAAGGTGCGTGCGGAGGTCGTTCTCCTTCTGGCGGTTCTGGAGCGTGAAGCCGAGGTCGGGGTTATGAGAGGCCATCGAGTCCGAGGACCCGTTACGGACCGAGACATGGTCCTGGATGGGCTGCTTCAGCTTCTGGCCGTTGGGACCGGCGGGACCATTGTTGGGTTGTTGCTGAGGATGAGGAGGCTGGACCGGTTGGGCCGGTGGAGGAAGCCCAGATTGGGGAATTGGATTGACGGGGGTATCCTCCGTAGGGTCGGCGGGGTTGGCCGCCCGGTTGGATCCTCTGGATCTGTTCTTCTTCGGAGGCATGGCGATGGAAGGAGAAGCTGAGGTCGTTCGTGTGGTGGTTTCCCACAGACGGCGCCAATCTGTTACCGCTGATTTCGGTGTGGGGGTAAACAGATAGAATTTGTGAGTCCGGGAAACACCTGAACGATTGACTCGGCCTTCTTGCTCCTGGCACAACCTGCAAGGAAGTGCGAAACACCGGGGTTGATTCCGGCGACGCACCCTCCGACGCTCTTGTCAGTAATCAGGAAAAGATTGAGAAAGAGCTTAAGTGGTGAAAGAGCGATTAACCTGGTCTCGGTGGTAGAGGGGTTGTATTTATAGTCGCCTTTGGAACGATTTGGGGCCTAATTTCCTGCCTAACAAATAGGAGAAAAATCCTCCTATTCTGTTTTGGGAAGTTAGGCCTTGATTCCCTGGTGAGAGCTAATCAGGTTTATTGATTTGACCAAATCAGTGGCCTGATTCTCTTCTTGGTGGATTGGGTTTGTATCGGGTCGGGACCCGTACCCAATTGAAGTGGATCTATTCGCGGGTGGTTGGTTCTGTGAGAAGGAGGCCCAATACCCGTTTTGGATCCATCTATATGTGAAATTACCTTTTTACCCCCGTGCTTCAGGATTCGTGATCGATCTGGACGGTCCCGATTTAACCCCAATTTTAGCCATATCAATAATAAATAACATTATTAATTGTTATTGTATATAATTACCTCCAAAGTTTTAGGTTTTTATATAGATAATTACAATAATTGGCATGTTGGGTGATAATTCTTTCAGAGCTTTTCCATCCTTGATTGCTAGTTCTCCCCATAATATAAGTAAGATTGGTTTTGACCTTAAATTAAGACAAAATGTATGAATTACAAAACCATTAACATTATGTAAATTATTATATAACTTAATTAATTGATATTACCTGAATCCTATAACTGTAAGATTTCGCTTCTCTACTTCATTACCATATTTTGAGTCTACCTTATCTACATCTCTTGCATTAATTACTTCTAAACAAAGATCTCTACTTCATTACCATATTTTGAGTCTACCTTATCTACATCTCCTGCATTAATTACTTCTCACCATCTTCCCCCCTCGCTTTCTTCTTCTCAACGTTTTCTCTCTCCTCTCCTCCTTCTCAGAGGTTTTTTCTTTTTTTCCCTGGTTTTTGCCATTGTTCCTCGTCCATTTTGGTGGGCTTCATTTTTAAAGCCCATGGACAGATCATGGGTTGAAGTTGTTAAAAAAAAGTCCAAGAAAATTCTTTCTCCTCAATCTCTGTTGGGCCTCCATAGGACTGGCCCGCAACCCTCTTTTAGGCACCGTACACAAGTTCTCGATTCTTCTTCCCTTATACATTCCCGCCTTCCCCTTCTCCACACCGCCTCATCTTCCTCTTCCTCTCTAAGTTTCAGCAATAGGTCCTCATTTTACTGCTTTCGGTGCCTGAGCCCAGGTCATCTGAAAACTGACTGCTCAGCGAAAATGAAGTGTTTGTTTTGTCTCAAGGATGGGCATTCCCGCCAACGCTGTTTCTCTCTCCAAAAACTTTTGGGCCTTTCGGTCGGGGTTCCTATTGCGGAGGCGGTTTTGGATGCGCTCGACTTCCCTTCCCTACAAAAGAAACTGGCCGAACTACCCCCCTCTAAACCCAAGAAACTGAAAGCCCCCTCCCATTCTCCCCTTCTTCCTACTCCTGCTTCGGAGTTCCGTCTTCAACCCCCGGTGGTTCCGACCCCTTTAAAGATGTCGTCATCTGCTCCTGTCCAGGTCAAACCTCAGGTTACTAAGGTTTTCTTATCCAACTCTGAACTATCAGATCGTCTGAAGATTTATAGTAACTTTGGTGCGATAGCTTTTTCGGGAGGATCCATTCCATTCTACACTCTCAATGCTTTCCTCTGCAACTTCTGTAATGTTAGGGAATGGGAATGGGTTCTCTACTCCTGTACTAATGGAGATGCTGTTATCCAGTGCCCCTCTTCGAAAGTCCTCGACGACCTCTGCGCTAATCAATCTCTCTCTATAGGCACTATTTCTATGGCTATCCGTAAATGGGTCTCCAACTTCTCATCCTCTCCTGTGCTCGACGCCTCGCCCACCAAGGTGTCTCTGGTTGGTCTTCCTCCGTTCTGCGATTCTCTGAGGCTGGTAGCTTCTTTTACAAAATGCATTGGAGAGATTATTAGCCTTACTTCTTGCACTCGATTAGCCTCGGGTAGTGTTCAAGTTGAAGCTCTTTTTCGTTGCCCCGCCCCTAAGGATCGCATCGAAGCCTTCTGCCTTTTCGATGGATCCTCCTCTTTCACCATCTCAGTTCAATACCATGAGAACTCCTCCCTTCAGGGCTCTTCGCAATCAGGTTTTGTTCTCTCCCCTACCCCAAAGTTTCATCCCGGCTCCTCATCTGGCCCCAAGAATTCATCTACTTCCAAAAATTACAACCCTGTTCTCCGACTCAAAAGTCTCCGGTTTTCCATCACAAACCAGCGATTACTTCCGTTCACCCTAAAATTTCTCCCGTGAAATCTCCCAATTTGGTGTGGATCAACCCGGACCGCACTACTCCCCCTCTCCTGAAGCAACCTATCCCCTCCCCCTCTGTTCAAGCTGTTTCAGAGCTGAAGCCGGTCTCCGGAGTTAATAATCTGCCAGTCTCGTCCACTTTAGCTGAGTCCTGGCCGGCATGGGATGTCAATCCCTCTTTTGCTTCCGACTGGGAGCAGTTTCAGCGTACGGCGCATTTCCCTAGCTCCAATGCCACTCGTTCTAAATCTGCTTCTCCTCCCTCTAAGGCTCAGGCTAGCGCTAAAGGACCAGATTGGACGGAGCAAGATGATCTCTTAGGAGAAGAAGTAGCAGCCTTGGAAGGTGCCCAATCTGCCAAACAGGTTACTTCCTTCTCTTCTCCTTGTTTTTCTAATTGCTTTTATCAGTTTTCATTATTGGTTAGCAATTTTTCATATGAGTTGGAAAGTTATTTCCCGTACTACAAATCCCCTTCCTTTCGCTTGCCGAGGATATTATTAACCATTCCTCCTATTCCACTTTCTCTTATCGTTCGTTATTCTCCATTGTTGTCTCCTCTCGTTGGATCTTTTAAGGATCAGACTTCTGAGGTTTCAGCAATCGTGAGTATTAGTAACAATTTGAATTTGTGCTGTTTCTATCCCAAATCTCCGGATAAGATCGCCTGTTCGAGTGAGGAAATGAACCCTCTCGGTATTGTTCAATTCCCCTCCCCAGAACAGGTGTTTCCGACCTGTACCCCACCTTCATCAGTGGATCGGGGCTCTTTTCGATTGATTCGATCGAGCGCCCGTCTTCTAGCGAAACGTTTTCCTCCCCCAGTGGACTTTCCCCTCTCCTCTCCTCTTCCAAACCCCCCCCCTATGGGATCCCTTTACCATACTCAGTTCGATGCGCTATCGGATCCTGAATTGGTGTCCCTATCCAAATCCTTAGGCTTTACCCTTACTCCCGACTCATCCTCCCCTATATCCTACATTCGAGCTTTAGAACGTTCCCGAGTCCAGGAGTTTCTAATTCATAATGATTAGTATCTCCTGGAATATCCGGGGCCTCAATTGCCCCGCCAAACAGAGATCGGTCTTTGACCTGATCGCCTCCTCCCACTGTGACATTATTTCGATCCAAGAATCAAAGATTGAATCTCCCTCCCCTCACCTTTTTCGTGCCCTAGGAGGTTCTTCGATTTCTAATTGGCTCTCGCTAGATGCCATAGGCTCTAGAGGCGGGATTCTCCTTGGGTTCAAAGAATCGGTATTCTCTTTAATAGAGATCCATCGCCGGAATTTTTTTCTGATTGTGAAGCTGCACTGGCAGACGCTTAATTGTGTTCTTACCGTTATCTCGGTTTATGGGCCATCCACTTCGGAGCGTCGCCCCCTCTTTTGGGAAGAATTTCGCTCCCTGCTTCCCTTTGTTCAGGGTCTCGTTTTCTTCTGTGGTGATTTCAACGTTACCCGATTTGCGTCTGAAAGATCTTCTTTCGTCACCCCTATATCCTCGGATTCCCAATCGTGCATCTTTAACAATTGCATCCGGGATCTCCAGTTATCGGATATCCCTATTAATGGCAGGGCTTTTACCTGGTCCAACCAAAGACAATTGCCTTCTCTCGCCAAATTAGATCGGTTTCTGGTATCTCACCAGTGGTTCACGCAATTTCACAATTCCTTTGCGAAAGCTCTCCCTAACCCATCCTCTGATCACGCTCCGATCGCTCTCATCTCGCATTACCACTTCCCCCTTCATCTTCAATTCTGTTTTGAAAAGTTCTGGAACCAAGATCAAGTTTTGTTAATCTAGTCGAGGATTGCCTCACTGCCATTTCGGGTTCTCACGGTCTGGGCAATTTGCTCCTTAAGCTTCACGCTATTAAATTTGGCTGTAAGATCTGGCGTCGTGACGCCAATCTAATACCAATTTTCTCAAAGAGGTTCTGCTAGGATCCATTCAGGCTTTTGACCTGATGGAAGAACAGGCCCCTCTATCGACTCACGCCATTCATGAGCGTCTAGCGTGCAAGCGCGAATATGCTGACATCCTTCTTCAAGAGCATTCGAAATGGGCTCAAAGAGCCAGAATTAAGTGGTTGAAAGAGGGTGATGGTAATACGGCCTTCTTCCACCACTTCGCCTCACATCGCAGACGATGCAACCATATTTCCCTTCTTCTTGATCAGGGCGCAGAGTTAACCTCTGACCCGGACATACACCGTGCTTTCCACGCATTCTACAAAAACCTTATTGGTTCCTTAAATCCGCGTCATTTCTCATTAGATTGGCAGCAACTTTATGGTCCCCCGTCCACTAATTTATCCTCCCTAGAGGACCCCTTCTCTATGGACGAGATCAAGTCGGCTGTATTTGCCTTAAAAGGTGATGCAGCGCCGGGGCCAGATGGCTTTCCAGCCTTTTTCTACCAAAAATTCTGGCCGTGGTTAAAGGATGACCTGTTTGACCTCTTCCAGGACTTGCATCAAGGAGCTCTCTCCTTTGATCGCATTAATTATGCCCACATTGTCTTGATCCCCAAAAGACAGGGCGCCAATGCGGTGTCGGAGTTCCGAACTATTAGTCTTATTAACACTTCATTCAAAATTATTATGAAAGTTCTGGCTAATAGACTTAGTTCTATCATTTCACCTTTGATTGATCCAGCCCAATCGGGCTTCATCAAGGATCGCTTCATTCTGGACAGCGTTGCTGCGGCCCAAGAGATCATTACTCTTTGTCATCACCGCCGCTTAGATGGTATCCTTCTCAAACTCGACTTCCAAAAAGCGTATGACAACGTCCACTGGGACTTCCTCTTGGAGATTTTGCATCACCGGGGTTTCGGCCCAAAATGGATTGGATGGATTAAATCCAGCCTCAAGGCTGGTACTTCTTCTATCCTTATCAATGGTTCGGAGGGGCACAAATTTAAAACCAAACGTGGCTTACGTCAAGGAGATCCCCTTTCTTCCTTGCTCTTCTCCCTGGTTGCGGACGTTTTCAGTAAACTGCTCCGTAACGCCCGTGATGCAAATGTCATAGAAGGATTAGGTCGCTACCGTCAGTTTGATGGTATTCTAAATTTGCAATATGCAGACGATACCATTATTTTCGCCAAACCTGATCAGCCGACTCTTCGCAATCTGAAACTATTACTGTATTGCTTTGAACAGGCTTCAGGCCTAGCCATTAACTTCAACAAATCTTCTGTGTATTGGCTTGGAGGTGACGATTCGCGTCATGCCCATATATCCCAATTCTTTAATTGCCCTATTGCCACCTTTCCCATCTCTTATCTTGGTATTCCTCTGAGATGGGGTCAGCTCCACCGATCTGACTGGGTCCCGATTATCGACAAAATTGAATCCAGACTTAATGTTTGGACCGGTAAGATTCTCTCTAGAGGTGGCAGGCTCATACTTCTTAACTCTGTTCTTTCGGCCATGCCGCTCTACATGATGTCATTTTATTACCTTCCCTCCTGGGTTATAAAGCGGATTGACCAGATTCATAGCAATTTTTTTTGGTCTGGCAAGGCCCTTTATAAGCAGGGCTCCCACTTGTGTAATTGGAATAGCATCTGTTCTTCCAAAGCGAACGGGGGACTAGGGGTTCTCAACCTCAGGGATCATAATATTGCCTTATTAGGTAAATGGCTGTGGAGATTCCATAAATCTCCCCATCTACCATGGGTCCAATGTATCAAAGAGCATTACTTTGACTCCTCTCCTTGGTGGAGCTTCAGCTCCCCTATCCATCGTCAAGCCTCTCCTTTTTGGAAGGAAGTCTGGAAGGCATCCATGGCCTTCCAGTCCGGCATTTATAGGCTCTGCCCTGCTGGTTCTAGATCCAAATTCTGGACCGACCTGTGGTTCGGCAATATCTCCATTGCTTCAGCCCATCCCTCTTTGTTCAGGCTCGCGGCGAACCCTGATGCCTCTATTGGCGATTCCTTTACTGGGATTGCCTCCACGAGATCGTGGAGTATCCCTTTTATTATCCAGTTACCTCCCGATCTAGCTTTGGAATTTCAACAGCTCATTGATTCGCTCAATTTATTTCCGTGGCATCACTCGGAAGATATAGCCTGGCGTTGGAACGCTTCAGGATCATTCACGGTTAAATCCTTTTATAACTTCCTCAATTTCCGTGGTGTGGGCTCCCCCGCTGCTAAATTCATCTGGGGTTCCTGCTCCCCACTTAAGGTTAAAATAAACTCTTGGCTAGCCATCCACAATAAGCTCCTCACCGTTCAGGTGCTGAACACCAGAAATTTGGCGTGGGGGCAACGTTGCCCTTTCTGTTCGGAAGCATCCGAAGATTTTAATCATATTTTTGTTTCCTGCCCCTCCATTCGTCCCCCTTGAAAAATTGCTGCTCTAGCTTGGGGAAACCCAGCTATCCCCTCTGATCTTCGAGCCTGTTGGTGCTCCCCTTCCAACTTACCCCATTATAGCAGGGGATGGTATCTTTCTGTTCATATCATTCTTTGGGTTGTCTGGAGAGAGAGGAATTGCAGAATTTTTTCACACAAATCAGCACCTATCATTTCTTTAACGGATGACTTTTTTTTCTTTTTCAACCTATGGACTTCGCAGCTTAAAGTTGATAAGCAGAAGTTGTTTTACTATAACCGTTTAGAGGAATCTCGATCTGTCCTCTCCATTCTTAACGCTCTCTAATGTAGGCTGTCCTTCTCCTCGGCATTGCACTTTTTTGTTGTTCTGAGCTACTGACTGTTTCTACTATCTTGAGTTGATCAATATTTTGTGATGATTGATAATTAGAGTTTATCTCTTTTTTTCTCACTCTCAATTCTCTTTCTTTTTTGGATTGGATTACAGGTTTGAAGCTTCCAAGGCATGCTCCCATTAGCGATTCTCTTTTGTTCTCTGTCTCTGGTGCTTGGTTGTTTATCCTAGGGTATTTCTATATGACTACTTGGCCTTGGGTTTGTTCGGGGTTTCTATATGCTCTGTCGATCTGTGTATTGGGCGTCGATATCATCTTGGTTAGTCACCTGGGTGGTCTTTTGAGTACTCTCTAGTTAGGTGGGTGAGCGCATGTTCATGTGCTCTAGGCGCTCTATCTCCTGGACTTAGATTACTTTTTTGCTTTCGCTCACGACAGAGCAGTTTGTAATCTGTATTAACTTAATCCATCTCAAGGTGGTAGGACATTGATCTCTCTAGATCTCTGGCTTTCTTTTTTAGTGCACCAGTTTCTTTTTGTTGTTATCTGTTTCAGTGGTGATGAACTTGATATTTTTGTGACTGCTGTGTCCTGAGCTTCCTATCTGGATTTAAATCTCTATGGTAGGGCTTTGATTGCTCTTGCTATCTGGTGTTTTGCGCTGTCTGTTTGGTTATGAGTTTGGTCTGATTGTGGTTTGTGGGTCTGAGCGCTCTGCCTGGGCTTGCATCAAAGTGTTTTTTCATGCCTGCGGAGCCTTTGCGACTTCCCATCTGTGGCTGTCTGGGGCTTTGGTAGTCGTTTGTTTGGCTGTCTATTGTTCCCGGCTTTGGCGGTTGCCCCAGGGTGCTGATGGCGGCAACCTGTGTGTTTGAGCTTTCTTGGCCCAGTTGCGGAGTCCCCATGGTGCGCATGGCGAGTCTGGTCATCCCCCATGATTGCGTTTTCACTGTTCATTTGCACGGTGGCCACCTTGATGTCTGCAGCTCCCTCCCGCGTCGATGTAGGGTCCAGCGTGCTCAAGACGTTTCGAGGGCCGCAATACTAGCCGTTCAAAGTTCCTCGCCAGTTTAATTGCTTATTCGTTCTTTGTACTCTAGTCTGTAGGTCTTATTTCTGCGCTCTTATCTTGTACCTTCTTTAGCCTTGTGGTTTAGGGTACCGTTATTACCTCTTGTAAAACGGCTCTAATCCGCCTCTGTACAGATTTTATTACTTATTAATATATTTTTTGATCGGGCTGGAGTCGTATGACTCTATCCGTTACATCAAAAAAAAAACAAAGATCTGTAGTTCAATGCAATTAGTATTTGATACCCTTTATTAGTAATAGACAATTATATTTATATATATATATATATATATATATATAGAGAGAGAGAGAGAGAGAGAGAGAGAGAGAGAGTTAGTCTATTATGAGCTGGCCTCTTTATTGTGAGCTGGACCATCTCAGCCGTTGGATCATGATCGGATGGGTAATAAGCATTTCCGCTCAACTGGTCTTTAATAACTAATACTCAGGGCTATTTTGAAGATTTCACTTCCATATCTCCATCTGACTCTTCTTTTTCATTTCCAGCTCTGCCCAACTTCCAAATCACCACCAATCGAAACCCTAGCTTATTCCAAACCCTAATCCGCCCAACTTGGATCTCACCGCCCTATTCTCTCATCTCCTTAGATCGAAACATTCCTTTCACCTTCCTCTCACCACCGCCACCACTTCAGTCTCCATTCTCACCGCCACCGCCCCTCTCGATCTCACCATCGTAGCCCAAAATTGACCTTACCATTGCTGCCCCCTCTCCATCCTGATGCCTGCTCCCCACTATCGTCGCTTCTCCTAGCTCCGCCGACGCCTAAAATTGAATTGTACTTTGTTGATGGAAAATTAGGTTAGGATTTTGATGCAAAAAATAGGAGTTTTCTTCAATTAATTTATATACTAAAAAATAGGTTAGAATTGAATTGAATTTTTTCTGTTGGAGTTAATTTTGATAGTATGTTATATATGGAAGGTGTTTGGTGAAATTCCTTAGATGAATTCAAGATATTCTCGAGTATGTTATTAGTTATTTTATTTTGTTATGGGATCTTTCTTTGTAATGTTGAGTTATGTGTAATATTGGCTAATATGCTAAGATGATTTGGTGTTGATTTTGTAGGTTGGGATTATAGAATGAAAGTGATGCTGAGGAAGCAGCCGCTTCTCTTGAAGGAGTTCGGCGTGGGGGGGGGGGGGAGAAAGAATCCATGCTATGGCTTAACATAACAAGACAGTGGTTGGATACCGTTAAAACGGATACATTTGTGGTGTACACTGTTTTGTATCTCAATTTGAATATTAAGATCGAATTCTTATGTAATTTTTCTTTTTTCCAAGTGAATTTTTTTCTACAACTGCAGGACCGTAATCTGTGTGACAATCAGAATATATTTAATTAGTATTGTTGACATAATTTGATAGACCTTGATGCTTTGAAACAGTTCCAGCCCTGCCCGATTTATCCTCAACCTCTACAACCTGAATCTAGATTATTATACTGATATCGAAAAACTTGTATTAATCTTTTTCTTGTTTATCATGTTTACAATCTCTGTTGGGTATATATTTCGTGTTGTTGAATCTAGTCTTTCATTTACCCCCCCCCCCCCTTTTTTCCCCCTTTTTCATTGCTTTGCAGGATTGATAAGTCATTATAGGGGAATATAGAAGGTGAATTATTCTCTCGAACTATTTGTTCTTTGTTATAAAAAAACTATTTGTTCTCAAAAAGATGTGCAATTTGTACGCAAATATTTGCAAAGTTTGTATCCTTAAAGAGATGTATCTTCTCTGCGGTTATAAACAAAGGAATTATATCGTCAAAGGGCCAGCTGGTCCTTGTAATCTTTGACCAGCTAGTCCCTATAATCTTGCATCCTTCGTACCTTGTAGATCTCTAGTGTTTACCAATTTGTCTATTCTCATACATCCATTTCATTTCATTAACAAATACGAAAAACTGTACAAGGAATCATCAAGTTTTGCTTATCATGAAATATTGCACATGAAATCATCAGGATTTGCTTACTTCTAAAAATCGTTTTACTGAGAAATATGTAACTGGTTGAATTGGAATAATGAAAAATAATTAATACAAAATTTTAAATCGTAATACAAGATGAACATGACATATTCATGAAGAAACATTGCTACATAAACAATTGAAAATTATATAACAACATGCTTGAACCAATAATGTAAAAAGACAGACAACAGGTAAGAACAACAATATTGTGTTTCACAACCAATATCGAACATTAAGTCAAAATTACAGTCGGTTTGAAGTAATGGTTTGAATCGACAAGATATCCTACCAATATTACTGTTACCGCTGATTCTGGTGTGGGGGTAAACAGATAGAATTTGTGGGTTCGTGGAAAAACCTGAATAGCAGATCCGAACCTGTTCGTCTGAGCTGGGCTGCTGACTCCCGCCGTACACCTGCAAGGAAAGTGCGAAACACCGGGGTTGATCCCGGCGACGCACCCTCCGACGCTCTTGTCAGTAACCAGAAGAGATTAAGAAAGAGCTTAAGCAGGTAAAAGAGTCATTAACCTGGTCACAGTGGTGGGTAGGAGGTATTTATAGTCGCCTTGGGGGAGTTAATTAGGGATCTGATTAGAGATTTGATTTCCTGTGATAGGAGTAAAATCCTCCTAACCAGTTTAGGAAACTGATCCCCTAATTCCCGGTGAGAGCAAATCAGGCCTGTTGATTTGGTCAAATCAGTAACCCTGATTTTCCTCTTGCTGATCTGGGTTTGTCTTGGGTCGGGACCCGTACCCAGTTGGAATGGATCCGTTCGCGGGTTATTGGATCTGTGAGAAAGAGACCCAGCACCCGCTTCGGACCCGCTGATAGGTGAAATTACCGTTTTACCCCTGAGCTTTGAGATTCGCGTCCGATGTGAACGGTCCCGATTTAATCCTATTTTTAGCCATATCACGAGCCCCCCACTCCCGAAGACTGAGTTTGATCAGCCTTTGAGGAGTAGTTTTACTGTTCTAATGACGTACGGGATTTTATCGGTGTTCTTAAGGGAGTTTGGAATCTTGCTCGGGGTGTAACGGTGTTATTATGGGCTTGTAAAATGCCCAAAAATACTTTCAGAATTTTCTGGATTTTTGGTGATTTTTCCAGATTTTTCTGAATTTTTTCTCATTTTTTTGAATTTTTTATTCATTTTTCGAATTAAATAATTAATCATTGAAAATATTAAATAATTATTCTAATTAAATAATTATATTTTTTCAGAATTTAAAATAATTTTTCTGAATTTATAAATATTTTTAGAATTTTTATTTAATTTTTTTCGATTTTTTAAATATTTTTTCGGAATTTTTAAATAAAAAAACAAATAAATAAATAAATAAATAAATTTAAATAATACCTGACACGTGGCACGATCTGTGCCGTCGGATCCCGGGACGCGTGGCGCGATCTGTGCCGTCGGATCCCGGCACGAATCTCGAGGAGGCGCGCTTTTCGAAAAATCGTTATCTTGTCGTCTAGCGCACGTGGCGCGATCTGGATCGTCCATCACCAAAAGCGCAAATTTCTGGAAGATCCAACGGTCGTAGTTGCTCGGCAGATTTTTTTCTCCATTTGCAGGATCGGAAAGGGGGTTGCTCAGCAGCCGACCGAGAGGTGACTTCGACCTCGGGTGTGAGGCCACGTGGCGATGCCACGTGGCAAAAAATATTTTTTTTTTCTTCTTTTTCTTTTCCTCTTCCGCCCTGTTCTGTTCTTTTTCCCTTCTTCTTCTTCGTTGCTCGTCCTCACCCCTCCGACATCGCCTTCGTGGGAGACGAGGCTTGACGGGAGCGGCGACGGCGGAACCCTGGCGAGGCGTACGGAGTTCGTCTAGAGCTCGGTGAGTACTCCGAGCTTGGCGACGAAGGACCTCGGCGAGAGGGAGAGGGTCTCAACGACGGGGTGAGTTTGCGAACGAGGAGGTGAGCTCGGTGACTGAGTGCTGCTTGGTGGTACAGCTTGAAGAGAGGGAGGGAGAGCTCGACGTGGCGAGGAGCTTCGGGAGGTCGGCCATGGGAGATGGATCTCGGGCTCGACGAGGAGGAGCTTGGCAAGGAGCTCAGAGCTCGGCGAGGAGAGCTCGTCGAATGTGAGGCTCGGCGAGGGGACCTCGTTGAAGGTGATGGAGATGGAGCTCGGAGAGGAGTTTGGAGCTCAGTGGCAGTCGTGAAGGAGCTCGGCGAGAACGGAGGTGTGGTTGAGCTCGACGAGGGGAGCTCGTCGAAGGTGGTCGACGAGTGGAGCTCGGAGATTCGTCGAGGAAGACAGCTCGTCGTCCGACCATGGGGGAGCTCGGTAATGGAGAGGGAGCTTCGACGGTGGTCGTCGGAGGTGGAGCTCGACAACGGAGCTCGACACGAATGGAGTTCGCGACGGTGGCGCTTGGAGCTCGTTTGTGGAGTTTGGAGGAGGTTGGTACTCGCGACGTGGTGGTCGGCGAGGAGCAGCTTGTGGAGCTCGTCGTGCGCGGAGCTCGGGAGAACTCCGACGATGAGCTCGGAGCTTGGACGAAGAGCTCGGCGAATGGGCGAGCATGGAGGTCGACGGCGGAGCTCGACGGAGGTGGATGCGTGAGCTCGGCTTGGTGGACTGTGGGGGCGAGCTCGGGATGGAGAACTCGACGCCGGAGCTAGACAACGGAGGGGCTGAGTTCGTCGTTGAAGATAGAGCTCGGCCGTGGAGGGTAGAGCTTGAAGATGAACTGTTGTTTTATTTGGTTTTTTGCTTTGTTTTGGCGCTAGGATGCATGGGAGAAGGAAGGTGACGTGGCGGTAAGTGGGCTCGGGTTTGAGGACCTAACGGGTCCGAACCCGCCCACTTGTGCCCCCCCCCCCTTTTTTTTGGCGCCTTGTTCGGCGAATCCGAGCACGGATTTTGAGGCAATTTTTGGCCACTTTGCAGCTCGGTATGGCAGTAGCTCGGATTGGAGATCCGAGCAACGTGGCTTGATCTGGGCCGTTGAATGGTGGCACGAATCTCGAGACGGGCTCAATTCCCAAGAAAACGCTATCTTGTCGTTTAGCGACACTGGCAAGATCTGGGCCGTTGGATGCTGGCACGAATCTCGAGACGGCTCAGTTCCCAAGAAAACGCTATCTTGTCGTTTAGCGACGCTGGCAAGATCTGGGCCGTCTGATCGAGATCTTGCACGAATGTTGAGGAGAAAGTGAGTTTTCTCCGTTTGCAGGATCGGAAAGGCACTTGCTCGGCAGCCGACCGAGCTCTTTGATGTTGGGGCTCGGATGGGAAGAGCTCGGATGGGAAGAGTTCAGTTCGGATTTCTCCCTCGTGCGAGTGACTCGGATTCTTGCTCGGATGGGAAGAGCTCGGATGGGAAGAGCTCGGATGGGAAGAGTTCGGTTCGGATTTCTCCCTCGTGCGAGTGACTCGGCTCGGATTTCCGAGCTATTCGGCGCAGCTGCATTGAGATCCACTTTCCCGGTGCTACGGAGGTTCGATCGGGGCGTGCGACCCCTCGTTTCGAAGCTAGTTCGAAGATCTACAACTTCTCTTTAGGAGTGGGATGAAGATTCACCCTCCTTCATGGTCAAAATAGCCCCGCAAGATGCTTGTCTTCATGAAGTTGATAAGTACTTTGGTCTTGGGGATTTTGGAAGAGGAGCTCCACTCCTAGGGGCGGAGAAGATATGCTAGGAAGACCCTTGTGCTTGGAAGACCCTTGTGCTTGGAAGACCCTTGGGGCGAAGAAGAGGCGCGAGTGGGTCAGATCGCTAGTCGCTCGGCTAGGAATACTGAGCGACGGGGAGCGAGCTGAGCCGCTGGATCTCAGCGCGGATCTCGAGGCGGGCACAGTTTCCAAGAAAACACTGTCTTATCGTTTAGCGACGCTGGCAAGATCTGGGCTGTTGGATGATGGCATGAATCTCGAGACGGCTCAGTTCCCAAGAAAACGTTATCTTGTCGTTTAGCGTCGCTGGCAAGATCTGGGCCGTCTGATCGAGATCTTACACGAATGTTGAGGAGAAAGTGAGTTTTCTCCCTTTGCAGGCTCGGAAAGGCACTTGCTCGGCTAGCCGACCGGGCTCTTTGATGTTGAGGTCGGATGGGAGAGCTCGGCTCTGGAAGAGAGCCATTTGTGAGACAAGTGTGAGGAAGAACTCTAGGAGAGAGTTGTGCTCCTAACTTGTCGAGGAGAAGGTCTGCCTCGGAGATGAGCGGAGGGAAGAGCTCGGCTCTGGAAGAGAGCCGTTTGTGAGATGAGTTTGAGGAGCAACTCTAGGGGAGAGCTGTAGCTCCGAACTCGTCGAGAAGAGGTCCTCTTCGGCGGCGAGCGGAGGGAAGAGCTCGGCTCTGGAAGAGAGCCATTTGTGAGACGAGTGTGAGGAGGGACTCTATGAGAGAGTTGTGCTCCAAACTTGTTGAGAAGAAGTCCGCTTCGGCGGCAAGCGGAGGGAAGAGCTCGGCTCCGGAAGAGAGCCGTTTGTGAGATGAGTTTGAGGAGCAACTCTAGGGGAGAGCTGTAGCTCCGAACTCGTTGAGAAGAGGTCCGCTTCGGCGGCGAGCGGAGGGAAGAGCTCGGCTCTGGAAGAGAGCCATTTGTGAGAAGAGTTTGAGGAGCAACTCTTGGAGAGCTGTAGCTCCGAACTCGTCGAGAAGAGGTCCGCTTCGGCGGCGAGCGGAGGGAAGAGCTCGGCTCTGGAAGAGAGCCATTTGTGAGACGAGTTTGAGGAGCAACTCTTGGAGAGCTGTAGCTCCGAACTCGTCGAGAAGAGGTCCTCTTCGGCGGCGAGCGGAGGGAAGAGCTCGGCTCTGGAAGAGAGCCATTTGTGAGACGAGTTTGAGGAGCAACTCTAGGGGAGAGCTGTAGCTCCGAACTCGTCGAGAAGAGGTCCTCTTCGGCGGCGAGCGGAGGGAAGAGCTCGGCTCTGGAAGAGAGCCATTTGTGAGACGAGTGTGAGGAGGGACTCTATGAGAGAGTTGTGCTCCAAACTTGTTGAGAAGAAGTCCGCTTCGGCGGCGAGCGGAGGGAAGAGCTCGGCTCCGGAAGAGAGTCCTTTTGTGAGATGAGTTTGAGGAGCAACTCTAGGGGAGAGCTGTAGCCGAACTCGTCGAGAAGAGGTCTGCTTCGGCGGCGAGCGGAGGGAAGAGCTCGGCTCTGGAAGAGAGCCATTTGTGAGACGAGTTTGAGGAGCAACTCTAGGGGAGAGTTGTAGCTCCGAACTCGTCGAGAAGAGGTCCGCTTCGGCGGCGAGCGGAGGGAAGAGCTCGGCTCGGGAAGAGAGCCATTTGTGAGACGAGTTTGAGGAGCAACTCTAGGGGAGAGCTGTAGCTCCGAACTCGTCGAGAAGAGGTCCTCTTCGACGGCGAGCGGAGGGAAGAGCTCGGCTCTGGAAGAGAGCCATTTGTGAGACGAGTGTGAGGAGGGACTCTATGAGAGAGTTGTGCTCCAAACTTGTTGAGAAGAAGTCCGCTTCAGCGGCGAGCGGAGGGAAGAGCTCGGCTCCGGAAGAGAGCTGTTTGTGAGAGGAGTTTGAGGAGCAACTCTAGGGGAGAGCTGTAGCTCCGAACTCGTTGAGAAGAGGTCCACTTCGGCGGCGAGCGGAGGGAAGAGCTCGGCTCTGGAAGAGCGCCATTTATGAGAAGAGTTTGAGGAGCAACTCTTGGAGAGCTGTAGCTCCGAACTCGTCGAGAAGAGGTCCTCTTCGGCGGCGAGCGGAGGGAAGAGCTTGGCTCTGGAAGAGAGCCATTTGTGAGACGAGTGTGAGGAGGGACTCTATGAGAGAGTTGTGCTCCAAACTTGTTGAGAAGAAGTCCGCTTCGGCGGCGAGCGGAGGGAAGAGCTCGGCTCCGGAAGAAAGCCGTTTGTGAGATGAGTTTGAGGAGCAACTCTAGGGGAGAGTTGTAGCTCCGAACTCGTCGAGAAGAGGTCCGCTTCGGCGGCGAGCGGAGGGAAGAGCTCGGCTCTCGAAGAGAGCCATTTGTGAGACGAGTGTGAGGAGCAACTCTAGGGGAGAGCTGTAGCTCCGAACTCGCTGCTTATGTGAGAGAATCAACGGTTGTGGGAGCAATTCCGAATGGCGAACCACTTCTAACTCGCTGAAGAGCAAGTTATTTGAAGCAGAATCGAGCCAAGTGTTGGACTCCGAACCATCGGTAGAGGTAGTCAACGGTTGTGGGAGCAATTCCGAATGGCGAACCACTTCTAACCCGATGAAGAGCAGGTTATTTGAAGAGGAATCGAGCCAAGTGTTGGACTCCGAACCATCGGTAGAGGTGTTCAACGGTTGTGGGAGCAATTCCGAATGGCGAACCATTTCTAACCCGCTGAAGAGCAGGTTATTTGAAGCAGAATCGAGCCAAGTGTTGGACTCCGAACCATCGGTAGAGGTGTTCAACGGTTGTGGGAGCAATTCCGAATGGCGAACCACTTCTAACCCGCTGAAGAGCAGGTTATTTGAAGCAAAATCGAGCCAAGTGTTGGACTCCGAACCATCGGTAGAGGTGTTCAACGATTGTGGGAGCAATTCCGAATGGCGAACCACTTCTAACCCGCTGAAGAGCAGGTTATTTGAAGCAGAATCGAGCCAAGTGTTGGACTCCGAACTCGTTGGAAAGAGCTTAGTAAGTTGCAGGAGCAGCCATGTAGAAGAGGCTGGACTCCGAACTCACCCTTCAGCGAGTCACGACTCGGAGAGGTAGAGATGAAGCAAGAGCAACAATTTCCAATGAAAAAACGTAAAGTTTTATTGAAATAAACTAAGTGGCTGCTTCAATATGGCGAGCCCTTATTACATGCTATTGGCCGAATTACAAGCATCGGCCTTATTAAAAATCAAGATCCTGCTTCTATGATAAGGTGAAGACCTCTTGGGAAGAGCCGGGAGGTTCTGAGTCTTAGAGCTCAGCGGGGCCTTCGGTTCGTTTATTGGCTCCTCAGGGAGGAAGCTTGGCCCCCTCTTTCTGGACGAACTTGGTCAGGTGCCCCCGCTGTATGAGTTCTTCGATCTCTTCCTTCAGAGCCCGACAATCTTTCGTGTCGTGGCCGTGGTCCCTGTGAAAGAGGCACCACTTATCCTTGTCCCTCTTCTTGCCAGGTGTATTCATTCTAGGGGGAGCACAGAGTAGCCCTTCCTTGTCCACTTTCATGAGAACTTCTGATATATTGGCAACGAGGGGGGTGAACTTTTCAAACTGAGGAGTTGGGCGGCGCTGGCTATTGCCCTCCTTCTGAAGCTTCTTAGCCTCTTCTTCTTCGGTCAGCTTTCTCTTCGTTCCGGAGGTGGATCCTCCGGAGCTAGGAAGGTAGGCGGCTTCTTCGGCACGAATGTACTTGTCACACCTGAGAAGGAGGTCGGCAAAGTTCTGTGGAGGCTTCTTAGCAAGAGAGGAGCGGAGGCTGGAATTGAAGACGTTGGATTGGAAGGTGGCTGATGCGACGGATTGGTCGAGGGAGGCTATGGACCTGACCTCCGCAGTGAACCTCTTCACATAGTCTCTCAACTTCTCTCCCTTCTTCTGGCAGAGCCGAAGTAATGAGAGGCTGGTCTTCTCCGTGCGTCTACTACTCATGAAGTGGGTGATGAAGAGGGTCTCGAATTGCTCGAAGGAGAAGATGGAAGAGGGAGCAAGGCGGGAGTACCATTCCCTAGCCGACCCCTTCAGGGTGGCAGGGAAGGTCTTGCAAAGTAAGGCGTTCGAAGCCTGGTGGATGAGCATGAGGGTCTTGAAGCTTTCGATGTGGTCCACGGGGTCCGACTCCCCCAAGTAAGTTTCGAACTTCGGGGGTTCGAATCCCCTCGGGATGGGAGCCTCCATGATGGTTCGGGAGAAAGGGGGTCTGCTCGGACGGATGGTTCTGCTGTTCGACCCCTCCCCCTCGTCCATCCGACCGATTCGCCTCTCCACCTCATGGAGACGGCGGTATAGGGCATCGTCCCTCCCGCGGTAGTCGAACGAGCCTCTGGACTCATCTTCGTAGGAGGGAGAGCCGGGGCTACGACGATGGTCGTCCTGGGAGCGGCGAGGGCTAAGATCATGCTGCCGGTGGTTAGGAGCCGGCAGAGGAGAGGCGGACCTACGGCGAGGACTGGGAACCCATTGGGGCGAAGGAACCCTTTGGGCCTCATTGTTGTTGGGTCGGAGGTTAAGAGCCTGCAACACCGTTGCTTGAAACTGCAGGAACTCGGCGCGAGTGATGAGCGCCTCATTGTTCCTCGGCTGATGCCGACCGGTAGGAGAGTGGCGCCTCCTCCTGTAATGCCCGGGTGACTCTCTCCGTCCTCTCCTGGTAGGAGACCTTCTACGCTCGCGGTGGTGGGGATTCTGCTCATCTGGACGTTGTAGGCGGGAGGCTCCCTCTCGGGACCGCTTTTCGTCCAGACGGTGGCGGAGATCCTCATCCTTCTGCCGGTTGAGGATAGTATTTCGAAGGTCAGGGGCCTGAGGACTATGGGAGGCGTAAGAGTCTGTAGAGGCATTGTGTACCGATATGTGGTCTCGATGGAGAGGTTGTTTTTGCTTCCGTGGATCGGGACCGTTTGGGGGTTGCTGGTTCGGAAGAGGAGATGGGTCCTGCTGGACACGGTCCTCGGCCGGAGGAGGAAGTTGTCCCTGCTGCGGAGCGGGATGGACGGGGACTTCCTGCTGTTGATCAACAGGGTTGGGTCCACGGTTGGACCCCTTGGATCTAACTTTTCTGGGAGGCATGGCTGGAGAAGAGCTAAGTCGACGAGGAAGAGGCGGCGGCTATTCGTATGGTCTTCCCACATACGGCGCCAATCTGTTACCGCTGATTCTGGTGTGGGGGTAAACAGATAGGATTTGTGGGTTCGTGGAAAAACCTGAATAGCAGATCCGAACCTGTTCGTCTGAGCTGGGCTGCTGACTCCCGCCGTACACCTGCAAGGAAAGTGCGAAACACTGGGGTTGATCCCGGCGACGCACCCTCCGACGCTCTTGTCAGTAACCAGAAGAGATTAAGAAAGAGCTTAAGCAGGTAAAAGAGTCATTAACCTGGTCACAGTGGTGGGTAGGAGGTATTTATAGTCGCCATGGGGGAGTTAATTAGGGATCTGATTAGAGATTTGATTTCCTGTGATAGGAGTAAAATCCTCCTAACCAGTTTAGGAAACTGATCCCCTAATTCCCGGTGAGAGCAAATCAGGCCTGTTGATTTGGTCAAATCAGTAACCCTGATTTTCCTCTTGCTGATCTGGGTTTGTCTTGGGTCGGGACCCGTACCCAGTTGGAATGGATCCGTTCGCGAGTTATTGGATCTGTGAGAAGGAGACCCAGCACCCGCTTCGGACCCGCTGATAGGTGAAATTACCGTTTTACCCCTAAGCTTTGAGATTCGCGTCCGATGTGAACGGTCCAGATTTAATCCTATTTTTAGCCATATCAATTACAATGCAAAGAAGCTGCATTATAGCATGCTCTTCTCTCAACGCCACTTTAAAAACTAAAACAAATAGACAAAAGAGGAATAAATTTATATACAGAGAATAAAGTTAAGTGGTCCTATGCAAGAACAAAATGCACTCAAGAATCCAAACAAAATAAAATAACCTCTCAAGTCGTAATTGCAACATCCTCTAATATTTAGAAGAAGACACAAATTCTCCCTTATAATCACAGGTTATGCTTGAAAAGGAACATCAAGAAATTTATGCATCTACTTCGAAAAATAACTACATTATCCAAACAGCCTAATCATTATGTTCCTATTACAGATTTTTAAAAAAATGGTATTTAAATCAAATGACCATTCTTAATTAATTCAGAACTTGAAAACACTATATGTATCAATAGATATTAAAATTTAGGAACTAAACATGAATTTAGTAGATATCAATTATATCGCTTCATGTATGTTCAGCAGAGAGCTATGGAAATTGGCCGTGCACCAAGTGCACACGATTAATACTGTGTCTTCTAAATGTTCAGATATATGATCTACTCGAGAAAATATTTTTCCTTTCCATTTTCTTTTTGTTTTAAAATAATTCCAACACTGAAATGAAAACAATAAATTATGATTATCATGGATAAACAATAGTACTTGTGATAGAAGATAATCAATTGCAAAAGCAATCAATTCCAACTCAACTTCTACATAACTTTGCTACTTGCAGAAGTGGAGAACAATAAGATGTAATAACAAACTTAATTACAAAGTAATACCTTTGCTGCAACTCCCAAACTAATAACTTATGTTTAGGTGTCAGTACATTTATAACTCATAACAATTTAAACATTTATAGTGCAGTTGGTAATATGCAACTCAAAATTTATTTTAGTTAAACTTGCATATGGACCAATTGCATGTGGCTAAAACCATACACTTTCCTCTTAAAGGTAATAACCAGCATAATTTATCAGTCAAAAGAATTTTAATGCCTTATAACCTCACAAAGAGTTGTCAAAACAATTTCTAAAGTAAAAACATAATCTCAACACCATATAATTTGCCATCATCTTTTGCGTTTGATAATAGAATATATTAAATTTTGAGTTAGACCAGAACATCTAGCTCAAATGCAAAGCAACTAAAAAAATTAAAATTAACGTAAAATCATAATATGAAATTTTTTTTTCTTCCAAAGAACAATCTTCTATTATGTTTCATATTTTTGACATTAACAGGAACTCATTTACAAACGAGAGTGAAAACGAATCACAATGACAATAATTACGTATATGATTCATTTCATGTTCATTCAAGGGAGCTAACTTTAAAATTGTATTTTTCATTGGAACAAAGAATGACACAATATACAGTTGTGTAAGACAATTTTTGTATCATACCACCAATAGCACATAAATGGAGAAAAAATTTACACATCTCGACAAAACATTTGTAAGTTTTGTCCCAGAAATTAGCTTGTACAAAGCATTAAAAGGCCTCCCTTGAAGATCTTCAGCAATAATAGATTAGGACTTAGGAGAAATGAATATTTGGAGATAACTCAAGGTAAGGTTAAGTCTTAGTACAAAATTATAATGTGGCAAAAGAATAGCACAATGTAATGCGTAGTATATAAGGTTAGGATTATTGCTATATTGCCGGTGAGTTACCTCTTTACAACACACCTGAATTGAACTTAATGTCAAGTTAACAATCATCAAGGTTTAAATAATTCAATAGCTACATTTCTCAATAGCTTGGTAAGCATAATATAGAATGTACTTTATCAGTAAAATATCAATTTTAAGTGTAATAAGCAAATGAGCTTAACAAGTCAATATCGATAAATTTGTTTCTTTGGATTTTCGACCAACAATTCAGACATTCCTGTAAAACATAACCTATAGAAATCACTCTAGGACTATGCATTAACATAAAAAGAAACAAATTAAAAACACAATAAAAAGACATTTTAATTAACAGTCAAAATTTTACAACAGTTATAGTACATAAGTTAATTCTACATATTTCAATTTAACAAAAAAAAAAGAATACAATTCTTGGCAAACAAGCAAGAGAAGAATAGAAACTGCACAAGATGTGTGTTGAACATAGTGAAGATTTCTAATAATACTTGATAACATACCTTGCATTTCTTCCATAAAGTAGGCATCAGCTCTTCCGAAATTAAATTTTTCTGTAACTTCTTATACATGGCATATATGGTCATCTCAATCTGTCCACGGAAAAAGGATGAATGCTTCAAAGTGTAAATTAAAGTAGACTCAAAAGTAAGCGGATGAGATTCTTTATGCAAGGGACTTACTCCTGACAAACTTGATTTTATTGTCTTACGCAGATCCCCTTTTGAAAGTCCAAGCTGAAATGGGATCTACTGAATTTTTTCAAAAATACTGTCAGGCAATAAAGCAGATCCACATACAAACAACCCGTATTCAGGCAATGCACTTGTAATGTAAAAATATGGCTAATACGACAATCCAAAAAAATATACATAAACATGAATATGAACATACAGAGTACATGTGGGGTTCGTGATTAACATATCCAGAATATATTAGTATTAAGCTACAGTTCCACCACTTAAAATTGTCAGTGGTGAAATATAAACGATATGAGAATTTTCTTGAAGGCCATCAAGAATATGGCGATCCCGATCCTTAAAAATTAGTGATCTAGACATGTTAAACTAATTCCTGTAATATTTTAACACAGTTTGGTCTATTGAACAGATATCTCACTTTATTGTGTATGGAATTTCTAAATTAGGTAGTTTTCCTGTGAATAGATAGAAATCCCTTTCTTCCTCTATTGTCCCATGTAGCTATGAAATGACATTGGAAAATTTCTTCTTTCTGAAAAAAAGTTGTGAAGCATATCTTAGACATGTATCCTTTATGATCTAAGAATTTCATTTTGTGTTCTATTAATAACTCAATGTGTAGTTTAAGTACTACCATTCCATTGTTAGTAAAAGATACCACAATTCCATTAATAATGACATAAAGTACCAATAACACTAAATGTGTGAAAAATGTGATATAAACATGAAATATAAGCTAATCTTGTACCAAATAGACACCGAGCTTGTTGTATGCATTTGGAGGTCTGCAAGATCTCAATACCAGCAGCTTTCTAGCCTCCTTAAGGGACATGTATCCCATCCTCTAGCCATGTTATAACCTGCAAGATAAGAAAGATCTTCTCGGATACTTTTTGAATGCTTTGTAAGCTCCAAGTAAAGATTGAGTACATCTAATGCAGAGTAATAGAGCAAGAAACTTGTAAAGTGTATATGATAGGGTGCATAGGCAATCAACATTCCCAATATGAAGAGTATAAAAATATAGGATGGCTAACATGAAGAGTATGAAACTAAGTTATGACATAAGTACAAAATTTTCAGTTTCCTACCTTTTTAAAAAAGAAAATTTATTACAAAAATATAATAAGCAACTAAAACAATTCACTATTACAAACATTGAAGCTTGTTTACCAAAAAAACACTCTTTTGAGACTTTGTATACTGATTTCATAAGAAAAAGGAAAAGAAAACAAAATCAATCACAATCTGACCTTATGCCTTTAAATCTACTTCTTTTTTCATCCAAGTATGAATAAATTGGGCCCTTGCCATACGATTTTAGAAAACCATCCATGCTCTCCAACATTGGCCTCCAAAGGAAATATTTTTATGGTATTTTACAATCCTATGCTGGGTTATCCAATTTGGATTTTGCCTATCTTGACTGATTTATAGCACAAATCCATTAGATCTAAAGAATGGTTGAACTCTTCCTAAATAGGGTGGAAACTGAGAAGTCAATTCATCTCATTGATCTGGCCTTGATGGTATGCAATTTTGTCAATGCATTGCTGAGTTTCCCAGAGAATTGCAACCTTTCGCTAACTATGTGAGATAGAAAAACTGACTGAAAATGAGAGACATATTTCTTGAATGTCCTAGTGTTCAACCCATCCGGACTGCTTGGAGTGAACTATGGGAATTCCATTTCAGACTCTCTTCTCACTCATATATTAATGATGGGTTTTGTTTCGGATAGTTTTTGTGTGAGTATATCTTTCTTCTTGCATGTGATTGCTACTTGCCTTTTCGAGATGCTTGTAGACTGAGTTTGATTGGCTTCTGTGCCTAGTGAGATGGTGTGTGCTACTAAATCAACACTTAGGAGTTTCTTTGTATATTTGTCTAAGCATTCAACTTCCTTTGCTAGGTTGTTTGATTATTTGTTGCTGCTGCTATCGCTTCATGTATGTTTAGTATGTGTTAGAACACATCAGTAGAACAAAACAATGCTATTAGAACACATCCCACTACCATTACTTTTCATTAAATAAATGCTATTATAACACCTCACTCCGTCTGGGGGTTCCTATTTGTAGCAGGCAAGCATGAAGTTTGTACTTCAATTATTAGGGGAGGAAATTAGGCAAGTAGTAGTTATCTCTCACCTTTGAACTTCAGTATGATCCCTTCTTTTTTTCTTCGTTAGGCATATTTAGTATTTCTTCATCAACTGGAAACATGTTTGCCAAATCTCCAATCGAGCTTCTTCGCCAATATAAATATACCAGAAAAAATACAGAAAAAATAGCATTTGGTCACTGAAACGATCATGGTTTTGAAAAATTACTTCTTAGCAGGTAGTGTAACCATAAGATAGATTACCTAATAGTGATCATATGTTAATTGAGAGATATATAAATATAGAAAGAAATAAAAGGCCTTTTTTATTTTTCCGAAACAAGCAAGTTTAATAGATATCTCCAAGTAAATCATACCCCACATCCTTCAATCCAGTCTCTAATGCACGCACCAGGTTCTCAAAATAGTTCCTTGTCACACTGGTATGAGAAAAAATTCACACATGGAATTTGATGCCAATCAATGTAAAAGAGAGAATAGCGAACCAAATTATAATTGCTGGGTAGTGAACTCGTATATACCAATAACAATAAAAAAAGGAAGAAGAAATGGCTACTATTTTATGTGCATGCATATACACAGTTTTAGTTCTTTTCTTGGTGATAACTTCATTCTCACGTGGGTATGAGGATGGCAGTAGTCAGTTGAGGTTTGTGTTGGAGTAGGGTTTTGGCTGTTGGAAGTTCACTAATACAAATTGATAGAAAATACACTCTGCTATCTAAACAGAGCATATGACTAAAAGGAGTAAAGGACTAAAGACCAAGACTTTTTTTTTAAAAAAACAATGAAAAAGTCACCCATTACCATTATCAATAGGCTTTATTCCATATATACGTTATAAGGAATTTACGAACCTTGCGCAGTCAATTAAAATAACGGTTATTTTCATGATCCATAGGACACCAATTTTGTTCATGAAGAAAAAACATTATATTACAATCAAGCTCTGAAAATGTGAAGTAACCTGAATATAAATATAGACCTGAATAATCTTAAGCATCCCCACTGAATTGGTCTACATTTAGGCCGAAAACCAAGATGTGGCCCTTATTCATGGCAATGGAGAGATTTAAATATGACCACCTACCATACTCCATTCAGAGACGACTAAAATTATGCACCCGATTTTTCATTTTTTTTTTTTGAAATCCACTCTAAATTTTTGAACTTGTTTATATATTTGAAATCCACTCTAAATTTTGCTCTCTACTTCAATTCGTCCTTCTTTCTATCAACTTAAATCACAAAAACACAATAACATAAAGCACCATAATTTCGACAGTAACCCTTCTCCCCACATTCCCCTCATCTGAGTTAGATTTGGCGTTTAAAGTCCAATCAATTCGACCCAAATTAATATAATAAAAAAACCCTGTAAACCCACTGAATCTTCTGTTAGAGTTTCATACCTCAATTAGAGCGAGAAGTCCGGGAAAAAGTCTATGGTTGAAGTCTAGAAGTCGAGGAGGAAGTTGGGAAGGAGCTTTTGATGTGTCACGGGTGTCGAGCGAGAAGTACAGCCGCGGGGAGGAAGTTTAGGGTGGATTTGGGGGCGTCGAACGACGTCGCGGGAAGAGAACTGGCGTGTCTGATGTCAGGGCCTCCCTTCAGTCTCACGGTGGGGAGGAGCGTCGGGGGCAGGGGAGAACGGCTGAGAGGGCAGAGAGAGTGAGAGGGGGTAAGGGTTTCGATTTGGGGGATAACGGAGATCGGGATTAGGCTAGGGTTTTTTTGAAGGCTAGGATTATTTGGGGGGTGGATTATTTGGAGTGATTCTCACATTTAGGATTGGGTGTGGAATTGGGGTTAGGGTTAGGGTTTTGAGAAATTGAGAGAGATCGGGATTTTTGAGAAGGAAAAGGTTGGAATTGTATATAGGATGTATGGCTGTGATTAAGCCTCACATATAATCAATCAGATTCGATCGACGGTCCAGATTTGCTCTGGACAGATTTATTGTGGCTTTTATAATAGATATATATATATATATATATATATATATATATATATATATATATATATATATAGGGCGGGACCCGCAAGCTAATACAGGACCGCCTATATATATATATATATATCTATATATATATATATATATATATATATATATATATATATATATCCACTTAAGTACGGGGTGTTACACACACCCCTCTTTAAGAACTCAGCGTCCTCGCTGAGCCCGGGACCCGCAAGCTAATACATGACCGCCTTTCTAGCTGATATGGAGAGGATTACACTGATTCTGCTAGTTGTACAGTCCCCTAACCAGGCAACATGTACCAACCTCGCTCCATCTTAGGCGTACATCTTGCACACACTCGGTGTCGAGAGTCGGCTCTGATACCATTTTGTAATGCCCCAAGCCCGGCTTAGCTGTGCACGCGGCCACACGTGCTCGCATGCGAAATAACGGACATAAAACTCGAGCCACGCCACACCATATGCACCATCAAAAGGTGGGTTAACCCTATAGGTGACCTTTCTCATTTGGTAAATCCTATATACATACACACTCTTCCTTAACCTTGGTGATGTGGGACTATCCCCAAGCCTAGCACGTCACCTTCCATGCAGCACACTCACATCTTCTCGTTTCCA
Organism: Hemerocallis citrina; assembly: GCA_017893485.1. NCBI lineage: Eukaryota > Viridiplantae > Streptophyta > Magnoliopsida > Asparagales > Asphodelaceae > Hemerocallis > Hemerocallis citrina. Next base: position 134,597 of record JACEHZ010000596.1, on the reverse strand, counting down.
TTCATTAATTCATATATTAAAGTCTATGCCCCATAGGGAGTTAGGCACTTTCTATAGGCCACATCACCAAACCAATAATCCAAGCTCCCTATAGAAACTCCATAGGCCAACAACCAACCACATTTTCTCTCACTCATTTTTATTTTTATTTTTATTTTTATTTTTATTATATATATATATACTATTATATATTTCTATATAATATTATATATATCCACTTAAGTACGGGGTGTTACAGTTGCCTCATCTTCCTAGATGAGACTCTCCACCTACGTTCAACAATTTCTTGAGTCACAGGTATATCTTGGACAACCTATTCTTCATGCTTAGCTTCCTCTTCTACAATCTTTCGTGATGATAATTGAGAACCCGCACATGGCATCCTGACACTCTTCCACCATTGCCCATGTGAAGATGATAATGGTGGGGGGAGATTGAGCATGTCTTGGTGCTGGTGGGGGAGGTTGAGCTTATCTTCGTGGTGGTAGGGAAGGTTGAGCTCCTTTAGTACTTGGTCGGGGCGGTTGAGTTGTAGCTTCTGTTGATGCTAAAAGAGAATTGAAGGCCATGTCGTTTCAAACCTCTTCAAGTGATACACGACACGGATGGAGAATCTCTCGGGCTATATCCTTGCATGCTTTCGAAGCATTGCTTTTCAACACACGAGCACATTTTCTCGCAACATCTCATGTGTTGTCAATCTACAACACCAATAAAATATAATAGAAGAAGCGTTCGAAAATATGTTGAACAAGTATAAGCAAAATGTCTACGAATACTTTAAAACAATAATTGTTAACAAAAGCATAAACTTACCATGAGTTGGTACGAGGATGCCTTTGGCTGATACATAGGTTGCGAAGTGGAATATGCCGGTTGTGGTTCGACTTGGTGCTTCGGGATCGGTATTTGGATACCTCCCAGAATAGCCGATCGTGGAGCAATAACCAAACGTGTAACATGACGGTACCACATCATGTAAGATTCTTGCAAAGACCCTTCGTATGGTACCAAATCATAATTTCTCTCAGTTTACATCGTTACATGAGAACGGTGGTGATGACCCAATCTACAGTCAGTAATCGACCTTGACCAGTATTGCTGTAAAGTCTTCGGTCGTACATCCAGTTCTCTGGGATAAATTGTTGTGCAATGAACTGTCGGAGAACTTGATCGGGGTAATAGAACTCCACGACAGAAAAATTTATAAGTGGAGCTCGTGCCTTCCAAAGTTGATTGTGTGTCGTGCAAAGTGGGGGTAGCTGTTGTAGCCTTTCGACCATGTACGATGTTCAATTGGCATACTCTTCCCAGAGTTGATCAGCTCATCCTTATAAAACGTCAACACACAATGTGGGTTATCTCTCCACGTGAGGCTATCGGTCCAATACACACCCCCAAATGAGCTATCATCACTACATTCCCCTCAACAACTCTCCAATTATTTGAAAGAACTGTTACTCGGGGCTGCCCGAGGTGCATTCATTCCCAACACCATATTTGTAATATCCCCATCGGCCTTGTCATTTGTATCGACCCCATTGAACAATTGCACAAGGCACGGTAAAGTGAAATCAACGCCACACTTTACCAACTATATCGGCCTGCTCTATGTATGTCGGCAATCAAGGGAAGGTGCATTAGATGGACTACATCACCTGAAGAATTGGGAAAGAGAATACCTCCGATCATTGACACAAGATATGCCCGCGTGTAATATTGAATTTCAAAGTCGGTCAGCTCCTCTCCCAAACTATTATTGAACACTATAAAGAGCTACGAATGTCAGATTGATTCGCTGATGAATACACCTTTGTCGTCTTCTTCAACCTCCCTCCCAAGGTAATTTCTAACCAACACTACTTTATTAAACAGGAGGTTTCCAGTTAGGGCCACCCCATCGATTAGAAGACCCGATTTGATTGATGTATCTTGTAATGTGACCGTCATCTCACCAACGGGTAGGTGGAACGTGTGTGTCTCTAGCTCCCATCACTCCACAAGAGCGGTAAGTAATGAATGGTCGCATTTAACTTTGGCCAACATGGACATTCTATAGAGTCCACAATTTACCAAGTGGTTGTGTATACGAGGGTGCATCGGCAATATCGTGTGCATTCGGAAACTCATATTCTTTATCTCTTCCTTCCACACTGCCAGAGATCTATGATCTTCTTGTAAATAGAGTAAGGTTGGCTCTAATGGACCCGGATTTTCTTTTTGTGCGGCTGAAGATGATGCACCCACGGCATGAGAAGAAGATTGTTGACTAGCATCCATTTCTTTGTAAACATCAAAAAATCATGTGTCAACAACAATATTAATAAACGTTGTGTTAAGATTCTCAAATTAATAAGCCATGTTTCCTCAACAAAATTAATAAACAATGTGTGAAGATAACAATAATTTCTCAATACTCTTATCGAACTACTACTCATAACAATTATTACTACAACATCTCCACACAGTACATAATTATCTATATAAAAAAATCTCATATGAACATCCATTCATTGTAACGCCCCGAATCCCATTTTTACTGAATTCGAGATGTTCTTCAGGATCTTTTCGCTTTCTTCACATACAGTTTTATAAGGAATTTAAAATCTTTACTTTTACATCAGAGTTACAGCATGTTACATTTAATTTTACACAGCGGAAGCAAAATGTACAATATTTACATAAATGAACAACAATATAATGAACTCTTTGTGCATCCATTCCTTTTACATGTGATTATCCTGCATAAAACACTGTGGGTACGTCAGTTTATTCAACCGACGATAATTATACATGGCCATCCTCTCTATGCCAGGAACAGTATAATGAATCTCATTTCTTACAAATCACAAGCCAGTTCAACATAAGCATGAAAATAAGGGAACTTTTAATGATGTCGTGTCGTGATTGTGCACTTAAATCCTTAATGCAATTTACTTAGTTAATTATGACACTAATGCATACTTGTTCGAATTCTATGCATCCCATACTACATAGGTTCGAGTGCAAGCCTCTTAAACGATCTTCATTTTAGTAGGGTTCAATCCCCCGCCATGACTTATTCTACTACTGTAATTCCAATGAGTATCCTAGATGAATCTATGAGTACAAGCATGTATCCTGGCCCCTGGAGTAGAATTTCGCGCCATGTCTTGACTCATCAAGCATGCATTCTGCGACAATTCAGCCTCCTCCCTGAACACACTCCTCTTGCAGTCACCAACACATCCCATAAGCGTGACTAGAGTCCGATCATTACTGAGTTGTGCCCGCGCCATGTCTTGACTCATCAAGCATGCATTCTGCGGCTCACACACCCGCACCGTACCCTAGCTCTCATACTCATGTTTTTCTCTCACCTTCATCACCTCCACGCTATGTATTTAAGTTATATTAGAATCATGAATAAAAATCAAGCTCTAGAGTTAGCCTCTCCATCATCCGGACTCATCATTTCATTTCACTTGACCAACCTGGTCTATTTCTCAATATCATTTCATTTCACTGCCGGGGAGACTTAGCTACTCTTTTGTTCAATTTCCAATTCACAATATCCAATGGAGCATCATCAGCTCATCATTCATTTTAGAGTCTCACAGACTTTCTCATCATGATTTCACATTTCATAAATTCATTTGATTCTCAATTCCCATCTATGATTCAATTACACAATTCATGTATCCATAAACAGAGTCCATTGACTTAAATCATAAAGTTCACAATTACCAACAGCAAATAACATGAATTCAAGTATACCAGAGTTCACTCTGTACAGTCGACTTGGAAGAATACCAGTCGACTTATACAGTCATACAGGGTTATCAAAAGGGCTCGGGATAGTCGACTGTATACACTACCAGTCGCCTGTCCCGCAACTTTCAAGTTCACAATATTAGTCACACGACAGTCGACTGTTCACACCTCAGTCGTCTGTCTCAGCAATTTCAACAGCATAATTCTATGTCCAGATCAGTCGACTTGCTACACGCAATCGGTCGACTGGACAGATCCATTTTCAGTAGATTATTTACAGTTCTTACGTGCATTTCGTCATGATGTCAACTAACAGTATACATAAGTTCATGTTCCACATACCAGGTTTCTTATCATTCAGTAACACTACAACATGGATCTTCACATTACTAACATGCTCTTTCCTTGAGGGAAAAATAATTAAGACATGCATTCACAATGCTCATGTTTTCTTACAACAATAAAGATGTAAATCCCAAGTCATCAAACTGGGTCCACATGATGAAAATATCTCAATTTGTGAAACTACCAAATAATCAGTCAGATTAAAGTATCAGTCGACTTAGCACAACATCAGTCGGCTGCTTCGACAACTCTAATTTATTAATCACCATTAGTTCTTTTCATTCATTCACTTTCCCTCCATCATATGTGTCATAGGGAAATTATGTAATAGTAATCACACCATCATGTTCATTTATACACATGTTTATCATCACAATCATGCAAAATAATGTCTCGTACCAGTCGACTTGCTCACCTGGCAGTCGACTGCATCGACAGACTAGTTTTCATAATAACAGCATGTCGAGCAATTTCTATTGCGTTTAATTCAATTTTGTAACATAATATCCATCATAGCCATTATAGTAACAATCCTACAATAGAAGTCCTGAGAAACACCCACCTTGTATGAAGAAAATAACGAAATCCCGCAAAGTCCTTCAATGTAGAGAACACCTTCTTGCTCCTTTGCTCCACGCCGAGCTCCTCAACAATGCTGTTTGCCTCCACAGAAGAGCTCCCACACAACTCACAAATACTTTCTATTACAGTAATAATCTTAGTGTAAAAGAGATAGGAGATGAGAAGGGGGTATTTATACTAGAAAATAGATAGAATAGATGGCTAGGATTAATAGGGGAGTTGGTGAATCAAAGGCTGAGATCTAATCGGGAGTTAAGAAACTACCCACACCTCAAGATGTAACCGCCCATGATCACTCCACAAATCCGGCCAAGCTTTAAGTGTCTTGTGCACGTGTACATGAAGTGCACGTGTACACACACAAAACTCCAAGGAGTACATCTTATCCGGAAAAATAAAGGGGGGAAAATGCTACATATACAAGTTATGAAATAAGAGGTTAAGTTCGAGGGTTTAAATACATTTGGGCCAAAATATGTATTTTTATATAAGAAAATAAACAAGTTGCATTTGGGCTTTGAGAAGAATGTTTCATAGGAAATAATACACTTTATTTATCATGGAGAAAAGTAATAATAATAGGCTATCATAAGAAAATAAATCCCCTCCAAATATATTAAAAAATAAATCGGGGTACTACATCACTCCCTCCTTAGAATAGTTCCGTCCCCGGAACTACAGCCAAGAGCGAGAACAGAAGAAATACAACACACCCAACCAGAACAAAAGGCATAAGATACAAGATACCAGATACAATCAATACAAATACAATCAAGCAAAAAGCTCAGGATAGTCCTTCAACATCTTGTCCTCGGATTCCCAAGTAGCCTCTTCAACCAAGTGGTTTCTCCAGACTACCTTGACCATCGGTATCGTCTTATTCCTCAAGACTTTCTCCCTACGGTCAACGATCTCAACAGGAGTCTCGATGTAATTCAGGTCTAACTGCAAACCTTCCGGTACTTCTGGCAAATGATGACTCGGGTCTGGAATATAACCTCTCAACATAGACACATGGAAAACATTGTGCACCTGAGACAACTCTTCCGGTAATTCAAGCCGGTAAGCAGTTTTCCCGATCCTTTTCAATATCTTATATGGGCCTATAAATCTCGGGGCTAACTTCCCGCCTTTGCCAAAACGAACCACACCTTTGCTGGGTGATACCTTCAGAAAGACAAAGTCACCAACCTCAAACTCAAGGTCCCTCCTCCGGTTGTCTGCATAGCTTTTCTGCCTGCTCTGAGCTTCCACCAACCTTTTCCTGATCAGATCAATCTTCTCAGAAGTCAGCTGTACAAGCTCAGGACCAAACAACTGACGCTCCCCAACCTCATACCAACACACAGGAGTCCTGCACTTCCTGCCATACAAAGCTTCATACGGCGCCATCCCAATGCTAGTTTGAAAACTGTTGTTGTAGGCAAACTCCACCAAAGGTAAATGCCTTTCCCAACTGCCTCCGAAATCTAGTATACAACACCGAAGCATATCCTCAAGAATACGGTTGACTCTCTCGGTCTGCCCATCGGTCTGTGGATGAAAAGCAGTGCTGAAATCTGTCTTGGTACCCAAAGCTGCCTGAAGACTCCTCCAGAAATGCGAAGTAAACCGCGCATCTCGATCAGACACAATAGTCGAAGGAACGCCATGAAGTCGGACAATCTCACCAACATACATCTCAGCCAACCTGTCCATCGAAGCTGTGAGTTTCATCGCCAAAAAGTGAGCGGACTTGGTAAGTCGATCGACTATAACCCAAATAGCATCATTGCCTTTAGAACTCTTAGGCAAACCCGTGATGAAATCCATACTGATGTTATCCCATTTCCATTCCGGAATAGGTAATGGCTGTAATAGACCTCCGGGTCTCTGATTTTCGGCTTTGACTTGCTGACAAACCTCACATCTCGCGACAAATTCGGCCACATCCCGCTTCAAACCTGACCACCAGAAATGCTGCTTGATGTCTTTGTACATCTTAGTACTCCCAGGATGTACAGACAGAAGAGTAGCATGCGCCTCCTGAAGAATACACTCTTTCAGGTCCACCTGATTTGGAACGCACAGCCTGTCTCCGAACCACAGCACTCCATCCCTGGTCTGAAAACCGGGCAACCTGCCAGCACTAACCTGCTCCTTCATCTCCAGAATATCAGCATCAACTTCCTGACTTGCAATGATCCTTGCATTCAGAGTAGGCTGAAGCTTCAATTGAGATAAAGATGCTCCCAATCCTTGCAAGACAACCTCAATACCTGCTCGGTCCAACTCCTCAATCAAATGCCTCTGGGTCGTAATCAAACAGGCCAAACTGCTCTTGCGACTAAGTGCATCAGCAACAACATTAGCCTTTCCGGGATGATACTTGATCTCAGGTCGCATATCCTCGAGCACTTCCAACCATCTCCGCTGTCTTAGATTGAGATCCCTCTGCTGGTAGATATACTTCAAGCTCTTATGATCCGTGTACATGTTCAGCTTCTCACCATACACGTAGTGCCTCCACTGCTTCAAAGCGAAGATAATCGCAGCCAGTTCTAGATCATGAGTGGGATAATTCTTCTCATGCGGTCGTAGTTGCCTAGACCCATATGCGATCACTTTACCTTCTTGCATTAAGACACAACCAAGCCCCCGATGTGAAGCATCGCTATAGACATCATACTCAACTCCTGCTCTAGGCAAAGCCAAAATAGGTGCAGTAGTCAGTCTATCTTTCAACTCCTGAAAACTCGCCTCACATTGCTCGGTCCACTTGAAGCTCGCATTCTTCTTGGTCAGCTCGGTAAGCGGCACAGCTATCTGAGCATAACCTTGAATGAATCTCCTGTAGTATCCAGTCATCCCAAGGAAACTTCTGACTTCCTTCACTGTAGTAGGCCTAGCCCAGTCTCTCACTGCCTCTATCTTTTGAGGGTCAGTTGCCACTCCCTCCTTAGAAAGGATGTGACCTAGGAATGCCACTTCAGATTTCCAGAAATCGCACTTGGATAACTTGGCATACAACCCCTGCTCTTCCAACTTCTGCAAAACTGCTGCCAGATGCTCAGTGTGCTCCTCCTCAGACTTGGAGTACACGAGAATATCGTCGATAAACACCACGACGAAAGAATCAATAAACGGCCTCAGAACTCTGTTCATCAAGTCCATGAAGATTGCAGGTGCATTCGTCACTCCGAATGGCATAACTAAGAATTCGTAATGCCCATGCCGAGTTCTAAATGCAGTCTTATGCACATCTTCAGCTTTCACTCGAACTTGGTGGTATCCTGATCGAAGATCTATTTTAGAGAAGACAGCTGCCCCTTGTAGACGATCGAACAAGTCATCAATTCGAGGAATCGGATACTTATTCTGAACAGTGACTTTATTCAGCTCCCGGTAATCGATACACATCCTCATCGATCCATCCTTCTTCTTTACCAAAAGCACTGGTGCTCCCCACGGTGACGCACTAGGTTGAATAAAGCCTTTTCCCAATAGTTCCTCAATCTGCCGTTTCACCTCATCCTGTTCCACTGGAGCCATCCTATACGGTGCCTTAGAAATGGGTGCACTTCCCGGTTGAACAGTGATGCTGAACTCTACATCACGATGCGGAGGTAACCCAGGAAAATCTTCCAAGAACACAGTCGGATAGTCCCGAGCCACAGGAATCCCTTGCAATTCCACAGGAGTCTCTTCCTTGCGGATAGTTGCCACCAGCTTAGAACACTTCAACTTCCCTTGGAAAGTGACTTCAGGTCCACCTGGAGCCTTCACTGTCACCGTCTTGGCCTTACACTCGATGCTCGCACTGTACACCGACATCCAATCAATGCCAATGATAACATCGACTCCCAAGATAGTCAGCTCGATCAGATCAATGCCAAAGATTCGATCCCCAATCATTATCTCGCAATCAACATAGTACCGATCAGTGGTCAAAGTTTCCCCTGATGGTGTAGCCACTGCTAAGATCTTGCCTGGGAAAATCTTCGGTTCAACTCCCAACACTTTAGCAAATCTAGGAGACACAAAAGTATGAGAGGATCCAGTATCAAACAACACCACAGCTCCCTTTCCATTAATATAGAGTTCTCCAGAGATAACCTGATCTGCTTCCTCAGCATCAGCTTCTGTCAAAGCAAATACTCGCCCTGACTGGTACGGCCTCTTCCCAGTCTGCTGTATTGGCACATTGTGATTGCCAATCCGCGGTTTGAGACATCGAGATTGGTAATGTCCCACTTCACCACAGTTAAAACAAGTGACTGCAGAAGGTCTCCCTGCATCGTTTCCAGGTCTCCCAGCTACACTGACGGCATTCGCCCCTGTCGGTTTGAATTTCTGTGCAGATGGTTGCCCCTTGAAACTCCCCGATGGCGCGGGCCTCTTCCCAGACTGCCAGTTGCTCCTCTGATGCTGAGCAACATGGAACTGCTCCATATCCGCCTCCGTTGCTGCCGCCCTCTTCACCAGCTTATCGAATCTCCTGATACCAAGGGGTATCATACGAGATCTCAAGCTCGGCCTCAGACCATGCTCGAACTTGCGAGCCTTCTTCGCCTCATCCATCACCAATTCTGGAGCATACCTGGAGAGTTGAGTGAACTTGGTCTCATAGGCTCTCACTGACATGCTGCCTTGTTGAAGTGACAGAAACTCCATGGCCTTTTTCTCCTGGACGTCGGAGGGGAAATAGTGACTGCGGAATTCCTCCAAAAATTCCTCCCAGCCAAGCAACAAGCCGCCCATAGTCCTCTTCATCGACTGCCACCAAACAGCCGCATCCTTCTCCAACTGCAAAGTCGCCAACTTGACCTTGCTGCCCTCCGGTGTTTCCAACACCTCGAAGATTGTCTCCACTTGCCGAATCCAGTTATCGGCCACATCCGGGTCGGATTTTCCCTCGAACACTGGTGGTTTCATTCTCTTGAATGATTCCACTAGCTTGATTGCCTCGGGTACTGGATTCACCGGCCCCCTTCCTTGGTTTGCAGCCACTGCATTCAGCGTCTGGTAAACCCTTGCAAACTCGGCATCCAGGTCCAAGCCTTCACCATTCCTGGCTCCCCTTCTTGCCATATTCTGATGCAAAAGATCCATTAAATTCGAAGTATAAAACAAGAATTTAAACCAACTTTCATTGAATTTCAAAGTTTATACATTCGAATTAGAAAAACATTTTAACATCAGAATAGAAAAAATGGAAACCAAGACAATCTAATCTCTACGGGTCCTCTTCGCTGCTCGAAGTTCATCCCGCAGTTCATCCACCTCATCTTTCAGCACATCAGTTAGGTTCTTTTTCTTCTCAAGTTCCCAAATCCGATGGCTAAGAACAGAATAGTCAGCATTTCGCTTCTCCAGCTGAGCCTCCAAAACTCCAACTCTATACTTCAAGGTATCCACTTGCCTCTGCAGAGAAGCTACAGCGTTACCCAAAGCTGGTCCCTTTTCTTCATCGGAAGAAGAAGAATCATCAGGTGAGTTCGGCGGTGGGGTGATCTCTCGGGATTCAGGGTACTCCTCATCATCAGAATCAGCTTGCCCAGGGTGGTACTCGTCCTCGATAATGTGCCAGTCGTCGCCTCCAGCAGGGTCGAAGTGATCAGCCATCTTAGAATAGAGAGGAAGAAGCATAAATCATAGAGCAACACAAATGTAAGTTACTTACATTTAAATCTCTAAATCCAAACACACACTCTAATGTCCACATCTAGGGTGTCGTTCCTTATAAATTTGTACGAGTGTGAAAGCATAGAAAGCGTGGCTCTGATACCACTCTGTAACGCCCCGAATCCCATTTTTACTGAATTCGAGATGTTCTTCAGGATCTTTTCGCTTTCTTCACATACAGTTTTATAAGGAATTTAAAATCTTTACTTTTACATCAGAGTTACAGCATGTTACATTTAATTTTACACAGCGGAAGCAAAATGTACAATATTTACATAAATGAACAACAATATAATGAACTCTTTGTGCATCCATTCCTTTTACATGTGATTATCCTGCATAAAACACTGTGGGTACGTCAGTTTATTCAACCGACAATAATTATACATGGCCATCCTCTCTATGCCAGGAACAGTATAATGAATCTCATTTCTTACAAATCACAAGCCAGTTCAACATAAGCATGAAAATAAGGGAACTTTTAATGATGTCGTGTCGTGATTGTGCACTTAAATCCTTAATGCAATTTACTTAGTTAATTATGACACTAATGCATACTTGTTCGAATTCTATGCATCCCATACTACATAGGTTCGAGTGCAAGCCTCTTAAACGATCTTCATTTTAGTAGGGTTCAATCCCCCGCCATGACTTATTCTACTACTGTAATTCCAATGAGTATCCTAGATGAATCTATGAGTACAAGCATGTATCCTGGCCCCTGGAGTAGAATTTCGCGCCATGTCTTGACTCATCAAGCATGCATTCTGCGACAATTCAGCCTCCTCCCTGAACACACTCCTCTTGCAGTCACCAACACATCCCATAAGCGTGACTAGAGTCCGATCATTACTGAGTTGTGCCCGCGCCATGTCTTGACTCATCAAGCATGCATTCTGCGGCTCACACACCCGCACCGTACCCTAGCTCTCATACTCATGTTTTTCTCTCACCTTCATCACCTCCACGCTATGTATTTAAGTTATATTAGAATCATGAATAAAAATCAAGCTCTAGAGTTAGCCTCTCCATCATCCGGACTCATCATTTCATTTCACTTGACCAACCTGGTCTATTTCTCAATATCATTTCATTTCACTGCCGGGGAGACTTAGCTACTCTTTTGTTCAATTTCCAATTCACAATATCCAATGGAGCATCATCAGCTCATCATTCATTTTAGAGTCTCACAGACTTTCTCATCATGATTTCACATTTCATAAATTCATTTGATTCTCAATTCCCATCTATGATTCAATTACACAATTCATGTATCCATAAACAGAGTCCATTGACTTAAATCATAAAGTTCACAATTACCAACAGCAAATAACATGAATTCAAGTATACCAGAGTTCACTCTGTACAGTCGACTTGGAAGAATACCAGTCGACTTATACAGTCATACAGGGTTATCAAAAGGGCTCGGGATAGTCGACTGTATACACTACCAGTCGCCTGTCCCGCAACTTTCAAGTTCACAATATTAGTCACACGACAGTCGACTGTTCACACCTCAGTCGTCTGTCTCAGCAATTTCAACAGCATAATTCTATGTCCAGATCAGTCGACTTGCTACACGCAATCGGTCGACTGGACAGATCCATTTTCAGTAGATTATTTACAGTTCTTACGTGCATTTCGTCATGATGTCAACTAACAGTATACATAAGTTCATGTTCCACATACCAGGTTTCTTATCATTCAGTAACACTACAACATGGATCTTCACATTACTAACATGCTCTTTCCTTGAGGGAAAAATAATTAAGACATGCATTCACAATGCTCATGTTTTCTTACAACAATAAAGATGTAAATCCCAAGTCATCAAACTGGGTCCACATGATGAAAATATCTCAATTTGTGAAACTACCAAATAATCAGTCAGATTAAAGTATCAGTCGACTTAGCACAACATCAGTCGGCTGCTTCGACAACTCTAATTTATTAATCACCATTAGTTCTTTTCATTCATTCACTTTCCCTCCATCATATGTGTCATAGGGAAATTATGTAATAGTAATCACACCATCATGTTCATTTATACACATGTTTATCATCACAATCATGCAAAATAATGTCTCGTACCAGTCGACTTGCTCACCTGGCAGTCGACTGCATCGACAGACTAGTTTTCATAATAACAGCATGTCGAGCAATTTCTATTGCGTTTAATTCAATTTTGTAACATAATATCCATCATAGCCATTATAGTAACAATCCTACAATAGAAGTCCTGAGAAACACCCACCTTGTATGAAGAAAATAACGAAATCCCGCAAAGTCCTTCAATGTAGAGAACACCTTCTTGCTCCTTTGCTCCACGCCGAGCTCCTCAACAATGCTGTTTGCCTCCACAGAAGAGCTCCCACACAACTCACAAATACTTTCTATTACAGTAATAATCTTAGTGTAAAAGAGATAGGAGATGAGAAGGGGGTATTTATACTAGAAAATAGATAGAATAGATGGCTAGGATTAATAGGGGAGTTGGTGAATCAAAGGCTGAGATCTAATCGGGAGTTAAGAAACTACCCACACCTCAAGATGTAACCGCCCATGATCACTCCACAAATCCGGCCAAGCTTTAAGTGTCTTGTGCACGTGTACATGAAGTGCACGTGTACACACACAAAACTCCAAGGAGTACATCTTATCCGGAAAAATAAAGGGGGGAAAATGCTACATATACAAGTTATGAAATAAGAGGTTAAGTTCGAGGGTTTAAATACATTTGGGCCAAAATATGTATTTTTATATAAGAAAATAAACAAGTTGCATTTGGGCTTTGAGAAGAATGTTTCATAGGAAATAATACACTTTATTTATCATGGAGAAAAGTAATAATAATAGGCTATCATAAGAAAATAAATCCCCTCCAAATATATTAAAAAATAAATCGGGGTACTACATTCATACATACACAACTATCAATATAATTATTAAAATTACAGCAATTCTAGTATATATCAATTTTTTCATAGTGGTCTAATTTACAACATTGTCAATTATAGTATACATAAACTACATGAATCCATTCATACTACTACTTAGATCAATCTCCTCAACATCTCATATACTATAATAATAGTATAACTCTCAATCATCAAAGAGAATATTTTGAAAGAAAATTAGGGTTTTCAAATATATACCACAATTTCGAATTTTAGAAGAGCTGTAGAAGAAATCAACACCAAATATAGAAGTGAACGGAAATATGAGGGAATCACAATTAGGCTTTTATGGATGGATATTTTATGAATTTGATTGGGATATAAAAGAGCACTTTTTTTTAGGTTAAAGGTGGAATAATGCCACCTTGTTTCATTGATAAGAAGTTAATAAAACAACCCCAGTAAATCGGGGGAAATACAAAAGTACAGTGCAGAAAATAAAACATAACCCCCCAACAAAACCCTGGGGGGTGGGTCCAGCCATCCCAACAAAGTACAACCAAAAGTACAGTAGTCCGAAACAGAAGGCAAAGTAGAGGTAGATGCGGCCTGTGGGAGCCCTATGTATCATGTGAGCAAAAGGGGCGCCTATCCCTCAATCCAGTGTCGGTCCAAACTCGACCTCCACCTGGAAGACTCTGGCAATCCTCCCTTTTGCCCCTGGGGCAGCAACTGTGGCCCAAAAAGAAATAAAATGCATGATATGAGTAAGATTACCTGAAATACTATTACATGAAGCACGAAAATAGAAATTATTTCTGTCTAGCCATAACACCCGACTAGTTGCCGCAATGGCAATGTACCAAGCATCCTTCATTTCGTGGCGAACCGAAGCAAATTTAGGGCCAATCCACAAATCCTTATATTCGCTGGGGTAGTCACTTGTTTCTAAGGCCCTTAATACCTCTACCATAGTTGTCTTACTCCTTTGACAGTGAATGAAAAGGTGATTCAAGTCTCCGTATGTGTGTTACAAAATCCGCAGTTTGTTGCTATCTGAGGTTGTCTTTTGGCAAGGTTCTCTCTGGTGAGGATTGGGATCTAGGGTTTTGGGGTTTCGGGGGAGTGAGAAAAAATCTAAAATGAAAGGGGAAGGAGAAGAGGGGACCACCATTTATATTTAATGAGTATTATAACTGATGTTGTTATTTCCAACAACGGCACCAGTAATGCGAATGTCGTTCTTGGAGATAATGACATCCTTTATAAGTTGTTTCAGCACTTGAATTTTTTTTCCAAGTCAGAATGTTCACATGTATAAAAAATTTACTGTTGTCGTTACTCCAAACAGCGGCATGCTAAAAAAAAGGTTTTAACTGATGCCTCTATTGGAAACAATACAGAATTAACCTATGCCCTCAATAGCGTTTTATGCTGACGTGTCTAAAATTGGTCAGTTGGATAAATATTTTCGCGAGTGGGTCAGTTTGGTCAATATTTTAAAAAAATGGGTCAGTACGGAAAAAGATCAATCCCTGGACTCGGAGGGAATTTTTTCCCAAACTGTCCCACTTTTTGAAAGTTTTTCCCAAACTGCCATACTTTTTAAAAAAAATTCCAAAACGCCCTACTCGCTTTCCGAAAAAGCGAGTTTGGGTAAAACCCATCGCTTTTTCAGAAAGCGAGTGTGGGGCTTTGGTTTTCACTTGCCCATACTCGTTTTCTCAAAAAGCAAGGGGATTTAAAAAGTGAGTGTGAGGCTTTGGTTTTCACTTGCCCACACTCACTTTTTCAAAAAGCGAGAGAATTTATCCCACACTCGCTTTTTGAAAAAGCGAGTTTTTTTTTATATGATGGATAGAGCCTTACGGCTCCAGCCCGAAAAATCAATATAATTAAAAAAAGAGTAGCATAGAACAGATCAATTTTACAAAAAGTAAAAGTAAGAAAAACGAAAATACAACCAAGAGATAACCACAACAGAAAAGCCGAAGCTAATCAACAAAAAGCCAAAGGGCCAGCAAAACCCAAGACAAACAACACAGACGATGCCACCAGAAGCGCAACAAGGAGACCCGGAACACCGACAGGCTCGAAGGAAGAAACCAATGAAACACTCCCTCCGCCCACAACAGCCGCAACCCAGGAAAGCCCGCCGGTGGAAACACAGCGACGTCCCTGCTCAACACTCCGAAAGAGAACATACGGTGTAACCCACGAACAGCAACAAGAAAGGGAACACCAACCAAGTGATGATCGAAGCCTCTCACTGCAAACAACATCGAGGAATGCCCCTCCGTAACAAACACGGTAGGCATAACCCCAAACACAGAACCAGAAAAACACCAGACAAACATGGTGCTAACACCAAATCTGCCTCCTCACAGCACCACAGACACTACCCACAAGAGGCTCATGCCTCCTCACTTGCTGCAACTCAGTAAACAAGTCGAGAGCCACAAAAGAAAAGCCATGGCAACAGAGCCACACCCAAGCAACAGCACTGGGCAAAACCCACCCCAACCAGCCACAACCATAACATAGAAGAAACCACAAACCATAAGGAGAGAAGAACACAGAGAACAAAGAACAAGCAGCAAGTAGCCAATATCATCACTGAGAACCACCAAAATACACAGCCAAGACTGGGCTAAACCCAATCAGGGGCCCAAAAAATCAACAGTCCCAACCGGGAACAAGTGAAAAGAGGAGTACACCAATGAACAAACTCCCCACAGCGCAAAAATAAAAACACAAAAAAGATAGCATACCAACAGAGGAGGGCTCCCTAAGGGACGACCACAAAAAGCGAGTGTTAAAAAGTCCTACAATTTGATAAAACTAGGTGAAGCACAAAGCTAACATAACTATACCAACACTTTGCAAATACGAAACATACTTGACAAATTAGAGGCTGTTTCCATTTCATAAAGGTAGCACTTACTTATGTAGAAGAAGGAAAATACCACACAAAATGAATGTCCCCGTAACCAGAATCCATCCACCAAGCACCAATCTGCAAAATTTGAAGAGATAATTTAGCTGAAATTGAGTATCTACATGTGGAAATTGAAATATGTTAATAACACATAGATGCAATAAAGATCGATCCTTTGACTTACAGGTACACTAGAAACTGCAGTCCACATATAGAAAGCACTGTAAAGGGGTCACAGATCAATCTCTACTACTATAATGGGAGAACCCCTTAGTCCTTAACCCAACCCGTGCAGTGCACGTGTTGGGTTATGGACTAACTTTGGTAAATATTTTTGGAAGTGGACCAGTTTGGTAAATATTTTCGAAAGTGGATCAGTTTGGAAATTATTTTTTTTTCCCTTTTCATTACCCGTCAATTTTTTCCACGTGCACGTGTGCACGTGTATGATACTAGTATGAGTAATGGGAAAAAAGAAAGCATGATAACCTTAGTAAAACTACAGCCCCTTTTTTAAATTTTCTTTATAAAAAAAAACAAAGAATGCCAAATAATAACCATTTGAGAACTATTTTTTGATATTTCTTTGAGACTATTATTAAAATAGAAGAAAACACATGTTGCAAATCGCAAAGATGATCGCAAATTAAATTTCGAGAAATTTTGAATCTCAGAACTAGGGGAGATGGAAAAAAATATAATACCTGAACGAAGAGGAGAGGCCCCACTTGAGAAGGACACGTATAGGAGAAGCAGATAAAGACCAAACTGTATAATACTAATACATGTGAATGCTGCCTCACACTCGCTAAATCCCATCGCTTTTTCAGAAAGCAAGTGTGAGCATTCGCTTTCTGAAAAAGCGATGGGGCTTTATCCAAACTCGCTTTTTCGGAAAGCGAGTACGGCGTTTTGAGATTTTTTTTTAAAAGTATGGCAGTTTGGAAAAAAATTTTCAAAAAGTGGGATAGATTGGGAAAAAATTCACTCTGAGGGGGAGGCACAAATCCATATATACCCGGATTCAAACAGGTACTTAGAGCATCCAGAATGGTGTTTCTCATTTTTTAGAATATGACAGCTACAGTAAAAGTGAATAGCGAAATCGTCTGCAGTGGTTGTTTGCTATATTTTTGAGAAAGACGAGACATGATGTTTCGTCTGTGAGTTTGTTTTTTTTAAGATTTAATTAATTACTAATTAACTATTAAAATATGTTAATTAAATAAATTAAATAATATAATATTACTGTGGTAGGGTAAAAATGGCCTGGGGGCCCAACCAGGGCCCAATACAACTCTCACTCAAGAAAGGTAAAAATAGCAATCTAGTTCGGCTTCGAACCATTGCAGGGTCGGCGCCGACCCTCAAGTTCACCCCCACAGAACTGGCCTCCTCGTATCCGACGAGTCTTAGTGGTCCTCGGCATCCGATCCGTGACAGCCCCACGGGCCGTCCCCCCTTTCTGGCGAAGCATGGGGATGACCTGTCGCAGCCTAGGCCCTCCGATTCTCCCAGAAGCACAGGAGACCTACGATCAGCCATGTCAGCTCCAAATACCACCAAGGGTTTTGCCACGTCAGCCCTATACCACCCCTGGTATTGCCACGTCTGCCCTAAACCCCCTGGGCCCTCTGCCACGTCAGGCCCATGGGCTTTCGGGTCCAGACCCGGCCCCCAAGCGGAACCAAACCCGGTTGGAAATCTCTATAAATACTAGACCCTCACCCACCTTTTGGAGGTAATCAATCTTTTACCACTTAAATTTACCTAGTTATTGCTACTCTCTCACAGAGACTGACTAGATCGTCGGAGGGTCCGCCACCGGGACAAACCACGGTGTTTCAGGACCGTCTGCAGGTACACAAGACCTCGGATCCGAATCTTCTGATCCGAGCCCAGATCTTAGAACCATTCCGAGGTCGCCGCAAGTTCCACCCGGTCAGCCGAGGGTCGTCAGACGAGCAGCATTCTCCTTCAAATACAAATTGAGTCCGAACTCACACCTGGTGCATCCACACGTCTCCCAGAAATAAACCGCATCAATTACCTAACCTCTAATTAAACACCCACTAAACCTAATTAAATCCACTAAACCTACCACTAAACTCACCCAGAATACCTGGACGAGACATGTTGTCCCGTCCCAGGCTTTTTTACTTGAGACGGGCCAACTTGTCTCGTCCGAGCGGGTTTTTGAATTTTTTTTTCTTCTCCAGACGAATCTGACCGTATGATCAATAAATAAATAAATAAATAAATAAATTGTCAGACGAAACAAGTTGTCTCGTCCGACTCCCATTAAAAAATTCAAAAAAAAATTTTGACCAGACATATTGTCCTGTTTCTTATAATTTGAGAATAGTAAATTAGTTTCTCAAAAATGAGAACGCACTGTAGCTACTTTGACATAAAATGGCAAAAAGGCAAACAACTGCAGCAGTTGATTTCTCAAAAAATAAGAAATTGACAAATATAGCAAAGGATTGTGGATGCTCCGTACTAGCCCACACCCGTTATCCGAACATCAAAAATCTCCTTCAACTTCAACCCAGAACATAACCTCATATAATCCAAGTTCAACTGAATCATTGAATCAACCATGGCAGAACCTCAATACGAATCGGGTCTGATCCTCGCCAACAAAGATCCGATCCGCTCCTTCCTTCTCTCAACCTCATCGGATCCAAACCCGAACCTCCTCTCGCCTGAACTCCGACAACTCGCCTCCACTCTCTCCTCCCAACCCTCCGTCCCCTACAAATCCATCCGCTCCATCTGGTCCTCTCTCCCTATCGGATCCCGACCGTCACTCACCCGCCTCTTCGCCCGATCTGAATTCATCTTCAACACCCCAAAGCCCAGGGAGAAGGTAACGTCTCCTTTTACTAAAGTTGAGATCTTTTGGGGGGAGTTTCTGATTGGTTGGTTTTTTTTTTTTTTTTGGGTAGAGCGAGGAGCTGAAGGCGAGGTTGAGGAAGTTGGAGGAGCTGGCGGAGAAGAAGGCGTATGCGGAGTTGGTGAAGGATATTACTCCGAAGGAGGGTGTGGAGCCATTTTCGTCGTATAAGGATCAGATTGGGTTCGGTATGTATCGAAAACTTTTGATGGTTCTTGATTGTCGCATTTATTTTGCAACGGAGTTAAGTTATGACATGATTTTAGTTATCCTAACTTTTTTGGGCTGTTTGGGACATTTTTTTTTTTTGGTTTAGATAACTTCAATCTCACCCCAAAAGTTGAGACGAGCAGAGTTATCTAAAATCTACTCGGACATAATTATGTGTACTTTGTACTTCTATACTGCTCTATAATGTGAGAAGGGTATGTTTGGTTGGATTTTAATGAGAATCTAACTGAAAGTGTGAGTGTGGTAAGCCTCTTCGCTGGTGAGCAAGATATTAGGAGTTCAAATCTCGCTTGCACCCAAAAATCCTCAATTAATATATATTCGGGGTAAGGTGTGGGCTACCAGACACTTGGTTAAAAGATAGCTAAAGCTTTTTCTAAAGTAAGACGTAGAGATATGGTAACAAAAGTTAGCATACTTGGTACATGCACATTAAAAATCACTTTTGTTATCCTGAATTTGTTCCAAAATTGATCCTTGTTATATTTGCACTTGTAGAAGAGACTCCAAATATCGTATGTGTATGCATTCAGGAATTACCAGGACGCTATGAGAATGTAAAAGATATTGAACGGAGAGTTATATTTTTAGTCATCATTCACCTGATATTAAATTCTTCAAATTGGGAACTTTATTTGAGGCTTTCATAGTTTAAATTGACCTCTTGTTATACAGCAAATGTTTAGTTCAGGTCTCTAAGTAGCATTTTTTTTCTGTTAATACCACCTACTCAAGGATGAATGCATCCCTTCGTATTTGTGTGCAGTCATTGTCCCCCGGGTTTGTGTACTTCCTTATTGGTAGGCTGCTAGGTAGGGATTTTGTTATAGAGGTCACGGCGCTACTTATCTTTGGGAGTATTTTTAAGAACCGGAACTTGAATTTCCTGCTATATGGTAACCACCAAATATGAGTTTAGAAGGATACATGATTATTCATTTTAAAGTTTGATTATCATAATTGCACATTGTAATTGTTGACATACAAGGTTTGGACTATAGAGCAATGATGTGTACATAGTTGTCAAATCGAGATACTTGTCGTGTATTGTAATCCATGTTTATGTATCGTTTATCATACCATATCGTGTATCTTGAGATTAATAAAACTAATTATTTCTTGTGTAAATTGTTTTAAAATTAAGTATGTATATGTTATTCAAATATGGGCAAATTGAGAATATATACAAATCAAATATATTAAAAAAAAGAATCTCAAACATTCTTTCAATCTAGATTAATTTGAAACATAGAATATTATTTATATAAATTACTTATGAAAAACATGAAACAAATGAAATATTACTACCATCGATGCATATAAAAAACATAATTGAAACAAAATGAACTGCTATTCACAAACTAAAGTAACGCTAACAACTTAAATCAGATCTTAAGTACCGATATAATACATAAAACTAACACAAAGAAAGCTATCAAGTGGCTCTCCTTCAATCCCCCCAAAATCAAAGGCCCAGATCTAACCGTACAAAACACATTTTTCCCCCAAAACTCAAATTCAAATCCCCCTCCAAACAACTCATTTATTTATTTAATTATTTTCTCTCTCTCTCTCTCTCTCTCTCTCTATATATATATATAGGCCCTTCGGTTGAGCACTACTTTCGTGAGCACTCCGTGAGCACTCGTCCTTCCGGCTATTGCATGGATGATCTAAACTGTTCACATTGATCTACACGTTTAAATTAGTCTAAATATGTAAAATCAAGTCATTTGAAATTCATTTGCCCATCCATCATGTCATCATAAAAAAATGATATTCAGCCATACAATTTTTGTAACACTTCAATGAATGAGCAAATGAATTTCAAATGACTTGATTTTACATATTTAGACTAATGTAGACGTTTAGATCAATGTGAATGGTCTGGATCATCCATACGATGGCTAGAAGGGCGAGTGCTCACGGAGTGCTCATGAAAAGGAGTGCTCAATGGAAGATTTTCCTATATATATATGTGGAAACATGGACTTTTATATCTCAATTTATAATTATTTTTCACCATATACTAATGGAAACATGGACTTTTATTTACAACTAATTATTGTCATACTATTCAAACTTCAGCTACATAATTGTTGATTTACTGTTTACAAGACTTTTCATATGCTGTATCGTTCTGAAGACGTGTCGTAGGCACGTGGCCACGGGCAAATCTAGTAATACATAAAACTATAAATTGTAGAAATACGTGAAGATTAAATAAGCTATTCTTAAATAATATCTACCATGCTCACTATTCTTTAAAATAAATAAGAGTATCATAACCATCATCATCATCACCATCTTACCATATGAATTGATTATAAAATACTTACAATTACAAAGTTAACAAAAGTTACACTTTGATTGTTAATTTGACACCAAACCCTTACGATTAACAACACATTTATCTACCAAAAGACGGAAAATGTTATTAATCCAAGACAAAAATTCAACTTTTAAGTTCAAAATGGTATCAAAAGATAGAGACAAAGAAAGGATAGAGAAATTAATGTATGATAACTTAGATCTCAACATTTATAGTATTTTTATTTTATCAGTGTTTGATTAGTTCAGTTGAAATGAGTGGGATGTAGGGTTGTAAGATTGCTTGGGTTTCATGGTTTAAAACTTTTTCAAGTTTGCGAGAGATTTGTTTGTTTTGTATAAAATAATTAAGGTATATCAAGCTTGCAACTTATAACTAAACAAAAAATTAAGTTATAAATCCATATATTGTTTGAGTCAATTTATCTTAGAATATTGTGTATCGTAAAATACGTATTGAATCGTAAGATTCAAAAGGTGTATTGTAGGATACATTTGTCTTTTAAGATCATATTTCTAAAAAATGGTAAAACCCCCGTTTAAATGGTCCGTTTAAACAAATTTTGAGCTTACCGTCCCGTTTATGGGGAAACGGTGGTTGAAAATGGGTTCCTCCATTTTTGTTAAAAACTGGTAAAAATGGCTAATTGGGCACTAAACGGGTTCATAGGTTTAAACGAGTTTTAAATAACACGTTTTTGGTCTTGGATTTTGAATTTTATCAAATAATTTTACTAAACCAAATTATTACCTATTTAACAAACCCGACGTGTTACACTTTCAAGTTCTATTAATTTTGCAATGAACTTTTGAACGCTTTAATATTTGACATTTTCCATAATTTTATTCCCTTTATTTTATATTTTTCCTTTATGTTTCCTATTCATAAAATAATTTTATATTAAATAGAAAAACCGTTTTCCCCGTTTATACCCTGTTTAAACGAGAAAAAACCAACATTGTCCGCCCATTTTGATCCCGTTTCCATTTTTTATAACCTTGTTTAAGATACAACATATAAGATATGTATGGTTACCTTATGTATCATATGGAATCGTAAGATACGTATCATAGAGTAACCAACTCACATGGTTTATGAAAAAGACATATCTAAAGAAGATGGATGAGGAAGATACTATGCAGCTTGAAATATTGGGAAAATGTGGAATATTATGGATTCAAACAGTATTGTTGTGGCATGCTCTATGCATGCACAATGTTAAGACAGCTCGGATTTGGTCGAATTTGCACACAAGTCTGTAAGTATGAGGTTTTCCAGTGGATTTATAAGTTGCTGAAATCTGGATCTATTGATGTCACAGTTATCTTCCGTCAATATTTGACAATATTCCTAGATAAACTTTAGTTGTTGACCTGCCACTAGAATAACTAGTTTCTTTGGACTGTTAATTTAACAAAATGAGATTAAACAGATAGTTGTTAGAGGAATTACAGTTGGAAACTCCCTAATGGATTAACAACATGTATGGTTCTCAGTTATCGTTCCACCTAAAGCATGTCGATAGTAGTAAGCCATCCCAAACAAATATAAGACAGTTATGCTTTGCTTGACTGGTCTCGCAGGAAAGGCTGAAGATGTGACGGTCCTTTCTTTGTGGGAGAGATACTATCCTTTCAGAAATAGTGGTTTACCGTTGAATAAGCTTGATGCTAATAAATGACAGATTACTGTGGAAATGTATTGGAAGACCGCTTTGATACCAGTTTAATAGTTAGGGAAGTTTGGTGGAAGATCTCCAAACCAACAAAAAAGGGACATATATAAGACTTCTATATTACAAATATCTGTGTGTATCAACAATATGAAAATACTTTCATAAGCAAAAGAAAATCTATCATCAGTATGATAATATACCTTTATAAGAAAAAATATTCACGCAGTTCTGAACTAATTTCTCCGTTCCTGTGTTTCTTCCCGATTTATGGTATGTGAAAGAAATATAAATGTAACGTTTTTCTCCCGAGGTGGAATAACAGTGCTCCTTTTTTCATTTCACAGGCCTGCATGTTGTGCTTATAATGTTTACAGGTTATTTAGTTGGTTATGCTGCATTCAGAGCACTGTTTAATCGCAGTGCTGTTATGGTAATTCTCCACCTCTTTACATTACTTCTTATATATTATTTTTGGAGTAATGTTATGTGCCAAAGTTTTATGCACAATTTTACTCCATAAGGTGATGGTGCAGCACAATCTTTAGTCTCCAGTGTAGTACAAGGCTTCCTACAATTATTTGGTGGAGACTGTAACTGCTATAAAGCACGGATACTCTCCGGGGGTTACGTATCAAGTATCCTAAACGTATCGGACGCGATACGCGTAGGATACTCTCCGGATACGTATCCGTGAATTTAATTTTTAAAAAAAATAAAAAAATTAACAAATACTTTTTGGACTCGTCGGGGACATGTGGGGATACGTTTTGTTTTTTTTTAAAAAAATTTCAGCCCAATTAATTAAAGGCCGGCCCATTTTCTCGCTTTTTTCCTTTTTTTTCCAGCCACCTCTCTCTTCTAACCATAATCTTCAATTTCAATTTCGATTTTCACTTTCTTTCTTTCTTTCCCATTCTAAACTCTAACCCTAATCTTCAATTTCGATCTCGTCAGGCATCCCTCGATTTCGATTTCGAACTCTCTTTCCCAATCCGAACACCGACATCACCGTCATTCGTCAAGCGTCAGCTTCGATTTCGAACACCAATAGCATCGACTTTCTTACCTCAACTAAGATTTCGAACACTTACTGTGAGTTTTTGTGCTTCTCCTTTTAATTATTATGCTATGTATATTTAATCCTGTACTTAGAAAATTGGTACCTTTCAATCTTTCATGACTTCCTATATAGTACAAAATATTGGGCATGCATTCACCTGAGATTTGTTCAAAGGGGCATCGAAACAGGAGTATCTTCTTTGATTTGGATGTTTTCAGTTTGGCAATTGAGATAGTTTAGACTGAGAAGTGAGAACAGATGATATGGTATATTTAATCAGTGCAGTTAATATGGTATTATTTGGAATATTTACTCAACTTACACTCATCTTATGGTATATTTAATCAGTGCAGTTAGATTTACAATTTTATTTCTAATATGCACATCTCAAGCATATTATTTGACCATCACACACAATACCCCACCATTACATAATTGTCATAAATTTAACAGGGTATTCAACTATTCATGAACTCCTTATAAGTTATCCACTTATCCCTGTGTAGGAAAATTGACCTCTTTCTTTTGGTCCTTCTGGCAACTTGTTTAACATAGAAAGATTGGATGAGAAAAAATAGTTTAACTACTTGCATAACATAGAAAAATTGGATAAGAAAAAATAGTTTAACTATTTGCATAACATAGAAAATTTTAGTTTACATTGTGAACAAGAGCGTACATTGTGATGTTGATAATCTTAACTATTTATTTATTCTTTCTAAAGGAACATGTTGATGTCGGGAGGCAGTGGCACCAGTGGTAGTGGGTCGAGTGCTAGTTCCACTAGTGTATTTCGTTCTAGTGGTGAATTGGACGAGAACAAACCTCTTTGACGCTATGTTACTATAATTGATGCTTGTCTATGTTACTATAATTGATGCTAGACAAGGTGGGGGAGGAAACAAAAGATGGAAGTGTAATTTCTGCCAAAAAGATTATTTGGGGTCCTACTCTAGGGTGAAAATACATTTATTAAAGAATTGAGGACCCGGTATTGCATCATGTACCAACAGAATATCTTATAGAACTTAAAAGACTTGTGCAACAGGCTGAAGATAGGCAACAGTTAAGAAATCGCAAAGTTCCATTGTCAGGTAGTTCTTCTGGTTATGGTATTCCTCCAATTCCTTTCGAGGCCGTTAGTTGGTGGACTAAAAAAACGAAAGACTCCTTTGGAAGAGCATTTTAGAATTGATCAAAGAAATCAATTAAGGTTTGAAATTGCTAGGATGTTTTAGTCAGGAGGTGTTTCTTTTCACTTGGCAAGAAATCCATACTATGTTAGCTCCTACTCTTTGGCTACCAAATTTGGTCCACTCGATGGGTTCATTCCTCCCGGTTTCACTGCTTTAAGGACCACATTATTGCAACAGCAGAGATCAAACATTGAGAGATTGTTGCAGCCAATGAAAGACTCATGGGAACAAAAGGGGATCAGCTTGTGTAGTGATGGTTGGAGTGATCCTCAAAGAAGGCCATTAATTAATATTATGGTTGTTGGTGAGAAGGGTGTTGTTTTCTTGAAATCAATTGATACTTCAGGGGAGAGAAAAGACAAATTACATGGCACAGATTGGAAGAGGGTCTTATCGAGATTGGGATGCACAATGTTGTCCAAATTATTATAGATAATGCAGCAAATTGTAAAGCAGCAGGATTGCTTCTTGAAGGCAGGCATCCCCACATATTTTGGACTTCCTGTGTAGTGCATACGTTGAATCTTGTTTTGAAGAATATATGTGCAGCTAATAATTCAACGAGAAATCATACTGTTTTTAGTCAGTGTGGTTGGATTATAGAAGTTGCAGATGCGGCCAACTTTGTTAAAATCTTTATTACAAGTCATCAGTATAAGCTTTCAATCTTTAGAAAGTATTCACCATTTAAATTACTTTCTGTGGCTGATACGAGATTTGCTTCTACCATTGTGATGTTGATGAGGATGAAGTTGCTTCAAGAAAGCCTAAGATTTGTTGTCATTAGCCGCGACTGGAATGATTATAGAGATGATAATCCTACAGCTGCACAAGTTGTGAAAGACACAGTCCTGAATGATTTATGGTGAGATAAGGTGGATTACATTCTTGACTTCACTAGACCTATTTATGATATGCTTCGATTGTGCGACACTGATAATCAACACTTCATTTGGTTTATGATGAGTGGGACTCAATGATTGAGCGTGTAAGAGCTATCATCTATAGGCAAGAACAGAAGGAACCAAGTGAGAGTTCACCCTTTTATGCTGCAGTTTATGATATTCTTATTGATCGATGGACCAAAAGTTGCACACTTCACTGCATGGCTCATCCACTTAACCCAAGGTAAATTACATATTATTATTTATTACTAGTACACTCGTGTTATTTTTGTGATAATTTTGTCTTATGGTAATTTGGTGAGTTGACTAATATGTTATTTGAAATATTGTACAGGTATTATAGTCACGCTTGGCTTAGTGAAGGACAGAATAGGGTGTCTTCACATGCAGATGTTGAAATTTCAACTGAGAGGAACAATTGTTTGAGGAGATATTTTTCTGATATCAAGGAGAGAACTCTTGTCATGAGCGAGTTCACTAAGTTTTTAGGGAGTTTACCACCATTGGATGCATTTGATTCTTTAGGAGCTCGTGCGACCATGGATCCTAAAGAGCGGTGGCTAATCTATGTTGCATGCACACCAAGGCAGCAAAAACTTGCTTTGAAGCTTCTTGGACAACCATGTTCTTCATCTTGCTGTGAAAGAAATTGGAGTACCTACAGCTTCATCCACTCAATTGAAGAAATAAGATTACCCCTTAAAGGGCACAAAATTTGGTTTATATACATACAAATCTTCGTCTTCTTTCAAGAAAGAGTGATACATGTCAAAGTGGAATGTCCAAGATGTGGGACATCAGTGATGATGAATGTGATACATTTGCCGGTGTCGGTGAACTTGAGATTGCAAATTTGTCACTTGATGAACCTGAGATTGAACGAATCCTCTTCACCGAGGATGGTGAAGAACTTGAAGAAATTGACACGTCTGCTGCATGATGAGCCTTTCGAAAGAATGTTATTTAAATTTTATTTGCAATCTCAAGTTCATCGACACCGGCAAATGTATCCCATTCACATCACTGATGTCCCACATCTTGGACCTTTCACTTTGATATGTATCACTTTTCCTTGAAAGAAGACGAAGATTTGTATGTATATAAACCAAATCTTGTGCCCTTTGAGGGGTGATCTTATTTCTTCTCATTGAGTGGATGAAGCTGTAGGTACTCCAATTTCTTTCACAGCAAGATGAAGAACATGGTTGTCCAAGAAGCTTCAAAGCAAGTTTTTGCTGCCTTGGTTTGTATGCACCATAGATTAGTCACCACTCTTTAGGGTCCATGGTCGCACGAGCTCCTAAAGAATTAAATGCATCAAATGGTGGTAAACTCCCTAAAAACTTAGCGAACTCGCCCATGACAAGAGTTCTCCTTGATATCAGGAAAATATCTCCTCAAACAATTGTTCCTCTCAGTTGAAATTTCAACATCTGCATGTGGAGGCACCCTATTCTGTCCTTCACTAAGCCAAGCGTGACTATAATACCTGTACAATATTTCAAATAACATATTAGTCAACTCACCAAATTACCATAAGACAAATTATCACAAAAATAACACGAGTGTACTAGTAATAAATAATAATATGTAATTTACCTTGTGTTAAGTGAATGAGTCATGCAGTGAAGTGGTGGGCAACTCTTGGTCCATCGATCAATAAGAATATCATAAACTGCATCATAAAAGGGTGAACTCTCACTTGGTTCCTTCTGTTCTTGCCTATAGATGATAGCCCTTACATGCTCAGTCATTGAGTCCCACCTCCTGACTAGGTGAAAAGAAACACCTCCTGACTAAAACATCCTAGCAATTTCAAACCTTAATTGATTTCTTTGATCAATTCTAAAATGCTCTTCCAAAGGAGTCTGTCTTTTTTTAGTCCACCACTAGCGGCCTCGAAAGGAATTGGAGGAATACTAGAACTACCCGGCAATGGAACTTTGCAATTTCTTGACTGTTGCCTATCTTCAGCCTGTTGCACAAGTCTTTTAAGTTCTATAAGATATTATGTTGTAACTTTGGTACATGATGCAATACCGGGTCCTCAATTCTTTAATAAATGTATTTTCACTCTAGGGTAGGAGCCCGAATAATCTTTTTGACAGAAATTACACTTCTATCTTTTGTTTCCTCCCCCACCTTGTCTAGCATCAATTATAGTAACATAGGGCCAAAAAGGTTTGTTCTCATCCAATTCACCACCAGAACGAAATACACTAGTGGAACTAGCACTCGACCCACTACCACTGGTACCACTGCCTCCCGACATCAACATGTTCCTTTAGAAAGAATAAATAAATAGTTAAGATTATCAACATCACAATGTACGCTCTTGTTCACAATGTAAACTAAATTTTTCTATGTTATGCAAGTAGTTAAACTATTTTTTCTCATCCAATTTTTCTATGTTAAACTGGTTGCCAGAAGGACCAAAAGAAAGAGGCCAATTTTCCTACACAGGGATAAGTGGATAACTTATAAGGAGTTCATGAATAGTATACCATATGTTAAATTTATGACAATTATGTAATGGTGGGGTATTGTGTGTGATGGTCAATTAATATGCTAGAGATGTGCATATTAGAAATAAAATTGTAAATCTAACTGCACTGATTAAATATACCATATCATCTGTTCTCACTTCAGTCTAAACTATTTTAATTGCCAAACTGAAAACATCCAAATCAAAGAAGATACTCCTGTTTCGATGCCTCTTTGAACAAATCTCAGGTGAATGCATGCCCAATATTTTGTACTATATAGGAAGTCATGAAAGATTGAAAGGTACCAAGTTTCTAAGTATAGGATTAAATATACATAGCATAATAATTAAAAGGAGAAGCACAAAAACTCACAGTGGGTGTTCGAAATCTTAGTTGAGGTGGGGTAGTCGACGCTGTCGGTGTTCGAAATCGAAGCTGACGAATGACGGTGTTGTCGGTGTTCGGATTGGAAAAGAGAGTTCGAAATCGTAGATGATGCTCCGATTGGAAAGAGAGTTCGAAATCGAAGGACGCATGGCGAAATTGAAATTGAAGATTAGGGTTAGAGTTTAGATTGGGAAAGAAAGAGAAAATCAAAATTGAAGATTAGGGTTAGATGAGAGAGGCGGCTGGAAAGAAAGAAAAAAGAGAGAAAATGGGCCGGCCTTTAATTAATTGGGCTGAAAAAATTTAAAGAAAAACAAAACGTATCCCCACGTGTCCCCGACGTGTCCAAAGAGTATCTGTTAATTTTTTCATTTTTTTAAAAATTAAATTCACCGGATACGTAGTGGATATGTATCCGGAGAGTATCCTACGCGTATCGTGTCCGATATGTTCAGGATACTTGATACGTGATCCCGGAGAGTATCCGTGCTATATAGTTCAACGTACCCGTATCCTAGTTTTTGAGAAATCGGCGTATCTGCATACCGGATACGTACCGTATCGGATACGCATACCCGTATCCGTGCCTCATAGCTGTGACTCATCTGTTTGTGGATTAAAGTTTGTAGAATTTTTTTTATAAGCCACTTTTCGAAACTAATTGCAGAAAAATGACAGTTGCTAAAGTATTTGCGCTCATGGACTCAACAACTAAACTCGTCATTCCCAACCGCGAGTTTAGTTGTTTCATGCTCGTCGTTGGGACACGGCGAGTTTAATGCTAACTTTTTTAGAAACTCGATGTTCCCAACGGCGAATGGCGAGTTCATTTCTAAATTTCAATGAAGATTCACCGTTACCAGTGGCGAGGACATTTATACTAGACTCGCTGTTGGGAACAGCGAGAATGCAAGAAATTTTACAGAGAGGACTTGGTGAATTTTCGGGAAAAAACTCCATAGAATTTTATTTTGAACTAAACTCGTTGTTTCCAACGGTGAGTCTAATATAAATGTCCTCACCGTTGGGAATAGCGAGTCTTCATTGAAAATTTTGAACTAAACTTGTTCCCAACAGCGAGTTTAGTATAAATGTCCTGGCTGTGTCTTCTTTGAAAATTTTGAACTAAACTTACCATTGGGAGCGGCGAGCTTCTCAAAAAATTAGCACTAAACATGCCGTGTCCCAACGGCGAGGATAAAACAACTAAACTCATTGGGAACGGCGAGTTTAATTGTTGAGTCCGTGAGTGCGCAAATACTTTGGCAACTGTCCTATAAGTGCAAATAATTTCGAAAATTGGCATATAAAAAAATTTTCAAGTTTGTGCTCATAGTAGTACTGTTGATTTTTGTTTATATATATATATATATAGTAATAGCTGTGCTTTTATATCATACTGATATTCCTTCATATTTCGTTGACATCCAGAATGCTGCTGGAGGGATCATTGGTTTGGTGTGTGGTATGCTAGTCGAAACACTTCTGTTCATTATTAGAACTTCGGATCAAGATACGGTTACTTCCCCTTCTACATCGAAGTTAAAGAAAAATCTGTAGGGAACCCTTTTTTTCATCTATTCTGTAAGATCTTTATGTAAATTGCCAGAACTCTACAAATTTTGTATCACAGCTTTGAAAATTTTCTACACTACATATTGTAACTGAGCTGTACACAGGAAATTGCTTAGCTTTGACTTGAATGGCTTTTCGCTTGTACCCCACTACAGCAATTTATATTATCATCCAATTACTTAAAACACGAAATTTTTTATAGTACTATTTACTAGCTTCAGATTTCCTATCTACACCATTATAACTTTGCTAGATCTGTGGTAGTGCATATCCTGCAATCAAAGGTTGACCAGAACATCAATTGTGTGTTGTTGTAGCACAATTTTAAGCCTCATAGTAGTAGATAAGTAGTTCATGTTCAAATCTTGTTTGCATCATGCTACTACGTGATGCGGTTTGTTTTTGAGAGGCGTGTGGATGCACCAGGCGTGAGTTCTTACTCGATTTGTATTTGAAGGAGGAGACTCCTATGCAGACGACCCTCGACTGGACGAACGGTACTGAGATAGGTGGTAGTGAGGTGGAGGCTGATGCTCGGCTCGGATCTTTGAGGCTCGGATCCGATGGTCTCGTGTACCTGCAGACGGTCTCGGAATACCTGGGCTGGTCCCGGTGGCAGACCCTCCGACGATCTAGTTAGTCACTAAGAGAGAGTAACAGTAACTAGGGTTTTGGTGGGAAAAGATTGATTACCTGAATCCAGGGGTAGGGGTCTGGTATTTATAGGAGAAGTCAACTGGGTCTGGACCCGGTTGCCCGTGCGGCTGCAGCGGTGGAAACCCGGGCGGTATAGGGCTGACGTGGCAGATGCCCGGGCGGTTTCCGGGCTGACGTGGCACGGCCCGGGCGGTTTTCTGATGCTGACGTGGCGGATCCGGGGATCAGAAGGGTGCGCGTATCCTGAGGGGATCCCGTGGCCCAGGATGGGCCACGTCATTTCTAACCCATATCACAAGTCCCACACTCCTGTAGGGCTGGGTGAACCTGCCGTGTAGGAGTGATTCTTCGTCTCTGTAGGAAGAGCAAGGTGGAAGGTGCAGTGAGAAAGTAGGTTTTGCTATTTCCAGAAGAGGCCAGGGGGTAGGAGGAATGGATCTCTTATTGGAGTTTGCGCGAGATGCTAAGCGTAGAAGAGTCGGAGTGACGCTCGCCTAGCCTCGGGGTCGGCAGACGAGTCTCGGAGGTCGGCGGACGACCCCATCGCTAGTTGGAAGAGCGAAGGGGACGCCGAGGCCGATCTCATTGGAGCTCGGCTTGCCGAGCATCTGGGGTCGATAGAGGAGCTCCGAGAGTTGGCAGACGAGCCCTTGGGGTCGGCGGATGATCCTTTTGCTAGTTGGAAGAGCAAGATGAGGCCAACGCCTGGTGGGCTGCAGATCGGCTC
Organism: Hemerocallis citrina; assembly: GCA_017893485.1. NCBI lineage: Eukaryota > Viridiplantae > Streptophyta > Magnoliopsida > Asparagales > Asphodelaceae > Hemerocallis > Hemerocallis citrina. The sequence goes on along the minus strand of JACEHZ010000596.1, from coordinate 102,288 downwards.
GCCGAGCATAGAGGGTCGGTCGGCGAACGTCGAGGGTCGGCAAGCGACCCCCTCGCTAGTTGGAAGAGCAAGGGGACGCCAACGCCTGTTGGTTTGGAGGCCGGCGTGCCGAGCATCGAAGGTCGGTCGGCGAGCGTCTAGGGTCGACAAGCGACCCCTCGCTAGTTGGAAGAGCAAGGGGATGCCAATGCCTGTTGGGTTGGAGATCGGCTCGCCGAGCATAGAAGGTCGGTCGGCGAGCCCGTCGTTTGAGGAGGATTTTTTGGGGCTCGCTGTTTCATCCGAGCTCCGAGCCTCCTAGGAGTAGAGGAGAGCGGTAGGGGCTCGCGGTGTCATCCGAGCTCCGAGCCCCCTTGTGAATAGGGGAGTGCTGTGGGGGCTCGCGTTGTCGTCCGAGCTCCGAGCCCCCTAGGAGTAGAGGAGAGCGGTAGGGGCTCGCGGTGTCATCCGAGCTCCGAGCCCCCTTGTGAATAGGGGAGTGTTGTAGGGGTTCACGTTGTCGTCCGAGCTCCGAGCCCCCTGGGAGTAGAGGAGAGCGATAGGGGCTCTCGGTGTCATCCGAGCTCCGAGCCCCCTTGTGAATAGGGGAGTGCTGTAGGGGCTCGCGTTGTCGTCCGAGCTCCGAGCCCCCTGGGAGTAGAGGAGAGGAATTTGTGGCTCGCGCTACTATCCGAGCGTCGACCCTTCTGTAAAAATAGAGGGGGGATTGTGGCTAGCGCTACCATCCGAGCGTCGACCCTTCTGTGGGATAGAAGAGGAATTGTGGCTCGTGCTACTATCCGAGCGTCGACCCTCCTGTAAAAAATAGAAGGGAAATGGTGGCTCGCGATGCCATCCGAGCGTCGACCCTTCTGTGGGACAGAAGAGGAATTGTGGCTCGCGGTACTATCCGAGCGTCGTCCCCCCTGTAAAAATAGAAGGGGAATTGTGGCTCGTGATGCCATCCGAGCATCGACCCTTTTGTGGGATAGAAGAGGAATTGTGGCTCGCGCTACTATCTGAGCGTCGACCCTCCTGAAAAAACAGAAGGGAAATTGTGGCTCGCAATGCCATCCGAGCGTCGACCCTTCTGCAAACCTAGAAGGTGAATTGTGGCTCGCGATGCCATCCGAGCGTCGAGATTCATTGACTTGTCGAAAAAGTCCGCTGTGGGGAAAAAAGGCCTGGGGGTAGTTTGGGTAATTCCACACTCATTGCTGACGTCAGGAGCGCAAGGATCGAAGCGTCTCCAGATCATTGCTGCCGTTAGATCTTGATGATTAAGATCCAACGGCCAGATCTTAATTGCGAAAATCGAGGAGTCGCTTTCTCCTTATAAATCCCCTTTCCCCCTCCTCATTGTCTATTCTTCACTTCTTTACTCACTTTCCACTTTTCACTTGGACATGGTTTTAACTGCCGTCGGCGACTTTTTTCGGTGATCGCACGGTTCACGCTTCAGGTTAGTATTTCTGTTTCAGTAATGTCGCGCAATCAGTCCGGATCCGAGGCTAGCTCGTCGGGCCGCTCCGCGAAGGAATCCGAGTCAGAGACATCCTCGTCTTTTAGCAAATATAAGGTTAAGGAGGAGGTCGTAACAGACGCTGGGTCGGATGGTAGTGACGACGTAGTCTTTGTGGTGTCGCCGCTGAGGTCCATGAGGCCGGGAAAGAAGCCTGTGGACGAGGGCGAAGAGGAGGGGGAGGAAGAGGAAGAGGTGGAAGGCGAGGATGAGGTGGATCAGGAGGACCAGGATGGGGGCGACGAGGATCAGGAAGATTCGGATACCGAGGGTGAGGAGGAAAATGAGGAGGATCAGGATCCCGAGGGCCAGGGTGTTGTTGATGAGGGGGATGATAGCGACGAACGGGAAGCCGTTCGAGATGGCGCTGGCCGGGGCACAGCGGGAAGGTCGGTAGGGGTCAGTGATGACCTTCCGCCCCTTCCACCTTTGTCGACGCAGTCTCCCGAGAGGAAGGCTCGTCCCCGTCGGAAGAAGAAAGTGTTAAGTATTCCGGCCAGCCCCCCTCCGCAGGATGAGTACGCGCCGAGACCGGGACTCGAATTTCCCCCCGTCTCCTTCAAAAATTCGGGGTCGATACAGATGTACCCTGATGATATTAAGGACATCGAACCTATCCCTCCTGTGCCGGGCGAAGAAGATCGGGTGAAGATTCGAATGGATAGCGTCCCGTGTATTTTAAAGGCGAACTACCTCCACATTCTGAGGGCCGCCTACTTCATTCTAAGGGAGTTCGAACTCTTCATTCCGAGCCCCGGCATTCGGCCCACAACAGTTCTCGCGCCGGGCTACTGCATGTTTTCCGAGGACGCCTTCCTCTCGGGCCTGCGGCTGCCACTGCATCCTTTCGTTAAGAGGGTTTTGAATTGGGCGAAGCTATGCCCCACGCAGTACGGGCCGAACTCTTGGAAGCACTTAGTCTGCTTTATCCTAAGGTGCCAAAAGAAGGGGGTGAAGCCGAGGTTGACGTATTTCTGGGCCATCCTAGGAATTAGCTTGCTCGAAGATCAGGAGGGGATTTTTTATTTTTCGCCGAGGCCGCATAAGAAAATCATGCACGGTCATCCGGATTCCATCAAGGGGTGGAAAGAGAAGTATTTCGTGGTTCGGAATGAGAGGTCTTGGGGGATACCCACCAGGTGGAATTTCTTCAAACCGAACCACAAGCCCCCGAAGCGAAGCGACTTGTCAGCCAAGGAGTGGAAGAAGGTGGAGAAAATAGTTGGGGGGCACAGTATCGCGTGGCCTCGAGTGACCGAGCTACACCTTGCCCGGGCCGGACTGAGCCCTGCCGACCCTAGTATGTTTCTTTTCAAATTTTTGCATCTTTCTGCCTTCGTGTTAACGTTAGCCATTCTTCTTCCATTTTCGCAGGGATGACTTCTCAACAGGTGGACGACAAGCGGGCGCTGTTGGCCGTCGCTGAGAAGGCGAGGGCGGAGAAAAGGAAGAAGGCCGAGTAGGAGAGGCTGGCGGCCGAGAAGGCGAAGATGGCGGCCACAGCCGGGGCGGCCTCCAAGGGGCCGCCCCCGGTAGCAGAGGAGCCCTCCCCGACGAAGAAGGCCAAGAGGCATCACCCCTAAGCGTCGAGGGCAGCTCGGGACGCAGGGGGTAGCTCGGGCAAGACCGTTGAGGCCCCAGAAAAAAGACTCCCACCACCGAGGCCTTCCGCCGAGGAGATGGTGAGTCAGCAGGGGCTGCGACCCTATGCCCCTGACTGGTCGATCGTGCAGGGGGATAGTCTGCTCAATGGGCCCGTGTCGATCGAATTCGTCACGAAGGCCGCCACCGAACGCGATCGGATGGCCCTGGCAGTGCAAACGGCGGACCAGGCCTTCATGCGGTGGTCCCAAGCGCACATCTCGGTAAGTCAGTTCGGCGTTTTTTTTTTTTTGAACTTGGAATTTTTCAAACCTCTTTCCCCTCGGACAGGCGATGCTTCATGGCCAGCACTTCCAAAAGTGCCTGGAGAAGGAGATCTACATCGAGAGGAGGAACGCGGAGAAGTACCTCCACGAGCTGAACAAGGTTACCGACGAGCTGAAAGAGGCTCGGACCATGGTGACCGTCCACGAGACTCAGATAGCCTCGCTCTGCGACATCCATAAGGCGGACGTAGAGCATCTTGAGGGGAAGATCGAGGCGGAGGCAGAGAAGGGGCGGAAGGCCCTGAAGAGGATGGAGGCGGCTTCGGCGGGGCCCCTAATGATAGCGCAGGATGAGGCGTATGATCAGGCCAAGTCGCATTTCAAGCAGATCTATCCCGAGCAGAGCGTGGACCACCTCTACTATGGATGGCAGGCAAACCTTCCGCCGACCCCTGGTGGCGACGAGACGGGGGGCGTCCAGGGCGAAGAAGAGGTGCCACCCCCCCCCCCCCAAGAATAGACTAGTTTCTTTTTGTTTTTATTTTGATGTAAATGCCTCGAGCGGACTGGCCACCCCGGCTTTTGTATCAATTTTTTGAAAGAAATGAAATATACTTTTTTGGGTCGAGGCTTCAAGACTTGCGCTTTTTGTGATGTTTGCTCTCGTCTTTTGATAGACGCACGGGAACTGGGTCGCCGCCCCAGTTTCTGTCGGGGTACCTCTGGTTCGAGCGGGGGAGGAGGCCATGGAGGCAAATTTGGCTCGCCAGCGAAAATAGGCTCGGGACCGAGCGGTCGCCGTTAATTATTTTCTGAACAAGTCTAGGGAGCTCGGTCTGGAGGTGGCGCGCCTGAAGAAGGCCATAGCCGACTGGGACTGGTGGGTAATCGAGACGGACTGGTCCCTCTCGGATGCCTCGAGCGAGCGGTTGGCTTCGGAGTCTTTTCTTCGCGAGGCTGTGGTTGAAAAAGGGTTGGAGATTCGCAGGCTGAAGCTGGTGTTAGGCGCGGCCCTGATCGAAGAGGCCAGTAACTCGACCCCGGGGCGGTCTCCGACATTTCTATTGGATGAGGCCCAGCCTGATGATGCAGGAAGCTCGGTGGCGGGAGTATCTTCGCAGACCGGTCTAGCCGAGCGCCAGAAGAGTCCCGAAGGAGGTGCTGAGTTTGAATTTCAAGCCGAGCGCGAGTGAGTGAGTTGTTCTTTGTATTTGTACCGACGTTCATTGAGTTGTAAGCAATGAGTAATAATAATAATAGCATTTGTTTTCACGAACGTTGATTGCCTCAGTTGCCGAAGGTGCTGCTGTGTCTGCTGCGGAGGGGTCGCCGCCAAGGCGACTGGATCATAAATGGCGACGTTTCGCCTTTCCATGAGCATTAATGGCGACGTTTCGCCTTTCGCCGTTTTGCATTCCCAGACGTAATAACTGCCCCCTTCAGGGGGTTATATAATCCCCACTTCCCCCCAACTGATTGTTAAGAAGCGAAAATCGCTTGACTTGGGTGCCTGCCGGAGGTGGGCGCCCAGAAACAAAATATTCTCTGAACGCTCCGGATCGGGGGCACATCAATCACCTTCGAACTATTCGGGGTTCGGGCCTGCAGAGCCACGAGACCCCGGGTTGTTCATTGGTGAGTGGTGGGCCGGCCGATTGGTTCGGGGGTTCGGGGAGAGCCGAGGCTCGGTGGTTCTCCTGCCGTCCTCGAACAATTCGGGGTTTCGAGCTCGCAAGAGCAGGAAATCCCGTGTTGTTCGTGAGCGAGAGGAGGGTCGATTGAAAGCAGAGGGTTAGTTCGGGACGGAGAGAGCAGAGGGTCGGTGGCTCCCCTGTCGTCCTCGAACAATTCGGGGTTTGGGCTTGTGAAAGCCATAAACCCCAAGTTGTTCGCGGGCGAGAGAGTGGTCAACCAAATGACTCGAAGCTCGGGGCATGTGCCGAAGGCGGACGCTCTAAACCTTGATATAAAATTTTGCTGAATCGTGGCACTAGGCCGTAGCCGAGCGGATTGGTCGGCGGCTTCGAAGGAAGCCGCGGCCTTGCTCTGGGCTGACGACGTGCCGCTATCTCTTGGGGATGGCGGGGCTGGCGGTTGTCGCCTCGTGCATCGGTTGATGGGCTTGAAGAAGCCCAAACCGAGCGAGGGACGGGTGTCGAGCCCCCACACCGGGGAGAAAGCCAATAGCAGGCGTAGCAGAGGGTCGTCGCCGAGCGTCAAGGCCGAGGAGCTTTGAAGAAAGCCCCTGCCTTGCTCGAGGTCGACTCCGAGCTCCCGCACTTCTCCAGAAAGACGGTGCGGGCGTGACTGGCGGTTGTCGCCTCGTGCATCGGTTGATGGGCTTGAAGAAGCCCAAACCGAGCAAGGGACGGGTGCCGAGCCCCCACACCGGAGAGAAAGCCAGTAGCAGGCGTAGGAGAGGGTTGCCGCCGAGCGTCAAGGCCGAGGAGCTTTGAAGAAAGCTCCTACCTTGCTCGAGGTCGACGCTGAGCTCCCGCACTTGTTCTCAGGAAAGACTGTGCGGGCGTGGCTGGCGGTTGTCGCCTCGTGCATCGGTTGATGGGCTTGAAGAAGCCCAAACCGAGCGAGGGACGGGTGCCGAGCCCCCACACCGGGGAGAAAACCAGTAGTAGGCGTAGCAGAGGGTCGCTGCCGAGTGTCAAGGCCGAGGAGCTTTGAAGAAAGCCCCTGCCTTGCTCGAGGTCGACGCCGAGCTCCCGCACTTGTTCTCAGGAAAGACGGTGCGGGCGTGGCTGGCGGTTGTCACCTCGTGCATCGGTTGATGGGCTTGAAGAAGCCCAAACCGAGTGACGGACGGGTGCCGAGCCCCCACACCGGGGAGAAAGCCAGTAGCAGGCGTAGCAGAGGGTCGCCGCCGAGCGTCAAGGCCAAGGAGCTTTGAAGAAAGCCCAGCCTTGCTCGAGGTCGATGCCGAGCTCCCGCACTTGTTCTCAGGACGTGTAGCTGTCCCAAACATGTAGGGAAGCTTTTGTGGCCGGCACTGTTATTCGAGCGCCGAGCCCCGAACTTATAAGAGAAGCTTTGTTGGCTCGCTCTATTATCCGAGCACCGAGCCCCAAGCTTGTAAGAGAAGCTTTGTTGGCTCGAGCTGTTATCCGAGCGCCGAGCCCCAAATTTGTAAGAGAAGCTTTTCTGGCTCGCGCTGTTATCCGAAGGCCGGGCCCCAAGCTTGTAAAAGCAGCTTTGTTGGCTCGCTCTGTTATCCGAGCGCCGAGCCCCAAGCTTGTAAGAGAAGCTTTGTTGGCTCGCTCTGTTATCCGTGCGCCGAGCCCCAAGCTTGTAAGAGAAGCTTTTCTGGCTCGCGCTGTTATCCGAGCGCCGAGCTCGAGAGGTCTTTTATCGAGAACAAAATATGAAGCCATAAACTTATTTTAAGAAAGTTGGCATATTTACATTATAAGGGATTTTCACAAAAAACAAGGCACGTCGTGCCGGTTACATTCTTCATAATTTACTTGGGATGGAGGCTAATCTCCTCCTAGGAACTTGATGAGGTGTTCGGCGTTCCAGGGCCTCTTGATGGCCTTACCCTCCGGGTTGGTCAGGCGGTACGTCCCTGGGCGCACAACCTCCGACACTTTGTAAGGGCCCTCCCAGTTCGGGGCCAATTTTCTTTTCTGAACGGGATTGGACACCGCCAGTTTTCGGAGGACGAGGTCCCGAGTTTGATGTCGGTGGGACGCACCTTCTTGTTGTAGAACTTCTCAATCCTTTGTTGGTAGATACTTCTTCTAATGGCGGACTTCTCCCTGACCTCGTCTATGAGGTCCAGGTCGGCTCGCAGCTGTTCGGAGTTGACGGCCTCGTCGAACGCCATGATTCGGGGTGAAGGGATCCCGATTTCCAAGGGAATGATGGCCTCCGCGCCGTACGTCAGATTGAAGGGGGATTCTCCCGTGGGGATCCTCTTTGTTGTTCGGTGGGCCCAGAGAACGCTGGGTAACTCGTCGACCCATAACCCCTTAGAAGAGTTATCAAGTCATTTCTTGAGGCCATCGAGGATTTGGCGGTTCGCGTTCTCGGCCTGACCGTTAGACTGGGGGTGGTATACTGAGGAGAAGCACTGCTGGATCCCGAGATCTTCTCAGAACTTGCGGAAATGCTTACCCGCGAATTGAGTCCCATTGTCTGTGATGAGCACCTACGGAATCCCGAACCGACAGACGATGTGTTTCAAGAAAAACTGCTGGGTCTGTCGCTCGGTGATCGTTGCTAATGGCTCGGCCTTGATCCACTTAGTGAAATAGTCGATCGCCACAATGAGGAACTTTCGCTGGCCCGTTGCTTTTGGAAATGGGCCCACCAAATCCATCCCCCACATTGCAAAGGGGGTCGGACTAGCCATTGACCGGAGTTCGCCTGAGGAGCCCTCTTCATGGGGGAGAACCGTTGGCAGGAGCCGCACTTCTTCACTAGGGCGAAGGCATCTTGCAGCATAGTGGGCCAGTAGTACCCGTGATTTAATGCCTTCCGTGCTAGCGAACGGCTTCCCATGTGGCATCCATCGATCCCCTCGTGCAGCTCCTTGAGGGCGTACTTGGCTTCGTCTGCAGTCAGGCAGCGGAGGTAGGATCTGCCATCCGTTGTTGTATAGGACCTTTTGAAGAGGGTGGCATTGATGACCGCGAATCTTTCCGATCGGATCCTGATCCGCCTCGCTTCAGTCCAGTCTTCGGGGAGCTCTTCCTTGACTAGAAATTTTTTTATAAGAGTGGTCCAGTCGTCAGGAGGGGCTCCGTCTTCGACGCACAGAACCTCCGGGAAGTCTGTACTTGGCTTCAACAGGACTTCAATTAGGTTCGTGCGGTCGAGGCCTTCAAAGGATGAGGAAGCCAACTTTGACAGGGTGTCGGCCTGGGCGTTCAGCTCCCGGGGGATCCTCAAGACAGCCGATTCGTCGAAGGACGTTAATAAGCATTGGACCACGGCCAGGTACCTGATCATCCGATCGTCACGGGCCTCGTACTCCCCGGTGATCTGGTTGACCACCAGCTGAGAGTCGCTAAAGGCCCTGATCTGTCTGGTGCCGGCTTGATGAGCCAGGTTGAGCCCGGCGATCATGGCCTCGTATTCAGCCTCGTTGTTAGAGGCCGGAAAGTTGAGGCGGAGACAATATTGAAGGAGGAAACCATCCGGACCCCGAAGAATGATGCCCGCACCACTTTCCGTTTCGCAAGAGGAGCCGTCGACGTAAACATCCCACGTCTGGTCGGCTTCCTTGCTCGCGGGTTGCTCGGAGATGGTGCATTCTGTGATGAATTCGGCGAGGGCCTGCCCTTTGATGGCCGTTCTTGGTTGATAGCCAATGTCGTACTGGCTGAGTTCGATCGACCATTTGACTAGTCGACCAGAGCTCTCGGGTTTGTAGAGCATGGCCTTCAGGGGTTGATCCGTGAGTACCTGGATCTAATGCGCCTGAAAGTAAGGACGGAGTTTCCGCGCGGCCCTGACCAAGGCGTACGCCACCTTCTCCATCCTGGAATACTGGGTCTCGGCGTCGAGCAGGACCTTGCTTACATAGTACAGGGGCTTTTGAACCCCTTCCTCTTCTCGGACGAGGACGGCGCTGAGCACGTTCTCTGAAGCGGAAAGGTAGAGCCAGAGTGGCTCCCCTGGTTCGGGCTTGCTGAGGAGAGGAGGGTTGGTGAGGTACTCCTTCAACTGTGCGAAGGCCTCTTGCTGTTGAGTACCCCACGTGAACCCTCCGGTGCCGCGCAGCGCTTTATAGAACGGAAGGGACTTCTCTCCAGATTTGGAGAGAAAACGGCTGATGGCCGTCAGTCTCCCCGTTAGTCTCTGGACTTCTTTGACGTTCCTGGGAGGGGCCATGTCTATTATGGCCTGGATCTTTTCGGGGTTAGCCTCAATGCCGTGCTGGCTGACGATGAACCCTAAGAACTTTCCCGAGGAGACGCCGAAGGCACACTTCGTCTGGTTGAGCCTCATGTTGTGGGTTCGAAAGACCCCAAAGGCCTCTTCCAGGTCGGCGACGTGGTCCTGTCCTTGTTGACTTTTGACGAGCATATCGTCGACATATACCTCCATGTTACGTCCGATTTGATCTTTGAAGACTCGGTTGACGAGCTTCTGGTAGGTGGCGCCGGCGTTCTTCAGCCCGAAGGACATGACCCGGTAGCAGTACAGTCCCTGGTCTGTGACGAAGGACGTCTTGGCGATGTCCAGAGGAAACATCCGGATCTGGTTATAGCCCGAGAAGGCATCCATGAAGGATAAGAGCTCGTGGCCCGAGGTAGCATCGATCAGGGCATCAATGCTGAGGAGAGGGAACGAATTCTTGGGACATGCCTTGTTGAGGTCGGTGAAATCTATGCAGATCCTCCAACTCCCGCTTGCCTTCTTGACCATGACGACGTTCGCCAGCCATTCGGGGTAGCTGACCTCTTGTACGAAACGCGCGGACAAGAGCTTGTCTACTTCCGCGTTCACTGCCTGTTGTCGCTCCGGGGCGAACTTGCGCCGCTTTTGAACAACTGGTTTTGATCCGGGGATCATGCTGAGTTTGTGCATGATGAGATCCTCGGAGATGCCGGGCATGTCAGAGGGCTTCCAGGCAAAGGGGTCGACATTGCGGCGAATACAGGCGATTAGGGCGGACTTGAGGTCGGACGCAAGGGAGCAGCTTATTCGGAGGTGCTTCGATGCATCCCCTGTCTCGAACGAGACATTTTCTAGCTCGTCCGCCGGCTCTGGTTCGGGCTGGGTCCTTTCGGGCTCCATCTCGATGGCATCGAGGGGAAATACACCGCTTCCGATCGCCGTCATGTAGCACGAACGTGCTGCTTCTTGATTCCCTCGGACAACTCCGACACCAGTGTTAGTAGGGAATTTCATCTTCTGATGGTAGGCCGAGGGAACCGCCTGGAGGGAGCAGAGCCCCGGACGACCGAGGATGGCGTTGTAGGCTGCCTTGACATTCACAACCATGAAGTCCATGGACTCGGTCCTTCTATTCGGGGTCGTGCCTGTCGTGACGTCTAGGGTGACGATCCCCTCTATAGTCACAGGGACGCCGGAGAATTCGTGCAGGGTGTATCCGGACGGCTTTAGTTTCTCACGGGAGAGTTTCAAGTTCTCGAATGCTCCCGGGAACAAAATGTTGACCAAGCTCCCGTTGTCCATGAGGATTCGCCGGACCTCGAAGTTTGCCATGCTGAGACTGATGACAAGTGCGTCACAATGAGGGAGCCGGACTCCCTCCAGATCCTCTCCTGAGAAGGAGACAGGAAGTTGCTGGACCTGGGGGGGGGAGAGGGCCATGGATGGTGTTGACATCTCGGACGAAGGCCTTGCGGGAAGTGTTGGATTCCCCTCCCATAGGCCCTCCGTGGACGCAATGCAGGATCGCCTGACCCTCAAGCTCTTCGGGCTCCGGATCCCGCTCGGGACGCTGTCGGTGCGCTCGAGGAGGAGGGGAATCCCTCCTATTTCTGGTGTCCCTCTGTTCCCGGGCGCCTTCCCGTTTGAATTCTCAGAAGTACCCTCATTGAATGAGGGCCTCAATTTCGTCCTTCAGGGCATGGCAGTGATCTGTGTCGTGCCTGTTGTCCCGGTGAAAACGGCAGTAGAACCGCTGATCCCTCTTCTTGCTGGTGTTGTTGGACGATCAAGGTGGGTACTGGATGAGGTCGCTGTCTTCAATTGCTAAGAGGATTGTCGACACGTTCTGCGTCAGCAGAGTGTACCTCTCGAAGCGAGGGATCGGCGGAACCTTCTTCGCGGTGCCCCCGTCTCTCGGAGCTTTCTTCGCCGGCTCAACCGCGTCGGCCTTGTGCTTCCCCTTCCCGGGAACTTCCTTCTGGTCCTCTGGATTAAGGGCTTCTTCCGCTCGGATATATTTTTCGACCCGGTTGAGGAGGTCGGGGAAGTCTATCGGCGGCTTCTTTGCCAGGAAGGCCTTCAGCTGTCCATGTCGGACGTTGTGCCGGAAGGCTGCCGAGGCAACCCCAGGGTCGAGGGACGAGACCGACCTCGCCTCAGCGGTGAACCTTCAGACGAACACTTGGAGTGACTCCCCTTCCTTTTGCCGGAGTCCAAGCAGGGATGCACTCGTTCTTTCGGCCTTTCGGCTGGTTACTAAGTGGGCGAGGAAGTTGCCCTCTAGCTGGTCGAAAGAATAGATGGAGCCGGGGGTGAGCTTGGAGAACCATTCCCGAGCCGGACCCCGAAGTGTGGCGGGGGAGGCTCGGCACAGGAGGGGATCCGATGCGCTGTGAATCATCATGAGGGTTTTGAAGCCCTCCATGTGATCAGCAGGATCGCCCTCGCCGTCATATGTCTCGAACTGAGGTGGACGGAAATTGCAGGGTATCTCCGCCTGCAGGATGAGGACGGAGAAAGGAGGGCGAACCGGCCTGTACCCCTGAGCTGTCCTTGGGTCGCCGTTGCCAAAGTGGTCGAGGCGATCCTCCATTTCTTGGAGGCATTTCAAAATGTCATCGTCATGCTCTGGTGGGATTGTTGAGGGGCAAGATACGCTAACCTCAGCATCCGACCATGTGTGGGAACGGCGGGCGTTCTCATCGATGGGGACCCCCCGGATGGCCCCCAAGATTTCCCTCCGGAAGTCCTGGAACTCCTGGTGGGTAACCGGGGCTCGCTCGGCCCGGTTTGGTTGAGCAGGCTGTCGTCGACCGACACGGCTGAGCACCGGTTCCCACCCTTGGGACGGAGGTTTTGGGTGGTTTGGAGCCGAGTTGGAAGCGGTTCCTCCCCTGCTGCGGCTAGCCTGCCGGTTCAAGATCACACCCCGTAGGTCGGGCTGGACCGGACGGGAGGCATTCGGCTGGGGCCCGTGGTTGATCCCTCTGTTGTTCGATCCGTGAGTATTGGTAGCGATGCCTTGTGGAGGCACGTCCTGCCGACGTGCGGATGTAATAGTTTTCGCGGCCTTGGGCGCCATGTAAGCTCGGGTCGACGGGGGTACCGTCGGAGGCAGAGCTCGGGTCGGCGTCCACAGGGGTACCGTTGGAGGCAGAGCTCGGGTTGGCATCTACAATAGATAGTTTCCCACAGACGGCGCCATCCTGATGCTGTTTGTTTTTGGGAGGCGTGTGGATGCACCAAGCATGAGTTCTTACTCGATTTGTATTTGAAGGAGGAGACTCCTATGCAGACGACCCTCGACTGGACGAACGGTACTGAGGTAGGTGGTAGTGAGGTGGAGGCTGATGCTCGGCTCGGATCTTTGAGGCTCGGATCCGATGGTCTCGTGTACCTGCAGACGGTCTCGGAACACCGGGGTTGGTCCCGGTGGCAGACCCTCCGACGATCTAGTCAGTCACTAAGAGAGAGTAACAGTAACTAGGGTTTTGGTGGAAAAAGATTGATTACCTGAATCCAGGGGTAGGGGTCTGGTATTTATAGGAGAAGTCAACCGGGTCTGGACCCGTTTGGGGCCGGGTCTGGACCCGGTTGCCTGTGCGGCTGAAGCGGTGGAAACCCGGGCAGTATAGGGCTGACGTGGCAGATGCCCGGACAGTTTCCGGGCTGACGTGGCAGCGGCCCAGGCAGTTTTCCGACGCTGACGTGGCGGATCCGGGAGATCAGAAGGTGCGCGTATCCTGAGGGGATCTCGTGGCCTAGGATGGGCCACGTCATTTCTAACCCATATCACAACGCAAGCTTGGGGTTCTTGGGGTTCAAATCCTCGTTGTTCTAGGCTACTGCCTAGTATCCATTTAAATAGTATTAAAGTACACATCTTTGTACTCAACCTACAAATGGCCTCTTTAACTTTGTTGTAGAACAAGGAGATCCGCTCATTTTTTTGTAAACAGGGCCTCAGACAAGGTGATCTGCACTTACCCCTTCTCTTCACCATTGTGGCAGACGTACTTCGGTCCATGGTGACTAACTGCAGTAGAGCAGGTTGGATCGTACCGGTGGCCAAGGGAGTCAGTCGCCAAGGTTGCTCAATCCTCCAATATGCAGATGATACTCTCCTATTTGGTATTGGCAACCTCGGGGAAACAACCGCCTTCAAAGGAATACTATATAATTTTGAAGTTTGGTCTGGCCTCAGGGTTAACTTCCACAAAAGTGCTCTCATCCTCATTACCCTGACAACAGAGGAGGCACTAGAACATGCCACAATTCTCAATTGCTCCGTCGAGAGTTTCTCCATTTCGTACCTGGGATTGCCACTAAGACCCAGGAAACTCAAAAAGGCCGATTGGCTTCCCATTATTGACCGGATTGAGACCGTCTAGCAGGTTGGAAAGGTAAAGCCCTATCATTGGGAAGGAGAGTCACGCTTATTAATTCAACCTATTATTTGTCCTTCTTTGAAATGTCGCGATGGGTAATTCAAGAAATTCACTGGACTCGAAAATGGTTTTTATGGAAAGGGGCAGACCGGCTATCACCTTATCAGATGGGAAAAGGCATGCATGAAAAAGATACATGGATGACTAGGTATTATTGATCTTCGCGATATGAATCTTGCTCTACTGGGTAAATGGTGGTGGAAAGTTTTCCACCCTAATGGAAAAGGGTGGCAAGATTTTGTTCAGAAATATCTGTATGGGAATGGAACGAAAAATTTGGGCTTCAGGGTAGGCCCACGTGTCTCCTGGTTCTGAAAAGGCACCGCTAAGGCCTATGAACCCTTCATTAGCTGTGTGACATCAGTTATCGGTAACGGCAGACTCACCAGATTCTAGTGGGATAAGTGGTGTGGTGATCACACACTTAAAGCACTGTTCCACGATCTATATGATCATACGTCACAACCACATTGCATGGTGACCGCAACCTGGAAAAGAGGTGCCTGGAAACCATCCTTTAAACAATCGCTCGATCTGGGCTCTCAGCTTAGACTCATGGAACTTCAGACCTACATCACCAATGCTGGAATTAGTTGCTCTCAGGGTCCAGACAAGAAATCTTGGGGATTGGAAAAGAACAGCACTTTCACCGTTCACTCCCCGTATAACAGCATTCACTTTAGTGGATGTACCCCAAAGTGGTCAAGCGTCATTTGGAGGACGAAAACCCCGCTGAAAATCAAAGTTTTCATATGGCTGGTGCTGAACGGTGCAATTTTGACTAGAGAAAAGCTCGCTAAACACCAACCGAATGTGGATTCTCGTTGCAGGTTCTGCCATGCTACCCTAGAAACTAGAGACCACCTTTTTCTTCGGTGTTCTAGGAGCAAAGCGGTACTCGTTGAGGTACTCAGCGCCCTGGGGACGAATCAGTACCCTAGTGTGTACGAGGACCTGTGGGTAGGTTCAAAATTTGCTTCTGAGAGAAGCGTGGTATATCGCTATTGCCGCAACGACCTGGGTTCTTTGGCTAGACATGAATAATTTTTATTTTCACAGAACTTGTAATAATATTCTGGTAATTTGACTCACATTATGCATTTTATTTTATTTTGGGCTAATGTGGCCGCAGCAGGTCCCAGGAGGAGGATAGCGAGTGTATTCCAGGTTGAGGACTTCGATGATGATGAAGTCGAGATCGGTCGACGATCGACTGATAGCCAGCATGGCCTTTCATTGTCGATTGATACCCACCGCCCCAGGGTTTGTTGGAGGGATATGATGTATTTTGTTTAGATGCATGTATGTTGCGGCCATTCTGGTATTCTTTTGTCCCACCCCCATGTTTGGGGTGGAGTTTATATACCTTTGTTATGATTGTAGGATCTCGTATTTGGCTCAGTTCTCTGAGTTTGTTTGATTAATTCCTTATTAATGAAACATGGTGGCCATACTCCACAATTTCTTAAAAGAAAAAAAAAGAAAAAAAAACTTTTGTTGCAGAACAGGCTCATGTGTAACTTTTCTTTTGTTAATCTGTGCAAAGGTTAATACTTAATATTGTAAGCGGTTAATACCGTTGAGTACGCTGCCTTGCACATGAGCATTTTAGTTGAGAGAAAAAGTATGGAAAAAGAAATACAGGAAAAGTTTTTTTTTTTTTTTTTGATATATCGGATAGAGCCAAATGGCTCCAGCCATCAAAAAATATATAAATCAATAATAATGTAAGTTACAGACAAAATCACAAGGGGTTTTACAAGTTGTAAAATAGACCAACAATACGAAAAAGTAGTAAAACAGAATGAAGATTACAATTAAATAATCCAAAAAAGGCTGAAAAGCACGCCAATAAGGGAACTTCTATACAACAGTTGAAAACCACCGAACAGGGAGACGAAGCGCTCAGCCCTGAAAACAAATGCTCGTTGAGGAGCCAAAAACACCCTGCCTCACCCACATGTGGATGAGAATCAAGAGACAGCGCCGAGCAAAACAAAAGCTAAAAGACATCCCCCCGCGGAGATATCAAGCTCCACCAGCAGCCCAAGAAGAGAAACATAAGCGGCACAAAACGAAAACAGCCTGGCTGCCAACGCCAAAACTCAACTGTGCACAAGCTGAAGAGCTGACACAGCATTGGCTTTCCTAGCAAGAATACGAGCACTCACACGAATCTGCACTTAATTACCGACTTTCTTATTGTATTTCCGCTTAACGGGGGGAGGGGCAACCTTCACCACTGGGGGCGAAATAGCAGCAGGGTCAAACAATTTAGCTTCGTCTATGTTGGGGCAAGAAGAGGTAAAGAGAACACTGGAGGCAACCGACGAGGATATTGTGATGGAGTTAGTATGATAGGGAAAATCGTCGAAAGAAGAGTCATCAAGACTCAGAGAAGACTTGCGGGGAAAAGAGTGCAGGATATGCATAACCTCCCTAAGGAGATGGTTGATCGAAGATTGCACCCCTAAGTGTTGATACAGCGAGAAGGTGCATCCTGGAAAATGACAAGAGAACGTAGAAAATTTGGGAGAATAAATGATCATAGAACAGGGAAAATTATAAGATAAAGAAGGAGCCTAAAAATAAATAATAGCATTGTCAGAAGGTACGGGGTCTGAAATGCTGCGAAGCCGAACGTGCCCCATCGCACAGCGAAACCAGGAGTGGCAAGAGGTAGGGGTGGGCATCGGTCGGTATCCGACCTAATATGGACCATCCACCACCGATCCAAAGAAGATCGGTTTTTTAATTTTCTCATCCGCAACCAATCTGAACCTTAATTGGATCGGTTTCCATCCAAGCCGATTAAGCTCGGTTTGGATTGGATTGGATGGTCAGTTTGGCGTGCTACTTTTTACCTTCAACATCATTCATAATTTTGTTGAAATTTAAAAGATCAACTTCAATCAAACTTAAGAAACAACCTGCTATTTGTTATTCAGAAATGAATTTAAAATGAAGATTCATAAAACCATAAGTTGTTAATGAATTTTGCACTAATTGTTTGAGATGACGTTTAAATGAGTAAGATAAACTGCTTTTTCACTTGCATACTTCTGTAATCTTAGTTTATTATCATAAAAGAAACATCAATAACCATAGCTAATTGAATTTTAGGTGCAATAAAAAAAGATTTAGAAAATAATTTCTGCTTGACTTGATTAAAGTTACTACTAAATGTTACATCAACTTTATGATTCTATTAAGTTGGGTCACACTGTAAATCAAACATTTCTCAACAACATAACATATAGGATTATGGAGAACCAAAACATAGGTAGAACAACTGCTCGGTTTGTATTAAAGAAATTAAAAAAGATTGTTTGTATCTCAAGAAAAATGAGAAATGACTAATTGTATATTCAAGAAATTAAAGGAGAACTATATTTTTTATGGACTTATGCATAGAGGTATGGTTGGTTCGGTTTCATTGGTTATTTGAAAGCCTCATCAAACAACCGAACCGGTCCAATTGGTTATTGAAGATCAAGAACCGATCCAATCCAAACCTCCAATTGGTTCGGTTAAAAACCGGTCGGTTCAGATTGGATTGGTTCGGATTGGTCGGTTCGGATAATAGTTGTCCACCCCTAGCAAGAGGTAAAGGATTTAAACAATCCAGAATTATAATCTACACTCATTCTCGACGCAGGCGCCACCGAAAAAAATGGGGACGAGCCTTGTAAGAACCCAAACGGGAGAAGGAGACAAGATTCGAAAAAACCTTGCGATCCTTAAAGAGCTTAGCAATATTAGGACGTTGAAGCGTCGCAAGAGAATCACAATGAGTAGAGGAAGAAGTAGTGAAGTTGAAAGTTGGAAGAGGAACAACTGCAGAGGAGTCGAAGTCCTTTCCAGATTCAATACTGAACTTCCTTGCCAAGCAAGCATGTAGCTTGCACTTTAATAGAGGGGAGTTAAGAAAGGAAAGAAGTTTGGCTGGTATGGGGTAGCCTCTGGGGAGACCAAGGAATTTTTGAAGGCTAAAGCAGCGATTGCGCGAGTGACCAAAATTATCACAAAAAAAGCACTTCATTTTGTTCACACACTCACGTTTAAAATGCCCAGTAAGGAGGCACCTGTGACAAACCAGAAGCGGGTCAGACTTACAAGCAGAAGGGGAAGTAGAGAAGATGGGAGAGCACCGAGGAAGATATGAGTTAGCCAAAAGAGGAGATGACATGCCACTCTTCAATTCCTGAATCGTCACTATACAGTTAGATCTAACTACCGGTCCAAAGAGAGACATGGTAGAGACCAGCCTCAAAGTGCCTCAAAGTGATACACCGATATGCACTGGACAATTGGAAAATAAAGGAAAGCCAGTAAGATGGTGCTGTAGCGATCAAAATCTGATCGCCGAGGGAAAAAAGGAGAACAGAAAACTCCTTAAAAAATAAATAGTACAATAAAAGAAAAGTCTCGTTCTCGCAAACGAATCTCGATAAGCACCGAAATCTCGAGGCAGAACCGCGAGACCAGCAAAGCCACTCTAGGCAACTACAATGAAAGAGGTAGGGGGGTCAACTTCCCAAGCAACAAAGATGGGGAAGGCTACTCCGAAGGGGAGAAAGATGAAGAAATGCGGACTCCGGAGGAGAGGAAAGGGAGAATTAGGGAAGGGGAAAAAATAAAACGGAACACAGCGCTCTAATAAGAGCACCCCACGGTCGCCAAAGCAACCAATAAAGAAAAGAGGCAATAACTTACAGAGATTGGTTAGGGGGAGGGAGAAACGAGGATCTGGGCGCACTTGAATAGTTGAGAAGACCAATCGAGGGACGAAGAGGGAAACCACGAATGGAAACACCAGGGGAGGAGCTCCACTGCTAGAACGGGGGGGAAGTGGAGGAACGGACTTGGATCGAAACGACAGGGGAGTCCAGGACTCCGCTTCCTCCGAGAAAACAGCGCTACACCACCGCCGGGACCATGACTCCAAACGGAGGCTTGGAACGGGCTCTCAAGAGCGCCGAGATGATCGAAACAGGCTGAGGGGAGAAGCGCCTCGAAGCTGGACGCTGAAGCAATAAGATCTCGGAGGCAACAACCGCGGAGCGGGTCAGCGAGCGCCTCGGGCCAGGGAGAGAAGAGAAGACCGGAGGGAACAACCGGAAACCACCGTTGGCGAAAAAAATGGGGTGGGGTGGTAGATCTCAGAGAGATCTACAACAATAACGAAAGGGGGGGCGAAGGAAAAGTGGCGGATTCGAGCGGATCTGGGGATCAGAATTAAGCCTGTGGTTGGAATTTTGAATCGCCTCTAAAGTCGTACCAGAAGTCTTTGTTGTTTTGAAGCAAATGAAAGCAAAATATACTGCACTTTATACCCTGACTTCTTGACTTTTCCCCAAAATGACCCACTTTTTGAAAGTATTTACCAAACTGACCCACTTTCGAAACTATGTACCAAATTGGCCTATTCACTGTTTCAAACAGCGAGTGTAGTTCTATGATTTTCTCCAACACTTGGAGAAATCTCGCGAAAATGTAAAAGTCTAAAGATAGATTCGCTGTTTCGAGATTGGTTTGTAGTTTTTCTTCTAAAACTAACTCTCTGGAAAAAAAAAGAGTAAAACTACAATCGCTATATGAGATAGTGAGTCTAGTTCAACTGATCTTAGATAGGAAGTGTAGTTGTACTCACTTTTTCAGAGAAATTTTAAATATGCAATTTCTACCTGAAATGTATAGACCTATACTCGCTATCCGAGTTAACGAGGTAAGTTGAACTAGACTTGCTATCGTTTTGGTAAATAGTTTCAAAAGTGGGTTAGGTTGGTGAATACTTTCAAAAGGTTGGTCATTTTGGGGAAAAAAATTCTGAAGCTTTTCCTGTGCAATAAAACCATTGGGTTTTTATTTTTTATTGACTGCTATTGTGGAACATAGCCCAGAGTTTTTGGTAATTTTGGAGGAATCCTTATTGCAGTCCTCACTAGACATTCCGAGCAATTATGAATTTCGTACAGTTCGTTCTGCATGTCTTTTTTCCGAGAATTTTCCTTGTGTGCATGCATAATACGTTTTATGTGATTGACTGCCCTCTCCTGTAGTCCTGTGGCCTGCAGTTTTTTTTGAGATTTGAAGATCTTCCCATCTAACATTCTGATAAAAGATGGGAACTATATTAATCCTAATGTTCTCTGTCTCTTTGTTTCTCTGTTCCCAATCCATCTTACAATGCAAAGCTCATATGAGATGTATGTTAGAGACAATCTCTCTTATTAAGCTAAGCTATTTAGAACATCCACAATCGTTTACTATATTTGTCAATTTTCCATTTTTTGAGAAATGATACACTGCAGTCGTTTGCTATTTTGCCATTTTATGACAAAGTAGCTACAGTGCGTTCTCATTTATGAGAATGAATTTGACATTCTCAAATTATAAGAGACGATACAAGTTGTCTCGTCCCCATTAATATTTTTTTAATCACGTCGGACAATACAACATGTATCGTCCCATTTTTATTTTTTTTATTTTTTTTATTTTTTTTGATCGGACGGTCTGATTCATCTGCCAAAAAAATAAAATAAAATAAAATAAAATAAAAATAAAAAAATGCTCGGACGAGACATGTTGTCTCGTCTCAAGCAAAAAAGCTTGGGACGGGACATGTCCCGTCCAGGTTTTGAAGAGGTTTTGAAGAGGGATTTAGGGGTAGGTTAGGTCCGTTTAATTAGTTTAATTAGCTTTAGTGGATTTTTAATTAGGTTTAGGTAATATTATATTATTTAATTTATTTAATTAACATATTTTAATAGTTAATCAGTAATTAATTAAATAAATAAATATAAAAAAACTGACGGACGAAACATCATGCCTCGTCTTTCTCAAAAATATAGCAAACGACCACTGTAACGACCACTGTAGAGAATTTCACTATTTGCTTTTACTGTCATTTTGTAAAAAATGAGAAACACCATTGTGAATGCTTTAAAGATTCTCCAAGTATAACACCAATTAGATACAAATACTGACTTCAATAAACAAGTCATCTGGCTGCTTACAAGCATTCATATATTATAAACAAATGTGCAGAAGAATCATTTAAAACTAAAAGTTTTAAACCGAAGTAAACAGTAAGCCACACACCCAGTTCAAGCTCTGGGCATTCCCTTCCTGATGTATAAACACATTAGAAAATGCCCCGCCAAGTAAAAAATAAAATAAAACAAGGATGACGGTACAGTATAACAATAGATTATCACTTAAGAAGAATATCAGATAATCCTTCCGCTCCTTCCGACCTTTGATGCTGCTCTGCCGAGCTCCCTCCTTTCTTGCCAAAGACCATCTCGTCGAGATCATCCATCATGTCGTCATCTGCCCCCGATCTTGCACGCGCGCCGGGTGGTTTTCTTATGAGGGCATCCTCTTTGCTAACTCGAGGAGACTCTTCAGGTTCCACAGCCACTGGTACCATTGCAGGCTCCGGCTCAGATTGAACGACAGGGGGCTTTTTAAGCTCTTCGTAGTTTGAGATCACCTTTTGAAGCTCATCGTTCACGTTCAGTGCTTCAAAGAGTACAGCTTCATTATCTCCAGCAGTTTCTATGATTCTTTGAACAGTATATTGACATTGGAGGCATTGTTGAACTAAGGTAGTTGTCAAGTCATCCTGTATGCATGGAAAACCATTTTTGTTGATATTCAGGAGATTAGAAGAACATTAATGTCAAAAATCAGCAGAAATAACTATGTAGTTTCTTTTCAACCTTTTGGGTTTGTAGGAATTTATAAAAACTATAGAAAAACCGGTTAATCTAATGTTCAGAGAGGAGCAATTAGAACTTTCCACCAGTACTGGAATTTTTAAACTGGCAAGCTTTTGACCTGTGCACATATACTACAGAGTTAAGAGATTTTATATTACCCAAACGTTTTATATAGTACCTTTCTCAGTTTACATTGAAGTACTGGCACTAGCACTTCAATTGCTACCACATTTTTTCAAATTAAACAAAAACCTAAGCATAAAAATATCTTATGTGTAACTGAAATCCTATAACATATTTCTGAAGTTAAAAGAAAGAAAATTGATTTCTATAACATTTCTGATGATGAACATGAATAAAGAATAAATGACAAGCACATGAGAGTTATCACACTTTATTAACAAGAAAAGCTGTGGTACATATTCATGTAATACATAAACTGTAGGATAGATGTCAGACAAGTCATTCTCAAAACAAGTTTGTCTAGCTCATTATTATCTGCTAAAGTAGAGAAGCACCATGTATAGTGTTTGTAGTCTTCTATTGGCAAATGGGGTTGGAAATTGATGCTTCAAAGAACGTAATAAATTTTATAAATTGGATCATAACATTGGGCAGAGACAGACACATAGATGGATGAGAAGTTTAAGGGAAATGAAGGCAACTAGGAAACGGTGTTTGAGAGGTGGTTCGCACTTGGGACACAGGCAGCATAAACTACCAGCCATGCATCCAATTTAAATAAGATAAACGCATAGGAGCATAAATAATTAGATATATACTACATTACAAGAATTGAATCCATTATCCATCACCCTTACCAGAAGTCTAATGCTTTTGATTTTGTTATGCTTGCTGTTTATGTAAATAATATTATGAGACAATTGCAAGTTCTAATGTTGTGTGAATGATGATCATGAGTTTTATATTTGACAAACAGACAAAGGACAAAAGCCTACTGTTACTACTACTTGATTCCATGCCGACCACTAGATAGTTTTTTTATGAAGCAGGTGCTAGAGAGAAGTATACTGCAAACGGCAACCCACCTGCTAAGTGGATTTATCATTATATGTTTGCTTCATTTAGCATGGCCCATTAGTTTTAAACCATACCCAATATTTCTCCCAATCTAATCCCCAGTTTCATCATACTAAATCTCCCATCTCCCTCTTACTAGGTGGTTGTGATTGCAAAAATTATTAAGCTTTTTTTTTCTTTAAAACAATTTAGAATTCTGAATTGTGTAAATTTATTTATATATTTACTCAATCACTTTTCTGATTCTGTGGCTCCTGAGCACACTCCAATCCACTTAGATATTGGTAGGTGAACTAGGTTATCTGACTTTGTACAAGAAGGAATGAGGGACTCACTACCATACAACTAAGCAAGAGGGGACGTTGCTCCGCCAATTACCGCCTGAACTGGTGAAAATGCAAATTTGAAACAGATCTGTAAATTTTTTTTATTAAAATTGTTGCCAAATTTATTTATTTTAAAAGAAACATGTTTGTGAATTTTTTTTTATCAACAAATTGGTTGCCACTTGCCAGATTAGGGAATCTATTTCCACCAAATTTTGGTAACCGAAATATCAAATTTTGGAATAGATTTGCAGATATCCTAACAATATATAATCTATATAATAAAACACAAAGAAAGCTATCAAGTGGCTCTCCTTCAATCTCCCAAAAATCAAAGGTTCAAATCTAACCTCACAAAACATATTTTTCCCCCAAAAGTTTCCCCCCAAAACTCAAATTCAAATCCCCCATCTAAAACAACTCCTATATTTATTTAATTTTTTTCTCCCTCTCACTCTCTCTCCCTCCCTCTTCTATTCAAAAAATTAAGAAAATAAAAATTTTAAAAATTTTTTAAAAATTAAAAATTAAAAAACTAAAAAAATAATTTTAAATACTTTAAAAATAATTCAAAAAAATCATATAATATGTTTTTTGCTCTATGTTTGCTACTTCAATTAATTTGCTGGACCTCCAAACCTATTTTATATGATCAAACAAGGTGCACCGTTTCAAAGACGTGCCGTAGGCACGTGTTAACGAGCAAACCTAGTATATAACAATATATAATATAAAAATTTTAAGTTGACCATGTGTGTTATTGCACATGGGGTTCTCTAGTACCAAAATATGTATCAAGATATAAAGTTGAGCATTAACCAAAATTACAAAACAATTAGACCAAATCAAAAAATCAAATCATAAGATCAAATTCATTTGAGTGCAAATAGGGTATGCATTAATCCATAGTTGCCAATTTCATGCATATCTTACTATATGTATCTCGATACAATACGATTCTCAATGAATTAGATAAATATCCCATGTCATATATCTATAACTAAATATATCTTATTTTATCGTGATTGTATCTTGCAAAACGATACAACATATCACATTGATACATGATACAATGTGATATGAAACAATAACTTACATGTATTATGAGGTTCAGGTTTATTTTGTAATTGACCCGAAAGGCCATTCAAAAGCCAAAAAAAATGCTTATGAAAGGTCGGTTCAATTCTGGCAGACGGAATTAATTAGAGATGTTGGAAAATCCCTCTCTCCCGACTGTGGGCGGCTACAGCCGAACGCCAAATAAAAAAAAGAACAACTACGGTTTGGTGCCAAATCGATAAGGTTTCTTCATTGTTTCTTCTGTTTCTTTTCTAAATCTTCTTCTGAGAGCTTATCGCATGTAACAAGTTATTGGTAGTTGGTTGTTGCTTCTTCATTTCTTCTCCGTCTTCCATCTATGTTACTTTCTATTTTCACCCTTTCTTCTCTCTTCTTTCTTTTCTTTTCTTCATTAAATTACGTGTTTTCTCAAGCTATTTTCTCAGGATATTTTGAGTCCTTCATTATTTTTGTATATATGTAAATTTTCTGTCATAAAAAATTAAGCTTTAGTAGTAGACTTGCATTGTTGGTTCATATATGTTTTTGATAAATTATTATTAGAATTTTCTATTAATGTTCCACACTTCCATCTTAAGTGATTTTAGCTCACAATATAAAGCATCTCTCATATTTTGTGGTAGCAATGTAGTAATGTAGTATTCTTCACCTAAGTGAGATCTTCTGATATAGTATCTATGACTACATGCAACATGCCTCTAGTGTAATACAGATATCCTACAGCTCCCATAGTAGTACATATTGTAATAGTACGTGATCAATATTACACTAGTAAGGACTTCTAATATAGTTTATGTTTTAAGGACTTGACATGAATAATGTAATATAACATATGCTCAATTTTTTCTAAGGAATTAACAATCTGCGGTGACTCAACAGTCAATGAACAGATCTTTTATCTCCTTCTAAAGTCGTAGATTTACCTATATTTTGATAAATTATGATCATACATATTGATGCATAATTGACTGGTTAACTTTTAGGCGCGTTGACGGTACCGTACATAATATGATATGTGATACAATATTCTAGTTAAACAATATACGATACCTATCACGATTTGACAACTATGCACTAATCAATTAGAACCTTCGAATGAAACCGTGACATCAAATGGCTATGGAGCAAGCTTCTTGATTGATTGATGAACATATTACTAATCTCATACTATTGAGACTCCGACATTATATGGTAAATTTCTGGAATTATGGGATGCATATATAATGATTGGGTTATAACCCTCATGTATAATATTAATCATTAGATATCGCAGAACGATCACCAAATTCAAATCCAATGCAATGATGATAAGGAAGCATAATTCGTTTGGGGGGGGGGGGGGGGGGGGGGGGGGGGGGGGGGGGGGGATGATAAAATTAAATCATCTACATACAGAACCTTGGTAAAAGATTATAATAAAGCTAATTTACATTGCCATGACTTATCTTCCCAAATCTAGGAGACAGTTTGGAGTTGTGGCTGCACTGGGCATTAAAATTCCATTTGTCACGAGGGCTCCCAACAAGTGGACAGTTTGTGTCTTGCATTGGACATATAAAAATTACTTCTACATGCTTGACTGCCTCCAAGAAATCGTCACTTTACGTTTACTATGTATATGTATCATGTTGTGGAAATTTCTATTATAAACATAGTTGAACATTGCTTATACAACTATATTCATCAACTTGTCAAGGTATATAGAAAACTTCTTCAGTTGCGCTTCAAAATTTGTGCCCAATTAGGAAGTTTAAAGATCACCATGATATCACTTAAGAAGAAACACCGGAATATCTCTTGCACTCCCAAAATGTAACATTTTCATTCCGACAAAGTATGATGAAAATGTTACTTAGCTGGAGAAAAGTGGCTGTAAAGACTGGGAAACACAGCCATCAATCGAAAAAGCCCCACATGAAGTGTGATGCAGACTCACACAAGTAACCAAAAAGATATACAGACGGAAGACCAAACGACATGTATGTGCTCATTGAGACTATGTGGACTTGATATTCACTAGGGCTGCAATCGAGCCGAGCCGAGCCGAATATCTTCAAGCTCGAGCTCGGCTCGTTAAGGAATCGAGCTCAGTTTTGAGCTCGAGCTTGGCTCGAGCTCGGTTCGAGCCGAGCTTTGACCGAATTCAAGCCGAATAGCTCGCGAGCTTAGCCTAAAATTAAAAAAACCAAGCCCGAGCTCAGCTCGTTAAGCTATCGAGCTCGACTTTCAAGCTCGAGCTCGTCTCGAGTCGAGCTTTGACCGAGGTTTGACCGAGCTCGAGCAGAATAGCTTGCGAATAGCTCGATTCGTTTGCAGCCCTAACATTCACCAACATACTTGTGTAGACATAGCATAAAATCTAAAGAAAAGAAATGAAAAAGGAAAATTAAAATCCATTTTTATCCTCCATGAATAAAATTGCATTGCACGGTATCCTCCAGCATGAACAATTTATCAGTTTAATAATAGTAACAGGTGAAGCACAAAAGTTTGCATATTAGCTATAATCACCGTAGTATATGTGTGTGTCCACAACAGCGTTCAATTTTTATGTATATATATGTGGGTGTTCCACAAACTCCATGACTATCTCATAAATTTAAAACAATCGAAACAAAGTATACAATGGATAGAATTATGCACAAGTAGCATCAGCTTTCCTTTCATGCTAGATAAAGACAATAATTACAGCTATAAAATGTATGACAACAGAAATATAGAATAAATTACCTGTAAAACATCTTGCTGTGGGGAAGAGGAAAGAACAGTTGAAAGTAGTTCAATGCTGTTTCGAGCCACATCAAATGTTTCCTTTGTTTGCTCAGCAGTAAAACTTTGGACAGGAATATCATATTCAGCCTGCCTACCTGTACTGGCGTATGCTTCTGCCTCTGTAACTGAACGTGGGGGGGTAAATATAGGAGCCAAACTCTCATCATCCCGGCCAGGAAAATGTATGCCTCTAGATTTTAAGCTCTGAGAAGAAAAGATGTTCATCAAATAGATAAAGCACACTAGGAATAAAAAATGGGTCAGCATTTGATTTAAGTGAAATAATTCAAGGATTTATTGTATTCTTAATCTATGTAAGCATAAAATGCCAAATCCCCTCAATCTGTGATTTGGATGGCATCATCTCTATATTGGAGTATGTCACTGACACGGACGCGGACAGATGAAATCAATGTAACCCTTTTATACGAAATGCATATGTTCAATCTGCGACCTACCTCGCATAATTTTGATTACTCAAATAATAGAACAATCGGTGTGGTTAAATACCCCACATCCAAACCAAACGCCCCTTAAATATCAATCCCTAATAGCTTCCCTAATAACCTCCATAAACAACACACTTCATTTTTCCAAGGCATTAATATCGATGAGTTTATGATGGTGACAGAAACTATATTTCGGTTTTCTTAGGATTTAGTAAATTATATACAGAGTGGGATTTATGTTACCGGGCAAACTGAAGGAGCTTGAAGACGGAGGGATGGTTGAGAGTCTGATAAGGAAAAATATAGGAGGATGGGGTATGGTTAAAGAGAAAGGTTGGTTGGAGAGCTTGATGGGCAAAATGAAGTTGGAGAATGAGAGCACCGGGCTTGATGAATGAGGGGGGTTAATTAGAGGGTTCAATTGGATGGATACAGTCGGTGATTTTAATTGGTTAGGAGTGTGTGGATGTTTATGGGCAACAATAAGAAAGCATGCATGTTCGTGGTGTTGATCTTAGACACTTCTTTCTCTTATTGTCCATCAACATCCACCCAATCTAACTAATTAAAGTCGCCAATAGTATCAAATCATCAAGCCCTCCAACCAACCCTTCTTCCTCGTCAAGCCTCCTCCTTCCTTCTGCCCATTGAGTGCTCCAACCTATTCTCCATTCTGCTCATCAAGCTTTCCAACTAATCCTTCATCAAGACCTCTTTCATTTTGTTGATTGAGCCATCCAACCAACCCTCCTACTTCATCAAGCCCTCCTTCATTTTGCTTAACTAGCCTCCAACCAAACCCTCCCTCTTCATCAAACCCTCTCATTTTGTACATCAAGCACTACAATGGTAGCACGAAACCAATTTTGTATATAATCTACTAAATCTTGACCAAACTAATGTTTAGCTTTTATACCCCTAAAATTTCATCAACATTTTGTTCGGATTTAGCATTTGTTCAAAAAACAAAGAAAACGAAACAATAATTAAGAAAGCATGTGATACGGTGAAATAAAGTGGAAAATACATAATCAAAATCTACGATTCAATGCATGGTAATGGTGGCAAGCGGTCCACATTGAAATCTGATATTGCAGTATCCACTTGAGAATCCAATATGATTTTGTATTACCTTTGTTTCCAAACAAATCTTTGATTGTAGCCGGAAGACTTTCATCCCCAACAACCTTCTCAACATCAAGATCAGCACCAAAAGGAGTTATTTCCAACAACATGACCAACATCAAGAAAGGAAAGACGAGCAACAAAGAGGCCTACTTCCCGATGTTGTGCCACGACCACAAAACTCCATTACAACAGTAGGTAATGGAGGCTCCACTACTCTCACGAGACAACGCAACATGAAAAAGAGGTCTACTATTATGAAAATTAACTGTACAGACTGCCTAACTCTAAATTTGAATATTAAATTGCTCAAATTATTTTCCATCGGCAAAGATGGTTCTCTCCTCTCGCCGAAGAAACTTTGTACCCAAAGACGTGTAAAGAAGTTAACTTTGTAATCAATTAAATTTGATGTAAACGTGAATACTTGCACAGCTTCAGTGATCATAATTTTGTATCTAACACTAGCTTGCTGTATAGAATATAGATCATCAACATCACAACCATAATAAGCAAATTCATAGTGTGTATGTATATATATATTTATATACCTTATAAGTTTCTTCAAAAACGGGCAAATACCGCAACTCATTCCCCGACTCCCCCCACGCTTCAATCAAAACGAGAGCCTTATTCCGATTATTCACAACCGTCGTCGGATCGTCAATCAATTTCACCATCTCATCCAACACCCTCTCCGCCGCAACCTCCGAAAACGCTTTGTCGCAATTCTTCACACACGTCTCAAGCAATACCAACGCGAGATACTGAATCCTCGCATTCTTAATCACAATCCTCTTCTTAACCCCCCGAATCAGCTCCACACTGCTCACCTTGCCGGCGTTGATCATGTCGCAAATCTCGAGGTTCATGGCCCAATCAGGACCGTCCAGCTCCTCGGCGGTGGCCTCCTCGACGATCTTGTCGGCCTGGTTGGGGCCTTGGAAGAACTCCCTCATCTTGAAGCTCATCGAGCTCATGCCAGCTGTCATCTTGCGGCTGACCTCCGATCCGCTGATTTTGAGGCGCTCGCCGAAGGCGCTGACTTTTTCCATCAGATTGTTGTCGCCCATTGTAGGAATCTTTCTAAACCCTGTAAAAGTAAAACCTATATTTCGAAATCATTTGGATATTAAAACAACTGCTACTAATAATAGTTCAACAAATGTGGTTATGTATGAGCCGTTGGATCAAGCCGGCTTGATAAGGAGAACCGTTGGATGTTGTGATAAATAAGAAGTTTCCGTTGACCAGGGGAATAATAATAATTAAATTAAGAAAGTAAATAGTTCAGTTGGTTACGGTACTTATGTTATAGGTAGGGTGGGAGCCTCGTAGGATTTCTTTCTTTTGAGGGCGTTCTCCACACACAGAGGTTACCATCAATTATTGAAATTTTATATTACTCCCTCGATTGATTGTAAAAGTCTTTAAAATTAATAAATTCGAGAGTTGAGTAAAGTGTAATATTATTAAAATTATGAATCATTGAACTAATCTTTAGAATTTTTTTTAAAACAAAATGGTTTATAAAAGAAAAAGATTGTAAGAATGCACTAATCAGACTTTTCTACTTACGACTTGTTCTCTAAAGTAGGTTCAATGAATTAGAATTTCAATAACATTACGATTTTGACGCTGATTTTTCATTTTTTAAGTTGATCTATGAACTAATATGAAAAAAACTTCTTTTTATTTTTTATTTTTTTCGTAGGAGGTAGAGCTGGATGAGGGGGAAAAAATATAATAATAATAATAGAAGGAGATCTGCATCCTTTACATGATCTCGTCTGAGAGATCATGTAAAGAACATTTTTAGATGTGCACATTTTTTCATTCAATAGCAGAGATCATGGTGTACTATAGAAAAAAATAAGCCTCATATTTATAGAAGTATACTCTCATAGTGATAGTGGTATCGCAAATAGAGAATTCGCCCATGCATCAAGTTTCATATCTCATAAAAATGCATGTTATCAAAACAACTTTTTCAAAAGTTTATTACCCATATTATTGCATGGTGCCCTATCATATAGGAATCAAATGAATCTCTAATTGAAGAATAAGAAAGAAAACTATCAGGAACAAAGTTCTTTTTTTTTAGGGAAACGGTGGAATAACACCACCTTGTTTCATTAATAAGACGTTAATAAAACAAATCCGGCTTATCGGGAAAATACAAAAGTACAGAATAGGAAATAAAACATAAGCCCCCAACAAAATCCTGGGGGGTGGGTCAAATTATCCAACCATCCAATAACCAAAAGTACATTAGGTCGATACAAAATACCAAGCGGCGGAGACTGCGGCTAAAGAAACACTACTGAGTATGGGGACCAATCCCTCATTCCAGTGTAGGCCCAAACTCTACCTCTTCATCGTCAAATTCTTCCACCTGGAAGACTCTGACAATCCTCCCTCTCGCTCCAGTGGCAGCAGCTATAGCCCAAAAAGAGATAAGATGCATGATATGAGTAAGGTTACCAGAAATACTATTACATAAAGCACGAAAATAGAAATTATTTTCGTCCAGCCATAACACCCAAGTGGTTGCCGCAATGGCAATGTACCAAGCACCTTCATTTCGCATCATATTGACTCAAATTTGGGGTCAATCCTCAAATCCTCGTATACGCTGGGGTAGACACCTGTCCCTAAGGCCCGTAATACCTCTACCATCATCGCCTTACTCCTATAGCAGTGAATGAATAGGTGATTCAGGTCCTCTGTATGTGTGTCATAGAAGCCGCAGTTGGTCGCAATGTGGGGCTACCTTTTGGCAAAGTTTTCTCTAGTGAGGATGGCATTATTGAGCACTAGCCAGAGGAAGACCCTAACTTTAAGTGGCGTTTTGACCCTCCATAACACCTGAGCCCAGTTGGGTCTGCATCCTCGGAAGTGAATTCGATGGTACAGGGATCTAACCGTGAAGACTCCTTTGGCCTCTAAACCCCAGCGCAATTGATTTGGGCCTTGTGTGCAGCCTACCCCGTGCTGTGCGATGTGTGATTGTAGGGCATGAAGTTGCAGTTGTAGACCTGAGTTGAGGCGCCCTCTAAAAGGCGGTCTCCAGTTGCCCCTCTTCCATGTCTCAGCCACCGAGACATTCGGGCGAGTTGTTTTCTCATACAGTTCCGGGAAGCGCTCCTTAAGGGTATGGGTCCCACACCATTTGTCCCGCCAGAATCTGGTGGACCGTCCATTCCCAATTGTCGAAGTAACTGCAGAGTTGAAAGGTTCGCTCGCCTTGGTAATACCTTTCCAGAAGCGAGAAACTCTAGGCCCTACACTGAAGCCCAAGCTTCTAGTACCTTTTTCCTGGAGGTATGGTTGGATGAAGTCCTGCCATCCCTCTCCGCTGTGGTGAAAGACCTTCCACCACCATTTTCCCAATAGAGCAAGGTTCATATCTCTCAAGTCGATGATGCCTAGCCCTCCATGTCTCTTCTTCATGCAAGCGATATCCCATTTGATCAGGTGGTATCCCCCTTTATTCGAGTCTGCTCCTTTCCAAAGGAAACGCTTGCAGATACGGTCAATCCTATGGATGACCCATTTGGGTAATTTAAAAAAGGACATGTAGTAAATGGGCAGATTAGACAATACTGAGTTGATAAGTACCACTCTGCCCCCGAAGTGAGAGCGATTTTCCTTTCCAGCCAGCCAATCTGTCCTCCACCCTATCAATGATGGGCAGCCAATCTGTCTTAGTAAGTTTCCCTGGTCTGAGTGGTAGCCCCAGGTATTTGATTGGGAAGTCATCAGTCATACAGTTTAGTATGGTAGTGTGTTCTCTTGCTTTTACCTTGGATAGCGTGATTGGAGTCAGAGCGCTCTTGTGGAAATTGATCCTCAGGCCTGACCAGGCTTCAAAACAGTAAAGGGCCCCTTTGAAGCAAATCGTTTCTGACCTGATCCCATTACCGAAGAGGAGGGTGTCGTCGGCATACTGTAGGATCGTGCACCCTTGGCAAGAGGTGCTGCTGGCCACGGGTGTTAACCATCCTTGCCTCCGACAGTTCTCTAGCATACCTCTCAGCACATCCGCTACGATAGTGAATAGGAGTGGGGAAAGTGGATCCCCCTGCTGTAGGCTCTTCTTGCACGAGAACGGCATCCCTGGCCGTCCATTCATCGAGATTGCCGTTTTACTGGTTTGTAGACAGTGCTGGATCCATCTAACCCATTTATCCCCGAATCCTCTCCCCCTGAGTGCTTCCAGCAGGCACTCCCAGTCGACGGAGTCGTAAGCTTTCTCAAAGTCAAGTTTTAGGAGGAAGTTCTTAGAGTTGCTCTTATGGCAGTAGTGGATCACTTGTTCAGCCGTGGCCACACAGTCTAAGATACACCTGCCCTTGATGAAACCCGTATGGGTTTTGCTGATTAAGCTGTCCATTATACCTCCGAGGCGGATGGCCAGGACCTTAGTGATGATCTTAACCGAGCAGTTAATGAGGCTAATCGGCCTATAATCCCCCACTCTTGTAGACTCCTCCCTTTTGGGTATGAGAATAACTTCCGCGAAGTTGAACATACCCAATCTGAGAGAGCTGTGGAAAAATTCATCCATCAATGCCATAACGTCCCCTTTAATTTCTTCCCAGAACACTTGGAAGAAAATCATTGGAAATCCGCCTGGCCGAGGAACAAAGTTGGATCTCCAGGAACAAAGTTGGATCTCCAGTGACAACGATTTGGAAAATCAGTACAGGCAGTCAGGAGGTGGTATATTTTCATTAGTGGAGCGACGAAGTTCCTTAGAAATGGGAAGACGGAAGTTAAGACTCACACACAAGCATAGATACTTCATAAGAGGTCGCACCGAGAACGGAAATGGTCATCCTTACGGTTGGGGCTGTAGCAAGCATCATAGATCTGCACTATGATTACCTCGTCCACTACCATCATTTTGACAAATTTGTTATATTATTGAAAAATCATTCATTTTACGATTACTTTAACCATGGATAAAATCTAAAATATATTTAAAAAATAATTTTAAAAAAATTACAATGACTCTTATAAGGGAACTAGATTTGCCCGTGGGCACGTGCCTACGACACGTCTTTGGAACGATACAGCATATGAAAGTCTTGTAAACAGTAAAACAACAATTATGTAGTTTAAGTTTGAATAGTAAAAAAATAATTAGTTGTAAATAAAAGTTCATGTTTCCATTAGTATATGTTGAAAAATAATTATAAATGAGGGTGTAAAATCTAACTTCTTAGAACTTTGAGTGTGGAAAATGATGAAATTTAATTGTCGTTGAGATATTTGCTATTTTGAATGTAACATGAGTAATAAAAAAATGCATAAAAATCTGAAAATTTATAAATCTGAAATCTGAAAATATAAATTTCTGAGTCAATAGATAGAAAATGTGTGTGTGTGTGTGAGAGAGAGAGAGAGAGATAAATAAATAAATAAATGAGTTATTTTAGAGATTTGAATTTGAGTTTTGGGAAAAAAAATTTGAGCTGAAAAATATATAGCTGGACCGTTGATTTCAACCCTATTGAATGAGAGCCATATGATAGCTTTTTTTTGTGTTTTATTATGTAGATTGCTTCGTATATATTCCTTATCTCTGTCTAAAAAAACCATGATCTAAAATCTTAATTATAGCACATGCACAGTGCACATGAAATACATATAATTTTTGCACTCCTTTTTATGTGTGAACAAGAGTTGATCCTAGTTTGTTAGGAAAAAGAATTCTACCCCAATTGGCACGGAAAAGTATTCAATGCTATTGGAATACTAAATACAACGTGTTAAATTAGAGGGACAAAAGCTCTTTCTTAATCAACTCCTGTAATGCTCTGTATCCCAGTTACCTGGTATATACGTGCGTAATTTTTCGAGAACCTGATTTGAGCACAACACACAAATACGCAATTTTCTAAGATATTTACGACTTTCATTACATAAATTTCATTACAATATCCTTTACAATTTGTTTACATCAGTTTTATAAATCCACCTTACAACTTCTTTTATTCCTTCCAAGTTTGTTGCTTGTTTTGCTTCCTTTAAGCACCTATGTTATCCGGTTAACCTAGACCTACATCATATACCGTGCGTACCTCAATCGACACCGGCTGACAGTGTGTAAGATCCCTTACTATTGGGTTTACATCTACAGCAAATAATGTGGTTAAGTGGTGCACATGTTAGTGGTTAAGTGGTTCTGTACAAGTGTCGTGGAGACGTCCAGGTCTAAGCCAGTCCAAGTCCAGTATCGTATAAATAAATCCAAAGAGAAATATTGGAGCTAGAGTAAGGGCATTACTCTGACAAGCGTTCAATTAATCAGATGGCTAGGCTAAGGGATGTTGTAGGCATGATTAGGATGATTGAGACCATATGCATCATAAAAGGGTAGGTGACCGAGATGGTGGGCGATGGACCAATGCTAAAACCACCACCCCCGGCCACTCATACAGTCGGCCACAATAGTATTCAAAAAAACTCCCCACAGGTTTTATTGTACATATGAATTAGTTCCCTTTATACTTAAAGGCACTAGCATTGCTATAAATACCTAAAATCCGGATCCGATCCGGACCCAACCCGGACCCAGCATTGGACCGGAACCGACCCTGCCTATCCGAGTCCGGATCCTAAAATGGG
The DNA here is from genome assembly GCA_017893485.1 of Hemerocallis citrina. Classification (NCBI taxonomy): domain Eukaryota; kingdom Viridiplantae; phylum Streptophyta; class Magnoliopsida; order Asparagales; family Asphodelaceae; genus Hemerocallis; species Hemerocallis citrina. The sequence continues at coordinate 67,456 of JACEHZ010000596.1, read as the reverse complement.
ACCCGTTGTACTTTTGGGTCCGGGTCCGAGTCCGCTCAAAAGAGACCCAACCCGAACCCGGACCCTTTAAAAAAACCCAAAAAAATCAACTTAAAAATAAATATTTTATCCTCATCCCTCCCCTCCTCCCTCCTCAATTCTAAATCTTCCTCTTCCAAACTCAAAACTCATGCATTTTTCTTCTCTCCTCTATTCTAAATCCTTCACTCGTCGCCTCCGCTCGCCGCTCACACTCCTGCTCCTACCCGAACGGGTAGGAATATTTTAATAGGACCCGGGCCCGGTCCTCACGGGTCCGGATCGGGTCCAATTTTTGGACCCATAGGGAACCAGGTCCGGATCCAAGTAGTGAAGGACCCGACCCGACCCGATACCAATACTAAAAGGCACACTATTTTTTTCATTCAGTGCCGAACTCCTGTCATCATAGGTTGCACAAATTAACATGTCTTAACAAGCTTAAATGGCACGCAGACCAGTTCAAATACTTGTGTGATGGTAATCGATGATCTAAATGTGCATTAACATACAACTCAAAGTACTCATGCTTCAAGCGATGAAAGAAACTGATGCTGAACACCTTACAACAAAAACTAATATACTTTCTAAGAAAGTTGGTAGGTAAACAACAATAGCCGATACAAACATCTAGATACAAAACAAATGTGATTAACAAACGTAAGATACACCTTCAGCATGCACACCCTGTTGTTTTTAAGGGATGAAATAATGGTGAGAGCCACACGTCAAATCAGCTTCTGGAAATCAGCCCCGGAAGGCACAACTTGTAACTCAAAATACTCAGCTTTGATGCTACTGGTAATATCCTGCTAAAAACATGTATTAAAAAATTATTTCCTTGGCATGGCAGACACCATCCATCACTAAATATGAATCACGGAAAAAATAAACTAAACAACCATATTTCATGAGATAGTAGAACTGGTCTGGCAAAGAAAAGAAAAAAAAGTTATCCTCGGCTGCTGAGTCTGTTTGTGCTTTAGAGATTGACTAGGTTTGCCCGTTGACACGTGCCTACGGCACGTTTTCGGAACGATGTACCTTGTTTGATTATATAAAATAATTTTGGAGGTTCAACAAATTAATTGAAGTAGCAAACATATTATATGAGAAACTTTTGGGAGTCCAGCAAAAAACATATTATATTATATATTTATTTTTTTGATTTTTTAAATTTTTTAAAAAAGTTTTTACATTTATAATTTCTTTATTTTTTATTTTTTTAAATTTTTAAATTTTTATTTTCTTAATTTTTTGAATAGAAGGAGGAGGGAGGGAGGGAGGGAGAAAGAGAGAGAGAGAAAAAATAATTAAATAAATATAGGAGTTGTTTTGGGAGGGGGATTTGAATTTGAATTTGGGCGAGGAAAAATATGTTTTGTGAGGTTAGATCGAGACCTTTGATTTTTGGGGGAATTGAAGGAGAGACACTTGATAGCTTTCTTTGTGTTTTATTATATAGATTTTTAAAATTTTAAAGTTTTTTATTTTCTTAATTTTTTGAATAGAAGGAAGGAGAGAGAGAGAGAGAAAAAAAAAAATAATTAAATAAATATAAGAGTTGTTTTGGGTGGGGGATTTGAATTTGAGTTTTAGGGGAAACTTTTTGGGGGAAAAATATGTTTTGTGAGGTTAGATCTGGGCCTTTGATTTTTTGGGGAATTGAAGGAGAGCCACTTGATAGCTTTCTTTGTGTTTTATTATATAGATAGTGAGCTAATCTATCATCTGTCATTTTTTCTTATCGACGAATTACTAGTCTAGGAGAATTAGGACTCACACTAATATTAGCATGAATAAGATAAGGTAGAAATCATCAGGCAGATGATTACAGTCTTCAGATCTATAGCCCGAGACCCCATTTTTAGGTAAAGAAGAACCAAACAAAAGGTAGTAGATTTCTGGAGAACGATGACATGACAGCAATGCTTCAATCCAGAATAAACAATGTACTCATGATTAAGAAGGGGTCAAAACCTACTGAGAGTAAATATAGGATAATTCCCAGTACCTGTAAAAATGGTATGAAAAATTGAGCTTGTAATGAGAAACTGCAGTGTATCCCTGATGAACATGCAAAAGGAAGCTGTACTCAAAACATCATGACCATCCACAGTATAGTACATTAATTTTTCCTTCATCAGACTGCAATGCAGAATGTAGTTAGAATCATACAGCTAGGCAAGCAGATCTGTGAAACAACGAACGAAAGTGGAAATATTAATTAAAATAATCAGAGTTTAACTATCGAACTAAAGAAAAGATGAAAGTTTACAAAAATATATTGACAACAAACGGGAAATATGGTTTGAGAGGAACGAATCCAGCTCAACTAAAGCAAGCAGTCAACAATGGTTTCAGAGCAGTACGTGTACAAGGTGATTGGCTATGCAGAACTATACTTTTATCACAGAGCCGTACCCGTGTTGGAGACACATGGACTCTGACACTCCATGGACACTTCTTCTACGTCCTAAATATTATGCTATAACTTTTGTGTTGGATACTTCATACTTGTCAGGCATTTCTTGAGCACTTACTTTAACACATAATTAACAATTCCAAAAAAGAAAATTAAAAATTAAAAAAGTCCCTTTTCTTATACTAGTTAACACTTTTCTTGCATATGACTAGATCTTCTCCAATTTTGTAGTGGATAATATGAGGTATTACTATTTAGCATCTAAATGGACCAAAAGATCACATAATTTGATAAAGAAACTCAAAATTATACTGTTCGATAAACTTATGATTAGTTATGACACATAATCTTATACTATGCAATACGATGACTGTGTACTTGTGTCCTGCTTTTTACAGACGTGTCGCATCCTGTGTCGTGTCCTATACCGGTACCCATATCCATGCTTCCTAGCTGAATGGCATACCATTTTTTTTATATAGTTTACTACCTTTAAGTTGCTTTCTACGCTCGCCTACCATAAACTTGTTTTGCTTTTTAACTTTACTACCATTAAATTGCTTTGTTACGCTCGCCTACCATTAATTTGTTTTGCTTTTTTACTTTACTGTAGGGGCAGTAAAGTAAGAAGCAAATCAAGTTCATGGTAGTCGAGCAAAAAAAGAGTTCATGGTAGACGTGTGCAATAAAGCAAATTCATGGCTGTAAAGCAAAAAAACAAAATAATTCCATGGTAGTTTACTGTAATTTACCCAGATTTTTATTATGTCAGTCAGTCTCAACATTCGTATAGGTTGTAGATACAAAATAAAATGATTATAAACTAAGAAATAACTATTAAGAACAGTGATCAAAACATTGAAACGCCTCATAATACACAAATTTCACTCAACCTAGTCAAGACAACCTACAACAGACAGAGCTAGAGCAACATGTTAGGAAAAAGCAACCGAAACCATGTTTCATGATGTTTGAGATAAATAACTAAAGAGCACCAGATATGTAATTTCTTTAATTAGTGATCAAAGAGAACAATATATACAATAAAAAAACCAACATAAGCTGACAACAGCTTGGTAAAACGTAACAGAAGCATTTAATCTTGGATCAGTGAGTGCATAGCCTAAAAAAAAGAAAAGTACACAGCATCTCATATTTACTGGTATTAGTTTAAAAATATATGTATATAATAAAAGCATCTAAGACACAATCAATAACATCTGAAAAGTAGATAGTCAAAACTTAGAAGCGTAACGGTCCTATAGATATTTAAAAAATTATCTACTTCTCCACATATCGATCAAAAATTCAAAAACGAGTGAAAGTAGAAAGACAGTAGAAAATAATACTAAGGAATATTAACAATAGAAAAGAATACTAAATAAGGAATTATAATTCATTAAATAACGAAGAACAAACCTTTTGTGTAAAACTATATCATCGCCATGGTTGTGAAAGGGAGACAACAGAATTTGATGAGCTAACTCCCTTATTTCCATATATAGCAGATTTTAGCACATTGTACTGCTCGGTCACTGAGTTATATAAAGCTTGCGAAAAGGCTTCTTTGGCCTGCCCCAAAAAATTCAATAGTATCATTCATTTGGAGATAATGTTCATGTCATAAACATCAAGGATGCCAATTTGTATACAGCTATTATGACAGACACATATCCACGCAAAGAGACACCAAAATCTATTGGACTTTTAGGATTTGAAATTACTTCCTGCACAAGCATTTTACTGCCAATAAGCAAGGAACTACACAACTATGCAGGACGGCTGCTTCCCAGTCTCAGCTCTTCCCAAAGTATGCCATAAATCGCAATTAAGTAGTAATACCCTGAAAATTAACAATTCTTTTATGTAGTTATTAATTATTTATTTATTTCTGTCATGAACAACATCCTTACATATATTATCACATTGTATTGTCATGTTATAAATACACACACACACTACTACTACACACTAATATATATATGCATATAAGCCTACAATGTTTGACTGCCTACAATTAGTAACAACCTAAGGGGGTTAAATGCAAAAATATGGGACACCTAATCCTTTTCTACACTCTTCCACCACATCCTACACTTCTCTCTCTCTCTTTTCTCCCTTTACAGCCGACAGCAGCAATAGCAATAGCAGCCTATTTTTTTCCCTTTTCTCTCTATATATATGCCTAATACTATTACTTCTACTAAACTACAACTACTCCTACTACTTCTACTGCTGTCCTACTGCTGTCTTCTATTACTATTGCAGTACTACTACTTCCCTACTACCCACTACTCCTACTACTACTACTCTTGCTAACTACTACTACAACTACTACTACTACTACTCTTACTGATTATTGCTACTCCTACTCTTACTACCTACTACTACTGCTGAATATTCTACTGCTGTCTACTGCTCTCTACTACTGTTTTTACTGCTTAACAAACAACTATTATTAACTACTACTGCTACTGCACTACTTCTACTACTTTACTACTACTATTATTGGAGCAAGAAGACAAAGGAAGAATCAAGGAGCAAGGAGGAGAAGATAGCAACTTGAAGCTTGCAAACAAATCAAAGTGGGTATTCTCCATTCCTTTTGTGTTCAATTTATGAATTTAATGATTGATGGTTTGCTAGAAATTGTTGTATGTGTGTATGTGAAATAGGTTGATTACACTAAGTATAGTATATGTTATGTAGAAGAAATCATGTTTGTAGTAGTAGAAAAATTCATGGTAGGCGTCATCCTCACCTTATTACTAAACTAGTTGATTTATTGTTGTATGTCAATTCTCATTAGTAGTTTAGTCGTTGTTTGATGTGGGAATTGCTAGTAGATTGAAGCATGCATGCTTAAAAAAAAACTCATGTTTAGCAATATAGTAATAAAAAGTGAACAAAGATTGTAGAAGATGGAATTGTTAAAAAGGAGACGATGTCATTACTAGAACTTGTAACGCAAAGACAATTATATGAGAATGCATAACTTTAATTAGGGTCTTATTATGGAAATTTTGCAACGGAAAGTTGGCATGTTAAGTGTTTGATGAAATGTCTAAATGCACATATACAATAAGAATTCTAGGAAATTAACCACCTATGAATAAGTTGCAAACTAAGGTATTTACCATTATGTGGATGTGCGGTAGTACATACACATGTGTGGTATAACCTAGTATGGAAATAATTTTTTTTGTAAGCGTGGAATGCGGTGTTAGATGAAATACGGTTATGCATGAGTATGTATATAATCAATACATGCTTATATGCGTACTTGTTGTGAAGTGTGGTGCACATTGAGTGCACTAGTTTGGTGCATGTGTGGGTCAACTCTTAGCATGATTGGAGGCTAGGTTGAACCCTAATTAAATCAAGATAAGACTTGTTGAGATTCAACTAGGTTGGATTCACTTTGAAACTAGTTAGTGAATTAAGAATTTAATTTAGGATGATTGGTAAGGACAGACACTAGTTGGGCATGTACTACTCACCTGTCAAGGGAAAACGTGCGGTGTGGTCTCGACTGTTAATTTCTGGGATTTAGTGATAAGAACGGGATGCAGACGTAAGTCACAAGTCCTGTCGAAACTTAGAAGATGGACTCTTAAGTTTCCGTCTATATTCTAGGTTATCAATACGAACAAGAAGCAAGAGTGTAACTCTAAGTCTCTGGACGGAGTAGGGGTGGCCCTATCGATTCGCCTTATGTTCATGATAACTTTGCTAGGGGCAGGAGTAGATGACCATGATTCCGGCAGAGCTGATGATCACCGGCCTGACCGGGATCGGAGAGGGACCACGATCCTGTCAGAGTGGAGAAGGACCATGATCTGAACGAACAGGATGATCACTGCCGTTCAGAGTGGAGAAGAACCACGATCCGACTGCAAGAACGAAAATGGACCGCATGTGCTGCAAACTCTACCAGTCACTAGATGAATGTCAGAAACAGAAAAGAGTACAAGAGTAGGATATATGGCGAGGGATAGAACCCTCTCATCTGGAGAATACGAACTCGATTTGGGGAGTATGTAGTATGGGATGCATACGTTTCCAAATCAAGTTTGCATTAGATTAAGAGCATGGTGTGCATATGAGTTGTGCATTAGAATCTAAATCATGACATATACCGACACTTGTGGTTTGACTTTCACATTTTTCTTCTGCATCAAATATTGATTGTTGAGGATTTTGGAGATTACGGGTTTCATCCGCATTGCGTCAGTTGTATCCAACTGACGTACCCACAGTTTGCTAATTGCAAGATTGCTGATCGTGGAGCAGGGAACTCGAGCTGCAGAAAGCATCCAAGTGGAGAATATAGTTTTCTTGTGTAATGTAAATGTCTAATTTCCTGTGATTTATGTGTTGTGTACTCATTGAAGTAAAGATTCTGGGTAAGTGTCACGAGCTTCTAGTGTGTGGAACTCGGAGCGCTACATAAGTATTCCGGAGGAACACCAATATAATATATACATCAATATTTTCTATATGATAAAAAAATAAGTGTCGTGCTGCTAGACTTTTGATTCTTACTTACAAGCTTATAAACCCTTCTCCAGGTCTGTACCATGACATCAGTTCACATAAATTTTGTCAACATGCACGGTCAGTATAGTGTTCCCTGTCCATAATAAGTAGCCAACATAATAGGTCAAGGAACAAAGTTGTTATCAAATATGAGAACTCCTCAATATGATAGAAGTGTGTGATGCTGTAAGGCCCTGAGTTTCTCAAAAAATAAACCCCTTCCTGATTTGTGTCTTGATATACACAAGTAAACCCCTTCCTCATCTCAATGTAAATAAATAGTACTGATATACACAAGTGCACTGTTAAGTAGGCAGAGCAATTGATTAAATGATTATGAAACACACAGAAATTTACAAAAATGGGGTTAATAGTAAAACCCATGTAAAATGTGGGGAAATCATTTAATGGAAACTTTATCTCAAACTACAATGAATAAGAAAGATAACATGGTCAATAACAAAATTAACAGACGAGCAACAACTATTATACAACTAAAAATCAATAACCAGCTACATCTAACAGGATGCAACATAAATAACTAAAATATAAACATTGTATGAAACATAAACAGATTAAAAAATTAATACCATAGTTTCCTTGAAAAGAAATAAGTTAATGTCAAAATAACAACTATCTAAAAGCCATCAATAATAAGTTATCATACACTATCTAAAAGCCACATACACAACTGTATATTATCCAATATGCAACCTTGTTGACGAATAGAAAATCATGTAAGCTACATGCTAATAAACTATGACAACGTCGGAAAATGAATGAAACAGGTGCTAAATGGCAGCACATATTTTTGTGGCCAACAGCTGCATATGCGCACACACATTCTACCAAACAACATATGCAAATGAAAATGCCAGAACATTGCATTTAATAAACATCATGTAAACAGATCAAAGATGTAATCTCCTTGCACAACATCTAAAACAAACTATGAACACTAAAAACAATCAAACTGAACAGCATGGGCCTAAAACTACAGCTATTCATGAAAATTAAGTTACAAATTTAAAAGTGGCCTCGTTTACCTCTTCTGAGTTTGCACAGCCAGCAGTAATCTCATTAAATTTCATTTCTGGAGCTATTGATAAACCAACTCCATGGAATGAAATTTTTCTCCGTTCACCAATTTGCTTTTCTACCTAAGAAGAATATACAGTAAATAAAACAATCAAATCTAAGTTCAAAAAAACCTGTGCTTGTGCTTGTGCTTGTGCATGCATGTGTGTGCATGTAATGGATATGTGTGTGTGAGAGAGAGAGACCCTAATATTTAACGCAATGCACAAACCTGAGGTGGCGGGGGCATGACTTCATAGCATAGCAATGATAATGGATATATATGCCCTGGAACGTTAGAGAACTCTAGAAGCCTTCTCATGTTGTCGACTGAAGATGAATCAAAGGGTGCCTGAACAAGTTTGTCGAAGAACAAGAGGATACCGAAATAATATTAATAAAACCAGTAAAAACCAAAAAGAAGTATAAATTAAGTTGTGATATTATATGGAAAGATATCAGTTATGAAGAAAAACAATAATGCTTTGGCAGAGAACACAAAAACAAATCTGAAAAATGAGGGATTGTGACTGCTCTTGATTTATGAGCACCCAGGGTAGGGAAGGGGAAGAGGAATTGCTAACCACACACTTTCTTTTACAAAATTTTTTGCAGTAAATACAAAAGATAAAACAGTAGGACACCCCAAGCCTCACACACTATCCGTGCATGCAAGGAGAAGAAACTATGGAAAATAATTATTGTGTAAACAAAAACTCTGAAGGCTTCCAAATTAAAAACTGGAAAGAGAAAGAAGGAAATGAAAATTTGTGTGGTGTAAAACACAATTTTCTGCATATAAACTACAAGTGAAAGTAAAAACAAGAAGCACACATTGCCTACCAAACAGAGAAAGCATGGAAATGCAATTCTCAAAACATCCCTTCTTTGTTGCTGCTTACCCCTAGAATTTCATGTTCTCTTGGGATCCAAGCGAAATCATTTTGTTTTACATTCTTTTAGACGCTTCACCAACATGGAAAATACCTTCTGTTGCTACCTTTCATATAGGTGTCTAGAGTGACATACAGTTTTCTCACTCGTATGATTGTACTGAAGGTGACAGAACAGAAAAATTATGTGTTGCAGTTGATGTGGCAAAACGAAAATAGGAAATAATATATAACAAGAGCAATTAATAGAGGGAATATGAAACAAATATGCATCCAAGTCCTTGCTCTAAAAGTGACAGCTATTATACTATCCAAAATAGCCTAAAATATAACTCCTTGCTCTAAAGTGACAACTATTATACTTTCCAAAAAAATCTAAAAAGGAGGAAAGAAAGAAATCCAATCCAGATCTCTCATCTCTCTTCTCTGCTCATTCACAAAGCCCCTCTCTTCTCATCCCGACCTGATCTACATCCCACTCCTGTTTGCAACCCGACCCAACAACCAAGACCTCCCCATGCCAGAAAATTTTTTGGCCACCACCAGCAACCGTTATTGTGTCTAAAAATTACGGTTGTCACCGACCACATAAACAAGGTTACTTGCAGGGGGGTTTAGTGGGTTTAGTGTAGGAGAGATATTAGTCACAAACCAAGGTCTTTCCAAATTGATTGTATTTTGCCAGGTTCCAAAAATCAATTAATAACGCATTCCTTGCTTAAAAGAAACAGAGATTACTGTTTCGTCTATGCAGAAACCTGTGGTTAAAAACGTGTCCCTCCATTCTTTTGGAAAAATGGGCCACAAAAGTGTCAAAACGAAGCATTAAATGGGAAACGGATTAAACTGTTGTTTTCTTAAACCTTGTTTTGGAGTTGGGTTTTGATTTTTATCAACTAGTTCTTAAAAACCAAGCCCATTACCCAGAAAATAGTAAAAGCCTCATCACTCAATGAAAAAGATATACTACAGAACAGACGATAAGGTCAAAACTAGAAAAGAAAACCCTATGTGTCGCTCCTCCATTGGGTGTTGTTCTCAAGTCCTTCACGAGTCCCCATTGTCAAATTTTAACAAAAGGTACGTTTTGGATGTTTCCATGATATTATTAATGAGCTTACAAAATCTTTTTTCTTTTAATTTGTGCATATGATGTCAGATAATGAAATCTGTAATATTGAACAGTTTTAATACTATAATAATTTTTTCCTTTATTTTAGATTTTAAGATATTTTTTCTTCATTTTCCCTATTTCTTTCTTCTTCTTTTTGAAAAATAGAAAACCGTTTTTCTCATTTAAGATATTAGACCTCCACATCAGCTGCAACACATCAAAAAGTGTGCTGCCACACATATACAACTCTCTCTCTCTCTCTGTGTTGTCACACATATACAGCTCTCTCTCTCTCTCTCTCTCTCTCTCTCTCTCTCTCTCTCTCTCTCTCTCTCACACACACACACACACACACACACACAAACAGAGAGAGCAAGTCAATTTTGTCACATTGTAAAACAAAATTTGAACTCATAACTTAATTTCATACCCTTAGGCTATTGTATATGATGAATGGGCAAATGAATCTCAAATAACTTGATTTTACACCATTAGGCTATCATAGGCATGTAGAAGAAGATGAACGGTTCGGGTTTTTCATGGAGGGGTCGTATAGACAGTAAGCTCACATACGAGGATTCAAAATAAGGAAAGAGGTAGGATCTCTCATGATCATCACCTATATGCGATGATCATGAGAGATCCTACCTCTTTCCTTATTTTGAGGCATTATATGTGAGCCCATTGATACAAAGCCCATAAAAAATTAGAACCGTTCATCTTCTTCTACATGCCTAAGCGTGTAAAATCAAGTTATTTGAAGTTTGGTTCTTTATGTTTTACAACGCGACCAAATTGTACGGCTAGAAATTCTTTAATTTTCTAGCGACATAATGGATGGGCAAATGAATGTCAATTAACTTGCACACACACACAAATACACACACACACGAGGATACGGGAGGTCTTATAACATGGAGGAAATTTCCACATATGGTGCACTAAAAACCCATTCTTCGCAATCAAAGTTCACAATCCGCATTGTTGAAGTTGATCTTCATATCATAAAACATAAAATGGCGAAAAAAATACTAAATTCGAATATGTTTTGCCCATTCATCATGAGGTTGCATAATGGATGTTTTTTCAGCAAAACAACTATTGTGATCATTAAAATACATGACCAAAACACATTCAACTTGGATAATATTTCAGCCTCATATGTTTTAAGACATGTTGAACGATGTGGATCATGCATTTAGGAGGAAGGGGTAGGATTTTTTAAAGTGTCATAGGAGGAAATTTCCTCACATGTCACCTTTTCCTTCCATTATATGTGTGTGTGTGTGTGTGAATAAGGGGCTAGTGTATCACCACCCTAGCCAGCTTAGCTAGGATGACAACTCAAAATTCACATCTAGACCATCATGAAAATTTACACAGTGTGGATATTATTTAAATCAAAAAAACCAAGTGTACAAAATTTCAAATGAATTTAACGAGTTTCAATCACTCATCATGCAACCTTAAAAAAACAGTAATTCTAGACCCTTTATAAATATGTTGATTTTTTTTGTCGCATGAGAACGGTTAAATCTCATCATATTTTTTTGAAATTTTGCACAATCTATCCTACTTTTTTAGATGTAGATTACATCTAACAATGTAGATTTTCATTTTGGATGTTCGAGATACAAATTTTGAGTTGTCTCCATAGCTAAATCAGCCATGGTGACATATTAGCGCCTCCACCCCCACTTCTCTCTCTCTCTCTCTCTCTCTCTCTCTCTCTCTCTCTCTCTCTCTCTCTCTCTCTCTCTATATATATATATATATATGTGTGTGTGTGTGTGTGTGTGTATATATATACATATAATGCTTATTATCACTACTGTCATACTACGCGTTCGGCGTGCATCCACACACATGCATATATGAGAAAAAGCTCCAGATACATTGATTAAAATCACTTGATGGACAACTCCATTGATAACCCAACATCCATAATCATATTTTCATGCCATGTGATATCTATACAAAATAAATTAGGTACATTGGAGAATACTTATCCAACAAATGGTTGTGAATGATCAATTCTTCAACAACAACAATAACAATAACAAACAAAAAAGCCCATATAAAACCAAATGATGCATGAGCGGAAACCTCTGACTCACTCGAATTATTGTATGCATACGCTTTAGGCCATGGAGAATGTTGCACAACGTCAAAGGAGTGGCTCACCAAGTGATCTTCATCATTCTATATGAGGAAATTTCTTCATATAGATTTGAGGGCACTTTTCTCTACATATATGTATGATAATTGTAATTTGTATGGCTATTTGTTTTATTTGTGCTAGGAGTTGAACGCCATTCGCTACAGTAAACTAAAATATTTCCTCTTCTACACGTTTTAGCTCAACATACGAGAATTGGGACAATACTAACAAGTTTTCTCGACCAAAAAGGCACTAAATAAATATATGATTTAAAAAGTGGTTATAAAATTAACCCTTTTTTTTCACTAAGCTTTGTGCCCATAGCTATCCTAATTCCACAAAGTCCTAGTGACATGTGTTTGTTTGTATGTGTAAAAAGAGCAAATGTGCCCAGTATCCAACACTTAAAATTTTAGTCACGGACAAACTTCTGGACACTAGTGCACTTGGAAATTAACGATGAGAATGGAACCTGTCAACCCAATTGAAAATTGTTGTGAATTTTTGGGTTTGGTCATTAGAACCTTATCCAATACCTTATTAGGTAGGGTATAGAACATAGATCCGTAAAAATTGAACCTACTTTCTTTCTGCATCAACATATGGACCCTGGAGCTGAACTTGTCACTACCTAATAAAGTTTGGATCAATTATTTTACGTTCACGATTAAGAACTCCAATTCAAATTTAAAAGTTCACCTAGTTGAAATCAACATAATGAGTGAGACTAAATTGCTAAAAATACTTTATGGTAAAACATATAAATAAGAAAGATCAATTAAACACTAACACCATTCTTTGAATTCAATCGGATTCCTAAATAAGAACCTCAAGCTTATGAATGCTCTTGGAAAAGAGTAACAGTGAAGGTGGATTCCTGAGGGGAAGGACAAGTAAATAGAACTTACAGGATACCACTCCCCAGTGAGTGGATCCGGACGGTCCCTACCACCACTTGGTGCAATCCAAATTATTTGTGATCCAGACCTACATTCAATAGGAGATATAAAAGAACCAGGTTACCAAATCAACTGGATTATGGATATTTTAAAAAATTACTATCAAACTCCATGCAAAATGTTTGAAATTTGCAGAGGTGTATGGATATATACAACTTTTTAAATGGTCTAATCTTAAATCTTATGTGTTTAGCAGAATACTGGATCTGATATGCACAAGATATCTTAAGACTTATTGAGTTAGTCAGGTCAGATCTGGTTCACTGGTTTATTTTGAACGAAACCTGAAAGTAATCGATTCATTAATTATTTTTTATGATAAAACTTAAATCATGAACCTTTACTTGTCCCAAGTCCCAACTTTCTTTCTATTTTTATGCTCCTCCCTCTAAGTTCTTAAAAGGACATTTAAAAAAACCTATCTTAGAAAATTATCTTACTTTCTAATCAATCACTCAACCAATCAAATAAAACATATTTATTTATAAAAGCTCCAGTTTTGTTGTTGTTGTTGTTGTTTTTATCTTTCGTGTGCGCACACGGATTTGTGTGTGCGTGTCTTGGGGGAGGGGGGAAGGGGCGCAGGGAGCAAGAGAGACGGGGTGCTGTAGCATATGTAAACATAACTTCTTAGCTATCTTCACCCGAAAAGGTAGAAGTAAACTATAATTTTTGGGTGGTGAGTTCACTTGAAACCGGAAGTATTATTTGTTGGTTGGATTATTTTTTTGTAAAGAATGAAAATAATGAGTTATGGTGGAGATGGACATGTTGTATAGGATCCATCCATTTCAGAGACATGTTAAGTCTCATGCCCATTATCATTAATCTCGTATGGGGGAATTTGACATAACATGGTCCCTCCGAGGTACGATGTTTGGCTCGATGCCCTCCTATCTCATTAGGGAAAAAACCCACCACATGACACCTATATGCTCATGTGTCTGTGCAGTATACGCACATACCTCAGAAGCAAAGTCATTATCTTCAAAGTACTGGTATTTGCTTTCTTTTTCGTCTCTATAAGTTCAGGATCATCTTCCATGTGCTTTTTGGAGTATACGCACAAGAGGTTCCTGTTAGAAAATACAACATGCCAAACAGTAAGTACAAAGGACCACAGGAAGTACAAGTGCATTAACTACCATCAATGAAATATCAATAACACCTTCCCATGCTGAAAGGCTTGCAAAGAGGATCTGTAAGAACCCTATCTCCCGCTACATAGACCTGAGGCATAATCATACCAACCTATTAGAATATCTTTTATTAGCTATCACTATAATAAATTTCAGAAGAATGAACACATAATGGGATACAATTTTCTCAGCTATATGGGAATGTGTTCTCTCAATCAGCAATGCAATGACCGCAGGGTCGGCTTCTGTCTGATGGTTGGACATCAAAACAATATTGTGGCCCTGAACCAAAATGTAGTATTCACATGACTGTTAGCTGCCAGTATTATAACCACTATCAACTTTATACTTTTTATGCCTTGCCAAGGTATCCCCATTTGTGGACACTAGCAATAGAAGATTCTGTTCCTCAAAACAAATGTCCATATCGTTGTTTGTATGCACTCAAAGGTAGTGGAATTAAGTTGAGTATTAGGAAGGTATCTTCACAAACACAGTTGTGAAGGTACGCAATTATATCAATAGCAATTATGAGGTCAGAGTGCACAGATGGAAGGAAGCCAAAGACTAAATAGTGTAAATGTGTACATTAAATAACTTATTTCTTTCTGCTTGGTGTTACATCTAATTAGCAACAGCACAGGACTTCTTATAACCTTAGAAAGCATGGTTTTCAGATAACAAGGAAATTACCACTTGCCTCCATATTTCTCATTCTGTCCTAGGACTAAAATAAAGACATTGGCACAAATAAGGGTGATGCAATTTCATAAACTGGGTATACAAAACAGAGAAACCAACACCATGGGGAAAAAATTATGCTGTGAATGTCAGTTGGTACCTGCTGAATTTTCTGTTCCATCTCATAAAACAGAGAGATGTTGCCAACGTAGGAGTTTCTGAAAATATAACATATAGAAAGTTACCACATTATATGTAAAGATGGCAGTTGATATAAACTTTAAAATATTAGGACAACACCGTAACTTAATTTTCAGAACATCAGATGAAAATGGAAGGGTTGAGTATCTTAGTGATCTCTGATCATAATGATAGTTTTATATGCCTTTCAGTTATATACCCAACATTCCAACTACTAGGAACCACAGCATAATAAATTGGTGCGTTAGATAATTCTGATCTAATGTTGTGTTTGCATAAGTGAGTGCGCGCGGTGGTGGGAGGGGCATGCTAAAAGGGAAAAGGGGATGGGGGGAAACATATTTAAGTTGTGCTTGGAATGATTTACTAATTACCTGAAATCTATCAATGGACGAATATATTTCTCAACGAACATGTAGTAATCAAAAGGCTCCCGTATGGCCACATGATGAGGTGAAAAGGTAAAAGGATCCTACAATATATACACCATTGTATTAAATAAAGAAAACTTATGTCAGTGATCGAAGGCTCAAATAACTTTCCAAGTACGCGAGCAGTAAAACAGGAAGGACAATAAAATAAGAGAATATATATAAAATAATAGCAACGCTAATAAGCCCAGACCTCTACATCCAACAAAATGCGCTCAAACAAAATAGCCATATTGGATAATATGATCTGATTTGCATCAGGAACTCCACTTCGCAAAACCTGAAATTTCACACTCACATGTATCAAGAAAATAAGTATTCCAAGCAAGAAAGAAGAACATTAGGTTATCATAAAAGAGCTTGCTTCCAAGATATCGTATCAGAAATTATACATTAATAATTCCTTGGGCAAACAAAACACAAACTTAGCACTATCACTTTGAAACAATTAACAGAGGTTGGCATTCTGAATGTAGAGAATGAGACCTAAAGGATTTCTACTTAGACAAAGACCATGAAGAATAAGGCCTGCTACAGAACATGGAACAAAAGCAAGTAAGCACAACGATGCCAGTCACAAACTGGTACACTGATGTTAGCCAATGACGGATTTGGATCACTTAATAGGAACTAAATTTTAGTTATCTTGAATATGAAACAATACTTATAGGTCAGCAAAAGAGGAGTAATACCATGCTGTAGAGGAGAGGATAGTAGAGGGTTGCCTAGAGTCCCCAAATGTCAGGACATGGAAGATGCTGAAATAAGAGAGAGTGATTTTTTTTTTTTAAAGAAAAGCCAGCGATATGTCCATTTTCTTTCAAGCATGCTTAATAGAGTCTCCCTTTCAAAAAAAAATCAAATGCAGCAATCAGGAGTAAACCATAAATGCACTGATCATAATTTGAGTGTAGCTATGGTTTTTGAAGGGGGTTGTTTGTGCTATGGCACAACAACTAGTATATTCGGTGACATTCGACTAGTGTCTCATGGTTGTAGCAATTGCAGACAATGCAAGCAATAGGTGTTGGGTTGCTCATTTGAATCTTGGTGGAGTAGGAAATGGGTTACTCACCCCCTCATTCAAGCATTGCTTCGGGTCAGACATTCGATCCTTCAAAGTTTGGAATTCGATTACCAAGATGTTGGCATCACTCTGAAGGGTTGAAGGGTTAAATCTTGGTAGATTAAATATGGGTATGGCTACAAATCACTTAAACATATTGAGGTGCCGACGATATATTCGAGTTTGGGCTTAGTTTATTGTACAAGGATTACGCCTTGGATTGTAATTCTAATTGTAGTTTGGTTATTTTTTGAATTAACTTCTTATTAACGAAACACCGGGGGTTTTAACTCACGGTTTTAATTTTTTTTTAAAATCTCTGCATTGACTACAGCTTCTAGAATTTGAGAGTATATAATCATAAAATAGAATTAAAACAACAGCCAATCCTAAAGAAATAATACATGCATGAAAAAAGGCAAAGATATAGAGCACACTAGGCAAGATACAACATGATCCAATAGTATCACATAGATAATCAACAATATCATCTAAATCTTAATCAGCTACCAATTGACAAGCATATAAAAAAACAACTACAGTCCTAATCAGCTACTAACTGACAAGCACAGATACAAAACTACATCAGTCGTAAAATTAAACAGGAAAAAAACAAAATTAACAAATATACTTACAGGAAATTGTACTAAACTACCAATATTTTTTTACATAGAACTAGAAGATAAAAGAACAATAGAGCACACTAAGCAAACATTTCATCTTGTAATAAGAGAAAAGTACAGGACGCAACGTGAGTAAAATAATTTCATTTTAGATTGATTGGAGGAATTCATTTACCGCACTTCGGTAATTATGAAACAGCTCCTCCAGCCCATCAGCAATACTTGAGGGAAGTCTGCCAGTTTCAACTTCCTTTCTGACCAAAGAAAGCAGCTCTGCAGAAAAGCAATGCAAAAAATAGTTATGCAGATAATTCATTAGACTCCCATATTTAATGTCTATTTGTTTATTTAAACATCAGCTAAAAGTTGGTTTAAAAGTTGGTCTTTGGTTGGGAGATTCTCAGGGCCAGCCACTAACTATGTACCTCGTAGAACAACTTAAAACTAAAACCCTCATAGGAAACAGTATGATTAGAGAATTCAAAATATTTGAAAATCTCAGAAGTTAGACTTTAGTAGGCAATAGCATGGTGTTAATTCCAATAGAAGATTTCAAGTTTTGATTTATCAGCCAATAAACAAAAACGACGTTAGTCCTTATCAAATAAAAGGTGGTGCTTGCAACTAGAAAATTTAAGATATCATCAGCTTGTCATTTATTCGTAAAATTGGTCATTTCTGAAGTATTAGTATGCAAGCCTCAATATTAAACGATATCTGAAACCATTATATAATCTAGAAATCCATATTTTCATCCGATTTGAGAGTCTTGCCTCAAGTCCAGGCGGTCACAGACTCTCTATCCTGCAAATGATTCACAATGAAATTCTAATTTGAGGAATGACTACCCAGGCAAGAAATTTGTGAAAGCTGCTTTCAGACATACATCATCTACATAGTGAACTTTTGAAGTGGTCACCTGATGTGACCATACCACCGGCAGATTAGTTGACTATGATGTCTCAGTTGCATCGAGGAACATTTCGTAAAAATAAAACCAATATGCACAGCCATATCCCCTTTCCTTCAGCAAGATTTGTAAGGCATCACCACGATCTCCATAACACTATAGCCCCCGTTGTTAATCAATCGCCATATTACCTCACTTCAATTCAAATTTTTACTAGTAAAAGTGTGAATTACGCTTCAGTAGGATTCTTGCAAAAAGTACTCTTCATATTAACTATCATCAATTCAAAGAGATCAACTACCTTACAAAGTAGAATGTCTGAACTAAACATCTTTAAACTAATATTTTGGATTCTTATATGATTCCAATTACCACAATAATTAATTGTGATATTCAATAATATTCAAGAATCGGATGATTCCAACTCTCAAGATAGCCCCCGTTGTTAAAAAATCACCAAATTACCTCACTTCAATTCAGATTCTTACTAGTAAAAGTGTGAATCACGGTTCAGTAGGATTCTTGCAAAAAAGCTACTCTTCATATTAAATATCATCAATTCAAAGAGATCAACTACCTTACAAAGTAGAATGTCTGAACTAAACATCTTTAAACTAATATTTTGGATTCTTATATGATTCCAATTACCACAATAATTAATTGCGATATTCAATAATATTCAAGAATCGGATGATTCAAACTCTCAAGATAGCCGCCGTTCTTAATAAATCACCAGATTACCTCACTTCAATTCAAATTCTTACTAATAAAAGTGTGAATTACGCTTCAGTAGGATTCTTATATGATTCCAATTACCACAATAATTAATTATGATATTCAATAATATTCAAGAATCGGATGATTCAAACTCTCAAGATTCAGTTTCTTGAATCAAGAAATCAAGAAAACACTCTAATTACCTTCTTCGCTTCTCGCTTCCAAAAACGGCTTCAAATCCCCGACCTCGTTCGCATCCGCCGCAACCACAGCTCTCCTCCGCAGCCTCGACCTCACCTCCGATCCATCGTACACCAAACACGGACACTTTCCCCAACTCGATCCAATCGACGACACCGGCACCATCCGACAATAGCTCGACTTCGACGTCGACGCTCCGCCGTTGGACGAAACCCTCGATCTCGCCGACGACAGAGCTAGCAGCGCCTTGCACGAGTCGGAAACAATGGCGAAGCTACTCATCGCAAAATGGAAGGAAATCGCACGAGAAACCCTAAGTAAGGGAGTGGCGAGTTCTTGAAAACGAGAAGAGGGAAGAAGAAGAAGAGAGGCGGGGGGTGAGAAATGGGAGGGTATTTATAATTTTTTTTTTTATTTATGTGAACTAGGTAGGGGCTTAAAATTATTTATTTGTTTATTTATTTTATTTTTAGATAATGATGATTATTATTATTTTATTTATTTTTTATTTTTGTTGGAGAGGGGGAGGGAGAAGAGAACGAAGCGATAGAGATAGAGATTAGCATTACCTACACGTGGCGAGATGGGACTGGAGGATTTGACGGGTGGTGCTGTGCACGTGCTGGAGGCGTGAGGCCCTGGATTCAGGGGGCGTGTGCGGGCGACGTGATCACGGTTGTTTGAATTTGATGGTGTGTCGTATTCTGATTTGTTAGTAGCAATTTAGCGCGTGTAATGTCAGTAGAAGATGTTTTTTTTTTTTTTCTGTTTACGCCTAAAATATACTCCGTATGCACGAATATAACGTATATAATTATTTCCTAACGGTCGCTTGCTAAATATCGATAAAATAGATATTTAGATCAAAAACGCGCTGCACTCGTTTGCCAAATATCTATTTTATTCATATTTCGCTACAGTCGTTTGTTATAAATGAGAATGGATTTGAGATTTATCCATATACTCGCACAAAAACAACTAATATTTTTTTCGTCGGACAAGTGCCGTCCCTTGATTTTTATTATTTTTTTTTCAATTAAAAAAACCCCCAAAATGATTAAATCCCTCGGACGGCACATGAAGTGCCGTCCCTTGCCTCCGCATATCTCGAACGGCGCTTCATGTGCCGTCCGGAGATTTATGCAATTTTTGTTTTTTTTTTTTTGCAATTTTTGAAATGTTTTTGTAATTTTGTATTTGTTTTTGTAATTTATGAAATATTTTTGTAATTTTTTGTAATTTTTTCGTAATTTATAAAATGTTTTTGTAATTTTTAAGGATTTTTTGCAATTTTTTATTTGCACTCCGATGACAAATTTTTATGGTTGAATGACGTTAATCCCTCGGACGACACTTCATGTGCCGTCCCTTTGATTTATTCATAAAAATAGCTTTTAAACGACTGCAGCAAAACTTCTTTTGCTATTTCTACATATGCATATATGCATATTTTTTTTCCCAACGACTACAGATGCTCTGAGTTAAGATAGAGTGTTGTGTTCTCATCGATTCATCTAGTCGTTTTCTATTTTGTTATTTTTGGCAAAACACTTGATACAGTCGTGGGCTATTGCCCTTTTTTTTCCCTCTTTGGAACCGTACATTGTTATTTTTGAGAAAGCATTTGACGCTACTCATATTATAGTCTCTATTATTTAAATAAATTTACAATTTATTTGATAAAACATGACGTTTCGTCTGCGAAAAAAAATTAATTTTTAAATTTTAAAACTAATGTATTTAGTTAAATAATTAAGTGATTAATTAGTTAGTTAAGTGGCAGGTGGAATTAATCATGACTGTGGAATCCTTGTACTAAAAAAATAAGAAAAATATTAAATTATTAAAAAATATTAAAATATTAAAATATTGAAATTTTTTTTAAAAATTACTCAAATTTAGATGGATGAAATATTATGTTTCGTCCGTTTAATTTTGTTTGCGAAATTGCTATATTTTGCATTTAAGGCTGCAGCGAACAACGGAAATTGTCAAATCTTATTTTGCCCTTTTGCCATTTTTTTTGTACAAACGACTGTGGATGCTCTTAAGATGGGTGCATCCAACAAAATTCTACTATGGATTGCTATTTGGAAGACCATGAGATCATAAACTTATGCATCACGAAGAAATTTGATTACCAAATGTTGAAGATTAATTATGAAGGCTGATGTGAGTATAAGTGACATGGTCCAGTTATGGTCGTCGGATCTTCTATGTATTCGCTCATCTCAGATCATAAGGTCAAAGGTCCAACTGGCCTTTTGCAACTTCAGGCCCACAGACAAACGGGTCTAACCTGGCTTATTAGGGTTAGATACCTATTTACTCTGCCTATAAATACCAGGCCCCCTCCTACTTAAAGAATGTAATCTCAAAATTCTCACCTGAACCCTAGTATCCTTCCCTTTTCCAATGGCTGACTATATCGTCGAAGGGTCTGTTGCCGTAGGGATGGCATCAAGTCCGGGACCGCCCCGCCCCGCCCCGCCTCCTTTTCGGACTGAACTGCGAACCCTCCCCCCCCCCCCCCCCCCCCCCCCCCCCCCGTCCGGTCTGGTCCTCGAGTAAGGCGAAGAAGCTCGGGATCGGCTGAACCGGCCCGCCCAGGCTCGGGCCGACCGTTGGCTTCAGGTTATTTTATTTTTTTTCAAAAAAAAAAATTAAAAATTACAAAAAAGCCCCCCAATGAATTTATACTGGCTAGTTTGGGGGGTATTTTAGGAAATCATAAATTTTTCATATTCTATATATACCATACCATTTCTTTCATTCATCTTCACTAATTCACTTAAATCTCTCATTCTCTCTACTATTTCTCCAATCAACAACAACAAATAAGTGATCAACACTTTCTCAAGTTTGCAAGATCAAATCTCTCTACATTTTGAAGGAAGGAAAATCAACAACAACCAAGTGATCAACTCATCAACAACAACAATCAATACTACTAGCTCTCAACTTTCTCAACAATCATTCTTCAAACTTCAAACACTCTTACGGTATTTTAGTATATTTTTAATTTGTAGATTTAACATAATTGATTATTCTCAGATACATCTCTTAATTAGTTTGGGTTTTCTTGAACTTCTTTCCCTTCATTTTTTTAGATTTTCTTTTGTAAGTTTGGTAAAGTGGTAAAACATACATACACTACTCACTCACTAGTTCTTGATATTGTTGTTATTTATTAATTGAGATAGATTGTTGTTTGTTTTAAATTATTAGTTGTCATACATTTAGTTATTGTTTTCTCTCTAATTTTTTACATACACTAGTTTTTTTATACTTAAATGGCCTCTAATCGATCACGCGGTGGTGGTAGACATAGTAGTCAAGAATCCACTAATCATAACATTCCTTCCCTTCCAAATCCATATATAGATAGTGAAGAAACATTCATGAATTATGATAGTTTTCCCGATATGAATGAAACACACTCAAATCCTATAGAAATAGAAGATCATGAAGAACCACAACCATCGGAACAAGGTCCTTCTCTAACATCAAGGATAACTAGAGGGACTACTTCCGAAGTACACAATTATTTCAATTTTGTCCCTTCACAAAATGATAAGAGTGTAGGACTTAAAATATGTAAGAAGTGTCAAACACCATATAAGTTTATATTAGGATCGGGCACGGGTACACTTCAACGTCACTTAAGCAAATGTCAACCATAATTTTCGAAAGACAATCTCACACAACAAAAAATACATCCTAGAATCGGTCAAGTAGATAGTCATAGCTACGATCACGATCTTGTTCGTAGGGGAATGGCTAAGTTAGTAATTAGGGGTGAATTACCATATTCGTTTGGTGAAAAAAATATGTAGAGACTTTTGTACAAACCTCCCTCAACACCCATTATAAAAAGATTGCTAGAAATGTAGTTAAGAGTGATTGTAAATTAGTTTACAATGAGACTAAAGATTTTTTGATAGCAACACTAAAATCACGTAACACTAGAGTTTCATTGACATCAGATGGGTGGGTAGGAGTAAACGGCGTTCCAATGATGTGTGTAACATGTCATTGGATAGATTCGGATTGGATACGTCAAAAGAGGATAATTTCATTTGGATATATTAGGTATCCACATAAGGGTGAAATTATAGCCACACACATTATGGAAGCATGTAACAATTTTTGTATTTATGATAAAGTGTTTGCTATTGGTTTTGATAATGCCTCCAACAATACAAAGGCAATTGAGAGCTTGAAAATTACTTTAGATCTTATAAAACCCGAAATTTTTCATGTTAGGTGTGCTTGTCACATTTTAAATCTTTGTGTGCAAGATGCACTAAAATATGGAAATGATAAACTTGATGCAATGAGAGATTGTGTACATTATATTAAATTGAGTGGTCCAATTTATCAAGCTTTTCATGATTGGTGTAAACTTAGGGGAATTGTATGTAAACGTTTTCCTAAAGATGTTAGACATCGTTGGAATTCTACCTTTGAATTATTAGGTGTTGTTCTTCATTATCGTTTTAATCTTAGAGATTTTTGTGTCGCAATGGGTATGCAAAGTTGTATGTTAGATAATGATTTTTGGTTTTTTGCCGATAGTTTGTATAAATTTTTAGAATCTTTTAACGATACAACTTTGCAATTTTCAAAAACATATTCATCTACATCTAGTCATATTTTACTTGAAATTGTGACTATGATACAACAATTAAAGATTTGCAAAATGACCTTTTATTGGAGATATGGTCAATACGGCATATATTAAATTTTTAAAATATTTTCATCCACTTCCTATGTTATATTGTGTAGCTAGTGTAATGAATCCTATGATTAAATTAGATGGTACAAAAAATTTAATTGAATTTTTTGATACTTATGCCCCACACGATGCAATACTAGATTTTGATCATGTTGCTTTTACTCGTAAATTTGAGAATATTTTGACTAGGTTATATGATTATTATGATAGGCTTTATTCATCTAACACTACACAAACACAAATACAAAATGTTGATTCTTCTTCTTCTTCTTCCTCCTTATTAGCAAAAGGAAAGAGTCATGCTAGTAGTAGTGTTTTAAATCTTATTAAATCAAAAAAACCAAGAATCAATTCACCAAATGAGTTGAATTGGTATAATGCACAAAGTACAGTTGAAGATTTAGAAGATGTGTTAGAGTTTTGGAAGAGTAATGAAGCAATTTTTATTATTCTTTCTCGTATGGCTAGAGATCTGCTAACAACACCGGTGTCAACCGTTGCATCGGAAAGTGCTTTTTCTCTTGGTGGCAGGATAATGAGCCCGAACAGAAACTGATTGACAGCCAAAAATTTAGAGATGCTAGTATGCACTGAAGATTGGATGAAAGCGGAAGAGAGGACCCAAGACTTACTTGAAGCACAAGCTGGATCAACAAGTAGCAATGACTGAACGATTACATTTAGTCAATTTACATTAAAATGATGTTCAATGAGTCAATATATTGTAATAAATTGGAAAATATAGGGTAATGAGATTCTATATTTAGGTTAAGTAGAAGTGCACAACAATAGTCTAATGCTTTCTCTTCAATCTAAATAGAGACCATCTCGATCTTTAAATTTAAGTAATTCCCTTGTTTTATAATTTGATCTAATTTGTATGGAATTTTATTCATGTAGTTTGTTTTATTTAAGAATTTCAAATTTATTAAATCATGTACTTCATTTATTTATGAAATTTTATTCTTTGCAATTGTTTTTAAATTATAATTTAAGACTTGATCTTTAATATATTACAAAAAAATCCCCCTAAACACCGGCCCGGCCCACGAACCGAACCGGCCCGGCCCATACACTTGGGGCCGGGGGCCAGGTCGGCCAAGGTTTTCAACCTTGAGCCCGGCCCGCGTAAGCTTCGAGCCCGACCCAGGACCGGGCAAAGCCCGGCCTAACCCGGCCCAGCCCGGCCCGAGTAGCCCGAATGCCATCCCTATGTTGCCGGGATCTCTCCCAGTATTTCTAGGAGCTTTGCAGGTGTTCCGGTCGGCCAGCCACTAGCTACTCTTCTGAGCCAACATCCAGAAACAAACCGAATCTGCGGTTGAGAACTGTCCCTTCCACTTTACAAATTACAAGAACTCACACATGTTGCTCCCACACCGAAAACAAGCAGCATCAGGTAGGCACTGTATGTGGGAACTACTTGACAGACCAAAACCAACATTCGGTCTCCTGACTCCTCCCTTCCTATGGCCCGCAAACCAAGGAGGGCGGCCATGGCAGGGCGGTGTACCGACCATCATCACCAAACTCATAGTCCGGCGGACACCCAAGGTTCCCGAAGGCACCGACCCGAGAATCCTTTGGGTCCGTGTCACGCCCCACTTCCCACTATACGGAAATACAGGCACGCAACTGAGGTCCAGCGAATGATATACATCACCCATAAGCTGTGCAATTATAAGCTCAACAAGATATTTATAACACATTTACGCAGACAAATATAATGATCATATGAGCTGAAAATAAAATAACCATCATCCAGATAATACATCAACATCGGGTCAAAATGCCCGAGAATACAAGGTGCCATAATTAAAACAGTACGATGAACAGTTCGCTATAACAACTAGATAAAATAGCGACTGAAAGAAAAACAACATGTAGTAACAAAGCAGCAACGATCATCTAGAGAGTCTGCTCATCTGGTCCATCAGTACCTGTATAATCATTAACTCAAAGAAAAATAGAAAGGTTCCCGTTAGAGCAAGTTTCGGGTAGCAAGTAGCAACAAGCAGAAAAATGGGTAATATAACAAGATATAACATGGAAGAAACAAGAGGTAGAAATACAAATACAATATGGAAGTAAGCAAGGAACTGGGACAATATGATCATGTAAGTAATAACTGTAACTAGTGTATTCTAGACTTCAAGGTATAAGCAATTGATAACCTAGGCTCAGTTAATCGATAATCATGTAATCAAGGATCGAGAGTCATGTAATCAAGAATCATGTAATCAAGAGTCTTGTAATCAAGAGTCATGTAATCAAGAGTCATGTAATCAAGAATCTTGAAATCAAGAATCATGCTTAGTGAAAATCTCGAGTTTATCTGTTTTATTAACTTATCTAATGCACGTAATCCTGTGTCCCATACCACAAGTTCGGTGCATATCAATCATGTGACGTTTAGACTTAAGTAGTGAATTCTATAGGATTATATACTCGGGTCTTCCAGTGATAGTATCAAGACATGTAATCATGAATCATGTAATCGAGAATTATGTAATCAAGAATTGTGTAATCAAGAATCAAGAATCAAGAATCACTATTTCGGGAAACACGGGCCCCCTTCCGAGTATACTCCCCTATATTGTCCACTATTAAGCCGTACCCTTATAACCCCGGCTTGTTATTCTTTTATGAACATGCAATTGGTACGACTAGTGGAACGGTGTAATCAAATAGTTTAGTCAAGAAAAATATCAAGGGCAGTAATCATGGACATGAGACGTAAAACGAGTACATATATCGAGAGTAGTTATTATAGAATTATCAAGTGGTAAAAAATATATTCTATCAACCTATTATATATATGCAAGTTATTATTACAAGAACAATAATACACTCAGTTCATTAAATATGAAAAATAAAGGGTTTATATGCAAAAATGTATAGATGAATTTTTAGATAACTTGACATATCTGTATTCAAATTCACTTTCCCGTTGTTACAGAAAAGCAAATCCGATTCCGTCAGAGATTCTAGAAAGTAGACTCTTTCGGTTCCAACGCATATTCATACGATACATTCTAGAGATAGTAGCGATGCGTACAATTTCATTCTTCGTTGGTTTCGATGTTTCGCGCGCATTCTGAAAATTCGGAGTCACAATACTAAAACTGTGATATCTCACAATCTATACATTGGATTGAGAAACTTTTGGATGTTTCGGATATCTAGACTCGAAGGGCTACGATTTTCATGTAGAAAGTTTTTCGATCCAGTGTCGGGAACATGGTCAAATTCTCAGTACGAGATGCCGGTTAGTAATCCCGTGCAGGTTCAGGAATTTGTGATATGTCAGTACTAAAATCGCGATATCTCACAAT
This sequence comes from Hemerocallis citrina, assembly GCA_017893485.1. Lineage (NCBI taxonomy): Eukaryota > Viridiplantae > Streptophyta > Magnoliopsida > Asparagales > Asphodelaceae > Hemerocallis > Hemerocallis citrina. The sequence continues at coordinate 40,228 of JACEHZ010000596.1, read as the reverse complement.
CTATACATCCAATTGAGAAACCGTCAGATGTTCTGGATTCGGGACTCGATGGGCTACGATTTTCACGTAGAAAATCTTCAATCCAGTATTGGAAACATGGTCGAATTTTTAGTGCAAGGTCAAGAAATTTTAGAGATAGTAAGGTTGAATATTCGATATTCGATAACACGATTCGAAATGTGTTAACGGTTCACTCTTGAGTTGATATAACATGGAACAAGTGACTAGAACAGAGTTTGACAATAAAATATGATGATAACTAGACTACTTGCTACGAGTCAAAGGAAAATGCTTGTACGAGAACAAAAATAGTGTACAAGGTACTTGCCTTATAACGTGACGATTACGGTGGTAGTGTTAACCACGGAAGGAAGCGACGTCGGCAACGGACGGCGGCACAACGGCGGTAAGACGGTAGCTAACGGTAGCAACGGTGAGCGACGACGACAACAAGGTGACGCGGCGTCGGGTTATTTTTTGGGGTTCACGGGATCGTAGAAGCGGAGTCGTTGGCTCGAAGGTGGAATGTGAAGTGGAGCTTGGGCGTTGCTTGCTCTCGGATGTGGAGGTGGCAGAGGAAGAGAAGAAGGGAATGAGGTGGTCTGTTGTGTGTGTGTGTATATATAGAAAGAAGGAGATAGGAGGGGTGTAGAAAAATCAAAAAGGAGGGTGTGGAAAAGTCAAGGGAGGTGTAGAAAAATCAAAGGAGGTGTAGAAAAATGTGGAGAGGTGTAGAAAAATGTGATGGAGGTGTTGACGGATTGGAGAGAATTAGGAGTAGTAGGGTGGTGGAAAATATGGTGTAGGGTTAGGCAGGATTAGGATTAGGATTAGGATTAGGATTAGGATTAATCGGGGTTTAAAATTTGTATTTAAACTCTAATCGAAAAATCACAAAATTATAGAATTGATCAGAAAAATATTCTGGCTTTAGATAAAGAGTCCAAAGAGAAAAATAAAACTGATCTGAAAATTGAAGTATAAAAATTTACGTAGTAAAATACGTACTACTGGAACAGGGAGTTACAATCCTACCCACCTTACAAAAAAATTTCGTCCTCGAAATTTACTTAGGCGAGATATAGGATAGCTTAAGAAGTAAATGCAATACACTTCAATGAAGAGTACAACAGAAGATAAAAGAAACAAAGAGTACAAAGGCACGAATACAACTAAAGACAAATTGTGCATCCTCAACTGGAGGAATCAACAATTTAATGTCTAGGCTTAGAATCTGAACCACCTACATCGCTAACATCCCAGTTCAGCTGATTCACAAGCTCATCTCGCTCCGGCACATACTCCTCCAATTTTCTTAGTAACTCCTTAGGAGATGGAGCTGAAATCAAGATACGTCTGGCCTTACTGGATATAAACTCCTCAGCCATAGTTGAATCTATGAAGGACAGGAGCGAGTTGTAATATCCATCAACATTTAAAAGTCCCACCGGTTTGCTGTGGATCCCTAGTTGAGCCCAAGTGATCACCTCGAACAATTCCTCAAGTGTTCCATAACCTCCGGGCAAGGCTATGAAAGCATCAGCAGCATGAGCCATTTCAGCCTTCCTCTCGTGCATGTTAGAGACAACTCTAACATCTCCCACAGTTCCCCCAGTAATCTCTTTCGGCATCAGGGACTTGGGAATCACTCCCAACACGTGTCGGCCACCAGTACGAACAGCGTCAGAAACCAGGCCCATCAATCCTATGCTCCCACCACCGTAGACGAGATCGATATTTCTCTCTACAAGCTCCTTACCGAGCTCGATCGCGGCTTCCTGATAGCTAGCTCTTTTGCCAGAGCTACTGCCACAAAATACACAAATCCTGCCGAATCTCGATAAAGATGAAGAAAGCTTCATCTTCTTCCCTGCTTCACTTTCTTCTTCCAGCGATTTCCTCTTCATCCCCGCTACCGATTCTTGATCTCTTCTTTCCATTTGCCAAGAAAATCCGAGCTCCTACTCTCTCTTTCTTTCTTGCTCCCGCCTCTGCTATCGGATTCTCACTCTTTCTCTTCACCGAAGCTTGCTCCCGAGTTGCCTTCTTCTTTCTCTTCTTCTCTTTCTTCCCCGACCTCTCTCTCTCTCTTTCTTTCTTCTCCGACTTCTCTTTCTTTCTTCTTCCTTCTCCGACTTCTCTCTCTTTCTTCTTCCTCTTTCTTTCTCTTTTTCTTCTTTCTCTTTTTCTTTCTTCTTTCTTTGACTTCTCTCTCTCTCTTTCTCTTCTTTTTATTTCTTCTTCTTCTTGTCTTTTTCTTCATTAAGGCACCGCACCCTATAACCGGCCTATGGCCAATATTTGCACTTTGGCCCCTATCCATTCCAAATATAACATCGAACCTTGAGTTGTTGATGACGTTGAAGTTTACTTTGATATTCATTCCACGAATCAATAAGGGACTCTACCACGCTTCCGATGCACCACTCTGATGGTGATGTTTCTAGATGCACGTGATAGCGATCGATGAGTTGAGCAGAATTAAGAGATTGGTAACACGAAGATGTTGGTTGTCAAACTTATTTGGTAAAGTGGCCCCACCCACCAAACAATGTTGAAAAATTGTGGTAAGATTGGTGCCGCAAAGAAAAATGGAAGAAACGGGAATGAATAATTTGTCAGTTACTCATCTCTCATTTCTATAAAATGAGAAGTTTAGGAAGAGAGAAAAATTAAGCAAGATAAGAACAAGAAACAAGCAGAAAAGAAGAAAAGGAATAAAGTGCTGTAGCTCCATCATTCGTTGCATCTCCTGGAGGATGGCGACGATCTCCGATAGTTCATCCCTGGGTGTAGAAGTCGAAGAGCCTCCGTGAACCATAGTCTGAAATACATATTCGAATGGGGTAAATCTCCAGATGGCAAGTTGGTTATTAACATTCATGTAATCCACGTGATGTGTATATTGTTGAGCTTAGCATGGTTCGAGCCTAGGCTCTGATACCACTAAAAACCTGTCACGCCCCACTTCCCACTATACGGAAATACAGGCACGCAACTGAGGTCCAGCGAATGATATACATCACCCATAAGCTGTGCAATTATAAGCTCAACAAGATATTTATAACACATTTACGCAGACAAATATAATGATCACATGAGCTGAAAATAAAATAACCATCATCCAGATAATACATCAACATCGGGTCAAAATGCCCGAGAATACAAGGTGCCATAATTAAAACAGTACGATGAACAGTTCGCTATAACAACTAGATAAAATAGTGACTGAAAGAAAAACAACATGTAGTAACAAAGCAGCAACGATCATCTAGAGAGTCTGCTCATCTGGTCCATCAGTACCTGTATAATCATTAACTCAAAGAAAAATAGAAAGGTTCCCGTTAGAGCAAGTTTCGGGCAGCAAGTAGCAACAAGCAGAAAAATGGGTAATATAACAAGATATAACATGGAAGAAACAAGAGGTAGAAGTACAAATACAATATGGAAGTAAGCAAGAAACTGGGACAATATGATCATGTAAGTAATAACTGTAACTAGTGTATTCTAGACTTCAAGGTATAAGCAATTGATAACCTAGGCTCAGTTAATCGATAATCATGTAATCAAGGATCGAGATTCATGTAATCAAGAATCATGTAATCAAGAGTCTTGTAATCATGAGTCATGTAATCAAGAGTCTTGTAATCAAGAATCTTGAAATCAAGAATCATGCTTAGTGAAAATCTCGAGTTTATCTGTTTTATTAACTTATCTAATGCACGTAATCCTGTGTCCCATACCACAAGTTCGGTGCATATCAATCATGTGACGTTTAGACTTAAGTAGTGAATTCTATAGGATTATATACTCGGGTCTTCCAGTGATAGTATCAAGACATGTAATCATGAATCATGTAATCGAGAATTATGTAATCAAGAATTGTGTAATCAAGAATCAAGAATCAAGAATCACTATTTCGGAAAACACGGGCCCCCTTCCGAGTATACTCCCCTATATTGTCCACTATTAAGCCGTACCCTTATAACCCCGGCTTGTTATTCTTTTATGAACATGCAATTGGTACGACTAGTGGAACGGTGTAATCAAATAGTTTAGTCAAGAAAAATATCAAGGGCAGTAATCATGGACATGAGACGTAAAACGAGTACATATATCGAGAGTAGTTATTATAGAATTATCAAGTGGTATAAAATATATTCTATCAACCTATTATATATATGCAAGTTATTATTACAAGAACAATAATACACTCAGTTCATTAAATATGAAAAATAAAGGGTTTATATGCAAAAATGTATAGATGAATTTTTAGATAACTTGACATATCTGTATTCAAATTCACTTTCCCGTTGTTACAGAAAAGCAAATCCGATTCCGTCAGAGATTCTAGAAAGTAGACTCTTTCGGTTCCAACGCATATTCATACGATACATTCTAGAGATAGTAGCGATGCGTACAATTTCATTCTTCGCTGGTTTCGATGTTTCGCGCGCATTCTGAAAATTCGGAATCACAATACTAAAACTGTGATATCTCACAATCTATACATTGGATTGAGAAACTTTTGGATGTTTCGGATATCTAGACTCGAAGGGCTACGATTTTCATGTAGAAAGTTTTTCGATCCAGTGTCGGGAACATGGTCAAATTCTCAGTACGAGATGCCGGTTAGTAATCCCGTGCAGGTTCAGGAATTTGTGATATGTCAGTACTAAAATCGCGATATCTCACAATCTATACATCCAATTGAGAAACCGTCAGATGTTCTGGATTCGGGACTCGATGGGCTACGATTTTCACGTAGAAAATCTTCAATCCAGTATTGGAAACATGGTCGAATTTTTAGTGCAAGGTCAAGAAATTTTAGAGATAGTAAGGTTGAATATTCGATATTCGATAACACGATTCGAAATGTGTTAACGGTTCACTCTTGAGTTGATATAACATGGAACAAGTGACTAGAACAGAGTTTGACAATAAAATATGATGATAACTAGACTACTTGCTACGAGTCAAAGGAAAATGCTTGTACGAGAACAAAAATAGTGTACAAGGTACTTGCCTTATAACGTGACGATTACGGTGGTAGTATTAACCACGGAAGGAAGCGACGTCGGCAACGGACGGCGGCACAACGGCGGTAAGACGGTAGCTAACGGTAGCAACGGTGAGCGACGACGACAACAAGGTGACGCGGCGTCGGGTTATTTTTTGGGGTTCACGGGATCGTAGAAGCGGAGTTGTTGGCTCGAAGGTGGAATGTGAAGTGGAGCTTGGGCGTTGCTTGCTCTCGGATGTGGAGGTGGCAGAGGAAGAGAAGAAGGGAATGAGGTGGTCTGTTGTGTGTGTGTATATATAGAAAGAAGGAGATAGGAGGGGTGTAGAAAAATCAAAAAGGAGGGTGTGGAAAAGTCAAGGGAGGTGTAGAAAAATCAAAGGAGGTGTAGAAAAATGTGGAGAGGTGTAGAAAAATGTGATGGAGGTGTTGACGGATTGGAGAGAATTAGGAGTAGTAGGGTGGTGGAAAATATGGTGTAGGGTTAGGCAGGATTAGGATTAGGATTAGGATTAGGATTAGGATTAATCGGGGTTTAAAATTTGTATTTAAACTCTAATCGAAAAATCACAAAATTATAGAATTGATCAGAAAAATATTCTGGCTTTAGATAAAGAGTCCAAAGAGAAAAATAAAACTGATCTGAAAATTGAAGTACAAAAATTTACGTAGTAAAATACGTACTACTGGAACAGGGAGTTACAGTCCGGGTCCAGGTCCGAGCTCTTCACGCTCAGCCGCGGGGCGACCCGACCGCCAGGAAGCCGATGACCTTCGGAAGGTCATCAATCATCGAAAACCTGGGGATGACCTCCAGAAACAGCTCGACCGCTCCAGGAGTGGAGTTGCCCCCTCCGTCCAGGTTCCGACCCATAACATACAAGGTCGGGAGCAATGGCGCAGCCGCTCCCCTAGAGATCGACAACCTCCGACGGGCCAATTTAAAGAGGTCGTGGTCACGAGGACTGAGTTCCAGGAGTTCAGGAACGAGGTCCTTCGAGCCATCCGAGGAGGCGCCTCTAGAAGCGAACAACCAGTCGACGATCCCATCCAGGAAGAGAAAAACCTGGGTAGCGAGTCGCACGGCTCGACCCGACCACCAAGGAGGGATGACACTGTTCTTAGGCGAATCCAGGAGATGGAGAATGGCCTCACTCGAATCAGGGAGGGTGGAGGCCAATCCAGTTGGGGGTACCATCCTACAGGACCCCATTCTCTGCTTGAATCCTTGACACCTTGATCCCGAGGAATTTCCGACCACCTCAGTTCGAGACCTACGATAGAGAGAGTGATCCAGCTGATCACATAGAGAGGTTCAAAACCCTCATGATGATTCACAGCGCTTCGGATCCTCTCCTCTGTCGAGCGTTCCCTGCCACTTTTCATGGCCCGGCAAGGGAATGGTTCTCAATGCTCTCCCCCAACTCGATCCTCTCTTTTGAACAGCTCGAAGTAAACTTTCTCACTCACTTTGTGACCAGTCGCAAGGTCGAGAAGACGAGCGCGTCACTTCTAGACCTCAAGCAGAAGTAAGGGGAGTCCCTGTGGGACTTTGTGCGGAGGTTCACCACCGAGGCCAGGGCAGTCTCTTCTCTTGATGCTGACATTGCATCTGCAGCCTTCCAACATAAAGTTTGCCATGGCCAGCTAAAAGCCTCCCTGGCGAAGAAACCTCTAAGCAATTTTTCCGACCTCATCCACAGGGTCGAAAAGTACATTCAAGAAGAAGCTCTGCACCCTGAAGTCCTGACAGAAGCCCCCGCTAAGGGGAAGATGAAGGTAGATGGTTCAGAGCCCACGAAGAATGCTTAAAAAGACCATCTCGGTCAAAAACTACCGCCTTCGGTCCCCTGCTTCGAAAAGTTCACCCTGCGACTCATAGTGTGTCGGCCATCCTTATGGAGATTGAGGACAAGGGATTTGTCTGCCATTCTCCTTGACCCAAAAACAACAAGAAAATGGACCGAAGATTTTATTGTCGGTTCCACAGGAACCACAGACACGAGCCTGATACGTGTCGCGCTCTTAAAGATGAAATCGAGGCCTACATCCAAAGGGGTTACCTGAGGGAGTTCACTCGAACTGATCTATGAGACCGGCGGGCTTTGCCCCTCCTTGAGCTGCCGGTCGGCGTCCTGAGGTGAAACCCGAGCCTAATGAGGCCGGGAGGGCTAGCCATCCTTCCTAATGTTCACGGCAGCCCCATGGGGGAGAGTCGAATACTTCCCGCATGGCCTTCGTGCTGGAGGTTAACTCGGTCCATGATCACCCGCCCCCCGGGGACCAAGGCCTGGCTGTTATATTCTCCAACGACGACCTGCAAGGTATCTGACTACCTCATTATGATGCCCTAGTGATCAGCCTTGGCATGGTGAATCACGAGGTTCGTCGTATCCTCGTTAACAATGGAAACTCGGTGAACATCATGTTTCTTGCCACATTCGAAGCGCTCAAACTCTCTCGAGAAAGACTGAAACTAGCGGGATACACGCTGCACGGGTTTTCAGGCACTGCAGTACAGATCGAGGGGATAATCACACTCGACGTCACAGCCAGAACAGTCCCGAACATCCGAACAAAAGCCATGGATTTCAGGGTGGTCAATGTCAAAGCTGCCTATAATGTGATCCTTGGCAGGCTCGACCTCTGTTCCCTTTAAGCAGTACCCTCCGCATACCACTTGAAAATAAAATTCCCTACCGACCAAGGAGTCGGCATGGTCCAAGGCAATCAAGAATCGGCCAGGTCTGGCTACATGGTCGCGGCGGGAGGCAGAGTTTTTCCCCTCTACACGGTCGAGCTTCTGTCCGACAGGAACTCGTTGAGATCCGAGTTCGTCAACAAATTGGAAAAAAATCCCTTTCAGCGAGGAAGAAAGATCTAAGTGGTTCCGAGTGAGCTAGTCCCTCGCCTCAGACCTAAAACTGGTCATCACTGACTGGGTCTGGCGGAATGTTGATCTCTTTGCCTAGATGCTGTAACCACCGTTTTCGTTCTTTTCATTTTCCCCCCTTTTGTAATATTTTAATTGGATTTGAATAAAATACTCTATTTTTCTTTCTTGATCATCTTAATCATGTTTTGTTCATGAATTACTCTTTTCTTATTGATGAGCTATTTTCTTGTTGAACCTATTTCTATTTGATTGTGGGTATTTTATTTGAACCCTATTGTCTTTAAACCCATCTCTTACTGAACCCAAAACCCAATTGCAGTTGTTTCTAGACCCAAACCCATTATTATTGGATCCTATTCCACTAACCCAACAACCTAATTGCACTTTATAAATACAATCATATTGCAAACCCTAAAAACACAAAAATACAAACTCTAATACTAGCGCGTCTCTCTCCTCTCTCCTCTCTCTACCGTCAGCCCTTGTTCATCCTCTTCCCGCCCAAACCCATTACTGTTCATCTTCCCCAAATGACCTCCCACACTTTCGGTGCCACCCCAGTCCCCGTTGAGCACCGCTGCTCTCGTCGACGTTATCGCCATACCCAACACCCCAACCCCGACGCCTTTTTCCCCTATTTCCTGAGTGCCAGCAGACCCCAAGACCTATGCTGCTCCCTGTTTATGCTCGATGTCAGACCCCGCCGCCACCATCGATGCCAGCGACACCGCCGCCGTCTGTCCGCCGTCAACCACCGCCAGCAGCAGTAATAGCCACCCCTTTGCTACTGCTGTTCTTGCTACTTATCGCTGTTGTCTATTTTGCTGTGTTTGCTTTGGATTTTATTTATGCACGTAGTTTGCACGTATATTCTCATGGGTTCGTTGCTCTAGGATTCTCATCTCGTTATTCTTTGGTATTCGAATTTATTGTCTATAAGGCAAGTCACTTTCTCTCTTGAATTGAATCTTGTATCAAATTCAAGTTTTTATTGAAATTCTTGCAAGTAGATCTAATTGTTCATCGTATCGTATATTGTTCTTCTCTTTCGTTGAGTATATTGAGGGTTTACACGAGCTAACCCAAATATCCTCGACTTCGTGCCATTGTTGAGTCCAAAAAATTGAATCTTTCATGTATTCATGTAGTGTTCATAATAGGGTTATTAATATTATCACAACACAATTAACCTATTGTAGAAATAGTTGCTAGGTTGTATGTTGATTGATCTATTGATATTTGGTTGTTGTTAAATAGTGTATGTGCATGTTTTTAATTGTATTTATCATGCTATTACACCCATCATGTTGATTAGATGACTATCAACTATGGAATTGATACCCATCATGTTTAATCGCTTTATTTCATCAAATACATCAAGAATTTGTATGTTACTTGTTGTCTGTATTTTTCCTGTCATTTTCGACCCAGCATTTGATCTCAAAACAAATACCTTTCTGAATAAGAGTTGTAGCCCATGTCTCTAGTTTCCAGAACATCTTCAATCTCTGAATTCTGAGTTGTATTGAAAAAGTTATAATGATTTTACTATTGTTGTGTTTTATTTCCAGAATTTCAGATTCATTGTCACGCCCCACTTCTCAAAAACAAAATACGGAATATGAATACGTGACTAAGTCCAGTGAATGATTTTCATCATCCATAAGCTGTCAGGATCTTTACAACATTTCACAGGAATAATCAAGAGACAACAAGGAGAAACCAACCACGCATGCATAAATGGATCAATACCAACAGAATTTACTTGAAACAAAATTTAATAATCTTAAATAAACCAGATCTGAATAAGTCAATAATTTTGGGTCACATTGCCCAATACAAATATTCCAAGTAGCAGATACATTTATCCAAAATAAGCAACAGAAAATAATAATAGCAAAAATTCCAGCATCTAAAATCTCATATAACCTACTCCATCGGGTAGCTGATCTCCATGATCTGTAATTTAGCAAATTGCAGGAAGAGGAAAAAGAAAACAAAATGCCCGTCAATGCAAGTTACGGGCCGCTTGTAGTGCAGACACAAGTACAGGAAAAATAAACAAGTATAAAATAACAGCGGAAGCAAACATAGCATGGAATAGATATGACAGTAAAACAGAATGTCTAACATGAATCAGAAAACAGAATCAAGTAACATGGTGCGCTAACAGGTTCAGGTAATATGTATCAGATGTCAAGTATCATGCAACAGGTAAACAGATAACAGATGTCAGGTGTCATGCAAACAGATAAACAGATAACAGATGTCAAGTAGCATGTAACAGGTAAACAAATAATAGATGTCAGGTTATGTCAAGTCTTGTATTTATTTCTCTCTAGGTAGCACTTCATGCTTCCCATCCATTTACCACATAGTTGCTACATTCAAACAAGTTTGCATTTAGATTTCGTAGTGGACTGTATAGGGCCGTGTGTTCAGGTATTAGATAATCAGATAACAAATACAGATACCGACAGTTAGAACCTACGGGTTCTCTTCTGAGTACACATTCCTATAGGGATGTGTGCAGTCAGGTAATCAGATAAAAGAATCTTGTATTATGTAGTCATGAACACGTAACAGATAACAGATAATCATGTGGGAAACAAGGGCCCCCTTCCAAGTATACATTTCTATATTATCCACTACTAGATCTTTTCCTTAACCCCGACTTGGTTATTTTGTTATTATCATCAAACAGGCATGTATGTGTCACAAAACAGAGCAAGAATAACATGGCATGCATAAGTAATAGGTTCAAATTGAAAGATAAACATGTACAGATGAAAGACAACTCATAAAAGGGTAGGACAATAAAAATTCTAGTTCAATACAACAAGACAGTACTGCACTAAATCTGAGATTCCTGTTGCCACAAATATGTAAACCTGGATTCATCAAAAATATGGAAAATGGACTCTCGTCCGAATCTAGCAAATATATATAAGTCATATGGTATTTCACAAAAAACATGACTTAAAACAGAATTGTATTCAGAAAACATGTTCAGCCGAAATCAGGAGTTTGTATTCATAAACATGGAAACGGCATAAAACTTATCGATTAAATCTAAGAAAAATCTGGATTATTCCCTAGTATGTTTAGTAACAAAAAATAAAGTTTCATAATTTTCCAGCATAGATAGAATAGCCAAGTGAAATCAGAAAACAACATGATACAACAAGTTTGTAAATGTGAAATCATAAACACAGCAGCACTAAAACAATAATAGATTACAAAATATAAATCGAAATCCATATCCGTCAAAAGGGTGATAAAATAGATACAGTATGCTACATTTAATATTCACAAAGTTTTTATAAACAACAATTAGAATCAGGTTGAAATTAAGGTTCTTTACTGAACAATACGAAAATTCTTCAAGTATAGTAGTTGTTTGCAAGCAGGCCCGGCCCAGGCCCAAGCCCAACAAGCCAATGGGCTTGGGCAACCCCCTTTTGAAGGGGCAACAAAATTTTAAAAAATTTTCAATATATATATTTATATAGTAAATTTTTTTTTAATAAGGGCCTGTGTAAAGTTTAATTTTTTTTAAAAAAACTTTCATCTTTCTTTCTCTTCATCTTCCAGACTCTATTCCCCTCTATCTTTTCTTTCTCTTTTTCCCAAATCCCAACCCCGATCCGAAACCCTATTTCCTCCACAGCTGACGGCTCCACCGGACCACCGCTCCTCTGGTCCTCCTCAGCTCCTCTGATCGTAGGCTCGTAACTTCGTAAGTCGTAGCTCCTTGTTCTTGGCTTGTAGATCAATCCGATATCTCTCACAAAGAAGCTGTTGACAGTTGTCGGATAAAGTTGCGATTACGATCGCCGATCAGTACTCAGGAGTTAGTCAAAGTTGTTGTGGCTTCTGGGATCTCATCTAGCTTCCATCTTTTCCCTTCTCTTGTGGTAAAATTCTCAACTTGTTATTTTTGGTCTTCCAACTGTTTGTGAATATGACTGAGAGAATTTTTCTTTCACAAGTCTCTGTTTGTGGTTGTGTTGAGACTTATTTTCTGAGCAATTTTTTCATCCCCAAGCTTTGAATTACTTGAGAAGGATCCTTAGATATCGCTCACGTGAAATCAATGCATCAATTTGAAACTTTTCAAATGTAGTGACAAACTGACAATGAGAACTATCAAGTTTCAACCAATACACACATAGGTACAAATTTTATATTTTTCATTTGTTTACAATGATCTAATTTCAAATAAGATCAGTTCAATAAGACATTGACACACTAGAATATGCTCAAACTACTCCAGTTAATTTAAGAAACTGGGAACTGCATTTTGAATTCTCATGTGATTATTATATAACTAGCCAACAAATCCATAACCTGAAAAACTAATAAATATAACAAACACCTTGAACAAATTATTGAAAATGCTTTCATTTTCAATTGAAAGTTTGAAAAGAAGGCAAAGGCATCATGTAATCAAATTCAACAATGGACAGCAACATGAGGTTTCCCAACCTTTACTTGAACAACAGATATTTGAGGATACTCACTTAAGGTGGTGCTCGCAATCAGATGAGCCACTGACTCTAAAAGATTCAGAGAAGGGCCTTCCACGATTTCTCTAACTATTCTGCACCATATAATTAGACCTTCTTTTGGAATCAACAAAAGAATATCAAAATGAAAACAATCACTTGATGAAACAGTCCAGAGTCAAACATAAAAGAAAAAATTTCAGCATTATCCGTAACTCGTTGGGAAAGTCACATTGAAAGTGTTCGAGCAATAAGAAATCAAGCACCGGAATTGAGAGATGCCTTAATTCAAATCGCCAATACTTCTATAGAGGATGTTGTGATGGCGGAAGCTAAAGGTTTGTGCAAAAATGCTTTAGAGGATTTTGAGTTCTTGATTAGTTTATGTGTTTGGTATAACATCTTAGACAAAGTTAATCGTGTTAGCAAAATACTTCAACAAGAAGAGATGAATTTAGAGGATGCAATTACTATTCAAAAGGAACTCATTATTTTGTTTGAAAAGTTTAGAGAAGATGGTTTTGAAGACTTGATGAAAGAAGCGAAGGAACTTGCTAATGATGTTGACATTGATCCGGTCTTTCCAATGAAAAGAACTGTTCGTAGAAAGAAGCACTTTGATGAGGATATGGAAGCGAATGCCAAAGGAAGCCAATCACCGGAGGATAATTTTAGAGTTACATACTTCATCTACATCATAGATCAAGCTCTTACATCATTAAATGATGGTTTAAACAATTTGAGCTCTATGAAGAAATCTTTGGATTTTTATTTAATGCGAAGTTTGTAAGTGTTAGTGAAGAGAGATTAAGGGAGCACTGCACTAAACTACAAAGCTTCTTGGAAAATTGACCAACAATGTGATATTTATGGGAAAAAATTATTTCAAGATCTTAGAGAGTTGAAAAAAATATTGCCAAAGGAGATGATCAAATCAATTGACATCCTTAACTTTATAAGATCTTATTGGGATGAAGGTGGTTTCCAAAGTGCATGGTTTGCTTATCGAATTTTGTTGACTGTACCGGTTACAGTTGCCTCGGCGGAGAGGAGTTTTTCTAAATTAAAGTTGATAAAAACTTACCTTCGGACTACCATGTCACAAGAAAGATTGAGTGGATTGGCTATGATCTCAATCGAGAATGAATTTTTGGAGAAACTCAAGTATGATGACTTAATTGAAGAATTTGCTGCAGGAAATGCAAGGAGAAACATATTTCTTTGAACCAAATTGTAATCCGAATGTAATTTTGAGTTTGCAAATGTAATCATATTTTGTTTGACTTTATGTTGTAGTTCAAGATTTAAAAAACAATGTAATCATGCTTTTATCAAAGATAAATTCTTGAAACATAAAGATAAGTCCTTACAACATACTTAACATATTTTAGAATGATTTGTCGGTACACTTGTGCTGGCCTATATAAAAGGACATCTTCACAGAAAAAGTGGGTATATTTAATTAATATGCATTAATTTCTACAAATCTTGTGCTTCAACTTAAACTTAATTTTCTGAATTGTCATTTGTGAAGGGATCTGAGCCTCCACAAGTTAGTGTTCATGGATTACATTTTACTTGAGGGAGCCAAAATAGGTATTATGTTTGAGGCACAGTATTTATTAATTAATTACTGTTTTTATTGCTTAAGTTTACCATTATATGTTTCTTTTTTTCACTAACAAGTTTATTTTATTGACAGAAACTACGCGATGGGTATATAAAAGATTCTGGAATATACTGTCATTGCTGTAACAGTGTGGTAAGTAGATTTTCTGTTCCTAAATTGATTTTTATTTTAAATCAGGAAATATTTTTGCATAAATTACTTTTCAAGGCATAGTGTACATTTGATGCTTTTTATGGCTTTGCGTAAATTTATTTTATTTGCTTTACTTTTACCTTTTGTTGTTAGTATTAAATTTTTTTACTAAAGGGCAACAAAACATGTGTTCGGCTAGGGCAACCCGGATCTTCGGGTCGGCCCTGTTTGTAAGTATAGAATAGTTTATAACATATTCATTATCTTTAACATCAGTATAAAAATAAATAACCATACAGAATTCATATAAAACAGAATCTGGAATTTTCTACACTTCTGCAGTAAAACAACAATAACTTGCAAGTCACAAATCAAAACTAAGATCTGTCAGAAATTTTAGAAATTCGATAGAATTTTCTATAATTCATATTCACAAATAATTTTCATATAATGACCTTAATAGGGTCTAAAAGACTGAACAAAAATGGGGTAACAACAGGACAGAATTATTCTTCATGTACAAATTAACCAGATCATATGAAACACATCCAAATCATACCACAACATGAAATAGGGTATACTAGATGTCCAAGCAACATGGTATAAGGTATTTAATGGATCAACAACAGGATATATTACTAGTAACACGTCAAGCATGCAAGATTCACATATCATATTATGGTTCACAACCAATAAACATATATGCAACATGGATTAATTGGATCTAAGTTAAATTTTATGTCGTTTGTGTAACTAGAGATGACTACGGACGGATCAACACATAGAGAAAAGATATAACAAGGGTTTTGCACAAGAACTGTCTCTAGAACACAACTACACTATATGCGGTATTTAGTAATTGTATGCAACAGAAAAGTATACAAGTTACTTGTCTTAGAGTCGATGGTAGAAACGAAGCAAAGAGCGAGAATAACGGGAACGGATTTCCGGACACGAACACAATATCAACGAACGAGCAAATCACGAACAAGATGATCACGAACACAATCGAACGGCTAGATCCAAGAGATCAAAATTGATCGGACGGTCATAATCCAAGTGATCAAGATCTGATGATGGAGATGATAATCAAAATGCATCAGATAGGTGAGGTTTAACGTGATCAAAACTCACGTGATCGACAGGTAATGCACTGGGGACCCACGACAGCGAGGGTGGAGCTCGACGGCGAGGAGCTCAGGTGGGAGGCAGCAAGGGAAGCACGCCTGGTGGTCGATAGAGATTGGCACATGGGCACAGGGCGGAATGCTCTGTTTTTGGTTCGAAACAGAGGAAGAAGGGAATGAGGCGGGATGACGGCAGACAGGGCAGCGCCGGCGAGGGCGGCACGAGGCAGGCAGCGGGATGGTGAAGTGCAGTGAGGGTGGCGACTGCAGGGGTGAAGCAGCGATGGGAGACAGGTGCTGCTTAGGTGGTAAGTGTTGACAAGGTGCATAGGGAACGGGGAAGAGGATGACGAGGTGGTGTTTGCGGTGAGGATCGGAGGGATGCGGTGTTCAAATGGATGGTGATCGCTGGCTGTCGACTATGGGGAGAGGAACTCGGAGGAAATGGAGAGGTCGGCTGGAAAGGGGGAGGGAGATGGAGGAGTACCAGGATGGTTTTGGGGTTCGACGGGGGTGTACAGGGAGGAGCGGCTAGGGTTTTTGTGTGAGGGGGAGATGTATACAGCGGGTATATATATATACAGGGTGAGAGATATTAAGGTTAGGTGATAATGAGTAAGGGGTTAATGGGTTTTGGGTCTAGCATAGGGTATTTGGTATTTAATGGGTTTTAAAAGGTTTATTGGGTATATAAGGCCAATGAGTTTAAAAACAAGAATCCAAATAAAATAGAATGGTCCCAAAATAATGAGATAGGAACAAAAATGAATAAATAAAATCGGACATGATAATTATAATGAGAATCGAATGTAGATTCTTGATTTTGATGACTACAACACAATACGCAATTGTTCTATATTACATATCTTTTGCAGTGAGTACCAAAAGTGTTCAAGGCAACAATACAATGAAGGCTTCTAAAAGTTCCATATCAAGCCACAAAGACAATATCAAGACTCAAGATCAAGAAACAAGTCAAACACTTCTCAAGAGCTTCAAAAGTGTTTTATTAAATGAACATGTGTCTTGTAATTGTGTTTGTAATATTTGTGTCTTAGAATTTTTGTAAAAGCCTTGTCACACATACACACTCACACATCCCCTAAATAAAAATAAAGTTTTCCAAAATCAAAATGTCAAAATGAAGCTTGTATAAGTTCAGCTGTTGAGTACCAGTCGACTTACTCTTGAGAACAGTCGACTGTTCTAGTACGAAACTGACTGAACTCATTCAAGCTCTGACCAGTAGACTCATATAGCAACCCAGTCGACTGTTCAAGTAATTTTTGACAGTTTTCTGATATTTAAATTTTGTTTTTTACATTTAAATTATTACTGCCATTATATGGCAGTTGGAGAGCTGTTTCTCAATGTCCAAGAGAATCTAACTCTATAAATAGAGTATAGAATTCATTTGGGAAAGGTTCCTTAACTTTTTATCAAGTATTTTTGCTTTTGAGAGAAAAAAAAAAGTTTACAAAGCACTTACTTTCTTTAAGACTTGGTTTTCTGATTTCAGTCTTGTATAACAAATAATTCGTTGTAGACTGAAGTTAGAAGTTGACCTTTAGCCAATAAACAAAAATCACAATCAAAACAAGGCTTTAGGTCATTGTAATCTTCACTTTTATTGTAGTTTTCCTCTTGGGTTGTGAGAGTAGGACTCTTGGTGTAGAGTCGGTTTCACTCTAGGTTATAGAGTGGGTTTTGCTCTTTCTAGTAGTGAGAGAGGTCTACGGATTTGACATAGTTATTGTCAAAGACCGTAGAATATTCTTAAATTTTTTTCAAGAATAGTGGAAAATCTCAAAGTGGGTTGCTTGGGGACTGGATATAGGTCGGAAGGTCCGAACCAGGATATATCGTGGTGTTTACTGTGTTGACTCTCTGTGGTTTGATTTCTCGATCTTGAAATTTCATTTTCGCTGAGTTATATTGAAAATCGAGTCTGTGCAGTCGACTGGTTTCCGCTTTAAGTCGACTTAACAGACTGGTTGCTATTCAGTTCATTTACTCTTATATTTGCGCTGACATTCGATTAATTTCACCGATACAGTCGACTTAACAGTTGCAAAAAATTCAATTTATTGTTTAATTTTTATACAACACTTTTAACCCCCCCTCCCCCCCCCCCCCCTCTTCTAGTGTTCCTTGCCTTGCACACAGGATCCAAATATCGTTGCAAAGTTTCACCCTCTCCCAAAACATATAAATTTGTACATCATGAAGAGAGCATATTCTGAGCGAACTTCTTCATAAGCATGCCAGCATTACTTTTGATTACCTCCGCGCATTCTTTTGCCATGTCCAACGTATTATCGATCTAAAACAAAAAAAATATTAAACATATTCGGATATGTAAACAATTTAATCACTTTAAATATAATGAATATTCAAAAAATTTGAACATTATACTTACCAATGTACGTATATCTGAGGCATTTGGTTGGAACATGAGTTGTGAACTAGAATAGGCGGGTGGTGATTCAATCTACATCTCCTCAATTGGTACTTGAATACCAGCAGGTAGTTCTGTATCAGGAGAGATGTATTAACGTGTCATTGATCTGAACCATTGCATGTACTTCGCTTGTTGGATGTATTATCTCATTATAGACTATTTATACACATGCCATGCTGATTTGAGTAACCCACATATCCCATGCTTTGAATGACATCTTAGATTGGACCATTTGTAGTTAAGTTGTTTCATAAAATGCATAAAAGAATTTTTGTTTTGCTGCTGCCCTATTTTGTACAGTAATTTCGACCATGTTAACATCAGTAAAATAAATAAATTTGTGAACATGATTTGTAGACTTTGTTTTCTGGTTTTTAGAACTTTCAATGGATCTGAATTCCGATTTTTGATGCATGAGTTATTGCTGTTTTACTGCAGTCATATCGTATATTCCAGGTTCTGAACTATATGTATTCTGTATGAAGTTTTATTTTAAAACTGATATTAAAAGTAGAATTTGAACTTTATATTTTGTTGAGTATGCATATATATGACTGGGATCAATCCCTAATTTTTGTGGAATTAATTATTGACTTTTATATCTCCTTTCATGTTTTCGAAACCAATCGAAATATTTCCAAACTGCGTGCTGTCAGTAAAGAATTGTGTTTTCAACCCGATTCTATTTGTTTTTGATGAAAAATTTATGAACATAAAATGTAGCCTTATTTGTATATTTTATCACCCTTTTGACGGATCTGGATTTCGAATTATATTTTACGAATTATCTTTGTTTTGGTAGTGCTGTGTCTGGACTTTCAGAATTGAGACTTTGTCGCATTACTCTGTTTTCCCAATTTTGTTGACTATGCTATCTGTAATATAATTTCATGATATTTTATATTTTGAGACTAGATATGTTAGGAAGTCTTCCAAATTTTACTCATATTTAATTATTATGATTTTAAACTCTTTTCATGCTTATAAACAAAATTTTGCATTTTCTGGCTAAACCGATTTCTGTAATAAATGCTATTTTCAACCCTGTTTCTATGGCTGATATGTGACTTATATATATTTGATGGAATCGGAAGAGAGTCTAGTTTCTAAATTTTTTGACGGATCTAGGTTTTCTGTTCGGTAGCAACGGGAATCTCAAATTTGGTACAGTAGTGTCTTGCTGTCCAGAACTGAAAGTTTTGTTGTTTTGACTATTATGAGTTGTTTTTATCAACCGTTGTAATTAACTACTCCATCTTAGACTTACCCTTTGTTCATTCCATGTCTTTATCCTGTTGTATTCGTTCACACCTGTTGTTAATAATAAAAAGAAATCAAGTCAGGGTTTTTAAGGGAAAAGATCGAGTAGTGGACAATATAGAAATGCATATTCGGAGGGAACTCGTTTTTCCCACTGATTACTTTGGTACCTACTGCCTATCTCTGGATGCATGAAGGCATGATCCTTGACACCGTTTTTTGTTATAACTGTTACTGTTACTGTTTGTCCAAATATATTGCCCTATAGAACTTCCACTACGAAGTCTTGTTGTAGCAACCATGTGGTATAATTTGGGACGCATGAAGTGCTACATAGTTAGTAATGAACATTAGACATAAGAATAACTGTTTACACTGTCACATCCTGTTACTGTTGATTCACTGTTATTGTTGACCCTTACTGTTACTATTATTCCGCTGCTTACTGCCATCTATAGACTGTTATATTTACTGCTTCCTCCATGTTAGTATTTTCTGTTTAGTTAGTTTTCCCCCCATTTCCCTACTTGTACTGCTTGCGGCCCGGATATGCATCTAACGGGCATTATGTTTTCCTGTTTTCCTATTTTTCCTTGTAATTTTCATATGATCAGATTTTGCTGATCAATTGCCTACTGGAGTTGGTGAGCAAAAGTTTTGAGCTGCGCAATTGGAATTATTTGCTTAAAATGTTTTGATGAACTATTTCATGAATTGTATTGAGACTTCTATTTGGGCTTGTAGTCCCAGGATTATTATTTTGTTTCAGATCTTGTATTTGTTGGGATATTTATTATTGTTACAATAAATATTGTTGAGTTATGATTGTTTATGCATGCTTTGTTGGAGTATACTGTTATATTTATTATTGTGATGAGTCAAGCATTTCCGTACAGCTTATGGATGGTGAAAACTATCCGCTGGGCTTAATCACGTACCGTATTCTGTATTCCTTTTGGGAAGCAGGGCGTGACACAAGATGTCTTGGAACTGAGCCTCTTTAGGTTGGCTGAGCGTCATCTTCTTCATCGGTCAGATGATCTGCCAAAAATTGATTGTTATTAGCAATCATGCCCAGTAACAGCTACTACTCTTTTTCTTGCTCATCCAAAATATCTTGATAATAATTGATGATACCGCTTGAAGACCATGAAGATGAAGGTATTTCATTTGGATCCATTATGGCTAAAAGAGATTGATGAAGAAAAATTGAATGAAAAATATAATAGATGTGAATGTAAGATATCAGGTATTTGTGAAATGTTTTATAGGGTTGGATGAAATATTTTCAGGAATATTGCTAGTGCTTTTTCAGGAATCTTGTCAGTGCTTTGTAAGGAATCTTGTAAGAAATCTTGTCAGTGATTGGTTAGGAATATTTGTAAGCCTCATTATAGAGGGGTGGGGGGGAGGGGGGTTGGATGTTGCATTACACTTACTTAAAAAAACCATGAACAAGTTATGGAATCTATAAGGAAGGGAAATTACTCAGAATCGGAAGATATAGAATTATGTCATGCTTATATTGATACTTCTCAAAATGCTGTTGTCGGTATAAATAAAAAGGAGATAAGTTATGACAACGAGTTACTGCAAAATTCAGTAATGGTAAGCCTCCACAATCTCAGTGAATGCCAAAGTCTCTGCCCAACCGTATGTCCGATTTGATGTTTGTAGTTAGCAAATTTCGGGGTGCTCTTCGTCAAGTGGAGAACATAAATTCAAGCAGTGCTTCTCAAGCTGATATTGTAAGTATTATTTTCACATAATTTTTTTATTTTGTTATAATTTAAAAATATGTGATTAATATACCAGTTTATTATTTTTTGTAGTTAGAGATGGCACATAAAACTCTCCAAATGGATGTCACTTTCAAAAGGAAGAGTTTCAAATTTATGCACGTGTGGTCGCTTCTGAAGAATGAGGAAATATGGAACGATCATACTGGCTCTCCACCGGCTAAATTACGTAGGGGAAATAATTCACAAGAAGGCTCCCAATCTGGTTCTCGTAGATCCAAATCAGATGGATTACCTTCCGTATGAGTAGATTTAATTCCAGATGAATATGAGGTTCAACCTGACAACAAGCTGAAGTTTCTTCACCGATTAGACCTACTAGAAGAAAGAGATAGCAGGCAAAAAAGAAAGAAAATATTGATAGTAAACGGATCAATGAGGAAATTAGAGAACATAATCGAAAATTACAGGAGTTGGTTGAAGAAAATCAATCTTTAATGAACACTGGATGATGTAAGATTGAAAATATGCATCGTGAACGTGAAGATAACCAAATTATGCTTACCAATTTGGAATCCATAACTGATTTGGATGATCGTAAATGGTTCCGAAGCAAAAAAAAAAGGAAATTTGGGAGAGAAGGGCCTGTGAATCCCAACAACAAGGGTCCACAAATACAACTGGATATTTTTAGGTTCTCTTAGGTGATTCAGATCCCACCTTCTATTCTAGGGATTTTAGTATTTCGACCGATTTTTCAGGAGAAAAAAATGACCACCCCAATTATTAAAACTATATTCGGTAGAGTTCAGTCGTATATTTTGTAATTTTCAGTTGAATATTTATGAATTTGTATTTCTCTTTAGTATAATTATTGATTCGTATTCTTATTTTATACACTTAAAACGAATCAGGAAGATATCAAACATTGGTCTCTTTTGAAAGATCTCGGAAAAAAAAATAACAGTAGTATAATTATTGTCTATTATTGTCTATAAATAGCTAACTTAAAAGAATGTTAAAGAAACAAATCAAACAAACAAACAAATATCCAATTTCATTAAATAATCTTCGTAATTAAAGGAAGAGTTTTATTGCAAAAAAAAAAACAGTGCACCCCACTTTTGCAGGATGAGAACTGGAACCGCATGGTTCGATTTCTCTTCGGTAAAAAAATTGCCGAATGGGGCCCAAGGTTTTCTTCTGTGCACGACTTCTGTTGAGATTTTCCCTCATGCATATTCCGCTCCCTTTATTTTGTTTCTGTATATAGTTTTGTATTTGGATCACCTTCTATTATTCAAAATTATCAGAGGATTCAGTGAATTAATGTACACCATTCATCTAAAAATAAATTGTATGATTATATTTTTAAAAAATTAAATTGAGAAAGTGTCCCCACAAATCCCTTAATTTTCTCTAGTTGCTATGTATACAAGATTGTCACAAGATCAATTATCGATTTGAATTTATTCTCCAAATTGCAATTTTGTAACAAAACCCCTCACACTTTTCTTCAAGATACTGCTATAATATGAAACTAATTAGTACTAGTAATTTACACGTTCGATGCTCGTCATAATAAATATATATTTTTTAAAGTAAAAATTTCGACGTAGTCTGGCCTCGAATCTGAGACCTCTTTTATATTAGTTATGCACGGACGATGCACGTCTTAATAATTTTTTTTAAAATAAAAACTCTTATGTAGTGAGGACTCGAACCTGAAACCTCTCCTTTATATTAGTTATGTACGTGCGTCACCTGCGTTGATAGATTGTAAAATGACACTAAGTTCTTCTCCCATTATAATATTAGTGATATCTAGCATGTACTAGGTAAATGACCCGAGTATACAATAGGTAATATAACTATATAAGTGCATATAATTAAAATATACTTGCATGGCTTCTTCTATGATAATTTTTTGTAAAAAATGATTTTTCTTTTTCTCCTTTTTTCTCTTTTTTACCCAACATTGGAGAAGATATTGGAGAAGACGAAGAAGGTATTAGAATTAGATAAAGAAGTAGGGAGAAAAAGGAAGAAAAAAAAATAAAAGTTGAAGAAGATAATAGAGAGTAAAAATATAATATAAAATAAGGACCTACTCATAAAGATTATATAGCTTATATCGAATCTCTAATACTATAATTGGTGAGTTGGAGTTGTGTTATTTGTAGACAAACCAACTCAATTTGTAGACAAAACCAACTTGACTGATCTAATCGCAACCACTCATTTTATGTCGGAGTTAAATTAACCATCCATTTCCTTAATTGTTGTCATTTAGCATACTACTCTTAAAGTTCAAATACATTTAGAACATAATTATTTACAAAAGTGCTGCTCATAAAAATAAATGTTGATTTCATTGGGGGGGGGGGGGGGGGGTTGTTAATGACAAAACCAGATTCCCCAAACTCTTCATCATCAAATCCAAAATCAATCCTCACCCAAATCACCAAATAAATCCCCACCAAAATCCAATCTTTGCATCGTCAACCTCCCCTCGTGCTGCTGTAATAGGGGAAAACCCAAACTTTAGCCACCAACATCAGGTTGATCGCATCTCTCTTGATTGTCTTCCACTTCTCAAACCCTAGCCCAACCACAACCTGCAACTTGATTTAATGATTATGGAAGATGAGATTGTGTGCCTGCCATGGCGAAATAGAGCGCACAAATTGGCGCCTGTTTCGATCGACGAATCTAAAGGTTCATCCAACTCTTCTCTTCATCTTCATCTTCTTCTTTTTTTCCAATTAATGCAATTCAATTGTTAGGGTTAGGGTTTTTGATCTATTTCTTACAATTTCGGGAATTTCTATCTTGATTTTATAGGTATAAAAAATTAGGGTTTACAAAAATTTATGATGTCAAAGAAGCCAATATTTTAGAGAATGCAAGATTCTTTTCCAACCCAATTTTGATTACTAGGGTTTTCCTTATATTTCTTTGAATTTAATTTTTGTTTTCAAAAATTTTGAAAGGTCGACGGAGGCAAGTTCGAGAGGTGGATCGGGTCTCTGAAGAGTATTAACGGGTCGAAGCTTAGGTTCTGGAAGAGGATCTGATGCTGCTATCGAGTCAGAGTTTCGGTCCTTCCAATCTCGACGGTATCTTCATGTATGTTCCCAATTCTTCTTTTCGATGGTTTTTTAAAGGATGAATTAATGGGTTTTTAGTTGAATTTTATAATATAATTTAAGTTTATGTGACAGGTTTATAAAGCAATTATTAACACTGAATGCATGAATATTGATTTATAGAGTTTTATAGAGCAATTCCTCTATAAGTGTAGGATGAATTATTGGTTTATTTATGCTTTTAGTTATATCGACATATGCATCAACAATGTTTCTATATTGGGCTCATTGATTCTGATACCGTTGGTGATCGTTCCAGCAATGGATGACACTTCTGTAAGGGTTGTAATCATATACGTGCATGTACTTTATCACTCTTTTGTTAAAAAATCATGGTCTTTACTTTAATATTAAAAAATGTTAGGACGTGCATCGCATGCGTACAGACAACTAATATTATATTAGTAATATGTTTTTGTTACAAATTGCATAATGGAGAATCAATTCAAATCGGTATTGAGCTTTGGACAATCATGTATATATAGCTAGTAGAGAAAATTAAGAAGTTTGTTGGTTGTACATTCTCATTTTTAAAATTATAAATATAATCCTACCTGTCACGCCCCGCTTCCCAAAATACGGGAATACGAGCACGTAACAAAAGCCCAGCGAATGATTTGCATCATTCATAACCTGTGATATTCAACTCATCAATATGCAATACAATTACAACCACAAAATCTATAATGAAATCACATAACATAAATAATCCATAAAATGTCTAAAAAATAACCAACATCTGGAAGAAATAAACTTCTGGTCATCAAAGTCCAAAATACAAAGTACGATAATAACAACAATGCAGAAATTTAGAATAACATAGACGAAAAAATTATTGTAGGCCAATAATTTGGCTACAATCCCTAGAAGGTTTGCTCACCAAGTTCTTCATTTTACCTTGTATACCTGCAAGCACATGGTCTAGAGTGAAGAAAAAAAATTTCGTTAGAGTAAGTCACGGACAGCAAGTAGTAACAAGCAAGGAACAACAGAACATGACATAAAAATATCAAGGAATAAGGAACTAGAACTATATCAATTGTCAATGAAAATGTCGATAACAAGACAATGTCTATAGTCAACAATTTAACAATTAACAATAACAATAACAATAAGAATCAAGTCAATAAAAATAATCGAGATCAATGCATGTGTGAATCCTAGGTATATCATGTTTTATTTCCTTATCTAATGCATGTAATACCGTGTCCCATACCACAGGTTCGGTGCATACAAGTAAGTGAGCGTTTAGACTAAAGTGGTGAACTCTACAGATCATGTACTCGGCACGATAACAATAACGAGAATACATAATTAACGATCCATAACGAGAATTTTTTCACAATACGATACAAGAAAACAATAACAATATAAGGAAACATGGGCCTCTCATCAGAGCACAGTCTCCGATTGTTCATTACCAAGTCGATCCTTATTACCCTGGCTTATTATCAATTTACTAGGTTTGCCCGTTGACACGTGCCTACGGCACGTCTTCGGAACGGCGTACCTTGTTTGATCATATAAAATGGTTTTGAAGGTCCAACAAATTAATTGAAATAGCAAACATAGAGCAAAAAACATATTATATGATTTTTTTTGATTTTTTTGAATTATTTTTAAAGTTTTTAAATTTTTATTTTTTTTAGTTTTTAGATTTTTTATTTTAAAAAATTTTAAAAATTTTATTTTCTTAATTTTTTGAATAAAAGAGGGTTGCAGAGAGAGAAAAAAAATTAAATAAATATAGGAGTTGTTTTGGGTGGGGAATTTGAATTTGGGTTTTGGGGGGAAACTTTTGGGGGGGAAATATGTGAGGTTAGATCTGGGCCTTTGATTTTTTGGGGGATTGAAGAAGAGCCACTTGATAGTTTTCTTTGTGTTTTATTATATAGATTAACATGAATCATGAATGTGCAATTGATGGAACAGGTATCAAGAGACGATGTCAACGAGGTATCAATGACTATACAATGAATGATATGCAGTGCAATACAAAGTTTAAACAGATTCACAATTAAACATGAAAAACGAAATTCTGGACATGAAAAACGAAACAGATTCACAATTGTTCTTTGCATGCATAACGAGTCTAGAAGGTATTCAATTATTTTTTTTTATTTTTTTATTTTTTTGATAACGAGGATAGAATCGTTCGATTCCAGCCCAAAATATATATTAAAAGAAAAGCGGTACAACGAGGTACAATTTTACAAGCTGTAAAACTAAAAAACAGACAACAAAGAGACAGAAAATTATACACAATCAGGCAATAGATAGCAAAGCCTCGAACTAAACCAAAACAACCACCAAATAGATAGCTATCTACATCGATCGGAAAAAAGCTACAGGCGCCACACGATCACACTCCGGCCATCTACCAAGGCAGGCAACCGGAAGAAGAGCCAAACAAACGAACTGGAACGACCAAACGGAGGCTGAGAGGGATCGATAAGAGGGTAGCGACAACAGAGCCGACCCCAAGCCCCTACGATGAATCCCACAGCTTCGAAACGAATCAGTGGAGTAGGGTACCGCCAGCACTGACGGATCCCAATCCGCTGAAACAATTAAAGAGTACACAAGGAGAATAACCTCAACAAAATCAACACAAGCCATTCGGGCATCAATACAGTTGGATGGAAAGTGCCTCCCTGTATTTCCAACTGCACGAGCTCAACCAAACCATGGCAGAATCACTATCAGCCACGAGCAAAGCTTAGATAATCAGCTGAATAACCATGGGGCTCAAAATTCACATAAGTGAACACATACTCCTTCAAAACAAAGAGCAAAGAGAGGATAAAGAAAAACAGAGCAAACGAATTACTATCAAAGCACACAATACCAACATGCTACTCAAATAAAGCCCAACTGAGACAAAGAACGAATCACAGTACACAGCCTGCTAGAGGCCGGCTCCGACTAGCCAACCTGCTTTAGCAACACTCAACGAGTAGAAACCTACTCCAAAAACTCCAGAACCACCAGCAAAATGGAAACCACCACAACCAATAAATCCCAACTAGAAATCATAGATCAATTCAGATACCATAGTAAGAACCTTGGATAAAAATAAAGTTAACAGCCAAAACATAGTCGCTACTAGATCACAGTACCATGATGACCAAGAGCAAACTAGCCAGGAAACAAAAGAACATACAAGCAACAAAAAATAACAGCTAGTGGTTATTTTAATCTTATAAAAATATTAAAGTGACTCCTGATCATTGTAACAACCCTCTATTTTACAATTTTAACATAGTCATTCATAATTTTTTATTGTTATCAGATATTATTATTATTGTTATTATTATGCATAAATATGCACACAAAAAATTATATTCCTTAATTTATTTGTTTATCCAATGGAATGGGTTTTATTAGATTTTATTATGAAGAATAGCATTATTAGGGTATATAAATAATAAGATAGCCAGGGAGGGTTATGTATTAATTTTTCCATTAAATTTATTAAAAATTCTACCCCTCCCCCTCCTTCTCCTCAAACCCATTGCCCCCCTCCCCCCCCCCACCCCCACAATTACCGACCTTGCTTTTCTTTCTTCATTTCTTCATTTCCTCAAGTAGGGTTTTCCCGTTTCCCATCATTTCGAAATCATTTTAAGAAATTGTCATGGGGTTCTTACTAATTTGAGGGTGCTCTTCAACATCCCTGTGTTGGTTTCTCGGATTGGTTTCTTGAAAGGTGAGTTATAATTTCCTTAAATTGTATAGGGTTGTATGTTTTCAATCTTTGACAAGAGAAATAGGGTAGTAGGAAGAATAAGGGATAATCTTCATGTAAGAACCAATTAATTCTTAATTTGATATGGTATGAGTGAATTTGAAAAGCGTTATGGTTTTGGGTTTGAAATTAGAAGAATTTATGCTTAGAATTTGTTAGAGATTGGCAATAGAAATTGTAGAAAATTATGAGAAACAATTTAGAATAATTTTTGGAGGAATTTATAGGCTTAAAACTTAATTAATAGAATTGTGAGTGTGTGCATACGAATAATGCACGCAAAGCGTTCGATGAAATGCCTGTAAAAACTCAAAAAGTATTTATAGCCGTAAATTTGGAGCGGTTTGGGAGTTTTGAACACTAATTGATATTCAAACTTGGTAATAGGCGGTGGTAGTAACCTCGGACGTGTAGTAGAGGAGCTGTATACCAAGTTTCTGTGTTTTGGCATGTGAGTATTATCATACTAGATATATTTTATGTTGTGGCAAAATTTTAGGCTTACCCAATGTGGTTTGTGATAGTTATGGCCGGATATGGAATTAATAGAAATTACGGAATTTTAATAGTTGAAATTGTACTATGTGGTGTATTTGCATGATTTTGAATATTTGGTGCTATAGTTATATATTGGGTTTATATATGATAATATGAAGTGATTTAAGGCATGGTGTATGTATGATATGCGGGTGATAAATAGAAATTAAATATCTAATATTATGATGCGTTAACTAACACGATGTACATATAACATATGGGTGATAAATGAGAATTAGATATGATAAAAAAGGAAATTAATGGCTTGGTATATGTATGATATGGAAGGGGATTAAGGTGAAATAATATGTGATAAAATGATATAATAAGATAAATAGCATGGTATATAAAAAATATGTGATAATGTGACAAGATAAATAACATGGTGTATTTATGATATGTAATAATATGATGTGATAATATTACAAGTTAAATAACATGGTGTATGCTGAATATGTGATGATATGTTGAGATAAAAGATGAGATGATAGGTGATAATAAAATGGGATAAAAATATGAGATGAAAATGATTATAAAAGTTAAATTTTGTTTACCAGTGCCTACAGAAATCCCGGGGGTTTGGGCTAGACCTCATAATACCTAAGAACCAGCTTAGGGAGCGGTGTTTATTGCCTAAACTATGTTTGGGATGCGGTGTTATATTGCCCAAGCTATCGGCTTGAGGTCCGGTATATTACCCATTTATCTGGGGTGCGGTGTATATTACCCAAGTTCTACTTAAGGTGCAGTGATATTACCCAAACAATGTTTGGGATGAGGTGTATATTACCCAAGTTCTGCTTAGGGTGTAGTGTATTCCCTCACTGGCATAGGCTGGGAGGAAGACGTAGCCTCGGACGCATAAGATCTAGCACTGTCACATTTACCCGATACCCAGACCTGACCGGGACCTGGCATTGGACCGGAACCGACCCGATCTATACGGGTCCGTGTCCGGGTCCTAAAATGAGTCCCGATGCACTTTCGGGTCCGGGTCCGGGTCCGGGACCGCTCAAAATAGAACCGATCCGGACCCAGACCCAGACCCGTTAAAAAATACCGCAAAAAATATGGAATTTGAATAATAGAGTTATAGGATACACATGTAAATAGTAATTGTTGAAGATAGATGTGTAAATATAATATTTATTCATGTGTTTTAGTGTAAAAACTATTGGAATCGTAGGGTACCGGTGCAAAAATACTTAAGTGCAAATATTTATTCTTCAGTACCGGACCCGACGGATAGATTTTTTTAAACTAAGTCCCAGACCCGGTTCTCACAATTCCGGGTCTGGGTCCGGGTCCAATTTTTTGACCTGTGAGGTACCGGGTCCAGGTCCAGGTAGTGGAGAACCCGAACCGATAGGAC
This sequence comes from Hemerocallis citrina, assembly GCA_017893485.1. Classification (NCBI taxonomy): domain Eukaryota; kingdom Viridiplantae; phylum Streptophyta; class Magnoliopsida; order Asparagales; family Asphodelaceae; genus Hemerocallis; species Hemerocallis citrina. The sequence continues at coordinate 10,649 of JACEHZ010000596.1, read as the reverse complement.
CCGATAACAGCTCTAGTGAGATCCTTGGGGGGGCAGTGGTCCGCGTGTTTACTGGGCTAGCAGCTTCGGTATTTGGGATGATGTGGGGCACTGGTCGACAAATTAATAAAATGGGTAATATGAAATGAGAATGAGAAAGTAAAGAAAGTGTAGGATATGAAATGAGAATGAGAAAGTAAAGAAAGTGTATGACATAAAATAAGAATGAGGAAGTAAAGAAATTGTGTTGTCGGAATGAATATGATAAGTAAGAAAATTGTGTTATGTGAATGAAAATGAAAAGTATTGAAACTGTGTTATGTATTAAGAGAATGAAAAGTAAAATAAGGTATATTATGTGATGAAAAGTAAAAGTAAGTGGTATTATGTGATGAGGATGGTTGTTAAAATAAAAATATGATATAACATGAGTTTGGTATGCCTTGAAATTGTGTCGAGGAACTACCCGCCCGCTATTTTGGTGGAAATGGTGGGAACTTCCTACTTAGGCACAACCCCCAGGGTAGATCGGTGGGGTATAGATATGATAGTTGTATTGTGAAATGAGAATGAAAAGCAAAGTAAGCTGTAATATGAAGATAAGAATAAAAAATAAAGTATTACCCAAGCTATTGACTTTTGGGTGCGGTGTTATATTACCCAAACTATGTTTGGGGTGCAGTGTATTAACCGATGAGAATGAAAATTAAAGTGAGTTGTAATATGCGATGTGAATAAATATGAAAGTAAGATATATTATCTAATAAGAATGAGAAGAAAAGTAGTCGTATGATGAGATGAGAATGAAATATAAAGCAAAGTATATAATAAAATGAGAATGGGAATTAAAGTAAGCGGTATGATGAAATAAGAATAAAAAAGAAAGTAAACTGTAGCATAGAAAGAGAATGAATGTTAATGTATGATGAGGTGTTATGAGACAAAAATGAAAATGAATATAGTATAAGATGAGAAGAAATATTAAATTAAAAACAAAATATAATATGAGCTTGGTATGCCTTGGAATTATGTCAAGGCACTACTCGCCCGCTATTTCTTTTTTTTGACTGGTAAAAAATAAGATGATCCTACCTCACAGAAATATATATATAGATAAGCAGAGTTATAAACAGTTACAAGTAGTAAGGAAGGGGTAGGGAGACGAGGTGAACACTGTGAGTGTCTGAGTTTAAGATGGCATGCCACTGAGTCGTAGAGAGGGCATTGGACTATAGTTGTACACCTCAACTAGGCTTAAGGACATGATTTCATCCCCCCTACACTCATCAAAACAGCCGTCGAACAAAAAACATCCCCTCCTAAGAACAGCAATACATAAACAAGCACAAAATATTACAAATATTGGGACAGATAGAGTCCCCACAAATAGCATAAACAGAAGCTACCAGCAGAAGCACATAGCGATGTTCGATTATCCTTGGGTGTTACCCACACTTAGGAATGAACAGTCTCTTCCCAGCCTCATGAGATCTCGATCTCCAGTATCCTCAACCTCTTCGAGTATTTTGGCCTTCTTCTTAGACTCCCCACAACAATCTAGCCAATGAAAGAACTAGAATATGATGTTAGAAATGAGTTTATCCACAGTAATAAGCTTGTTATTAAAAATTCTATCATTTCTAGCATTCCAGATGCTCCAACATGCAGCAATTGTAACCATATGGCAAGAGTGTGTGAACTTGTGATTGTGAGAGTCCAAACACAAATTTGTGAAGCGGTCGGCAGTGGATGTGGGCAAGTTACAGATGTCGAAATGGTGTGTGAAGTATTGCCAAGCCTGAACAGCCAATGGGCATTGAAAGAAGATATGGAAGGTGGTTTCGATCGAACATGCACAAGTCATGCATGTCTAATCACTATCCCATCCCCTAGAATGTAATATCTCCTTGGAGTTGAGCATCTCCCAACTCAGCATCCAAATAAAAATTTTACATTTGAGTGGTGCTAAATTCTACCAACATGCTTGGTAGTAGGGGGATATGAGGCCTAAAATATTGTAGAAATCATAAGCATATTTGACAATGAAGTTTCCTGAGCTAGAGTGTCTCCAAGTTGCAGTGTGTGTGGTTGTAGATGGTTGTATGTGAGAGATAAGTTTCAGTAGTTGACTCTTCTCCAAGAGAGTACAGGTGGATGTAGTAGTATGTAAACTTGGTCTCCAAATCCATTTGCCTTGCTGAATATGATCTTGAGAACAAATAGTTGCATCTTTGTTCCAAGCAGCCTTAAATAAATTCGGGAATAAGGTAGAAATGTTGCTGCCTCCAATCTAGTTAGAAGTCCAGTATTTAAGCATTTTCCCATCTCCCAATTGCCAAATGATACCCTGGTTGAATTGCAGACATTCTTCCAAAAATTTGAAGCTTGAACCCTACAGGTGAATGAGTTGGTCAATCTGTTGAAGTATAAGGATTTGATAATTTGGGTGCTAAGGGATTCCTCAGTTATGATTTTCCACCACCATTTCATAAGCAGATCATTGTTGAATTGGCATAGATTTAAAATTCCTAGGCCTCCTTGCTTTTTGGGCTGGTAAATTCGCTTCCAATTTGTACATGAGACTCCAGCAGCGCTTACGTCGCCGCCTACCCAGAATAATCTGCTTCGAATTTGGTCAATGCTTGCTATAACCCATTGGGACAATTTGAAGAAGGAAGCAAAGTAGGTCGGCAGGGCACTCAACACCGAATTGATAAGGATTAGTCTCCCTCCCCTGGAAAGCATTCGTCCCTTCCAAGTAGACAGTCTCCTCTCGATTTTAAGGATAAGGGGTTGCCAGTCCCTTTTCTTCAATTTCCCTATGGATAGGGGCATGCCCAAGTATTTGGTGGGTAGGGAGTCTTGTTTGCAACCCAGGATATGAGCAAAAGTCTGGAGCTTGGCTTTAGAAAGTCCGAAGTAGATAATGGATGATTTAGAAAGGTTAATGTGGAGGCTGAGATGTTCGCAAATATATGTAGTAGCAACTTTAGATGTGGAACATCTTGTTCATCGCCTTTTCAAAATATGAGAGTGTCATCAGCAAATTGCAGTATGGAGAGTGAAGCTAGAGAGCCCCTGAGTTGTAGCTGAGAAAAAGTGTCATTGTCTCTTCTGCTTCTCAACATTTGTGCTAACACATCTACCGCCAGGATGAAGAGCATCGGAGATAGGGGATCACCTTGTTTAAGCCCTCTCTTTGAGTTTATGGTATTGCCCCTACCCCCTTCACTAAAACAGAGGATTTAGTCGAGTGAAGGATTGCATTAATCCAACTGCACCATCTTGGGCCGAAGCCTCTGGCAGCTAGCATTTGCTCAATAAAACTCCAACTGAGTGTATCAAAGGCTTTACGAATGGAACATTTTGTATTTTGGAAGATTTTGTATGTATCTGTATGAGATGATGATATATAGTGATGAGGCATGTGTGTTAAAACCCGTACCCGCCTTGTTGTGGAGTATTGGGTTCTGTGTGTGGGTTTTTCAAAGGTTTTTTTTCTAAAAATCCTTTATGTTTTTAAATGAATTTTGGGTTTTTTACTTTGTATCTTGCATATTATGATGAGATATGCCCCCAGAGCCCTATATATATATTGCTTGTGTGTTGTTGCTTCGATTGGCCTGTGGAGGATTGATATATATGGTCTTTGTTGTGATAGATGTAATTGTTTGTAAAATTCCGTAAGGAATTTCTATAATAAGGCTAATATTTCAGGGGAGACTCTACCGAAATTTTAATTGAAATCCACTAAGATTATTTTAGTAAGAAATGGTTTTTGAATAAAAAAAATATTTTGGGATGTTACAGTTTGGTATCAGAGATAAGGTCTTGGATGACTAGTATCTTAGTGATCCTGTAATAGGTGGATGTGGGTTCATGTATGTTGGTAATGAATTTACAGTTTTGTTTGTATGAGTCTTAATTATATTGCTAGAATTCTAAAGTAGAAAAGTACTAATTTTGAGGTGTGTATGTCCGAATTCGAATTTTGATAGTAGCTTCTTTGATGTGTCGGGAATGGAAAGTGTTGGAATTTTGACCCAATTTGATTCTACTCGAGGAAAGAGTGATGGTAAAATCTTATATTCAGGTAATTTATCGGTATAATTGTCGATTTTTCTGTAGATCATTTGAGCTCAGATCTGAAATTTTTCCTTGATATTGATGATTCATCACCTAAATTGGGTGATATTGATGAATGTCCTTCTCTGTATATTGAATATTCCTCATAATGATGTCGAATTATGGATGAGATCAAGGGTAGTCAGTGATAAATTCAGTCTTTTTGTCGTGGAAGGCATTCGGTGGCAAGTGAAAGATACGGCATATAGTTCTAGGTATGTTGTACATTTAGGAGGTACAAAGAGGTGAAGAGATTTCAGGAGGACCATTTGATGGTCGAGTATGATGAAGGATATTTGATGAGTTGGTAAATAGATGTTTGATTTGGTTTCCTCATCACTCTTAGCTCGAGGACGAGCTTCTTTTGAGGTGTGCATAATGTAAAACCCCTCTATTTTACAATTTCAACATAGTCGTTTGTAATTCTTTTATTGTTATCAGATAGTATTATTATTGTTATTATTATTCATAAATATGATTTATTTTTTTTAATATTCCTTAATTTATTTATTTATCCGGTGAAGTGGGTTTTATGACATTTTATTACGAAGAATAGCAATATTAGGGTATATAAATAATAAGATAGCCTGGGAGAGGTTTATATTAAAATTTCCATTAAATTTCTTAAAACTCTACCCCTCCCCCTCCTTCTCCTCAGACCCGTCGACCAGACCCCCCCCCCCCCACCCCCCCCACACACACCATACTACTGACCTTGCTTTTCTTTCTTTTCTATTCTTCATTTCTTCAAGTAGGGTTTTCCAAATTCCCATCAATTCTAAATCATTTTAAGAAATTGTTATGGGGTTCTTACTAATTTCAGGTTGCTCTTCAACATCCCGGTGTTGGTTTCTCGGATTGGTTTCTTGGAAGGTGAGATATAATTTCCTTAAATTGTATAGGATTGTATGTTTTCAATTTTTGACAAGAGAAATAGGGTAGTAGGGAGATTAAGAGATAATCTTCATGTAAGAAGAAATTGATTCTTAATTTGATATGGTAGGAGTGAATTTGAAAAGAGTTTTAGGGTTTTAGGTTTGAATTTAGAAGAGTTTATGCTTGGAATTTGTTAGAGGTCATCAATAGAAATTGTAGAAATTATGAGAGACAATTTAGAATAATTTTTGGAGGAATTTATAGGCTTAAAACCTAATTAATAGAATTGTGAGTGTGTGCATACGAATAATGCACACCTGGCGTTCGATGAAATGCCTGTAAGAACTCAAAGAAATTTATAGCCATAAATTTGGACTGGTTTGGGAGTTTGTAGCACTAATTGATATTCAAACGTAGTATAAGGCGGTGGTAGGACCTCGGACGTATAGCGGAGGAGCTGTATACTGAGTTTTTTGCATTTTGGCAGGTGAGTATGATCATACTAGATATATTTTTTGCTGTGGCAAAATTTTAGGCTTAACCAATGTGATTTGTGATAGTTATGGCCGGATATGGAATTAATAGAAACTACAAAATTTTAATAATTGAAATTGTACTATGTGGTGTATTTGCATGATTATGAATATTTGGTGCTATAGTGATATATTAGGTTTATATATGATAATATGAAGTGATTTAGGGCATGGAGTATGTATGACATGTGGGTAATAAATAGAAATTAAATATCTGATATTATGATGCATTAACTAACACGATGTACATATAACATATGGTGATAAATGAGAATTAGATATGATGAAAAAAAACGAAATTAATGGCTCGGTATATGTATGAAATGAAGGGGATTAAGGTGAAATAATATGTGATAAAATGATATGATCAGATAAATAGCATTGTATATACAAAATATGTGACAATGTGACAAGATAAATGACATGGTGTATTTATGATATGTAATAATATGATGTGATGATATTACAAGTTAAATAACATGGTGTATTTATGATATGTAATAATATGATGTGATGATATTACAAGTTAAATAACATGGTGTATGCTGAATATGTGATAATATATTTAGATAAAAGATGAGATGATATGTGATAATAAAATGAGATAAAAAGATGAGATGAAAAAGATTATAAAAGTTAAATTTTGTTTAACAATGCCTACAGAAATCCTGGGGGTTCGGGCTAGACCTCCTAATACCCAAGAACCGGGTTGGGGTGCGGTGTTATATTGCCCACGCTATCCACTTGAGGTCCGGTATATTACCCAATTTATCTGCGATGCGGTGTATATTACCCAGTTTATCTGGGGTGCGGTGTATATTACCCAAGTTCTACTAGGGGTGCATTGATTATTACTCAAACTATGTTTGGGGTGCAATGTATATTACCCAAGTTCTACTTGGGGTGCAGTGTATTCCCTCGCTGGCATAGGTTGGATGGAAGACGTAGCCTCGAACGCGTAAGACCCTTGGTGGACAGTGGTCCGTATGTTTACTGTGCTAGCGGCTTCAGTATTTGTGATGATGTGGGGTACTGGTCGACAAATTAATAAAATGGGTAAATATCAAATGAGAATGAGAAAATAAAGAAAGTGTAAGATATGAAATGAGAATGAGAAAGTAAAGAAAGTGTATGATATGAAATGAGAATGAGGAAGTAAAGAAAGTGTATGGTATGAAATGAGAACGGAAAGTAAAAAAATTGTGTTGTCGGAATGAATATGATAAGTAAAGAAACTGTGTTATGTGAATGAAAATGAAAAGTATTGAAAATGTGTTATGTATTAAGAGAATGAAAAGTAAAATAATGTGTATTATGTGATGAAAAGTAAAAGTGGTATTATGTGATGAGGATGGCTGTTAAAATAAAAACATGATATAACATGAGTTTGGTATGCCTTGAAATTGTGTGGAGGAACTACCCGTCCGCTATTTCGGTGGAAATGATGGGAACTACCTACTTAGGCACAACCCCCAGGGTGGATCGATGGGGTATAAATATGATAGTTGTATTGTGAAATGAGAATGAAAAGCAAAGTAAGCTATAATATGAAGATGCGAATAAAAAATAAAGTAAACTGTAATATGAAGATTAGAAAGAAATTACTTTGTGCAATCCTTACTATGTTTATATGTTTAATTTCAGGTTAAATTTAATTACTGTCATGTTCGTAAGTTCTTTTAAGTTCTTTTAATTTTTTTCAAATTATTTATTTGAGTAACTAACCTAGTAGGTTATACTCACACCAGTTTTGGCTGACCCCTGTTGTTTTTGGGGATTAGTGGAGTCCCTCCCTGAGGGAGGATGTCATTGACTCTCTTTGCAGGTTTTGGTTATCAGCGAGGTGAGATACTTGAGTATTACTTTGTATTGATACTTTCCTTGTAGTAGAGTTAGTGGTGTATGTATTTATTATATACTTTTATTAACCTAAGTCATGTAGTACGGGGATATGTGATAATATTTGTGTAACATTTTGTATTTTGAAAGATTTTGTATGTATATGTATGAGATGATGATATATAGTGATGAGGAAAGTGTGTTAAAATCTGTATCCGCCTTGTTGTGGAGTATTGGGTTCGGTGTGTGGGTTTTTGAAAAGTTTTTCAAATGTTTTTTTCTAAAAATTCTTTATGTTTAAATGAATTTTTGGTATTTACTTTGTATTTTGCATATTATGATGAGATATGCCCCAAAAGCCCTATATATATATATATATATATGGGTAAAAGGGATATGAGCAACTTGCTCATTTAATAAATGAGCAATTGATTATGTGGCATGCATGTGATACATTGGGCAACTAACCCTTTTAAGGCTTTTCCAATCACATGTATGTCACATCATCAATTGCTTATTTACTAAATGAGCAAGTTGCTCATACCCCTTTTCCCCTATATATATATATATATTGTGGTAGGATAAAAATGGCCTGGGGGGGCCCAACCTGGGCCCAATACAACTCTCACTCAAGAAAGGTAAATATAGCAATTTAGTTCGCCTTCGAACCATTGCAGGGTCGGCGCCGAACCTAAAGTTCACCCCCACAGAACTGGCCTCCTCGTATCCGACGAGCCTCAGTGGTCCTCGGCATCCGATCCGTGACAGCCCCACGGGTCGTCCCCCCGTTTTGGCGAAGCATGGGGATGACCTGGCACAGCCTAAGCCCTCCGATGCTCCCAGAAGCACAGGAGACCTACGATCAGCCATGTCAGCTCCAAATACCACCAAGGGTTTTGCCACGTCAGCCCTATACCGCTCCTATATTGCCACGTCTGCCCTAAACCTCCTGGGCCTTCTGCCACGTCAGGCCCATGGGCTTTCGGGTCCAGACCCGGTCCCCCAAGCGGAACCAAACCCGGTCCCCAAGTGGAACCAAACCCGGTTGGGATTCTCTATAAATACTAGACCCTCACCCCCCTTTTGAGGTAATCAATCTTTTTCCACTTAAATTCACCTAGTTATTGCTACTCTCTCACAGAGACTGACTAGATCGTTGGAGGGTCCGCCACCGGGATAAACCCCGGTGTTTCAGGACCGTCTGCAGGTACACAAGACCTCGGATCCGAATCCTCTGATTCGAGCCCAGATCTCTGCCTCATCCCGAGGTCGCCGCAGGTTCCGCCCGGTCAGCCGAGGGTCGTCAGACGAGCAGCTTTCTCCTTCAAATACAAATTGAGTCCGAACTCACACCTGGTGCATCCACACGTCTCCCAGAAATAAACCGCATCAGGTTGGCGCCGTCTGTGGGAACGCTGCTTCAGAAGTCGACTCGAGCCCGACCATCAAGGCCCCTCGACAGCCGAACTCCCATGGCCTCCAGAGGCCAGGGGGCCGCGTCCTCCGTCAACCGACGGGACACACCCCCACCAAATACCAATGCCGGGCCACGCGCATCAAGGCACGGAGATTCCCATCAGGAATCCCGGCGAAGCGCCACCCGTACAGTCCAACCCGACCTGCGAGGAATAATCGTCAACCGTCAGATCACCCGCAGCAGGGGAAGGGCCGCTTCCAACCCGGCCCCGAACCATCCAAGACCGCCGCCCGAGGGACGGAGGCAGCGCTCAGCCACGTCGGGAGGCAACCTTCAGACCGACCGAGCAAGGTCGGGGGAGCCCCCGTCGCTCACAAGGGATTCCAGGACTTTCAAGAAGAAATTCTTGAAAGCTCCCCGACGGACCCCTAGGGAGGAAAACCCACAGGATCGGCGAGTGGTACTAGGAACCGGAGACTCTCACCTCCGAACCCTACTCCGAACCGGATCCAGGGACGGGATCCCGAGTCCGAGGAGCCGTGGGTAAGCCATTCACCCTGCACTATATCACGGGGGGGCCAATGGGAGGAGAATCCGATACTTCCCGAAAAGCCTTCATCCAAGAGGTGAATACTGTCCAATACAGCCCCCTCACCCAAGCAACAACCTCTGCCAATCTCCTTCTCAGGAGAGGACCTCGAAGGAGTTCACCTACCCCACTGCGATTGCCCACGTCATTAGCCTCCACATAACTAATTGTGAGGTTCGCCGAATCCTCGTCGACAACGGCAGCTCGGTAAATATTCTTTTTCTCAAAGCCTTCGAAAGTCTCAAATTATCCAAAGGGAAGCTCAAACCAGCCGGATACACGTTGCTTGGATTCTCCGGCGTCCCGATCGTAATAGAGGGGATTAGTACCCTCGACGTCACCACGGGATCGGCCTCCTGTCAAGAGGACCGAATCCGTGGATTTCATGATCATCAACGTCAAGGCGGCTTACAACGCCATTCTTGGCCGACCCGGACTAAACTCCCTCCAAGCGATACCTTCGGCCTACCATCTGAAACTTAAATTTCCCACCCCACAAGGGGTTGGCATCGTCCGAGGTAGCCACGAAGCAGCACGATCGTGCTACATAACCGCCGTCGGAGGGGGTGTATTCCCCTCGACGTCGTTGAACTCGAACCCGAGAGGGACGGCCCAGCTCCCGAGCCGGTTGACGAATTAGAAGAGGTCCTGTTCGATGCCAAGGATGAATCGAAATGGTTCCGGGTGAGCCGCTCGCTCTCAGAGGACTTGAAGTCAGACATCATCGCCTGCATCCGTCGCAACGTTGATCTCTTCGCTTGGAAGCCCTCCGACATGCCCGGGATCTCCGAAGACTTGATTATGCATTGACTAAGCGTCATCCCTGACTCTAAGCCGATCGTCCAAAAGAGGCGCAAAGTCGCCCCGGAGAGGCAACAAATTGTAAAGGCAGAAGTGGACAAACTCTTGTCCGCCCGATTCATCCAGGAAGTCAGCTACCCCGAGTGGTTGGCTAATGTCGTCATGGTGAAGAAGGCAACAGGGGGTTGGCGGATCTGCATCGACTTCACGGACCTTAACAAAGCATGTCCGAAAGATCCTTTCCCCTCCCCCGCATTGACGCTTTAATCGACGCAACCTCGGGGCATGAGCTACTGTCCTTCATGGACGCATTCTCGGGGTACAATCAAATCCGGATGTTTCTACCAGACATCTCCAAGACCTCGTTCGTCACCGACCAGGGTCTTTATTGTTACCACGTTATGCCCTTCGGGCTGAAAAACGCTGGAGCCACGTACCAGCGACTCGTCAACAGAGTCCTTCAAAGACCTGATCGGCCGTAACGTGGAAG